>JAPVLO010001038.1:0-695346 GCA_027257055.1 Cephalopachus bancanus | reverse complement strand
TGATTGCCTTCTTTTCTCTGATTGCTCTAGCCAGAACTTCCAATACTATATTGAATGGGAAGGGTGAGAGTGGGCATCCTTGTCTTGTTCCAGTTTTCAGGGGAAATGGTTCCAGTTTTTGTCTGTTTAGGAGTATACTACCTGTGGGTTTCTCATAGACAGTTTTTACTATTTTGAGGTATGTTCCATGTATGCCTAGATGTTCGAGGGTTTTTATCAAGAAGGGGTGCTGGATTTTATCAAAAGCTTTTTCTGCATCTAATGATATAATCATGTGGTTTTGTTTTGACATCTGTTGATGTATTCAATTACATTTATTGTCTTGTGAATGTTGAACCAGCCTTGTGTCCCAGGGATGAAGCCTACTTGGTCATGATGGATGATTTTTTAGATGTGTTGTTGAATCCGGTTTGCTAAGATCTTGTTGAGAATTTTTACATTGATGTTCATCAGGGATATTGGCCTGAAGTTCTATATCTTTGTTGGATCTTTACCCAGTACAGATATTGGCCTGAAGTTCTATATCTTTGTTGGATCTTTACCCAGTACAGATATCAATGTAATGCTGGCATCATAAAATGATTTGTGAGAATTCCATCTTTCTCCATCACCTGAATAATTTCATTAGGATTGGTATCAGCTCCTCCTTGTATACTTTGTACAATTCCACTAGAAAGCTGTCTGATCTAGGGGTTACCAAGAAATTCTTACCTTTCTTAATTTTTCCTTGCCTATGTCTACCTCTTTTACTTGAAAAGATAATGTTGTAATTATAATTCCATAATCTGTAGCTTCTTTGGATAACTTGATAGACTGTTGGATCTGTCATATCAAACCAAAAATCTTTACATGACCTAAGAGATCCTTTAGTTCATTAGGTGGCCAACTCTGGCAACATGTGTAAGGAAAATGTTGTTTCAAATTATATTCATGATCCCTTTCATGGAGTCAGACTTCTAGACCCACTTATTCCCGCTCCATGTTTTAGTTTAACTCAGTCATGGAATGCTAGATAATAGAATTGCTACCTACTAGTTGAACAGAGAGGAGTCTGTGCAATTGCTGACACTGCTTGTTGCCCATAGATAAATACATCAGGTATTGTAGAGACTCCATTGCAAAAAAAAAATCTAATGAACAGACTACTTGGATAAAATGGAGAGATTACTTAACTGGCTTTTTTTTAGTTGGAGTCTCACTGTCTCCCAAGCTGGAGTGCAATGGCATGATCATAGCTCACCACAGCCTTGAGCTCTTGGGCTCAGGCAATCCTTCCACCTCAGCCTTCCAAGAAGGGCTAGAGGCATGAGACATCACACCTGGCTCAGATTTTTATCCATTCTATTTTCATTGGTTTGGATTGTGAGTACCCTGGCTAAGAAGCATAATCCAAACCCTTGGTATTAACCTCCTGATAGTCATAATAGTAGTCTCCCTAGTGTGCTGTTTTCTTTTTTAAAGAAGTTTCAAATGTTTAGGTTCAGCCATCTAATGAGTGCTGAATGGTGTTGCTGGCTGGAATGATTTAAACTCCAAGAAATATATGATAATGAGGATATTTTAACCTGTGAATGATGCGTTGATATTCAAAAACCCCAAATGATAGTGACTGAGAGTAAAGCCAATGCCCTAAGTTTTGATCACACTCTCACATATGAGGGGAAGCCCTAAAATCCAGAATTTATTTATTAAAAATTGTGTATTTTTTCCTACATGTTTAAGCTTCAGTCACCTTCCAAGTACTCTCTGTTTGATGCAATATACCTATAAAGATGCTTTTTCCACTGCCTGCTCAAAACAGTTTTTGAGCTCATCAATTGTGATGCCCTTGTGTACTTCTGCCACTTTTGTTTCACTTCTTCCACATTGGCAAAACTTTTCCCTTTGAGAACTTTTTTCATAAGAGGAAACAACAACAATGTTGCTCAGGGTAAGATCGGGTGAATAGAAAGCAGGGGGCACAGGAGTTATGCTGTTAAAAAAAACTTCTGAACACTCTGCTCAGTGTGGGCAGGTGCTCTCGTAAAACATGCATCATGATATTGGCAATCACCTTGAAAGAATCTCCACAAAAATTTTCACTGAAGCTGAATGTATCCTCTCACAGCACTAGGGGCTACATTGATGCCAATGGGTTCACAGAACACTTACCTAGAGGCCGGCCCTCCAAAAGATAACTCTGGGTTTTGTTGGGTCCCCCAGTAGGTGAGGGCCTGATCAAACTAGAGTAATTGTTTTTCTGAGAAAACTGGTGACCACATACAGAAGATTGAAATAGGACCCCTGCCTATTACCATAAACAAAAATAAATTCTAAATGGATGAAAGACCTAAACTTAAAACCTCAAACTATAAGAATCAGAAAATGCAGGAGACACCCTTATGGAAATTGGAGTATGCCACCAATTCCTGATCAAAACCCTAGATGTCTGTGCCATAAGAGATAAGATAGACAAATAGGAGCTCATCAAACTAAAAAGTTTCTGCAAAGCTAAAGAAACCATAAAGAGAGTGGGGAAACAGCCCACAGGTTGAGAAAAAAAATATTTGCCAAAGCCTAACATCCAGGATCTATAAGGAATTGAAATGTGCCAAAAGGAAAAAAGCGAACAGCCCCATTAAAAAGTGGGCAAAAGACAAGAATAGACACATCTCAAAAAAAGATATACAGGCAGCCAACAGACATGAAAAAGTGCTCAGCTTCACTAATCATCAGAAAAATGCAAATCAAAGCCATATTGAGACACCACCTAACCCCAGTAAGAATGGCCATCATTAATAAATCAAAAAACAACAGATGCTGGCAAGGATATGGAGAAAAGGGAACGCTTCTATGCTGCTGGTAGGGATGCAAACTAGTTCAACCTCTATGGGAAACAGTGTGGTGATTTCTAAAAGAACTAGAAATTGACCTTCCATATGACCCAGCAATCCTCCTACTGTGAATACACCCAGAAGAGCTCAAACCAATCTACAAAAAAGATACCTGGACATGCATGTTTTTTGCAGCACTATTCACAATAGCAAAAACAAGCAACCAACCATGCTGCCCATCAAAACTGGACTGGATAAAAAATGTGATACATATACACAATGGAATATTACGCAGCCATAGATAAGGGCAAACATATGGACTTCATAGCAACTTGGATGGATTTAGAGTCTAGAATACTCAGTGATCTATCACAGAAAAAAAGAACGGAGTACCACATGTTCTCACTCATAAGTGAACCCTGAACATTTACCATAATACAATAAGAAAGGGATTGGCAATAGAGGGATACTGCCAAGGAAAGGAAGGGACACATCAGTAAGGGGACCTCGGGACTGAAGGGAGGCCCAAGCTTTACCTGTACAATGACCACCTGTATTCCTAATCCTGAACTGTACCCCACATCTTCAAAATAAAAAATAGAATAATTTTTAAATAAAATTTATAGGAGGTCATTGGTTTTGATGGAGCTCCTGCTCTAGGCACAACAGACCAAACTAAAAATGCAGTTACTCATGCTGAAATTCCATGCCACCATGGAAGTTATTTATCTGACCTTCTGAGAAAGTTATTTATCTGACCTTCTGAGAAATCAGGAGAGAAACCCATAAGAGCCATATTTGTAAACAAGCCAGTTGTAGCCAGCATGAAGAAATCCTCTCTGCTTTAACTGTTACAAGGAAAACAGTGTGCTTCTTGTTTGGTGCTTCTGCTTTCTTTTTATAAAATCGCTTTCCTCTGCTCATCTCACTGGAACATTCCTTCTATTTTACAGAATGAGATGTTGTCCCACTCGTGACTTGCAAATAAAATCCAACTTAAGCTATAATTAAATTTGTTGTGATTTTATTTTTGACAGAGTCAAAATTTATTTTTCCACTTCAAGATTCCATTAATCTGGCACTACTTATCAAAATGAACTTTCTTTTTCAACCTAATCACAGTGGTGTTCTTTTTGCATTATTAGATGACCACGTATGTATTGGCCTGTCTATGCTCTCTATCTAACCCTATTTGTTATGTGTCTGTCCTTTCACCAGTATCATATTGTTTGGTCATTGCTGTCTCACAGAAAGTCTTGATAAGTAGCAACGAAATTCTCTAGCTGTACTCTTCCAATTAAAGGTTGTGCTGGTCATTCTAGGTCCTATAACAAGAATCAGCATACAAATTTTCAGGAAGAAAAAAAACTGTATGCTTTTGATTTTGATTGCATTAAATTTATACCTCATTTAAGGAGAATTGCATACTAAGAATATTTCTATATCCAATCCATGAGCATGGAATATCACTCAATTTATTTTTATAATCTTATATTTAAGGCTGGACATGGTGGCTCACACTTATAATCCCAGCACTTTGGGAAGCTGAGGTGAGAAGATTGCCTGAGCCCACGGTTCAAGACCAGCCTGGGCAACTTGGCAATAACTCATCCACACTATAAATTTAAAAATTAGCTGGCCATGGTGGTGTGCACCTGTAGTTCCAGCTACTTGGAAGGCTGGAGTGGAAGGATTGTCTGAGCCTAGCAGGCCAAGGCTGCAGCGGCTGTGAGCATACCACTGCACTCCAGCCTGGGCGACAAAGTGAGTCTCCAGTTCAAAAAAAATTTATTTCATAAATGTCATTGTTCAAAATGTTGGGCTTTAATTCGATGTATTCCCCTGCATTTATTCTTTCCTGACTCATCTTATTACATTGACTTTAGTGCGCAGCCACGCAGTTCCTCCATATGGCTATAAATATCATATCAATTAAATATGGAATACCTACCCTGTGCAGGGCTCTGCACTAGATGCAGAGTGTACAGCACAACCAATCTATTGTGGTCCAGTAGAGGAAACAGACAGTGAAAGGATAGTCATTGAAATATATCTCTATTAAAGCACACGTTGGAAAAGTAAACGTTCAAGTGGGAGTTGATGAAAGGGAGACTTGACAGAATCTGCAGAGTGAGTGAGTCCTTCTGAGGAAGAGCCTTTTAAACTGAGGCCTGAAGTATGAGGAATTAATCACCACTCATTATGTAAAAATGAGGAAAGAGAGACCATGCATGTGCGTGTGCGCGGGTGTGTGTATGTGTGTACGCTTGTTCTAAATGTCCTTTTGTAAAAGGAAAAGAGAGGCATTAGCAATAACTGTGTCATCTGTTATGATGACAGTGAATTTTAATAACTTAATAAGTGTCTAATCATCCCAAGCAATTTGGAACTTTACCCAGTTTTCTGAACCACAATCTCCAGTCTCTTTCCAGCACAATAAAAATAATCATACATAAACATTTGAGCATGTGTGATTTATGGATAATTAAAATTATCACACCCATCATAGTGGCTCACACCTGTAATCCCAGAACTATGGGAGGTCAAAGTGAGAGGATTGCTTGACTCCAGGAGTACAAGACCAGCCTGGGCAACATAGCAACATTCCATCCCTACAAAAAAAATAGCTGGATATAATAGCATGTATCTGTAGTCCCAGCTACTCAGAAGGCGTAGGAGGGAGGATTTCTTGAGAGTGAGACTCCAACTCAAAAAAAGGAACAAGAAATTGGATCAGTTGATATGTCTGAAAACAAAATATTTCAACTTCCCCTTCACATCCAATTCAAATACAGATCCAGAAACAAACCAAACCAAGGTATACTTTGATGTGTTCTTCCCTCAGCCCTGGGGGAGGAAGAGGATTGTGGTTAACTCTGTGTGTGTGTGTGTGTGTGTGTGTGTGTGTGTGTGTGTGTGTGTGTGTGTTGTTTTTTGTTTGTTTGTTTGTTTGCTTGTTTAAAGATGGGGTTCCATTCTGTCACCCAGCCTGGATAACAGTGGCACAACCATAGCTCACTGCAGCCTTAACCTTCCAGGCTCAAGTGATCCTGCAGCCTTGGCCTCCTGAGTAGTTGGAACTACAGGCATCAACCACCACCCCAACTAAATTTCTGTATATTTATTTTTGTAGAGATGGGTCTTACTATGTCTCCCAGGCTGGTCTCAAACCCCTGGGCTCAAGCAATCCTCTCACTTCGGCTTCCCAAAGTGCTGGGATCACAGGCGTGAGCCACCATATCCAGTCCTCATTTTTTTACTCTATGTGCCTCTCTTGCCCCGTCTAGTTTCCTAAACCTATGGTTCAACTCTCCCTCTGCCTGCCAAAAAACTTAAGAAGCTGATTAAAGAAGGCTTTCTCCTTATTTTCTAGATTTAAGTCTTGAGCTTTTTCACATGTTGAGGCTGTTTCTTCAAGACTTTTAATGAATACTTCTTACAACATTATTTAAATATAAAAGTTCAAAGTTCTCATATTTAGATGTATTTTGGTCATTTGGACAAAATACTTAAGATCTTTATATATTCCCCAATTTTTATACTGCATTGTCCAGAAAGGAAAATGATAACAGATTTGGGGACTCTGAAACCTAAGAGAAAGAATATGTATGTCACCAAAAGTGAGTGATTGAGGTGTGTGGGGAGAGTAGAGGGTCAGGTCCAAGGTTTCAGAAACATGTGTCCCACTTCAGGGAAGTCCCACAGAGTCTAATGCAAGGGCCATGCTGGAAATAGCCCAAGTTCAAAAATGACCCCAAAGGGCTCCATGCCAATTATCTGTGGGTGTGCCAGACCTAAACAGATACCTGCCTCAAGGGAAGGACTTGCCTGGACAGGTTTGCAGCTAAGTCACTGCCTTCAACTTCTGTCTCCTATTTTTTCAGGCATCAGTTGTGTTAACATTCATGGGCTGGCAAGTATCCAATGATGCTTGGCCTCCCAACTTCACCCATATCTATATTTCTCAAATTAATTGAGAAGAATCTCAAAAATGTGTCATCAAACACTAAAACTCAAGAGATCCTTGGATAAATATGAAGTGAGTGGAGAAAACCCTGGCCAGGGCATGTTAACGGCATGTAAGGTGGGATTGGAGAAGAATTGAAATGCATCTCGATTCCAATGTGAGCCTCCTGAGGTGAACTCCATATAAGGAACTTCCTCATCAGCTGTGCTATGGAACTGCCTGTGATTATCAGAATGGTGTGCATCTGAGATGTCCTATTCTGTACCACTAGCCAATATGGCAATTGAGCACTTGAAATGTAAATGGTGCAGCTGAGGAGCTGAATTTTTTTACTTTATTAATTCTAGCTAATCCAAAGTCAAACAGCAATGTGTAGCACAGCCTTAGTTTAGTTAATCAACCCCACTACTTCTGCAAATCCTATTGACTCCTTGTGGAAATACTGACTGAGAGTGGAAGGCTGTGCTATTGTGTATACCACCTTTGCCAAGAAAACTAAATTGACTGCTTCAAAGTGACTCACAAAACCTTTTCTGTTAAATTACATTTTGCCATGCATCTATAAAATATTGAGAATAAATTGTACATATGTATGTTTCTGCATTCAGATCTCTTTGCAAGTATCTCTAAACAAATGAAAACAAGAAGCAGCCCCCAGAGCAGGAAGGATCACCTGCCGGCCTCACCTGCCCCAAGCCAGGTGACACTGCACCAGGGACTCTGATCCTTTTATGTTCTGAGCACAGCCTTTGGCAGGGGAGGGAGAGTTGTGAAAGACACCAGGCAGCCCTATTTCCCAGTGGGAGCACTTCTGGACTTCAAATGGAGGTCACCACCATTCTGGCAATGCTGTCAAAGCAGCCAGGGCACCCATTCCCCCTCTAGATCTGCACAAATAGCCCACAACTGGGGAGAGCACCTGACCGGCCTGACCACAGGAAAACTTTGCAGTGGAAAGTCACTGTGAGTTCTGATTACTGCCCAGCAAGAGTAGTGGAGCCAGAGTGACTGCCCTTTCTCTCCCGCTGTGTGAACGATTTTGAATGGCAGAAAAGACCCGAGGAGAGTTAGACTAAATACAAAATGACAAAACTAAAAAATAACAATAAAAAGAGAGGAGTTGGTCTGCACAGCTGAAGGAAAAAAATGAGAAAAAAAAAAAAACTGGCCATCCCTAAACCTTTAAAGAGACATCACCTACAAAAGCAACTCCCAGTCCCCAAAAAATGAAATCCCCCAGAATGACCTGTCCCTGATGACAGACCCAGAATTCAGATAGTGGATGGCAAATATGGTTAAGGAAATCCTGGAAATGAAGAATTCATTCCTGGAATTTCAAAGCACAATGACAGGTCTAGGGAGCAGAATCAACCAGGCAGAGGAAACAAGCTCAGAGCTTGAAAATCAAAATATTGAAGTAACCCAGTCTTACAAAAACAAGGAGAAAAGGCTCAAAAAGAATGAGCAAAACCTACCAGAGGTGTGGGATTATGTAGAGACCAAATCTATGGTATCTGAGAAAACCCTGGAACAAGGCTTCTAAGAGGTCATCAAAGAAAATTTCCCATATCTCACTAGAGTTGACCATCTAAACACAAGAGATTCAAAGAACCCCAGCAAGGTATTACATGAGAAGCCCATCCCCAAGATGCATAGTAATCCATCTCCATAAGGTAAGCATTAAAGAAAAAAAATCCTAAAAGCAGCTAAAGAGAAGGGACAAACCACTTACTAGAGAAGACCCATGAGAATTTCAACAGAAACCCTACAAGTCAGAAGGAAATAGTCCCATCCTTAACATTCTTGAAGAGAAGCAATTCCAGCCAAGAATTTCCGACCTCACCAAGCTAAGCTTCATCAATGATGGAGAATTAAAATCCTTCCCAGACATCCATTCCCTAAAAGAATACACAACCACCAGATCAGACCATTAGGAGATTCTTAAGATAGTTTTCAGCTCAAAAATGAAAGAACAGTTTCACCCATTGCAAAGCCACAGGCAAATACAGAATTAACAGAGTATACATATAGTCCACAAAAATTTAAAAAAGCAAAGCAACCTCTTAAGAACATTGTGTCAGGGATAAACCCTCAGATATCAATTATTAACTTGAATGTGAATGGACTGAATGCACCATTTAAAAGGCATAGAGTAGCAAACTGGATAAAGAAACAAGATCCAACATTTTGCTGCCACCAGAAGCCCATCTTTCTGCAAAGGACACTCACAGGCCCAAAGTAAGGGGCTGGTAAAAGATCTTCCAGGCAAATGGAAAACCAAAAAGAGCAAGGTTAGTTATTGCTGTGTCAGACAAAACAGACTTTAAACCAATAAAAGTTCATGGAAAGACACTACATAATGATAAAAGGCTCAATCCACCAGCAAGAGATATTCATCTTAAATATATATGCAATCAACACAGGAGAACCTGAATTTATAAAACAATTACTATATAAACTAAGAGAGAACATAGACACCCATACAATCATAGTCAGACTTTAAAACCCTGCTAACAGCCCTAGACATGTCACTGAGGCAAAAAAGCAGCAAGGACATCCAGAACCTTAACTCAACACTCAACCAATTGAAGCTAACAGACTGCTACAGAATATTCCACCCCAAAACACAGAGTATACATATTCTACTTATCAGCACATGGAACATACTTCAAGATTGATCACATTTTCAGGCATAAGTCAAGAATGCACAAATTTCAAAAGGTTGAAAGAATACCAAGAATCTTCATCACAGTGGAATAAAAATAAATATCACCAACAAGAATCCTGTCCCCCAACCCTACCCCACCCCACCCCTGCACAAAACACACAAATACATGGAAACAAAATCACATGCTGCTGAATGACCTTTGGGTCAACACATAAATCAAGACAGAAATGTAAAAATCTCCTGGAAGCAAATGAAAACAAAAATACAACATAGCAAAACCTCTGGTTTTCACACAGCCTATCAAAACCATCAAGAAAGTAAAGAGACAGCCCACAGAATGGGGAAAAATTTGCAAATTATGTATCTGACAAAGGCCAAATATTCAGAATGTACAAGGAACTCAAATGGAGTGAAAGAAAGAAAACAAACAACCCTGTTAAAAAGTGAGCAGGAAGGTCAGGTGTGGTGACTCATGCCTATGAAAATCCCAACACTATGGGAGACTGAGGTGAGAGTATTGTCTGAGCTCATGGGTGTGAGACAAGCCTGAGCAACTCAGCGAGACCTCATCTCTACACCACATCAAAAAATTAGCCAGCCATGGTAATGTGCACCTATAGTTCCAGCTACTCGGAAGGATGAGGCAGAGGGATTGCCTGAGCTCAGCAGGTCGAGGCTGCGGTGGCCGTGAGCATGCACTGCACTTCAGCCTGGGCAACCAAGTGAGATTCCAACTCAAAAAAATGTTTAAAAGTGGGCAAAGGACAAAGGAAACACTTCTCAAAAGACAAGATACAAGCAGCCAACAGACACAGAAAAAATTATCAGTCTCACTAATCATTAGAGAAATACAAATCAAAACTATAAGATACCACCTAAATTTGGTAAGGATGATTATAATTAATAAGTGAAAAAACCATAGATGCTGGTGTGGGTGGGGAGAAAAAGAAACACTTCTAAATTTCTTGTGGGAGTGCAAGCTAGTTCAACCTCTATGGAAAGCAGGCTGACAAATGCTAAGACAAAGAAAAATTAACCTTCCACACAATCCAGCAATCCCTTTCCTGGGAAAGTACCTGGAGGAAAAATCATTATCCAAAAAAGACACCTGTGTACACATGTTTGTTGCTGCTCTATTCACAATAGCAAAAACATGGAACCAACGCTACTGCCCATTGAAAGTGGACAAGGTAAAGAAAACAACAACTCCATAAGAACTCTATGATAGGGACGAACTCTCACATTTCAATCATTAGCCTGAATGTGAATGGACTAAATGCACCACTGAAAAGACATACAATGGCAAAATGGATAAAATATCACCAGACAACAATAGACTGCCTTCAAGAGACCCATATCACTAGAAAGGACATACACAGACTCAAAGTAAGAGGATGGGAAACAAATTTTCAGGCTAATGGAACACAAAGGAAAGGAGAAGTCGCAATCCTAATTTCAGACAAAATACCATTTAAGCTATCAAAAATTAAAAAAGATACAGAGGGTCACTACATAATGATAAAAGGTTCACTCCATCAACAAGAAATATCTATCCTAAACATATATGCACCCAACATAGGTGCGCCAACTTTCATACAGAAACTTCTAGGAAAACTAAAAAAAGATATTGACTCTAACACCATCATAACTGCGGACTTTAATACCCCACTCACAACCCTAGACAGATCATCAGGACAAAAAATCAGCAAGGAGATCCGGAACCTCAATAAGACTCCAGACCAAATGGAATTAATTGATACCTACAGAACACTCCATCGAAAGACCACAGAATATACATTCTACTCATCACTGCATGGAACATATTCTAAGATCTACCACATAATTGGACATAAATCAAGCATAAGCAAATTTAAAAGGTCTGAAATTCTACCATGCACCTTCTCGGACCACAGTGGAATAAAAATAAACATTGACACCAACAAGGTCCCCCCCAAAACCCACAAAGACATGGACACTAAACAGCAGGATGCTAAACAATTCCTGGGTCAATGATGAAATCAAAACAGAGATCAAAAGATACCTGGAAACAAATGGAAATGAAGAAACTTCTTATCAAAATCTCTGGGACGCCTTGAAAGCTGCAGTAAGAGGGGAATTTATATCCCTACAAACACACATGAAGAAAACGGAAAGAACACAAATTAACAACCTAAAAGGCCACATAAGGAAGCTGGAAAAGCAAGACCACAAAAACCCTAATTTCAGCAGAAGAATCCAGGTCACCAAAATAAAAGCCCAAATCCAGGACATAGAAGACCAAAAGATAATACAAAAAATCAATGAAACAAAAAGCTGGTTCTTCGAAAGGATAAACAAGATAGATAGTCCCCTAGCTAGACTGACCGAGAAAAAACCCAAATAAGCACAATCAGAAACACAAAAGATGAAGTCACATCTGACCCTGAAAAAATACAAAAGATCATTAGAGACTACTACGTACACTTGTATGGAAACAAACTTGAAAACCTTAAGGAAATGGAGGACTTTCTGACATCACACAACCTACCTAGGTTGGAACAAGAAGAAATTGAGACCTTAAACAAACCAATAACAATCAAGGAAATCGACTATGTAATAAGAAAACTACCTACAAAAAGAAGCCCTGGTCCAGATGGCTTTCCAGCAGAATTCTACAAGACATTTAAGAGGACCTGATACCAATCCTATTGACGGTATTCCAGGTGATAGAAAAAGATGGAACTGTCCCCAAATCATTTTATGAAGCCAACATCACAATGATACCCAAGCTAGGTAAAGATCCAACAAAGAAGAGAACTACAGGCCAATATCTTTGATGAACATAGATGCTAAAATTCTCAACAAGATCCTAGCAAACCGGATTCAACAATCCATCTCAAAAATCATCCATCATCACCAAGTAGGCTTCATTCCTGGAATGTAAGGCTGGTTCAACATTCATAAAATCATAAATGTAATTAAATACATCAACAGATGTCAAAAAAAACCACATGATTATATCATTAGATGCAGAAAAAGCTTTTGATAAAATACAGCACCCCTTCTTGATAAAAACCCTCGAACATCTAGGCATATGGGGAACATACCTCAAAATAGTAAAAGCCATCTATGAGAAACCCACAGCGAGCATACTCCTAAATGGACAAAAATTGGAACCATTTCCCCTGAAAACTGGAACAAGACAAGGATGCCCACTCTCACCCCTCCTGTTCAACATAGTATTGGAAGTCCTGGCTCGAGCAATCAGAGAAGAGAAGGCAGTCAGGGGTATCCAAATAGGAAAAGAGGAAGTCAAGTTATCTCTCTTTGCAGATGATATGATTGTGTACCTTGAAAACCCAAGAGAATCTGTCAAAAACCTCCTTACACTGATAAAGGCCTTTGGCAAAGTCTCAGGATACAAAATAAATGTGCAAAAGACAATCGCATTTCTCTGCACCAATAATAAACAAACAGAAACCCAAATAAAAAACACAATTCCATTCACAATAGCCACAAAAAAATGAAATATCTTGGCATCTTCCTAACCAGAGACATGAAAGATCTTTACAATGAAAACTGCAAAACACTGCTCAAAGAAATAAAAAATGACACAACCAAGTGGAAAAATATGCCATGCTCATGGATTGGAAGAATCAACATTGTGAAGATGTCCATCTTACCTAAGGCAATCTACAAATTCAATGCAATACCCATCAAATTACCAGGAACATTCTTCTCAGACCTAGAAAAAACAACACAGGAATTCATATGGAAACACAAACGTCCAAGAATAGCCAGAACAATCCTCAGCAAAAAAAAAAAAAAAAAAAACAAAGCAGGTGGTATCACATTACCAGACCTCAGATTTTACTATAAAGCTACAGTCATCAAAACAGCTTGGTATTGGTATAGGAACAGGCATATAGATCAATGGAATAGAAATGAGATTCCAGAAGCAAAACCTCAATTTCTCAACCAACTCATCTTCGACAAAGCCTCCACCACCTACCACTGGGGAGAGGAGAACCTATTCAGTAAATGGTCCTGGGAAAACTGACTGACCACATGCAGAAGATTGAAACAGGACCCCTATCTATCCCCATGCACAAAGGTTAACTCCAAATGGATCAGAGACCTAAATGTAAAACCTTAAACCATAAGAACCTTAGAAAATGAAAGACATACCCTCATGGAAATTGGAACTGGCACCCAATTCCTGAACAAAACCCGAAATCCACAGGTCATAAGAGAGAAGATAGACAAGTGGGACCTTATTAAACTGACAAGCTTCTGCAAAGCCAAAAAAACCATCAGGAGAGCAGGGAGACAGCCTACAGACTGGGAAAAAGTATTTGCCAAAACCAGGTCTGACAAAGTCTTAACATCTTGGATCTACAAGGAACTCAAACATGCTGAAAAGAAAAAAACAAACAACCCCATTATAAAATGGGCAAAAGGTATGAACAGACACTTCACAAAGGAAGACATCCGAGCAGCCAACAGACACATGAAGAAATGTTCAACCTCACTAATCATCAGGGAGATGCAAATCAAAACCACACTGAGATACCACCTAACTCCAGTCAGAATGGCAATTATCAACAACTCAAAAAATAACAGCTGCTGGAAAGGGTATGGTGAAAAGGGAACACTTCTACACTGTTGGTGGGAGTGTAAACTAGTGCACCCTCTGTGGAAAGCAGTGTGACGATTCCTAAACGCTCTAAATATCAACCTCCCATATGACCACACAATCCCCCTACTGGGAATATATCCTGAAGAATTCAAATCGCACTATAAAAAAGATACCTGCACATGTATGTTTATTGCAGCATTGTTCACAATAGCAAGAACCTGGAAGCAACCATGCTGCCCATCAAAAGAGGACTGGATTTTTAAAAATGTGGTACATATACACAATGGAATACTATGCAGCCATAAAAAAGAACAAAATCATGAATTTTGCAGCAACCTGGATGGAACTAGAGTCTATACTATGGAGTGACCTCTCACAGAAACAAAGATCTGAGTATCACATGTTCTCACTCATATAATAGACCTTGAACATCCAATGTAATACTATAAGAAAATGACTGACAGTAGTGGGAAACTATGGGGAGGGCAGGGAGATGGGATTAATGGTAGCAAATATCTGTCTGGGAAGGGGGAAACACTTCTTATCAACAGGGTGCCTGAACAAAATGTATTTGCTTACCTAACCCTTAATTGTACCCCACAACATCATAATAAAAATATTGATTATAAAGAAAAAGAAAATGTGGTACATATATATGATGGAGTATTACACAGCCATAAAGAACAAAATCATAGACTTTACAGCACATTGGATGGAGCTGGAGACCATAATACTAAGTGAATTATCACAAAAACAAAGAACTTGAAATAGGGTCCAAGCCCTTAATTCACAGACTTCAACACCAGAAGTTTAAGTTATAAAAAGGAGACGTTTTATTCACCAAGAGCCAGTCCAGTGGCCACTTGCCTGCTGGACATAACAGTCCCACAGCAAGGGGCCCCGATTAGCTGTAGGGGCTTGCTTAAGAAAGGCTAAACCACATTGGGACTTTTCAAGTGGGCTAAACCGCAACATCCTGGAGACCTAGGTACCTTTCAAGCAATGCAAGCATGGTTCAAGAAGTGAAAAAAAAGCTGTTAGACAGTTTAACCTAGCCAGCAAGTGCTGTTGCCAGGTTCCAGGAAGGGAACCTTTTAACTGTGCAAAGGCTGAGTACATGTTTAGCCTAATTTTTGACATTGTAGATGTTTTTTAAAGCCCCCTTCCACATTCTCCCTTTCAGTTGTTCCTGCAGTCAAATCATTGACTCTTCATATAGGGGATTATATTGAGTTCTGAAGACCATTAATTTTATTGATGACACACTATTTTTAACATAACCAAGGAGGCTTTTAATTAAGCAAGACCCTACTGTTATACCTATTAGGAGCAGGAGGAGAGGTCCCGCCACTTCCAAGATTAGGGTTGTGAGCCAGGGGGACCAAGAGAAAAGGGACTGATACCAATTTCCCGAGGCTTGTCTTTGCAACTCTCTTTGTTTTAGATTGTTTCTTACCAGGGCAAGAGTGTCTCGGATGACCCCGGATTGGTTTGCATAGAAACAGCACACTTCCCTCAGGGCCATGCATAGCCCTCCCTTCTTCATGAAGAGGTCAAGTCCCCTTCTGTTTTGGAGCATGACCTCGGCTAAGGAATTGACTTGCTGTTCTAGGCGGGATATGCTCGACTTCAGGAGTCCTAGGTCCTTATCAACATATTACTTAGCTCTTTGAGGTTTGGGTTCCCAACAACCAGAGAAGCTGTACTTATTGCTGTGGACCCTACAATTCCTAGGCTAATGAGGAGGGGCACTAATATGGAGACCCGCTTGGATAACCCAAGGCCTGAGAGTCCAAGGTGTTCTCGTCCCTCCGTTCCTTCATAGATATATACCCGGGGTAGTATATACACTAAGACACAGATTTCTGCAGTGTCCCTGAAGTATTCTAAAGCAATACAGGGTGTTATACCCTGCATACAGGCAAACCAGGTGGTGGGATGTACAACAGCCATGTGGAGGTCTTTAGAGGTTTTTGGATTGGGGATACTTATTACAGAGGCTACTGTATCACACCACATTTGGTAGGGATAATTACTTATATTATATGAGGGAGAATAAAGGCAAGATCCATGTCCTTGAAGATCTGCCAGAGTAAGGGCCAAGTTCTGTCCCCAGGGACATAGTCCTAAGGACTGAGTTGTAGTGAGGTTAAGAATGCATACATGCTTTTCAGTGTGACCTATTGAGGAGTTCACTGCAAATTCCACATAATAAGGGGGTCGAGGGACTAGGCATAGCCAACAGTCTCTTGTTACTTCAGGACAAGTAGCATTTGCAAATCAGTAAACAGTGGATAGCACAGGGAGGAAATGATTTTCATTTCCAGGTGCTAATGCGGTGGGTAGGAGAACAGGACCTGCCCCTGAAATTGTGGGTAGGTAGAACCAGATGTCTGGGGTGGTTGGGTTGGGGGGCATTCATAAGTTTCAGGTTTTTGGAGAATTAAGTTGCTGTTGGGGCCCATAGGATTTAAGATGTGGGGAGTGGCCTGCCTTTGAGTAGTAAACACCATGCCAGGATTGGGTCCATCAGCATACATTCTGAGCTCCCACGTTTTACCCATTTCCCATACCTGGTGGATGCTGAGGGCATCCCAAAGTATTATAGTGAGTTTAAGTGGGTTGCATGTTTGTATTTGGCTGCATTGGGAAGCAGGCTTTTTTCTATGTAGGCTTATGTGGAGTGTCTCGGTTTTTCCAAGGAGCAATAGTTTCGCACACCCATGCAGCACAGTGGCATTGTCCTGCATTGTGGCAATGGGCTGGTCCCGATGCCAGGCAAGCATAAAAACCAACAGATTTAAGTCCTTTTTAATAAGCTAAGGTGCTGCACTCATCAGTGTGTGTGCCCCCGAGGGTTAGACCTGGCCATAATTTACAAAGGTCAAAATTAAAGACAGGCTGCCCGCTTCCTCTGTAGGTGGCAATTATGGTCCCAGTGACAGTATTTCTCAGTTCCCAGGAATAGTTCCCTGGAGTATAGGGATTACGCAGGTTAGGCCAATAAGCCTCAAGCTGGGGAAAGTATGCAAGGAATATGATTAAGATACCGGGGCCCACAAAAGTCTTATCTTTAGAGGATCTTCTCCAGTTTGATGACTTTCCATGTTTCCGAGGGCGCGGTGGTGGCTGCCTTTACTTGTGAATGATGAATCCAGGGGCGGACACTGCTGACTTTGATGGCCATAGGAGTAGTAAGGATTACTATGTGGGTTCTGTTCCACCTTGGAGTGAGAGCCTCAGCTTTGTGCTGTTTTATCCAGACCTGGTCACTGGGCTGGAATGGGTGTGGATGTTCCAGAACCATTTTCCAGAAGGCCGCCTGTACAGTCTTACTGACAGCTTGCTGAACTCTTTGAAGAGCTTGCAGTGACTGAAGCAAATTATGGTTAGACAGTTTTAGTGCTTTTTCCAGTCCAATTTTTGGAAGTAACAGCAGGGACCATCCAAACAGAATTTCAAAGGGGGTCAGACCCTTGATATAGGGGGTACATCTGGCCCTTAAGAGGGCATAGGGAAGGAGTGTTACCCAACCTTCACCAGTCTCCAGGATTAATTTGGTTAAAGTTTCCTTAGGCATCCGATTCATTCTCTCTACCTGTCCTGAACTCTGGGGATGATAAGCACAATGTGAGTTCCAATTTATCCCCAAGGTTTTTGCAATACCTTCAGTAAGTTTAGAAATAAATGCTGGGTGATTATCTGAGCCTATTGAGATAGATAGGCCATATCTTGGTATGATGTCATTTAAGAGTTTCTTTACTGTTACAGAAGCATTTTCAGTTTTTGTAGGAAATGCCTCGACCCATCCCAAGAAGGTGTCTACCAAGACCAATAGGTATTTATATCCATTTTGCCCAGATTTGACTTCTGTAAAGTCTATTTCCCAATGTCTCCTGGGGGTTAGGCCCCTATCTCGGACCCCTTGGGTGGATACACTGACCTTAGCATTATTAGTCTGCTGGCATGATATGCAGCCTTCAATGAGCTCCTGGGCAAGCTGGTCCAGATGAGGGAGATAGAACTCTTTTCTCATAAGTTTGGTTAGTTTTGTCCTTCCTAATGAGTACCTTTGTGGAACTGCCTTAGGATTTGTTGTCCCAGGACTTGAGGGAGGAATGTTCAGCCATCCTGAAGTTGAAGCCATCCATCTGGGTTTGAGGTTGCCTGCAATGTTTGTGCAGTGAGGAAGTCCTCTTCTGTATATTCTGGTGGGTCACATAGAACCGGAGGAGGCAGTGCCAACAGGCAGGTGGTTCTGCAGTAAGCAGCTTCTCTGGCTGCTTGATCTGCTTTTCTATTTCCTATTGCCTCTTTTGATTTCCCTTTTTGGTGGCCCGGGCAATGGATGATGGCCACCTGCTTGGGGGCCAATATTGCTGCCAGAAGGTCTAAGACCTCCACTTTATTTTTCATAGTTCTCCCCTCTGCGGTGAGCAATCCCCATTCTCTGTAAATTGTCCCATGAACGTGTGCAGTTGCAAATGCATACCTGCTGTCAGTGTAGATGTTAACTTTTCCTTCACCTGCTTTCAGGGCCTTGGTTAGGGCAATCAGTTCTGCCTTTTGGGCTGGTGTTCCCTGTGGAAGAGGCTCAGCCCAAATAGTTCCCTGTAGAGTGACCACCGCTGGCCCTGCATACCTTACTCCATTCTGTATGGAAACTGCTGCTATCTGAGAAAAGCATCAGGTTGGGGTTTGTTCTTGGGACATCATTTAGGTCCCAGCGCAGCTTCTGGAACTCAGCTGTTTCATAACAGCAATGCGGTGGCCCCATGGGACTTTGTTCCAGTTGCGAGGTTCAAGCTGGGGGTATGCTGAAACTTGATGTGGGGCTGATCTAAAAGCAGTGCTTGATAATGAGCTATTCGGGCATTTGACATCCATTTGTCAGGGGCCCCTCGGAGTAAAGGCTCCACTGCATGCATGGCCATGACAGTCAGATTCTGCCCCCAATGCTAGTTTGTCTGAATCCTTTACTAACATGGCAATGGCTGCTATAAACCACAGGCAGGGCGGCCAACCTGAGGTTACCGGGTCCAGTTTTTTTGACAGGTAGGTGACCGGCCTGTTCCATGGGCCAAGCTTTTGGGTTAGGACCCCCGGGTGATGCTTCATCTTTCATCCACATAAAGGTGGAAAGGTTTTTCAATATCCGGCAAGGCCAGGGCTGGAGCTGAGACCAGGGCAGTTTTAAGGGCTTGGAAACCTTTGTCCCCCTCTGGTGTCCATTTAAAATTAGCCTCTGGTCCTTTGGTTATTTCATAGAGGGGTTTGTGAGTTCAGCAAACTTAGGGATCCATAGTTGGCAGTATCCTACAGCTCCCAAGAATTCCCAGACCTGCCTTTTGCTTCCTGGGCCGGGATGCCTGCTATAGCCCAAATACACTAGGCAGTTAGGGATCTTTTACCTCCCTCTAGATTATACCCAAAGTATGTGGCAACAGTTACACAGAGCTGAGACTTTTTTGCTGACACCCTATACACCAGAGTCTGAAGTTCTCTAAGCAGGTGCCTGGTGGCACACAGGCACTCACCTTCTGATGTGGCTGCAATTAACAGATCATCTACATACTGTAGCAGAGTCACTTCAGGGTCCTGTTGCCAGAAAGCTCAGAGGTCTCAGCGGAGAGCTTCATCGAACACCATGGGTGAGTTTTTAAATCCTTGTGGGAGTCGTGTCCAGGTTAACTGGCCATTTTTCCCTTTTTCAGGAACTGTCCATTCAAAGGCAAACAAGGGTTGACTTTCCTTAGCCAATGGGATGCTGAAGAAGGCATCCTTAAGGTCCAGGACAGTGTATACCTGCCTCTCTGGAGTTAACCCACTGAGGAGAGTGTATGGGTTGGGGACTGTGTGATGGATATCCTCCACTTGCCTGTTGACCTCCCTGAGGTCCTGGACAGGGCGGTAGTCTCCTGTGCCCGCCTTTTTGACAGGAAGAAGTGGGGTGTTCCAGGATGAGTGGCACGGCACTAGGATTTTAGCTTCCTGGAGATGCTGGATGTGGATTGCTATGCCTTTTCAGGC
This sequence comes from Cephalopachus bancanus, assembly GCA_027257055.1. Taxonomy (NCBI): domain Eukaryota; kingdom Metazoa; phylum Chordata; class Mammalia; order Primates; family Tarsiidae; genus Cephalopachus; species Cephalopachus bancanus. Next base: position 675,250 of record JAPVLO010001038.1, on the reverse strand, counting down.
CTCTGGGGATACAGGGTACTGTTTTACCCTAATGGGCATTGCCTGACTTTTGAGATGTACAATGACTGGCAGTTGATGGGATGCCAGTCCAGGGGAGTTTAATTTGGCCCAAACTTGGGGAAACTCATTCTGTAGCTGGGCCAACAGTACGGTGTTTGAACAGCCAAGAGGGGCCCCACCTTCTGTTAACACGTATTCCTCACTTAGGCGAAAAGTAACAAGAATTTTTGATGCCCCAGGTGGGTTTAGGCTTACTGCTGCTGTGGTTTCCTCAAAACCTATGTTGGCCTTAAGCTTGTGTAAGTGGTCACATCCCAGGAGTTGGTATGGGCAGTCTGGCATTACTAGGAATGAATGAGTTACTTCCCCTTTTCTCAAATTTATTGTTCTTTCAGTGGTCCAGAGGCATAATTGAGTCCTGGTTGCCCCCTGGACCAAGGAATGCTTATTCTGAAGCAGGCCATTGTACTTTTGGAGGACTGAATACTCAGTCCCCGTGTCCACTAAGAAGTGGACAGCGCTTCCCCCCTCCCTGTAAGTTTCACCCTGGGCTCTAGGGGGGGAATTGACAGAGCCCCGGCTCCATCAGTCAGTTTGTAATGAAGCACAGGAGTAGATTTTGGTGGGCACCCCCCTGGAGGGCACTCTTGTGGTCGGGGTGGCCTGTCTGGGCAGTCTTTTACCCAGTGCCCAATTTTTTTACAGTAGGCGCATTGATTTTTTGCTAGTGGAGTTTTTCGCCTGGTGCTGGTTCCTCATTTCCCTGTTGGCTGCTTGGGTTTAAATTCCTGTAAGGCTACTGCTACTACTTTGGCCATCTTTTTGGTTTGTTGGTCTTCAAGTGAGTCCCTGCTATTATAGACCTTCTCAGCTACCTCAGTTAATTCTGATAAACTTTTCCCTTCAAATCCTTCAATTTTCTGCAATTTCTTTCTTATATCAGGGGCTGACTGAGAGACAAAGGCTATAACTAAAGCCGTCCAATTTTCTGGAGCCTCTGGGTCTATGGGAGTATATTTCCGATAGGCCTCCATAAGGCATTCCAGAAAAGGCGTGGGAGATTCCTGTGGGCCCTGAGTTACCTCACTTACCTTAGAAAAATGTGTCGGCCACCTGGGGGCAGCCCGGAGACCCCCCCCACTAGAGTCCAGCAATAGGTGGTGAGACACTCCCTACTGTAGTCGGTGTTCAGGTTCCAATTAGGCCTCTCAGCAGGGAAGACATGGTCCACATGTTTCTGCTCTGCCAGTCTGCCATCCGGTTCCAGGACCAATTTCCTTGCCTCCTGAGGGATTTGTTCTCTTTCCTCCACAGTAAAAAGGGCTTGGAGGAGCTGTTCGCAGTCATCTCAAGTGGGCTGGTGGGTGAAGAAAATAGTTTCTAAAAGGCCTATGAGGCTCTGAGGTTTTTCGGAGAATTCTGGATTGTTTTGTTTCCAATTGTAAAGATCACTATTAGAGAAAGGGACATAAACCATAAGGGACTGGCCCTCTTAACCTCCCACGTCTAGTCCCAGGGCTTCAGGGGAAGAACTATGGAAGTTGGTGGTTCCCTGAAGAGTAGTTGGGGCTAGTCGGTTTGTTGGGGCGGTTGGGCCCTCGGAAGATGCATGGGGAAGAGGGGAGTAAAGGGGCTGATATGAGGACCCACTCCTGGTGAGTGACAGGCTGAGACCTTGTGGGCCCTCTGCTCCCGCTCAGATGTAGAGTGGGGGGGGGGAATTTCATCATCCTGCAGTGGGCTCTGGAGGACTGGAGGTTTGGCTTTTGGAGTTTCCTGTAGGGCTAAAACATGAGAAGAATTAGCTCTCTTTCCAGCTTTCTTCATCCATGATGGCTGCTGCATTATCAGGAGGTACCAAGTAGTGATGTATGGGATCTGGTCCGGGTGGTGTCATTAGACAAACTGTCGGATCTTCCCTACTATGGCAGGGTTGAAGGTTCCCTCCAGCGACCAGCTGCAATTAGGAAATGTGGGCCATTCGAGGGAACAAAAGGTGGTTAGGTTTCCTTGGTTTACCTGATAACCTGATTGCTGTGCCATTCCTTGGAAATCCTTGAAGTGGCACAAAATCAGTTGCAGAGGGGTGTCAGGCTTAGAGCACTGCTGCCCCATAATGTCGATAACAATGACAGACACAACAGTGACTAACACTGAACAAATAAAGACAATAACACAAACTGAACAGACAGACCTAATTGCCCTAGGGCAATACTGGAGGGCCCAGTGATGTCTCACTGGGACCTCAGACCCAGAAATTAGCACTGCATCCAGCTTTCCTGCGGTTCCAACCAGATGTGTGCACAAACAAAACAGGAACTTGACTCACCTCTCAGAGGGCTCTCGGGACGTTGTGAGTCTGCCAGAGACGACAAGAAGCCATTTGCGAGTCCACAGACTCACCATGCCCGACGAACACTGAGGTTCACGGATATGCAAACCCACAAGGTCAGCTGGTGATTGGGACTGGGGATTAAGCTCTTGGATTTCCCGGATGAGCCCCAAATGAAAGAGGGTTCAAGCACTTAATTCACAGACTTCAACACCAGAAGTTTAAGTTATAAAAAGGAGAGGTTTTCATTCGCCAAGAGCCAGGCCAGCAGCCACTTGCCTGCTGGACATAACAGTCCCACAGCAAGAGGCCCCGATTAGCTGTAGGGGCTTGCTTAAGAAAGGCTAAACCACATTGGGACTTTTCAAGTGGGCTAAACCGCAACATCCTGGAGACCTAGGTACCTTTCAAGCAATGCAAGTGTGGTTCACAGAAGTGAAAAAAAAAGCTGTTAGACAGTTTAACCTAGCCAGCAAGTGCTGTTGCCAGTTTCAGGAAGGGAACCTTTTAACTGTGCAAAGGCTGAGTACATGTTTAGCCTAATTTTTGACATCGTAGATGTTTTTTAAAGCCCCCTTCCACAAGCTGAATGCTACATGTTCTTACTCATAAGAAGTCCTGAATATTAGTCACATTAGCACAAGGGAGGTATCAGCAGTCATTGGGCATGGTTAGAGGAGGGGGAAAGAGGAAGGGAGGAGGGCAGGGGGCACATGTCAACACAAAGGGGGAGTGAGGGCCAGTTAGAATCCCAAACTTCACTTGGCTGCAGCCTAATTATGTAGTTAACACTCACTTTTACCCTATAACTTTATAATAAAATAAAATTAAAACAGGAAATAGAGTTATCCCTCTTTTCAGAAAATGTAATTCTATATCTAGAAAACCAGAGAGTCTGTCAAGAACTTCCTCACGCTGATAGACAACTTCAATAAAGTCCTGGGATACAAAATGGACACACAAAAGTTATTCTACATGCCAACAACAACCAGGCTGAGAACCAAAATAAAAAACACAATTCCACTCACAATAGCCATAGAAAAAATGAAATAATTTAGCATCCATCTACAGAAGAAGTGAAAGACCCTTACAATAAGAACTACAAAACACTGCATGAAGAAATCAAGGATGATACAAACAAATAGAAAAACATCCTATGCTCATGGATTGGAAGAATCAACATTATCAAGATGTCCACCCAATCCAAGACAACATACAGATTTAATGCAATCCCTTTCAAATTCCAATATCATTATTCACAGATCTAGAAAAGACATATAGAAATTCATATGGAAGCAAAAAAGAGCACGAATAGCTAAAGCAATCCTCAGCAAAAGGAATAAATCCAGATGCATCACACTTCCAGACTTTATATTACCAGGCTACACTAACTGGGATGGTATGCTACTGGTACAGGAGTAGGCACATAGACGAGTGGAACAGGACAGAGATCCTGGAAATAAAAACAGTCTCAACCAACTCATCTTTGACAAAGCCATCAATAACAAACACTCGGAAAGGGAAACCATATTTAGCCAATGGTGCTGGGGAAACTGGCTAGCCACATGTAGAATAATAAAACTGGACCCCTGCTATCACCATATAAAAAGTTAACTCAGAATGGATCAAGAACTTAAACGCAAAATCTCAAACTATAAGAATCTAGAAGAAAACATAGGGAGCACCCTCCTGGACATCAGAGTAGGAAATGAATTCATGACCAAGTCCTCAAAAGCAAATGCAACAAAAGCTAAAATAGACAGGTAAGGCCTCATCAAACTAAACAGTTCTTGCACCACAAAAAAATCAACAAGAGAGTAAAGAGACAGGCTACAGAATGGGAAAAAATATTTGTAAGTTATGCATCTGGCAAGGACCTAACATCCAGTATCTACATTAATTCAAGCAAAGTGAAAGAAAAAAACCCAACCTCTTTAAAAAGTGGGTAAAGGACATGAACAGACACTTCTCAAAGGAAAACATGCAAGCAGCTAACAAGCACATGAAAAAATGCTCAGTCTCACTAATCATCAGAGAAATACAAATAAAAAGTATATATCACCTAACACTAGTAAGGATGACTATCATTAATAAGTCAAAAGACAACAGGTGCTGGCAAGGTGGCAGAGAAGAGGAACTCTTCTACACTATTGGTGAGAATGTAAGCAAATTCAGCATCTATGGAAAGCAGTGTAATGGTTTCTCAAAGAACTAAAAATTGAGCATCCTTACAATCCAGTGATCCTTCTGCTGGGAATATACCCAGAGGAACATAAACCATTCCACCAAATAGACACCTGCAGATGCATGCTTATTGCAGCAATATTCACAATAGCACAAACATGGAACCACCCAGATGCCACTAAAAGTGGCCTGGATGAAGAAAATGTAGTACACATATATGATGGAATATTATGCAGCCATAAAGAAGAACAAAATCTTGTATGCAGGTGGAGACAACTTGTATGCAGGTGGAGACCGTCATACTAAGTGAGCCAGTAGAGAAATGAAGAATTGAACACCGTATGTCCTCATTCATAAGCAGGCCCTGATTACCAGTCACAGTAGCACAAGGATGGGATCAGCAGATGGTGAACATTACTGGGGAGGGAGGAGGTAGGAGGAGAGAAAGGGGCATGTGGCAACACACTTGGGAGAGAAGGTCAGCTGGAAGCCCAAACTTCACCTACATGCAGCCTATTTATATAGTAAATCCCCACTTGTATCCAGAAACTCTAAAAAATATATAAAAATTAAAAAATCAAACGGGTGTGATTGGATCCTGAGAGGTACTTTTTGAGATTCAATCCAGCCCTGGGAGGTTAAAAAAACATGCAATGATAGATCAAAGAGAATACTACTTACACTGGGTATGGTGATACATATCTGCAGTCTCAGTTACTCAGGAGGATCAAGTGGGAGAGTCCCTTGACACTAGAAATGAGAGGCCAGCCTGGGCAACAGAGCAAAGACTCTGACGCTAAAAAGAAAAGAAAAGAAAATGCATCACTAAGAACAAATTTACTATTATCAAAGGCCATGCCCAGGAAGGTATGTTACTTGACATGAGGCGTCTTCACAGTCCTTGGATGAGAGACAGGCAGAAATTACTTGATGGCCTCTATCAAGATTTACTTCCTACTCCCCTGTGAATCAGCGTATCTCTTCAGTTCCCTCTTGGGGAGATGCCAGTTTCCCACACTGATCACCAACACACCAAAGATGTTCAAGTTGGCTATAGTCTCTGCTCAAGTGAGCCTATAAATACCCATATTGAAAAATGAAAAGGGATGTGTTGGTTTGGTAAACAAGTCAAGTATAGCTCCAGGGTTGATTCACTTCATTCCCAATTTTGCTCTTGAAAACAAATCTTCTTGACACAAACAAATGGAAAAATATTCCATGCGCATGGATTGGAAAAATCAACATTGTTAAGATGTTCATCCTACCCAAGGAAATCTACAGATTTAATGCAATACCCATTAAATTTCCAGTAGTATTCTTCTCAGAGACGGAAATAACAATACAGGAATTCATATGGAAAGATAAAAGACCACGAATTGCCAAAACAATCCCTAGCCAAAAAAAAGACAAAGCAGGAGATATCACACTCCCAAACTTTAAACTCTATTATAAAGCTATAATAAAAAGTCAGCCTAGTATTGGTACAAGAACAGGCATATAGACCAATGGAACAGGACAGAGATTCCACAAGCAAAACCTCAATTTCTCAACCAACTTATCTTCGACAAAGCCTCCAACAACAACCACTGGGGAGAGGACAATCTATTCAGTAAATGGTGCTATGAAAACTGGCTAACCACATGCAGAAGATTAAAACAAGACCCCTAACTATCACCATACACAAAAATCAACTCCAAATGGATCAAAAACCTAAACAATAAGATAACTTCAAACAATGAGAACTTTAGAAAATTCAGGAGACACCCTTATGGAAAATGGAACTGTCAACCAATTCCTGATTAAAACCCAAAGTACCCATGACACAAGAAATAAAGTAGACAAGTGTGACCTCATCAAACTGACAAGTTCTGCAAAGCCAAAGAAACTATCAAGAGAGTGGGGAGACAGCCCACAGACTGGGAAAAAATATTAGCCAACTGTATGTCTGACAAAGGCCGAACATCTAGGATCTATAAGTAACTCAAATGTGCCAAAAAGAAAAAAAGCACAGTCCCATTACAAGGTGGGCAAAAGATATGACAGTTCTCAAAAGAAGACAGACAAGCAGTCAACAGACACATGAAAAAATTCTCAGCCTCACTACTCATCAAAGATATGCAAATTAAAATTACAGTGAGATACCATCTAACTCCAGCCAGGATGGATATCATCAATAACTTAAAAAACAACAGATGCGGGAGAAGATGCGGCAAAAAGGGAACACTTCTACACTGTTAATGGGAGTGTAAACTAGTATAGCCTCTGTGGAAAACAGTGTAGTGATTCCTAAAAGTTCTAAAAATCGACCTTCCATATGACCCCACAATCCCCCTACTGGGACTATACCTGAAAGAACTCAAATCACTCTATAAAAAAGATACCTGCACACATATGTTTCTTGCAGCATTGTTCACAGTAGCAAGAACATGGAACCAACCGTGCTGCCCATCAAAAGAGGACTGGATTTAAAAATGGTACTTATACACTATGGAATACTATGCAGCCATAAAGAACAAAATCATTAACTTCACAGCAACCTGGATGGAGTCTATAATACTGAGGGATCTTTCACAAAGAACTCAGTATCACATGTCCTCATTCATACGTGGACCTTGAACAATTATTGTAATTCTATAAGAAAGGGATTGGCAGTAGCAGGACACTACCAGGAGGGGGATGGGGAAGTGGGATTGGCAGTGGTGGGAATTTTCCTTTGGAGCGGAGGCACACCTCATCATTGGAGGTGCCCGCAGAGTGAACATCTGTGTACCTAACCCTCCATTGTACCTTACATCTTTAAAATAAAAAATTAAAAGTTTTTTAAGAAGAAAGAAAAGTAAACAAATCTTCCAAATATGAGGACTCCAGATCTCCCACTCCTTAATCTCCAGACCAAATCACTATTTCCCTCACCATGCATCCTTCACAGCATCCTCAGATTCTTACCTCCTCTTTGAGAGTAGGGAAGCCCAATTTGTTGGGCACTAGGTCCTTGAGGTATTCCTACATTTGCTTATACTTTGGTGTAGGCTACTGATGGAAAAAATGGCTTTTGCAGTAATGTTGAGAAAGTAAGGATATGAAAATACACAGATGACCCAGAGAGTACTGCTTGGAGACAAAAACCACTCCAAAGTTGTGTGAAATAGGATAAAATATTGTCTTCATTTACGTTTTGTATATTCCTGAAATCATCAGAGATTACAGAAAGATAGTGGCCTGATTAATTACTAACTTTTTCAAGGCCCAGATAAAAAGACCTGTTATTTGCCTCAAAACCTGCCAGAGCCCTCAGATGCTAGCTGACCTAGCTTCAAGGCATTATCAACTCGACATGTTGAATGGTAACTAGGAATGAGACAGCTTCCCTTGGAAGTTAGTGTGTTTGGAGAGACACTATGCCTTTCCATCAGGTCTCTAGGATGCAAATGGGGAGTCATTTGACCATTTCCTGCTACACTGTCTGTGATATTTTGAAATACTTGAACATAAACAATGTGAAATATATACATATATGTGCATTAGTTTTACTCTCCACCAATAAAAGTGTTAAATCTAAGTTTGACACAGTCCAACCAGAAAGATGTATTGCAGGTGAAATAATCAGGGACTTCCACCATCAGACAAAAGGCTTGGACTCTTCCTTAGGCATACCATACACATGAGTGAGTTTATATAAAAATAGTTGTATAGTTCGTTCTTCCTGCTGGCCTTTCTGCCTGTCCTTTTTTTCCCTTTGATTCAACAGCTAAACTACAAAGCTGCTGGGCTCGGTGGCTCAGCCTGTAATCCTGTGCTTTGGGAGACTGAGGTGAGTGGATTGCCTGAGTCTGTGGGTTTGAGACCAGCCTGGGCAAATTGGCGAGACCTCGTCTCTACAATAAATCAAAAAACATAGCTAGGCGTGGCAGCTAGTTCCAGCTACTTGGAGGACTAAGGCAGAAGGATTGCCAGAGCCCAGCTGGTCGAGGCTGCAGTGGCCAGGAACGGCTACTGCACTCCAGTCTGGGCGACAGAGTGAGACTCCAACTCAAAAAAAAAAAAAAATAGCCAGGCGTGGTAGCATGTGCCTGTAGTTCCAGCTACTTGGAAGGCTGAGGCAAAAGGATTGCCAGAGCCCAGCAGGTTGAGGTTGTGGTGGCTGGCAGCATGCCACTGCACTCCAGTCTGGGTGACAAAGTGAGACTCCAACTCAAAAAAAAACAAAAAAACAAAAAACCGCAAAGCTTGGTTCTGGATATTATAACACTGGCTGGGGTCAGCAGGCACCAGTAAAGATAATGATTCCCAAAGTTGTTGACCAACTTTGATTTTATCTTACACAAGCAGTTACAGCATGAATCCCCTACCTCAATAAATGCAGACAGCAGAAGATGATCAAATTTAAAGTTGACGTGGTGAGATATGAAAAAATTAATTACCAGAGAAGCTCCCACTTTTCTGAGACACCTGATAAAAACTTGCCCACTTCTTTGTCTGGACAAGGCTGTCTCCCTTTTGCTCACACAGAAGCCCCAGTAAAGCCTCACCTGTTTGCTTTTTAACTTTGGCTCAGTTGAATTGGTATTGTTTCTATGCTGAAACAGTCCATTCATCAGTAACACAATCCACTGCCATTCTGGGCTCAGGGCATGCGAGGACCACAGGATCCTTCTGTAGTAAGGAATGTAGATATTTGTGGTTGCAATGGAGGCTAGTAGGTATCTTCTGCTTACCTTTTTCCCACAACAGGAAGTCTCTCCTGACTCCAGGCAGACCTTATCTGGACAGGGGAGACAGGGCTACAGGGAAGCTCTAAAATATTGAGAATGAATTGCACATATCTATGTTTCCACATTCAGATCTCTTTGCAAGTATCTCTAAAGATCTTTTTTCATTTAAAAGTACCAGCACTGAAGGTGTGGACAAATGTACTCTAATTAGAAATGAAGAGTGTGGACAAAAGTACTCTAATTAGCAAATCCAGATGAAGAGCTTTAGCCTCATGTCAAAATACTAGAAAAGTATGTGCGTGCAATTTTAAATAGAAATATTCTATTGAAAATGTGTGGACTGCTTGAACAAGATGGCGACAGCATAGGTGGATTTGTGAGATTTTCTAAATGTGAGTTCCCAAAAAGAATCTTACTTTTCTTCCCTCATCCCCCAGCCCACCACCAGCCATGCTGGTCCGAGGCCTGGGACCTTCAGTCCCACACAGGGCCGGATATTGTAGCCCCCTACTGCTGCTGTTCCACTGCATGCGTGGGAGTCTCAGGTCTCAGCTCCCTCCCTGGCTACATCATCTCTCGCTGAGCACCCAGCACCAAGCCGCTGGTCACTCAGGCTCTGGGCACCCGCCCCTCAGAGACACCAGTCCCATTCCTGGCTGAAGTATCCTGTGGGGGCCCAGGGCCACTCTTGCTGCCCACCGCCTGCCCTTTGGAGCTTTGGAGTTCTGGAGCTCTAGGCCCATCCTGGCTGAGGCACTCAGTGCGTGACCCCAAGCTTGGGGACCCAGACAAGCAGAGAGAAACAGATCTTCAAAAACTGCCTCGGCCATTCTCCAGGCAGAGATTTCCATTGCCCCACCCACCTATCAACAAAACCTTCCTTGGTTCCTAAGGTAACATCGCTAAACAGAAGACAAAGCCCCACCCCTATGCTGAATCAGACTAAAGCAACCCCCAGGCAGCTGACTGAAAAAAAAAAACCCAAACTGCAAGTAAATCTAGCTACCTGCAATGAAAAACAAAGGGGAGAGGCTGGAGATCAAAGCTGAAGTGACTTTAGTCTGATCTCTTATTTTGACTTATGATTTTATCATTTTGACTGCTTGTTTTGATCACATTTGTTATTTGACTTCTGACTTACACTGTTTCATGATTTTATTGGTTTGTCTCTGTGTAGCTATCAGTATTCTTTAGGAATCTTTCTCATGTGTCTTTTTTCACTTCTTTTCGGCCTTGTGTCTCTTTCTCACCCTATAGTTGGTATGTATGTCTGTTTTCCCGCTCGCTATTCTCTCTTTCTAACTTCCTATTGACCCCCCATTCCTCCATTATTTTCCTCTTTTATACCCCCTTTTTAATCTAGGGACCAAGACTACATACTGCTGCATGGACAGATTGTAAGGCAGAGGGAAGTAGGTTCCAGTGTGCTCATACACCTATTCATGGATGCTAGAATCAGCATATACATTCTGAGCCACAGCTTCCCCCTCAACTAAACCTCAAAACTGCAAAAAGTACAGTCTGCAGCCCACAATCCAACCTCAAAAGTGAACAAAGCCAGAAGACCCTCATAAGGAAGAACAGGATATTGCAGAAGAGAAACAAAAGCCACCCCAACTTCCCTCAAAAACAGAATTAAAGAAGGGGAGGGAAAGGGGAGAGAGAGAAAAATCTACACAAATGAAGAAAAACCAAAAGAAGAGTATGGGTCTCTCCAAGACCCCCGGGAGGGCAGACACTGAGAAATCTGATTTCGGAATGCAAACAATGAAGAGCCCCCGGAATGAAGGGTCTCAAACTACAAACCTAGATATCAAGACATTAATGGAAAGATTAAAAAGAATTGAGGAGACACAAGAAGAAATGAGGAAGGAGAAGATATATGAGATAACAGTAATAAAGAATACTGTGAATGAAATAAATAGCAAACTGATAAGCATGGAAAGCAGAATTACCCAAGCAGAAGAAAGAATCTCAGAGCTTGAGGACCAAAATATAGAACTAACCCAAACTCTTAAAAACACAGAAAATAAGCTAAGAAAGACAGAACAAAACCTTCAAGAGATGAGCGATTACTTCAAGAGACCAAACCTAAGAGTAATTGGCCTTCCTGAGGCAGAAAGAGAGACAGAGATCACACTGGAACAAACTTTCCATAACATCATTCAAGAAAACTTTCCTTATCCAAACAGTGATGCAAAAATTCAAACACAAGAGATTCAGAGAACCCCTGCAAGACAATAAATGAGAAGATCTACTCCTAGACACAAAATAATTTGCCTGAACAAAGTAGGCATAAAAGAAAAAATCCTAAAGGCAGCAAGACAAAAAGGCCAGATCACCTACCATGGAAGACCAATCAGAATAGCAGCAGATTTATCTACAGAAACCCTGCAGTCTAGGAGAGCTTGGAGCCCTATCCTCAAACTCCTAAAAGATAAACAATTTCAACCAAGAATAACCTACCTGGCCAGGCTAGTTTCATCAGCAAGGGAGAATTAAAATCTTTCCCAGATATCCAATCCTTAAGAACTTACGCTGCCACCAGAGCACCTCTACATGAAACACTTAAGCAAGTACTAAACACAGAAGAAAAGGGAAAAAGCAACGTTCTTCACAAGAGTACAGGAAAAAGAATAAAATACACATGAACCAACCCCAAAAACAAAAGAAAGACAATAAAGAAAGTGGAAGAACAACTCTATAAGAACTTCATGATAGGGACGAACTCTCACATTTCAATAATTATCTTGAATGTGAATGGACTAAATGCACCACTGAAAAGACATAGAATGGCAAAATGGATAAAATATCACCAGGCAACAATATACTGCCTTCAAGAGACCCATATCACTAGAAAGGACATACACAGACTCAAAGTAAGAGGATGGGAAACAAATTTTCAGGCTAATAGAACACAAAAGAAAGAAGGAGTCGCGATCCTAATTTCAGACAAAATACCATTTCAGCTATCAAAAATTCAAAAAGATACAGAGGGCCACTACATAATGATACAAGGTTCACTCCATCAACCAGAAATATCTATCCTAAACATATATGCACCCAACATAGGTGCACCAACTTTCATAAAGCAACTTCTAGAAAAACTAAAGAAATATTGACTCTAACACCATCATAACTGGGGACTTTAATACTCCACTCACAACCCTAGACAGATCATCAGGACAGAAAATCAGCAAGTAGATCTGGAACCTTAATGTGACTCTGGACCAAATGAACTTAACTGATACCTAAAGAACACTCCATCCAAAGACCACAAAATACACATTCTACTCATCACCGCATGGTACATATTCTAAGATTGACCATATAATTGGACATAAATCAAGCATAAGCAAATTTAAAAGGACCGAAATTCTACCCTGCTCCTTCTCAAGACACAGTGGAATAAAAATAAATATTAACACCAACAAGGTCCCCCCAAAACCCACAAAGACATGGATACTAAACAGCATGATGCTAAACAACTCCTGGGTCAATGATGAAATCAAAACAGAGATCAAAAGATACCTGGAAACAAATGAAAATGAAGAAACATCTTACCAAAATCTCTGGGATGCCTTAAAAGCTGTAGTAAGATGGGAATTTATATCCCTACAAACACCCAAGAAGAAAATGGAAGGGGCACAAATTAACAACCTAACAAGCCACCTAAGGATGCTGGAAAAGCAATACCACACAAACCCTAATTTCAGCAGAAGAAACCAGATCACCAAAATAAAAGCCCAAATCCAGGACATAGAAGACAAAAAGACAATACAAAAAATCAATGAAACAAAAAGATGGTTCTTCGAAAGGATAAACAAGATAGATGGTCCCCTAGCTAGACTGACCAAGAAAAAACGAGAAAAAACCCAAATAAGCACAATCAGAAACACAAAAGATGAAGTCACATCTGACCCTGAAGAAATACAAAAGATTATTAGAGACTACCACGTACACGTGTATGGAATCAAACTTGAAAACCTTAAGAAAATGAATGACTTTCTGACATCACACAACCTACCTAGGTTGGAACAAGAAGAAATCGAGACCCTAAATAGACCAATAACAATCAAGGAAATTGACTACATAATAAGAAACTACATACCAAAAAAAGCCCTGGACCAGACGGCTTTCTGGCAGAATTCTACAAGACATTTAAGGAGGAGCTGATACCAATCCTACTGAAGGTATTCCAGGCGATTGAGAAAGAGGAACTCTCCCCAAATCATTTTATGAAGCCAACATCACACTGATACCCAAGCCAGGTAAAGATCCAACAAAGAAAGAGAACCACAGGCCAATATCTTTGATGAACATAGATGCTAAAATTCTCAACAAGATCCTAGCAAACCAGATTCAACAATACATCTCAAAAATCATCCATCATGAGCAAGTAGGCTTCATCCCTGGGATGCAAGTCTGGTTCAACATTTGTAAAACCATAAATGTAATTAAATACATCAACAGATGTCAAAAAAAAAACCACATGATTATATCATTAGATGCAGAAAAAGCTTTTGATAAAATCCAGCACCGCTTCTTGATAAAAACCCTCGAACATCTAGGCATATGGGGAACATACCTCAAAATAGTAAAAGTCATCTACGAGAAACCCACAGCGAGCATACTCCTAAATGGACAAAAATTGGAACCATTTCCCCTGAAAACTGGAACAAGACAAGGATGCCCACTCTCACCCCTCCTGTTCAACATGGTATTGGAAGTCCTGGCTCGAGCAATCAGAGAAGAGAAGGCTACCAGGTGTATCCAAATAGGAAAAGAGGAAGTCAAGTTATCTCTCTTTGCAGATGATATGATTGTGTACCTTGAAAACCCAAGAGAATCTGTCAAAAACCTCCTTACACTGATAAAGGCCTTTGGCAAAGTCTCAGGATACAAAATAAATATGCAAAAGACAATCGCATTTCTTTACACCAATAATAAACAAGCAGAAACCCAATTAAAAAACACAATTCCATTCACAATAGCCACAAAAAAATGAAATACCTTGGCATCTTCCTAACTAGAGACGTGAAAGACCTTTACAATGAAAACTACAAAATACTGCTCAAAGAAATCAAAGATGACACAAACAAGTGGAAAAATATGCCATGCTCATGGATTGCAAGAATCAACACTGTGAAGATGTCCATCTTACCCAAGGCAATCAATCTAAAAATACAATGCAATACCCATCAAATTACCAGCAACATTCTTCTCAGACCTAGAAAAAACAACACAGGAATTCATATGGAAACACAAACGTCCAAGAATAGCCAGAACAATCCTCAGAAAAAAAAAAAAGGTGGTATCACATTACCAGACTTCAAAATTTACTATAAAGCTATAATCATCAAAACAGCTTGGTACTGGTATAGGAACAGGCATATAGATCAATGGAATAGAATTGAGATTCCAGAAGCAAAACCTCAATTTCTCAACCAACTCATCTTTGACGAAGTCTCCCCCACCTACCACTGGGGAGAAGAGAACCTATTCAGTAAATGGTGCTGGGAAAACTGGCTAACCACATGCAGAAGATTGAAACAGGACCCCTATCTATCCCCATGCACAAAGGTTAACTCCAAATGGATCAGAGACCTAAATGTAAAACCTCAAACCATAAGAACCTTAGAAAATGAAGGACATACCCTCATGGAAATCGGAACTGGCCTCCAATTCCTGAATGAAACCCAGAACCCACAGGTCATAAGAGAGAAGATAGACAAGTGGAACCTCGTTAAACTGACAAGCTTCTGCAAAGCCAAAGAAACCATCAAGAGAGCAGGGAGACAGCCTACAGACTGGAAAAAGTATTTGCCAACACCCAGTCTGACAAAGGCTTAACATCTTGGATCTACAAGGAACTCAGACGTGCTGAAATAAAAAAAACAAACAACTCCATTATAAAATGGGCAAAAGATATGAACAGACACTTCACAAAGGAAGACATCCGAGTAGCCAACAGACACATGAAGAAATATTCAACCTCACTAATCATCAGGGAGATGCAAATCAAAACCACACTGAGATACCACCTAACTCCAGTAAGAATGGCAATTATCAACAACTCAAAAAATAACAGCTGCTGGAGATGGTGTGGCGAAAAGGGAACACTTCTACACTGTTGGTGGGAGTGTAAACTAGTGCAACCTCTGTGGAAAGAAGTTTGGCGATTCCTAAAAGCTCTAAATATCAACCTCCCATATGACCCCACAATCCCCCTTCTGGATATATATCCTGAAGAACTCAAATCACTCTATAAAAAAGATACCTGCACATGTATGTTTATCGCAGCATTGTTCACAATAGCAACAACATGGAAGCAACCATGCTGCCCATCAAAAGAGGACTGGATTTTTTAAATGTGGTACATATACACAATGGAATACTACGCAGCCATAAAAAAGAACAAAATCATGAATTTTGCAGCAACCTGGATGGAACTAGAGTCTACAATACTGAGTGACCTCTCACAGAAACAAAGATCCAGGTATCACATGTTCTCACTCATATAATGGACCTTGAACATCCAATGTAATACTATAAGAAAATGACTGACAGTAGTGGAAACTATGGGGGGGAGGGAGATGGGATTAATGGTAGCAAATATCTGTCTGGGGACGAGGAAACACCTCATATCAACAAGGGTGCCTAAACAAAACATATTTGTATACCTAACCTTTAACTGTACCCCACAATATCATAATAAAAAATATTGATTATAAAAAAAAGAAAAGAAAATGTGTGTGATATGATCCTGAGAGGTACTTATTGAGATTCAATACAGCCCTGGGAAGTTAACAAGCCATGCAATGATCAATCAAAGAAAACATTACTTACCCTGGACATGGTTGGTCAGGGTTAGAGTTAGGGTTGGGGTTATGGTTAGGGTTAGGGTTAGTGGTTAGGGGGTTAGGGTTAGAGTTAGGGTTAGGGCTAGGCTTAGGGGTTAGGGTTAGGGTTAGGGTTAGTAGGGTTACAGTAGGGGTTAGGGTTAGAGTTAGGGCTAGTGTTAGGTGACAGGTGCTTCCATGATGCCTTCCTAGACTTCCAGTCAGCACTAGTGCATCTCCACCTCTTTGTTTCACTCCAGGACACTGATTTCAACATTCCAGTCAAATCTTAGCTGTTCATTCATTGCCTTTATCCTTTCTTTCCTGAGGCAAAACAGGCACCCAGGTAAGGCTTTATTTGGGATTTTGCTTTAGAAAAAAGAGACGTCCTTTCAAGGAGATGTCAAGGTTGCTGTCTGATATAGGAAATACTTATAGTTTCTTCAGGTGTTTCAGAAAACTACAGACTTCTCTAATCATTTTTTCATGACTTGCCACGTTAACTGCAAATTTGATTATCCTCTGCTCCCTGATTTTCTTGAGGGAGAGGATTCATGCTGCATCTGCTTGTGGAAGATTTAGTTAAGGTTGGTAAACTCCAAAACCATTACTGTTCTTGGTGCTTAGCTGGCACCAGCTGTTGTTCACATCCTTACTTTGTAGTTAATCACTGAGACAAATATTAACAAAAGAATAGAAAAGTGTGTGTAATGGCCAATAGGATGAAATAACCTCAAATCTATTTTATATAATCACACCAATGTGTACAGTACACATAAACAAGAATCCAAGTCTTTTATCTGATGATGGAATCCCTGACTATCTCACTGGGATTTACACAGGTGCATTGCCCTGATTTAGGAGCCCAAGGTGTTCACTCCCCATCCTCCCATTCCCATGAGCCAAGATGCAACACAGCAGCATCTTGAGAACACAGCCACCACTAAAGGGTACCCTCCTTACTGGGCCAGAAGCCTTTGTCCCTCTCCAGCACTAGGGTTCTGTCTCCAATCTTCCAAGACCAAGGTGCTGAATGCCACAACCTGCTTCTGAAGATCCTGGGCCCAGGATCAGATGTAGCTTGGGTCCTACACAGCAGGGAAACCAAAGAAAGGCTCGTGTTAGCATTCTATTGGGGAGAGCGGAGTGGAAACAGGGTGGGCCTAAGTTGTGTTACATTTTTATTGGAGGTACAACAGGGCTGATTTGTCATAGGAGGAGGCTGTTGGCTCGCAGATTTGAACTTTGCGCGCACAGGAAACCATACAGGGAGGAGCCGGAGCTTAGGGCCTTTGTTGTTTTGGGTGACTGTGCCATCTTGGGGACGTCCTTCTGACTGTTCCCTGCACCCTTCATTCCCACCTTTTCTGTTTGTTTGGGAGAGGGGCGTCGTTACTCCTTCTGGCTGCTTCCTGCTGGATGTGGGCACTGTGGGGTGAGGTGAGGGAAGGGCACAGAACCAGCCAGAATAGGGCCCAGAAATAGGCACTGAAGGTGAAGATTTCTGAAGGTGAGAGTTCCAGGAAAATTGAGGTAAATAGAGAACCTGGAAGAGAACATATCTAAAAGAAAAATTAGATGAAAGTTTGGGGTATTACATCACTGGATTTTCTACTGGGATGGGCTGGTAACTATTAAGTGACAGGAGGTTAAGACTTTGATTTGAAAAGTTTGAAACAGTGGTTACCTGGAGGTGGGTGAATAGGTACTGTTATGGGTGGGGTGAGAAGGAGGAGTAGCAGGTTTAAGACGGGAGATGTGGATCCATGGGGTAACCTGATGCTGGGCCGTGATAAGTTTAGCTGCCGCGGGAGTAGATAAAATTACTTGAAGAGGCTTGGACCATTTTGGATTAAGGTGGGTTTTAGTTTCCGGGTCGGAAAAATAGACCCATTGTCCCGGGATGAGTGAAGGCGGGATCTGGCCATTAGAAGGAGCAGGTAAAAGGAGTTTTTGGTGTTCCCAGATATGGGACCGAATAAAGGATAAAAGAGGGTAGAGCATATGGGCAGGAGTTAGGGGAGTGGAGGGTGGAATTCCTGGAGGGAGGGCTGGGTGACTGTACATAACTTCAAATGGTGATAGTTGAGATGGTTTTTTTGGAAGGACTCACATGCGGAAGAGGGCCAGTGGGAGGAGGGAGGCCCAGTCTTGAAGGAGTTCAAGGGATAATTTGGAAAGAGTGTCTTTGAGAGTGCGATTGGCTCGCTCAACCTTTCCAGACGATTGTGGGTGGTATGGGATATGAAAATGCCAGTTAATGTGGAGGTCAGTTGTTAGGGATTGTACCACTTGTGAGGTAAATTCGGGTCTGTTATCAGATTGGAGAGATAAAGGGACGCCAAACCTGGGAATTATGTGATTAGTAAGGATGGACCCTACAGTTGTTGCTCATTTGTTTGTGGTGGGGTATGCCTCTACCCATCCAGAAAAGGTGTCAGCCAAGATGAGGAGGTATTTGATGTTGCGAACCAAGGGCATGACAGTAAAATCAACCTGCCAGTCGGTACCCGGAAGTTGACCCTGGGCTTGATGTGTGGGAAAGGTCCCCGGTTTTAAGGGGGTATAGGGATTAGTTCATTGGCAGATAGAACATTGAGCAGTAATGGTTTTCATAAGTTTTATATGGTGGGGGTCGAGGGTGAAGAAATTTTTTAGGAAAGACGTTAGAGCAGAGGGATTGGTATGGAAGATTGAGTGTAAATATGGGATAAGTTCTGAGATAGAGGGGGAAGTTGGTATTGATGAATTGGTGGGAGGCATATGGCTTGGACCAGGGTGGGCAACAGTAGCCAAGGTGGGGATGGACCCCAAGGCTGCTTGTTGGGCTGTGTTGGGAATAAACCCCAAGGCTGCTTGTCGGGCTGCATTGTCTGCCCTGGAGTTTCCCTGAGTTATGAGTGAGGAGTCAGACTGGTGGGCCTTGCAGTGAGAAATGCCAATGTTGGTGGGAAGTAAAGAGGCAGTGAGGAGATTGGAAATTAGCTTAGCGTTAACCACTGCTGATCCTTTGGTAGTAAATAACCCCTTTTCCTTCCATGTGGCCCAGTGGGAGATGAGAATGTGGAAAACATATTTGGAGTCAGTGTAGGGAGAGAGGGAGTGTCCAGCCACTAACTGGAATGCTCGAGTGGCTGCTATAAGTTCTGCCTGTTGGTTAGTGGTGCCTGCGGGAGAGGCTTTGCCTCAATGATGTGTGTAATAGAGGTGATGGCATATCCCATGACCCAGGACCCATTGTGGAGGAAGGAGCTGCCATCAGTGAATCAGATATAGGAGGGGGAGGGTAAAGGGCCTTCCTGGATATGAACCGGACAAGGGAGAAGAGCCTCTACAGTTTCTACGCAGTCATGGGTTAGTGGGGTGGTGGAAGAAGAGAGTAACATGGCTGGGTTTAGAGGTGCACAAGTTTGAAAGGATATAGAGGGATCTTGTAGGAAGAAGACAAAGAGTGACAGGACTTGACCGGGAGGTAGTGTTTGAAGGCCCTTGTAGCTTAAGAGGTGCTACAGATGGTGGGGGGAGGTCACAGTAATGGGGGCCCCAAAGGTGAGTTTTTTTGATTTGCATACTAGCATGTGGGCAGCGAATAGTGCTCGCAGACATGGGGCCCAGCCCTGAACGGTATGATCTAACTGCTTTGAGAGATAGGCCACTGGGGCGAACATCTGTCCTCAAAGTCGCCCTAAGACTCCCAAGGCTACCCCTTTGTTTTAGTGGACACATAAGATGAAAGGTCAGTGAATATCTGGCAGATGGAGAGCAGGGGCCCTCATGGGGGCTTGCTGAAGAGCAATAAAAGGTTGTTTGACGGAGGAGGGTGTTAGGAGTGGCTCATTGGGGTTTCCCTTTACGAGAGTATAAAGTGGCTTTGCAAGTAGAGCAAAGTTGGGAATCCACACCCGAAAGTATCCAGCCAGCCCCCAAAATGATTGGATTTCCTCTTTAGTGTTGGGTATATGTAGGGATTGGATTAGGGCTTTTCGGTCTGTTGTTATGGCCTTTTGTTGGTGTGAGATGGCTACCCCCAGATACATGACTTGTGTGGCAGACTGTTGGACCTTTTGAGAGGATACCCACTATCCCTTTTTTGCTAGAAAGTTAAGGGTGAGTGCAGTGTCCATTTGAGAATCGGTTAAGGAAGGGCTACATAAAAGGAGGTCGTCCACATACTGAATAAGGGGGGATTTGGTAAGTGAGAGGCACTTAAGATCTGCTGCTAAGGTTTGACCGAACAGGTGGGGGCTATCTCAAAATCCTTGTGGTAGGACTGTCCAGGTGAGTTGTTGTGAATGGCGAGACATTGGGTCAGTCCACGTGAAAGTGAAGATGTTTTGTGAGTCCGTTGCCAGAGAGACAGTGAAGAATGCATCTTTAAGGTCGAGGACCGAAAAGTGAGTAGCGGTCAGAGGAATTGAGGATAAAATGGTATAAGGATTGGGAACTAGCGGGTGAATGAGGATGACAGCAGCATTAATGAGTCTTAGATCTTGTACTAAGTGGTAAATGCCGTTTGGTTTTCGTACCACTAAAATGGGGGTGTTAAACAGGGAGTTGGTAGGGTGCAGATACCCCTTCTGTAATAAAGAGTTGATGACAGGTTGAAGTCCCAGAAGGCTGGAGGTAGGAAGAGAGTATTTCGGTTGGTTGGGGTGGGCAGAGGGATTTTTGGGCTAAATGTGAACTGGGGGGCAGTGTGCTAAGGAGGGGGTGTTTACGTCCCATACTTGGGGATTTACTATAGAAGGTGGTAAAGGAGGAAGTGAGTCAGTTGGGGAATCGTTAGTAGTTAGGAGAGCCAAAAATGGGGTTTCAGCAGATGGGTTGTTAAGGGCTGCACTTGGGTTAAAGGTGATGGACGCCTGGAATTTGGCTAGAATGTCCCTGCCCATAAGAGGTACGGGACATTGAGGCAGTACCATAAAGGAATGAGTGAAGGTGACATTTGCAAAAATGCACATAACTGAGGGAGTTATGCGTGGGATGATGGACTGGCCCCCTACCCCGATTATAGGGGACTTAGATGGAGAAGTTGGGCCCCAAAATTCTCATATAATGGAAAGGGTGTCTCCGGTGTTCAGGAGGAAATGGATGGGGCGCCCATCAACCTTTATAGTGACCCTGGGTTCCTGATGATTTGAGATTTGTGTCGGGCAAGGAGACCCCCGGCCCCATCATTCCCAAGGTCACTGCCATACCCAACAGGTCTAAAGCAGGGTTGGGGGCTGACCCAGTCCCTATTTGGGGACTGGGACAGTCCATTGCCCAATGTCCTGCCTGGCTGCACTTGGGACATGGCTTTTGGGGCACTCTGGGGTTGGGGCAGCCTTGTGCCCAATGTCCTGGTTGCCCACACTTGAAGTAGGGTCCTGGTGGTGTCGCTGGGTTCGGGCATTGCCACCGCCTTGGGTGACACCGGAGGAACCCTTAGTTCCATGGAGGGCCTGGGCCAGCATCTGATATTTATGCTTTTTTGCCTTTTCATCCCGGTTGTGGAACACTTAAAGGCAGTTGCTAGGACATCATGTTGGGGAGTGAGGGGGCCTCTGTCAAGCTTTTTTAGTTTTGCCCTGATGTCCGGATAGCTTTGGGAGAAAAAATATGTCATTAGGAGTTGCTGGCCCTCAGGGGTGTCCAGGTCTATGTTGGTAAATTGCTGAAGTGCCCTGGTGAGTTGGCTGAGAAAGTTGGAGGGATTTTCATCTTTATCCTGAATGACTTCCTGAAGCTTTTCAAAGTTAACTGTGTTTTGTGCAGCCCTGTGCAACCCAGAAAGGAGGCAAGTAGAGAAGCGATCCCTGGACTCGATGCCAGCAGGGGAGTTATAGTCCCAGACCGGGTCCTGGTCTGGGACAGTTGCTGCACCAAGACCAGGTGCTGCGTATGTTCTAGCCTGTTCCCAGACCCTCCAACGTTCCTCCAGAAGCAGGGTGTTGGAAAGGATTAGATATATATCATGGAAAGTAAGGCTGTAGGACTGGATGAGGTATTGAAACTCCTTAATGTAGGTGGCAGGATTAGTTGTGTATGATCCAAGATGCTTTTCTATTTGTGAGAGGTCCGAGATAGAGAAGGGGACGTGCACCTGAACAATACCCTCTGCACCCGCTACTTCACGGAGGGGAGCGAGGATGACCGGTGCGGCCTTGGATCGGGTTACCGGGGGGCTACATGAGGGAGTGGTTGAAAGGGGAGGGTACAGAGGTTGAGCTGCTGGAGCAGAAGTAGGTGGAGCGGAAGAGGAAGGTGGGGGCGCGGGGGACCTGGGGCTGTCTGTAAGGGGGGGGCTCATCCACAGGATCAAAATTTGAGACGGGAGAGGAGGGAGCAGGGAGGGGACTTATGTGGGGACTTTGTAGTGGGGGAGGGGGGCTTGCAGGAGGAAGCACAGACACATGTGGGACAGTGGGAGGAAGAGAAGCTGTAGAGGAGGTGGCAGATGCTAGCATGAGCTGGGGGTGGAGGTTGGAGGGATTACAATTAAGGCAAAGGCAGGGGTGTTCACGGAGGAGAGAAAAGGACTGAACGTAGGGAATCTCTACCCACCGTTTTGAACACTCACAGAAATTATATAGGTCCCGAATGATATCGGGATTTAGGGACCCCTGAGGGGGCCACTGGTTTTGGTTGTCTAAGGGATATGTTGGCCAGTCCTGTGTGCAGAGGCGAATTAGGCATTTGGGTTTGATATCAGGGGTGAGAGTGTAGTGAGATTGTTTAAGAGGCATTTAAGGGGGGAATCAGCCAGCAGGGATGATGAGCCTCCCATGGTGGGACAGGCAGGCTAGACAGGGCATCCCCCAAAGAGTCGGCTGTCTGAGAAGTGTGGCTATGGCAAAGTCTGTCGTCACAGAGGTTTGGCACAACCAGGGTTCACCTGGAGAACCGAGGGGTCAAGGTACCTAGCGCTAGGAATTTTCGAAACAGACAGAGACCACTTGACCAAGCAGTGGCTGGGGAGGGTGTTCAAGATTCCTGCCAGTCGAACAGAAATGGAAGTCCCGCAGGGTCTGCTGTGGGCCAACAGATGTGGGAGCCTTTAAAGTCTGCTGTTGCCAGACAGACGTGGGAGACCTGGGGGAGTGGGAACCCTACAGAGTCCACTGTAGGCTAGCAGACGTGGGAGCCTCTGAGGTCCGCTGCTGCCCAACAGACATGGGAGCCCCTAGGGTCCGTGAGAGATGGAACAGAAGAGGGAGCCTTTAGGGTCCACTGTGGCCATGAAGGCCAAGGCGGGGTGTGCTCCCCCTTGCCGAGGAGCCAGAGGGGCTGGATCCTGAGGTCAGTTCCCTCCAGTGATCCCTGGCAAGTTTTAGGCTCCTTGTTTTGGGGGGGGCTTACCTATCCAACGATCACTGGTGGATGCAGCTCAGGCATTTAAGAGGGTGGGGAAGGTCCAGGAGGGTTGGAGTGGCCACCAGCACCAAGTTGGGGTCCTGCCCAAGGGCAAGAGAGACCCACACAAGGGCAAGAGAGACCCTATCCGAGTTGTGGCACCAATGAAAGAACTTAGGCACCAGTAACAACTCCACACCCATTAGAGACCAAGAGACTTATTAAAGTGACGGCTACAGGAAAGGGTCTGTAGCCGAAGGGAGTTAGAGAGGGAGAGGGGGAGAGAGAGAGATAGAGAGAGAGAGAGAGAGATTTATTAGTGTAGCAGGGGCAGGAAAGGGTCATGTTAGCATTCTATTGAGGAGAGTGGAGCGGAAATAGGGTGGGCCGAAGTAGTGTTACATTTTTATTGGAAGTACAACAGGGCTGATTTGTCATAGGAGGAGGCTGTTGGCTCACAGATTTGAACTTCGTACGTGCGGGAAACCATACAGGGAGGAGCCAGAGCTTAGGGCCTTTGTTGTTTTGGGTGGCAGCGCCATCTTGGGAACGCCCTTCTGACTGTTCCCTGCGCCCTTCACCTAGCAACATGCCCCCAGGACAGTTAAACAGCCATGCAGCCTGTCATAGGCAGTAGTTATAGCCCCATGGCCTCGGTTCCAGCAAGCCAGATATCTAGATGACTCAGCATGTACATGCATGAGCCCCTGATAAGTGAAACAGCTCAATGAGCCCACCTCCAGCAAAGTTACACCACTCACTGTTGTCACAAACTCTCTCAGCCTAGTCCACTGACACTTACAAATGTCACTAGTGTAGATTACAGCTGAAGAAGCTACATAGAAACAATACTATCATATCCACCTAGTACCAAGGCCTTTGTAGCCCACTGAATCAACACCCCAAGACCCAGTCATATGAATAGGTCTTTCTTTACAAACCTACGTCATACAATTAGAGTAGGTGATGTTTCCACCAGAAATGTAGAGATCAATGTAGGTACACATCACATATGAAAAAGCAAAGAAAATTAACACATTCAAAAAAAACAATAATTCTCCAATAATAGACCCCAGTCATAAGGAAATAGATGAAATGCCAGAAAAGAAGTCAAAATAATAATATTAAGGAAATTCAGTGAGGTACAAGATAACACAAATAGACAATTCCATGATTTAGGAAATAATTCATGTTTTAAATGGGAAATTCAACAAAGAGATAGATATAATTAAAAAGAAACAAACAGAAATTCCAGAGCTAAAGAATTCAATGAATGAGGGCAACCCTCTTTCAGGTCTTTTCTCAACTGGGAGCTTTTCTGTCTTCGTAATAAACTTCTGCTTTCTCACCCCCCAAAAAAAATTCAATGAATGAGATAAAAAATCTAAGTGGGAACTTCAACAACAGACTAAGAAGCAGAAGAAAGAATTTCTGAACTCAAAGACAAATCTTTTGAAGTAACACAGGCAGACAAAAAAAAAATTTAGAAAATAAAGGAAGTCTACTGGATTTATGGGACACCATTAAGCAAACAAATATTCATATTATAGGCATTTCAGATGGAAAAGAAAAAGTAAAGGATGTATAAATTATATTTAATTAAATAAAAGCTGAAAACTTTCCAAGTCTTGGGAGAAAGATGGACATCCAGGTCCAGAAAGATCAAAGAACCTCAAACTGATTCAACCCAAACATGTCCTCCCTGAGGCACATTATTGTAAATGTTTCAAAATCAAATAAATGACAACCTCTTTCCGGTCCCCTCTCATTATGGGAGTTTTTCTGTCTTTGTAATAAATCCTAATTTTAAAAAAGACTTCCAAACACAGCAAGAGAAAAGCAGTATGCTGTATATAAGAGAATCCCCATTAGACTAACAATGAATTCCTCAGCAGAAGCCTTCTGGCCAGGAAAGAATGGGATGATCTTTTCAAAGCACTAGGGAAAAAAAAAACTGTCAGCCAAGAATACTATACCTAGCAAAGCTAAGCTTCCAAAATGAAGGAGAAATAAAATATTTCCCAGACAAGCAAAAATTAAGGGAATTCATTACCACTCAACTGGCATTACAAGAAATGCTCAAGGGATTCTTATGTCTGAAAGTGAAAAGAACATAACCACCTGCATGAAAACAGATGAAACTATAAAACTCACATGTAGAACCAATGAACAAAGGAAAAGGAGAAAGAAATCAAACTGTAGTAAGCCTCCCAACCAAAAAAATAAGCAATAAGAGTGGAGATAAGGAAAATAGGATACAGAAATCAACCAGAAAACTATCAAAACAATGACAATATTAAGTTCTTATGAATTAATAATAATTTTGAATGTAAAGAGATTAAATTTTTAATTTAAAAGTTATGGTTGGGCAGAATAAATTTTAAAAATAAGCTTGAACTATATGCAGCCTACAGGAAACCCATTTCACATATAAAGACACAAATAGATTGAAAGTGAATGGATGGAAAAAGGTATTCCACACAAATGGAAACCGAAAGTGAGCAGGAGTAGCCACAGCCTTCAAGTCAAAAGCTATAAAAGGGGGAAATGGGACATAAATAAAGTGATCCATTCATTAAAATAATACAGCAATTGTAAATAAATAAATACACACATATGTATGTATGCACCCAATACTCAAACTCTTAGATAGATAAAGCAAGTAGTATTAGATCTGAAAGGAGGAAGAAATGGAGCCCAATAGTTGGAAACTTCTCACCTCACTCTGAGCATTGGAAAGATCATCTAGACAAAAAATTAACAAGAAACATTGGATTTGACTGCACCTCAGACCAAATAGACCTAACACATTTACAGGACATTTTTCTCCACAGCTATGAAACCCACATTTTTCTTCATCAGCACATGGACTATTCTTCAGGACTGGCCATATGTTACAGCATAAAATATTTTTTAAATCCAAATAATATCAAGTAACTTATCTGACCACAATGGAATAAAACTAGACATCAATAACAAGAGGAACATTTAAAACTATACAAATACATACAAATCAAACAACATGCTCCTGACAACCAATGGGTGAAGGAAGAAATTCAAAACAAAATTTCAAAATTCCCTGAAGCAAATGAAAACAGAAATATAACACACTAAAACCTATGAGACACAGCAAAAGCAGTATTAACCCTGCAAAATGAATATTTGTATGCCTAGCTTTGAATTGTACCCCATATCTTTAAAATAAAAACAAGTTTTTTAAAAAGAGGCAAGTTTATAACCCCCACCAGAAAACTAGAAAGATTTTAAATAAACAACCTAATGATGCGTCTCAAGAAACTAGAAAAGCAAGACCAAACCAAACCCAAAATTAGTAGAAAAAAAATGAGAGCAGAAATGAACAAAATTGAGACTAAAAAAATACAAAAGATCAATAAAACAAAAAATTGGTTCTTGAAAAGATAAGCAATACTGACAAATCATTATCTAGAACTAAGAAACAAAAGAGAGAAGACCCAAGAAATCAGAAACAAAAAAGGAGACATTGCAACAGATACCACAGAAATACAAGGATCATTAGAGACGACTAGGTACAAGTATGTTTCAATAAATTCAAAAACCTAAAAGAAATAGATAAATTCCTGGATACATACAACCTATCAAGACTGAACCAAGAAGAAATAGAAAACCTGAGAAGATCAATAACAACTAACAAGATTAAATCAGTAATAAATCTCCCGAAAAAGAAAACCTTAGGACTGGGTGTGTTCTACTGAACATTTACAGAAGAATTTGTACATATCCTTCTCAAACTATTCCAAAAAATTTAATCAGAGGAAGTTCTCTCTAACTCACTCTATGAATTCAGTACAATCCTGATACCAAAACCAGACAAGGACACAACAAAAAGGAAAACTACTGGCCACATCCCTGATAATCATAGGCACAAAATTCTCAACAAAATACTAGCAAAGCAAATTCAACCACATATCAGAAAGATAACACACCGTGATCAAGTGAGGTGGATCCCAGAAATGCAAAGATGGTTCTACATACACAAATCAGTAAACATCATACATCACATCAGTAGAATGAAGGACAAAAACCACACAATCATCTTCATAGATGCAGGAAAGGCATTTGGTAAAATTCAACATCCTTGCAAGATAAAAATTCTTAATAAGTTAGGTATAGATGAAATGTAACACACGTTAAACTCAGCATATTTTAAACTGCCTTTAAGTTGAAGTAGTATGTGAGGGCAAGATACAAACATTAAAATAATACAAAAACTATGCAATACAAAACAAGACTCTTTTGACAAAGTTGTCTGCTGTTAGTGCTGCTATTATTAGAGATCTCCAAGCAAAAAGATTTTGCTGTTAAGAAGAGAGGTTGACAAACCAGTAGATGACACCATCTGAGTCAGAACTTTGAAACAACTCAAATATCCTGGCTAAATTCCAGTGTAACTAACACTCTCCAACTTCAAGAAATTTCTGTTATTAGCCAACACTAGTCCATCCCCAATTACACACAAATTACATAAAGGGTACAGAATGACCAGGCCTTCCTTGGCGTGCTCACAATCCACACATACTTTCCACTGAGTTTCCACTTCCTTTTGATTGCTGTTCCCACTGCTCTTCAACTCCTGCTATTTTCAATCCCGGGATGTTTGCCAACCCACAGTGCCAAGTATTTCCAAAAGAAACAAGAGCTAAAACAGAAACACCTGCAGAATACCAGGAAATGAGAAATGTGATGTTCATTTTAAACATTTATTAATAGTTATTCCACATCATAAATGTGCAATTGAATAAATTACCACAAAATGCACATGCTTCTGCAACCTCAACCCAAGTCAAGAGCTGGAACCATATCACTGTCTTCATTATATTCAGGCTTCCTCTACACCCCTACCAAAAGATCACTTCTCTAGTCCTTCTCTGACTTCTAACACCATAGATTCATGTCTGAACTTAATGTATTTTAACATGTATTAAGAGCTTTGTGTCTTAAATAAAAAGTAAAAGACTAATAAGAGAATTTATAGATAAAAAGTTGAGTGGAAAATTATAATATTAAAAATGTATAAAACAATTGATATTTATTTCTTTTTAACCACGAGGCTGGGATTATTACACATATTCTTTGTTATTGCCCACAAAGTCTTGTTGATAAGCAGGAGAGAGATGGCTCTTCTGCAGTTTACTTTCCCAGTCTGCACAAAAGGGATCCAGGACAGGAGACCGACAATAACCCAATATCAGTCTTTCAGTCAGGTCCTCAATCCTTGGTGCATTCCCAGGTCCTCATACCTTGGAAGGAAGATAAGGGGGAGCAGGAAACAATTTAAATGCTATTTGTAAACATGTGAATGAACTTCAAGTATGCAAATCCTCTCTATCATCCTAACTAATTAGAACATGTAGAAAAGAGACGTTTTTACAACATAAAACTTGCAACTGGCCAGGCCTGGTGACTCAGACTTTAATCCCAACACTTAGGGAGGTTGAAGTAGTAAGATCACTTGAGCTCAGGAATTTGAGACTCCAGCCTAGGCATAACAGCAAGACCTCATCACTGCAAAAAAATTTTTTAAATTAGCCGGAAGGAAGGAAGGAAGGAAGGAAGGAAGGAAGGAAGGAAGGAAGGAAGGAAGGAATAAAAATGGGAGATATAAATCCAAACTTAGTAGTAATTGAAAGCAGATAGATAGGAGTAACACACAGGCAGAAAATAGAAATTTTCAGGACAGTGAAAATACTCTGTATAATATTGTAATGAAGGAACTGTCATTACACAGCATACATTTCTCCAACCCCATAGAATATAAAATGCCAAGAGTGAGCCCTAATATAAACTATGGCCTGTGGGGAATATGATGGGCCAATACAGGTTCATCGGTTGTAGCAACTATACTGCTCATGTGGGAGATATTGATTATAGGGAAGGCTATACATGTGGGGAGGGGCATATGGGAAATCTCTGTACCTTCCTCTCAGTTTTGCTGTAAATCTAAAACTCCTCTAAACAATAGTCTTTAAAAAAATAAGAAGAAAATACAAATGGACTAAAGAATTCAAATAAAGTTCTGAGACGTTTAAGGCTGAATTCAAAAATACTCTATGCTACTTGCAAGAAACACACATTACATGTGAGGATTCAGAAATGTTAAAAGTTAACACTTGGAAAAGATGCACCAGGCACACACTCCCAAAAAAAGCTGCTGTAGTTATACTACACCAAAGTAGGCTCTGTTGTGAAAGCTATGACTAGGGATAAAACAGGGAAAATAATAATGACTAAGATGTCCATCCAAAATCAACATACAATAATTATAAATCTATATGTACCTAATAACATAGCACCAAAGAAGTAAATTAAATGAAACAGAAACAAATTAACAAGTAAATTAAATGAAACAGAAACAAATTCACACCTACAGTGGAAGACTAAATACCCTTCTCGAAATAACTTACATAATGAGAACAAAAGTCAGTGTGGGTTTGAAATCTGAACAATGCAGCTAAAACACATAACCAAATTGAGATATATGCACATATTATAATACATATAATACCAACAGTGGTAGAACACACATCCTTTTCAATCCACTTAGAAAAGAAACATTTGCCAAAATTTATCATACGTTGGGTCATATAGAGAACCTCGGTTTTCAGATCAGCGCTATAAAAAACATATTCTCTGGGATTTCTAGTTTCCAGTCTGACATGTAAGGAGCTTGGAAGTCATCACTCCATTTTAACAAGAGAATGAACAAACTGAAAAGGCAACAACTTTTCTTATACCCATTAGAGAAATGAGGTCAGTGAGAAAACCACTGTCCCAGATATGGAAAGACGGTCTGGTGGATAAAGAGAATCAATACTCACTGCAGCAGAAACCCACAGACAGAAAACTCTGTGGGAACCAGTACCAGGGTAGGAAAACCTAAAGCATAATTAAAGAATTTATGGACACTCAGTATGGACAAGTCTGAGAGTTAAAAACTCCAGGATCCCAGTCTAAAGGGAGTGTCTCCACTGAGGGGAGTTTTACCTCTAAGAGTTCTTCAGGGTTCTCACAGTTAATATTGGGGAAAAACCCCTTTGTAGCAGGGGAGGGAGCATGACTAAAGGAAAAAACTCAAACTTTTAAAGAATTGAAGTTAGTTTTATTCAGTTTTATCCTTACTGAGGACTATAGTCCAAAGTTCATAGCCCAGGAGCAGTTCAGTCAGACTGCTCCAGATTAGCATTTCCACTTACTGTTCACATATGGTGAAGATACAGTACGTGCAAAATCACATCAAAGTTCGGTACATTTGGCTACAGACCACAGAATAACAGTCACTAATCTTTCAGATGTTATCTTTTGTTTAGGATAGTTTATCTATTTACAAATGTGTGACTCAAGCAAGACCCATGGGGACCATGTGCTCTATTCTGTTTTGTCCCCAAGGCACTCTTCTAGAGAGCTGTATTTCATCACAGAGTTAGAGGTTCAAGAAGAAATGAGCAAACATGGATTCTTATGTTCATTACTTTGTCTCATAGGGAAAGCAACCATTTGAAATGCACAGAGCATTATCATGTTGGATAATCCTTACCTGCCCTCGCCCCCCGGAAGGCAGATTGGAATATGGTGATTGAAATTCACATGATACCTGATTAATGTCTCTGCAAAAATCAGGTCTCATAACACCCTGATTGCTCCTATCTGATTCTTCCTGGAAAAAAAATTTTTTTTAAGAATGAAAATAAGATACACAGAGCATTCTGTTCTTCTTAACAAGCTCTGCCCTTAAGAGAAACTATTTCCAAGAACCTAATCTATTGGGTTTTTAATTGGAGCATCACTTAACTAGGGAGCTCTTGCAGCAGGATTTTACAGAGAGAGATGGGACACTGAGGCTATTTTGCCAGGAAGCAGCATTTATTCATCCCAGCACCAGCTCAGCGGATTCACATCCAAAGACTGAGCCCCAAGCCCCGGGGGGCATAGCCTTTTAACTTTTTTAGCTTGTTTCCCCTATTAGGCTTACATATTGGTAACATTATGATTGGGTTTTTTACAGCTCAAGGTTGCAGCAGAGCTACACATGCACACTACAGATCATGGACCAAATTCTAACATAAGTTTTTCTGTTCTGGGAAGGCCCTTATCTCTATCTTGGGAAGGTCTTTATTTTGTTAGGCTAGGGGGACTCCCTGCCTCACTCTCTTTGGTATATCAGTTTCTCACAGCATATACCAATTTCTGGGCTAGTGATATACTGCTTTATTAGAAACCATCACAAATGTAGTGGTATAAAACAACCATTTTATTATTTTCATGGATTCCATGGGTCATGAGTTTGAACACAGTACAGTGGAAATGAGGTGTCTCTGCTCCGTTATTCCTGGGGCCCAAGACTCAGTCCAACTGGCGGGACTCCTCACTGACCACTTTAGCCAATTCCCAAACCCATTAATTATGACAAAAATGGCACACAGAAGAAGAAAATCTCCGGTGTATGACAGCAGTCACTACACATGTTATACAGGTGAGGAAGTCAAGGCTCAAAGATGCATTGCAATTTGTTCTATTTCACACAGACATGAACTCAGAACTCGGATCTGTTGGCATCAAAAGCAGTACTTGGGGTCTCTTTATTTTCTGAGGCTCCTGTATTTGAAAAATAAGGAAAGGCAAAACAGGGTTACCAAAATCATGATTTACTTTAAATACCCACATTACAACTTGATGTGATTAGCACAAAAATGCATTGCTATATATTGAGGTTGTTTGAAGGATTTATAAAATTATGAATTAATAATGTAATGCAAGGAAAGCTGAATGATGAGGGGACAGGCACACAGTCTTAGGATGGGGTCAGCCCGACCTGCCAGGGTCTTCTGTGAGAGTAGTACCTACCTCATTCCGAGAAGGACAATAGTGCCCTTTCCAGGCTGTGAGGGCTAAATTGGGTGATCCTCACTGCTTGGATCCTCTGTGACAGGTTCAGCTGCAGCTTGGAAACAACAAACCTAGTATTACTGGGTAAAGGGGGGCTGGTCCTGGTGTGAGATAGTCAATGTCGGGTTCTTGTATTCTCACTTGTAATAAATTCTCAAACAGACACACAGAGAAGCAAGACACACAAGTAGCTGTATTAAGCAAAAGAAGACTACACTCTAAAGAAAGGAGAGCAGGCAGAAACAGCCTATTAAAATCTGCTGCTTCTGCCCCCTGCTACTATTGACCCCTAATGTTTATTCTTATGGGTGCTAAGGAGTTGTTTTGGAGTGGATTTTTCCTAGAAATGGGTGTGGTCTTAGGGTTGAATCTCTGTTTCAGGCCTTATAGGTCATACCGGGACTGTCGTGGTATCCTGGGGAGGTGGAGATTTTATAAAACCACAATATCATGAATTGTAGTGAGCATATAATTAAGGTAAAAGTGGGTCATGGCTATCTTAGGTCAAACTTATTGATGCATATATTCCAGGGGGGGTCTCTAAGCTAGGTCCAGCCTTGGTGATTGGCTCTTGACTGCAAGCATCCCGGGTAAAAGAACCAGGCTGCTGCATGTGTGTTTGATGAGGATCTAACAGGTAGGTTTGAATTTTCCTGTAACTAGGCAGCTTTCTTGCAGGCATGAGTTTCTGCCACAGCTGCTGCGGCTGTTGCTGTCTTTTCTAGATAAAATAATATAAATAAATATTATTTGTTTATTTTAAAAACATAGGGTACAATTCAGGATTAAGTACATAAGTGGTCATTGTAGAGGTGAAGTCTGGTCCTCACATCAAATGGTTTAGGATCAGATACCCTTGTTGATGTATGTGACCCCTCCCTTCCCCAGCAGTGTCCCACTACTGCCAATCTCTTTCATGTAATATTATGATAGATGTTCAGGGTTCACTTATGAGTAAGAACATGTGGTACTCAGTTCTTTGTTTCTGTAGTAGAACACTGAGTATGATAGAATCTAAATCCATCCAAGTTGCTGCAAAGTCTATAATTTTGTCCTTCATTGTGGCTGCATAATATCCCATCGTGTAGAAGTACCACATTTTTTAAAATCCAGTCCATTTTCGATGGGCAACACAGTTGGTTCCATGTTTTTGCTGTTGTGAATAGTGCTGTAACAAACATATGTACACAGGTATCTTTTGTAGAATGACTTGAGTTCCTCTGGGTATATTCCCAGAAGGGGATCTGCTGGGTCACATGGAAGGTCAATTTTTAGATCTTCTAAAAATCGCCACACTGTTTTCCACAGAGGTTGTACTAGGTTACACTCCCACCAAGAGTGTAGAAGCATTGCATTTTCTCTACATCCTCTCCTGTATCTGTTGTTCTTGTTTTATTAATGATGGCCATTCTTACTGGTGTTAGGTGGTATCTCAATGTGGTTTTGATTTGCATTTTTTGATGACTAGTGAGGATGAGCATTTTTTAATGTATCTATTGGTTGTTTGTATGTGTTCTTTTGAGAGGTGTCTATTCATATCTTTTGCTCACTTTTTTTTCTGTTTTTGGCACGTTTGAGTTCCTTATAGATCCTAGATGTTAGACCTTTGTCAGATATACAGTTGGCAAGTATTTTTTCCCATTCTGTGGACTGTCTCCCCACTCTCTTAATAGTTTGTTTTGCTTTGCAGAAGCTTTTCAGTTTGATGAGTTCCCACGTCCCAATCTTCTCCCTTATGGCATGGGCTTTTGAGGTTTTGATCAGGAATTGATTGCCTTTTCTAATGTCTGTAAGGGTGGCTCCTGCATTTTCTAAGATTCTTATACTTTGAGGTTTTATGTTTAGGTCTTTGATCCATTTAGAGCTGATTTTTGTGTGTAGTGATAGATCGAGGCCATGTTTCATTATTCTGCATGTGGTCAGCCAGTTTTCCCAGCACTATTTACTGAATAGGTTATCCTCTCCCCAGTGGTTATTGGTGGAGGCTTTGTCAAAGATGAGTTGGTTGAGAAATTGAGGTTTTGCTTCCAGAGTCTCTATCCTATCCCATTGGTCTAAATGCCTGTTCTTTTACCAGTCCCAGGCTGATTTGATTATTGTGCCTTATAGTAAAGTTTAAAATTTGGAAGTGTGGTGCATAGTGCTTTGTTTCTTTTGCTGAGGACTGTTTTGGCTATTCGTGGTCATTCATATTTCCATAAGAATATCTGTATTGTCATTTCCAGGGCTGAGAAGGATGATGTTGGTAATTTAAAGGGTATAGTGTTGAATCTGTAGATTGCCTTGGGTAGGGTGGCCAACAGCCAACACTTTGCTTAGTAGACAAAAATTGAAAGCATTTCATCTGAAAACTGAAACCAGACAAGGTTGACCACTCTCACCCCTCCTGTTCAACATAGTGTTGAAAGTCTTAGCTAGAGCAATCAGACAAGAGAAGACTATCAGGAGTTTCCAAATAGGAAAAGAGGAAGTTAAGTTATCACTCTTTGCTGACAATATAATCCTATACCTTGAAAACCCAAGAGACTCTCTCAAAAACCTCCTTGCACTGGTAAAGGACTTTGGTTTAGTCTCAGGGTACAAAACCAATGAGCAAAATAGTCACATTCTTATACACCAACAACAAACATGTAAAAATGCTTGACCTCACTAATCATCGGAGAAATGCAAATCCAAATCATACTGAGATATCACCTAAGTCCAGTAAGAATGGCCATCATTAATAAAACAAAAAATAACAGAAGCTAGAGAGGATGCAGAGAAAATACAACGCTTCTACACTGTTGGTAGGTGGGAGTGTAAACTAGTTCAACCTCTGTGAAAAACAGTGTGGCAATTTCTGGGGGGAAAAAAACTAGAAATTTGCCTCCCATACAACCCAGCAACCCCCCTTCTGGGAACAAAAAAAAAAAATACCTGCACATGCATGTTTATTGCAGCACTATTCACAACACCAAAAACATGGAACCAACCACACTGCCCACTGAAAGTGGATTGGAAAAAAAATATATGTGGTACATATACACAATGGAATATTACACAGCCATAAAGAAGGACAAAATTATGGACTTTGCAGCAATTTGGATGGATTTAAAGTCTATAATACTCATCTTTTTGATGTGCTGTTGGATTTGGTTTGCTTGTATTTTGTTGAGGATTTTTGCATCTATGTTCATCAAGGATATTAGTCTGTAGGTTTTGTTGTTATTGTTGTTCTTGTGTCCTCGTCTGGCTTTAGTATCAAGGATACAGGTTTTATTGACTGAGTTAAGGAGGATTCCCTCCTCTTCAACTTTTTAGAATTGGTACTAGTTCTTTGTACATTTGGCAGAATTAGGCTGTGAATCCATCCAGTTCTGGCCTTTTTTTTTCCCTTGAGAGTTTTTTTTATTACTAATTCAATCTCACTGCTCATTATTAGTCTTTTCAGGTGTCTATTCCTGCTTAGTTCAATCATAGAAGATTGTGTATTTCCAAGAATTTATTCATTTTCTCTAGGTTTCATAGATTGTGGGTGTGTAGTTCTTCATCGTAGTGTCTGATAATCATTTGTTTTTCTGTGGTATCTGTTTCGATGTCTTTTTTCTGATTATGTTTATTTGGGTTGTCTCTCTTCTTTTCTTGCTTAGTCTAGTTAGTGGTCTATCAATTTTGTTTTTCTCTTCAGAGAACCAACTTTTTGTTATGTTGATCTTTTATATTGTTCTTTTGTTTTCAACTTCATTTAGTTTTGCTCTCATCTTTATTATTTCTTCTCTCTTGTTTGCTTTGGGTTTCATTTGTTTTTATGTTTTTAGTTCATTGAGGTGAAACATTGGGTTAATTGTGATATTTCTATTCTTTTGATGTAGGCGTTTAACACTATAAACTTGTTTTAGTGCTGTTTTTGCTGCATCCAAGATGTTTACATATGTTGTGTCTCCATTTTCATTCATTTCAAAATTTTTTTTAATTTTATCTTAATTTTTTTGTTTACCTGAAATCACTCAGGAGTATGTTGTTTAATTTCCATGTATTTTTATCATTTTGAGTTCCTCCTTGATTTATAGTTTTATTCTGCTGTGGTCCAAGAAGATACATGGTATGATTTTGATTTTGAGTTTTTTTCAATATTAAAACTTGTGTTGTGCATAACATTTGATCTATCTTGGAGAATGTTCCACAAGCTAATGAGAAGTATATGTATTCTGAAGTTATTGGGTAGAATATTCTGTAAATCTGTTAAGTCTGATTTATCGTCCCATTTAGATCCAGTGTTTGCTTGTAGATTTTATCCCTAAATGATCTGTCTAGTGTTGTCAGTGGAATGTTGAAGTCCTCCACTAATATTATATTACTGCCGATCTCTTTTTTATGTCTAGTAATATTTGTTTTTATAAACCTGGGTGCTCCAGTCTTAGGTTCATATATATTTAAGATTCTTCTATACTCTTGCTAAATTGATTTCTTTATCATTAAATAATGACCTTGGCTTTTATACTTTTTTTATAAAGTCTGCTTTATCTGATATAAATATAACTGCTCCTGTTCACTTTTGTTTTCCATTGCATGGAATATCTTTTTCATTCCTTTACCGTCAGTCTATAAATGTCTTTACCAGTAAGGTGAGTTCTTTGTATGCAAAATATAGTTACTTCATTTTTGTATCTATTCCACCAATGCATATTTTTCAGGTGGAATATTTAATCTATTTAAATTCAAGGTAATATTGATATGTGAGGTCCTGTTCCTGTCATAATGTGAATTTTTTTCTAGTTGCTTCATAGATTCTTTTTTTTTCTATTAGTTTGTTTTGTGGATAGGTGGGATTCTGTTGTGTTGCCATTTGACTTCTTACTCTTCTTTCTTTGTGCAATTGTTTGATAGGATCTTTGAGTTTTATACTTCCATGTGTTTTTATGATGGTATCAAACTTTTGTTTCCATGTTTAGAACTCCTTTGAGCATTTCTTGTACAGCTGATCTAGTGGTGACAAATTCCCTCAGTGTTTTCTTGTCTGGGAAAGATTTTATTTATCCTTCATTTGCGAAGTTTATTCTTGCAGGATACAAAATTTGTGGCTGAGGTTTTTCTTTAAACACTTTGAAAATAGAATCCCAATCACTTCTGCCTTGTAAGATTTCTGCTAAAAAGTTTGTTGTTCATCTAATGGGGTTTCCTTTATAGTGACTGGACTATACCTTTGGTGATTTTAGAATTTTCCTTTCATATTAGCCTTAGACATTCTGATGACCATATACCATGGTGAGTTCTTTGAAATAATGTATTTTCCTGGAGTATGTTGGATTTCTTGTATCTAAATGTGTAAATTTATTGTTAGACTAGGGAATTTTTCCTCAATTATATCCTTAAGTATGCTTTCCAAACTTTTGTTTTCTCCCTTGGGGATTTCCATGATTTGTAGATTTGGTAATTTTATGTAATCCCATACTTCTTAAAGGCTTTGTTCATTCACTTTTATTTATTTCTGTCTGATTGGATTAATTTGAAGGATTCATCTGCAATTTCTGAGATTATTTCTTCTGCTTAGTCTGGTCTATTGTTGAATCTTTTCACTGTATTTGGTAATTCTTCCAATGAAATCTTCTATTTTGTTTTTTCTGTTATTAGAAGGTATGAAGCTCTTTGGTAAATGTATCTTTCACATACTGAATTGATTTTCTGATTTATTTCTGTGGTTTTCAGATTTTTCTTGTATCTAATTGTGTTTCTTTAAAGTCAGTATTTTGAATTCTTTATCTGGAGTTTTGAGTATTCCTCTTGGTTTAGGATCCATTGCTAGATAATTACTATGCTCCTTTGCAGGTGCAATAGCACCTTAATTTTTCATACTTCCAGTATTATTGCACTGATATAATCAGGCCTAGGATAATAGTCATGTCATCTAATTTTTTAATTTACTTTCATTGGGGCAGAACTTTATTCTTGAGGATGTGAGTATGATGAGTAGGGTCATTTGACTATGTCTGGGTGTGTTTATTAGCTTATAGTCTATATGACTTGCTTATGAGTAACCTTAATGAGATGGCTTTCCAATGTTGTTTATAGCAGTAAGTACTGGTTGGGTGGATGGGCTCATGCCTCCTGACTGGCTGGGCTGGCATGGGCAATGGTGGGAGCAGAGATCACACAGTGCTTATCTACTTCACAAATGCTGTGCACTTGTGTCAGCAGATGTTGTGGTGGGCTGTGTGGGTTGACCTCCTGAAGAGTAGGTGGCACATGCAGGTGACAATCAGCTGTGTTGGTGACAGTAGAGTTTATGCTTGACCCTGGTTAATTAGGAGAAGTACTCAGATGTCTCAGGCAATGGGTTGGGCAGTGGAACTCCCAGTGGTCTCAGTCCCACACTTTGCCTCTGGGGTAGGGAGGATAAAGCCAGGGCTGGTGTTGGGAGCCAGTCATAGAGGCCCACTGAGTGTTAGGGATCAGGGAGGGCCGTGGACCCTGAGACCACTAGGATGTGTTTGGGAGCTGTTGACCCCATTCTCTCTTCCCTTTTTCTATTTAGCACACTTAGCCAAAAGGAACTCTGCTGACCTGAGCTGAAGGCTCTGTGACTATGACAGGCATAGCTAACTCTAGAAACTCATTGTTCCTATTTCCCATGAACTGCAGTTTTGGCTTAGGTATTTGATATAATTCAAACTCAGGTCACATTTGGGAGCCTTCAATATGGTACAAGCTTCTTTATAAGATTAAAAGTATATTTGTAGAACTAGTACATACATATGGAGAGCTGCTTTCAGCTTTAGATGGTATAGATGATTATCTAGAATTACCAGAAATGGCCCAGCATGAACTTTGGACTGGGCCACATTCCTAAGGGCCCAGCGTGTACTTTGGACTGGGCTGCAATCTTTTAAACTGATTTTAGCTATAATTAGTGCAGGGTTTTTCTACTTATTATAGAAACTGAATTTATTTTACTCATAGAAAGTATTGTAGAATAGGTCATGCTAACATCAGGGAATTATGTTAGTTCAAGCATGATCAAACATGATATTTTGAGGTTTAATAAGAATACAGCTAACTTTAGAAATTTCATTGTTCCCATTTTCGACTACTGCAGTTTTGGCTTTAGTACAATTTACACTTTATATTTGGGTTTTATTTGTAGAAGATTTATTGCTGATGATCAGCTTTATATATTAGGATTAGGAATTAGAAATTTTTATATAAGTTAAGATAGATATATAGGATTTTAGAATAGCCATTTTGTTAAGATATTGTAATCAATTGTTCCTAGAAATGGCCCAGCATGATCTTTGGGCTGGGCCACATTCTTTAGGAACTGGTTTGAGCTATAATTAAGAGTTTCTATAGTGTAGGTAGAATTAGCATAGAATAGAAAGGTATTAGGATTTAAGTTAGTCATTAGGTGTTGTGTATGCATAAGCTTTAGAAGTTATTGATTATTAGAATATTGTGACTTTAGAATTATTGTATTGCTTTTGAGGAACATTAACTAAGCATAAGGAACAGTGGGATAATTTTGGGATTGTCCTTCCTCAAGCTTGAGGAAACACCTAGTGGGTGGGGGACGCCCCTCATCCACCTGGCTTTGTGTTCACATGAAAGTCTTGTGATTTAACCCATGAAAATTTAGGATACAAGGTTTACGGTTTGTCCCATTAAACGGCTACTGCACTAGACAGGTCTCTTTCTTTCTTTCTTTCTTTCTTTCTTTGAATATCTATCCCTACAGAATTGCCAATGCCACCACACCTTCCAGGTACCACCAAACCCTGCAGGGGCTGGCCCCCCACAGGTGGGAACAGGCAATCCTGCATTGAGACCATCTAACAGAAGGTACAAGCACTGGCCCTAAAGGGGGTTGATAGGCAATTCTCAAATCCCTGGATTTTCCAGGGAGGAGTGGAAAGACTGATGCAGCAATGAGCCAGAACAAGGAAAGCAAGACAACTTGGGCTCCACACTGCATCAGGTGGAAGTGGGACCTGCCTTGTTCCCATGCTGTCAACTTGGCAGGGCACCCTCCTGTGACCTGATGCTGTCAACAAGCTGGGACAGATTTTCTTCAGATTACAAAATTCTCCCCAGGCCAAAAATCTCCCTGCCATGGTCCCAAGAGCACACCCCTCTGCAACCCAGTCCCAAAGAAAGGAGGCATTCAGCTCCAGCACCTAAAGTTGAAGCATATGCCACACTCACCTCTCAGTTCTGGCCATGGGCGCTCCTCTTAATTGAGATTGAGAATATATCACAAACCCCTATCTGAAGACTCCCCAAACCTGGGCCTGCCTCCTATGCTGGCTGCCAGGTTCCCCGAGAGTCCACTGTGAGTTAGGATCAGAAATGGCCTCCTTCTATTGCTTCTGGGGCCTGGGATTGTGCAGAGCCTTCTCAAGGCCTCCCGATGGCTCCCAAGTCAGACCCAGTGCTTGGTAAGGTCAAGAAACTCCCTCATGGCCCAGCTTGTCTGGCTCCCTAGTGAGAATGTGTATCCTCTCTCGCTCTCACACACTGGGGATTCACTCCAAGTTTTCGCCAAATCCACCACAGGAGCTTCTGTGTATTGTATTTGTCAAAGTATTTGCAGATTCATTCACTTTTATGTTGATCGCCCCCATGTTTCTTCTTAGATAAAATATGCAGTATGACTCTCTACACACTACTTTGCTATTTCCAAGTGAGTGAGGCACATTAACTAAGCCTCTAACCCACCATCTTGAAATATAACATATTTTCTTTCTTTTTTTTTTTTTTTTGAGTCTTACTCTGTCACCCAGGCTGGAGTGCAGTGGAATGCTCATGGCCACCGCAGCCTCAACTTGCTGGGCTCATACTCCCACCTCAGTCTTCCAAGTAGCCAGAACTACAGGCACACACCACACCACCATGCCCAGCTAATTTTTTTTATTTATTATAGAGATGAGGTCTTGCCAAGAAGCCCAGGCTGGTCTCAAACCAGTGGGTTCAGGCAATTCTCTCACCTTGGCCTTCCAAAGTGCTGGGATTATAGGCATGAGACACCGTGCCTGGCCACAAATTTTAATAACATTTTCTTTTCTCTAGCTTACATTATTTTAAGAAGATAGTATGTAATACATTTAATATACAAAATATTTATTAATCAGCTGTTTATGTTATCAGTAATGCATCCTGTCAAGAGTTAGCTACTAGAACTTTTTGTTTTTGTTTTTCTTTTTTAGTTGGAGTCTCACTCTGTCGCCCAGACTGGAGTGCAGTGGCCACTCCCGGCCACCACAGCCTTGACCTGCTGGGCTCAGGTGATCCTTCTGCCTCAACCTTCCAAGTAGCTGTAACTACAGGCATGTACTACCACACTCGGCTAATTTTTTGATTTATTGTAGAGATGAGGTCTCACCAAGTTGCCCAGGTGGGTCTCAAACCTGCGGGCTCAGGCAATCCACTCACCTCGGCCTCCCCAAGCAAGGGATTACAGGCTGAGCCACCAAGCCCGGCTAGAACTTTTTAAGGAGTCAAAAATTATATGCAGACTTTTTACTGCATGGGGGTCAGTACCTGAAAGAAGCTACCTATAGAAACCTAGAATAAACTTAGTTTAGTCCTAGTTTAATCTTTTTGCCTCAGCATAACCATTTTTGCTTAGACTTTATCCTTGGCACACTTTGAATCTAGCACAGGTTAGACATAGGTAAGATAAATTTTCAGACATAGGTAAGATAAATTAGGCAGATTTTAGAAAGAGTTCAGACATTCTACTGCAGGCCTACCTAGCAGCCAGCCCCAACCCCTCAGTAAATCCCCATCAGATGCAAGACAGGGACAGATCATGGAAATGCTAATAAGACCACCTTTTAGTCAAAGAACTAGTGAATTGAAAATGTCTGAGAGGTCTCTTGCAGGAAAATTCCCTCTGGGCCCAAATCTTCAAGCTAACTTAATCAGCCCTTTGTGACCTAGGTGACACAGATCCCAGCAAGGCAACAATCATGTGACTAACTCATCCATCTGCTTGCTGTCCATCACCTGACATCAGTACCTGTGCTTACCTACCCTTTCATGATGAAGTGGAGCACATCACCACCCAATCACCTTAATGACCTTCCCCCATCAAAGGGAAAGGTTAAAAGGACTCTACCACTAGCAGTCACTTTGCCATTGCCTTGCTAAGGTATGGTGTGGCCATGTGCTCTTTGAGCTATGGCCAAGTCATGTTTTAAGCTTTGGTCCCCTCTCCTATCTTGGGGAGGTGAAACTCCTCTTTTTCTCTGTCTCCAATTCACTTTCTAAATAAATTATTTTCTAATCTAACTTCTGTGCAATTATTTGCATCTTTCATGCAGCACTGGAACACACACCAGACACCCCTCACCTCCAGTGGGCCTGACCTAACATTTGGAGGCCCCACAGGGATTGTGACCCTAACAGCACCCCAACCCACATGTTGTTCAAGGGTCAACTGTATTATAACATGGCATTATTGGCAATAACAATAGCCCACATTTATAAATCCCTTCTTATTTGTCAGGCACTATAGATATTCTCTCTGCTCAAACTCCTTCAATGACTTCCCTTTAACTCAGAGTAAAATCCAGGTTGTGCACTATGGTCTACTAAGCTATATGAACAGGCCTCTCCCTGGCCTCCTTCTGAACCATCGCCAACCACTTTGCATTCACTTACTTAAACCCACTACACTAGCCTCTTTGTTATTTGTTGAATAACCCGTGAATGCAGTCCCAACTTGGAGACTAATAAATTGCCCTAGAGGATT
Organism: Cephalopachus bancanus; assembly: GCA_027257055.1. Classification (NCBI taxonomy): domain Eukaryota; kingdom Metazoa; phylum Chordata; class Mammalia; order Primates; family Tarsiidae; genus Cephalopachus; species Cephalopachus bancanus. Next base: position 632,197 of record JAPVLO010001038.1, on the reverse strand, counting down.
CTTCAAAAATCCTGTGGGCCCACCCTTCACCTCTGTCAGGCCTGTGCTCAGGAAACACCTCATCACAGAGGCCTTACCTGACCACCCTACCATAGCATTTTCTACAACAGGGGTTGGCAACTTATTAATGTAAAGTGCCAGGCTTTGCAAAATATAAGGCTCTTTTGAAAGAACTCAATTTTGTTGTTACAGTTCAAAGGCATAAAGATAACACATAAAGTGATGAGTGAGTATGGCTATGTTCCAATAAAACTTTACTTGTGGATACTAAAGTTTCTCCTTCATATAATTCATATAATTTTATACACTTCTCATGTGTCATTAACTATTATTCCTTATATCTTTTTTAACCTTGATGCAATATAAAAATTATTTTCAGCTTCTGGACAATGACCCACAGGTCATGATTAGCTGGCTCCTACCATATAATTCTCTATCACTTAATCTCCTTTATTATTTTTCTGTGGTATACATCATTGGCTGACATAACATCATACACTTATTTGTTGTTTATTTTCTGTCTCCCCTCAACAAAATTTAAGTCTCTTGTTTTGCTCAGTACTGTATCCTCTATATCTAGAACTGCACTTGATAAGAAATATGTAGTCAAAGTGATTTCTGAATAAGTGAATGTAAAGGTTACTTTCCACACACTGATTTTAAATAATTTTTAAAGTATCTTACTTTAAATCAACTCCTGTGTATAGCACTTTAACACAGGTGTAACACATGCAATCACTGTCATAATCGGGATACGGAATGGTTTCATCACCCCAAACAACTCCTTCATAACAGTCTTTATGCTTACACCCTTCCCCACCCCTAGTGCCAGCATCCACTGATCTGTTCTCTTCCCTACAATTTTGCCTTTCCTGAATGTTAATAAGGTGGATTTACACCTATGTAATTGTTGAGACTGACTTCTTCATCTCATACAATGCCTCTGAGACTATCCATGTCCTTGTGTATATACATAGTTGCTTGCCTTTTTATACTAATTAGTTTTCCATCATAAGTAGTACCACAGCTAGGTACTAATACAACTACAGTTGTCGATGAGCATGTGGGTTGTTTTCACCTTTTTGCTATTACAAGCAAAATACTATGAGCACTTGTGCTTTATTGGTGGGAACATAAGTTTTCATTTCTCTGAAAATACCAGGAGTGTAAGTGCTGGGTTATATGGTAAATTCTAATTTTTAAAAAACAACCAAAATGTTTTCCAGAGTACTATACCATTTTTCATTTCCATCAATAATGTATGGAAATGTCAGTTTCTTCACATCCTTGTCAACACTTGGAATTGTGTGCATATATGTACATATATACATATAAACAATTTTAGTAGACATGAGTTAGTATTTCATTGTGGTTATAATTTGCAGTTATGGCTAATGGCATTGAACTTTTCATGTGCTTATTTGCTATCCATATATCCTTTTTGTAAAGTATCAGTTCAAATAATTTGTCAATTTTTAATGTGTTGGTTCTTTTCTTACTTTGGGTCTTGAGAGTTCTTCATACACTCTGGATACAAGTCCTATGTTGGAGATGTAAACTAGAAACACTTTCTTCAGTTTCCAGCCTGTCTTTTGACTTATTTAACAGTTTATCAAGTAAAACTTTTAAATTTTGATGTAGTGCACTAACAACAAACAGACAAAGAACCAAATAAAAAGCACAATCCCATTCACAACAGCCAGAAACAAAAAGAAATACTTTGGCATCTTCCTAACCAAAGAACTGAAAGATCTTGACAAGGAAAACTACAAAACACTACTCAAAGAAATGAAAGATAACATAAATGGAAATACATTCCATTGTCATGGATTGGAAGAATCAACATTGTTGAGATGTCCATCCTTCCAAAGGCAATCTACAGATTTGACACAATACCCATTAAATTACCAATATCATTTTTCTCAGACCTGGAATCAGCAATACAGAGATTCATATAGAAACATAAATGACCATAAATAGCCAAAACAATCCTCGGTTTGCTGAAACAAAGCAGGAGGTATCACACTTCCAGACTTTAAACTTTATTATAAGGCTACAATAGTCAAAACAGCCTGGTATTGGTACAAACAGGCATATAGATCAGTGGAACAGGAGAGACTCCAGAAGCAAAACTTCAATCTCTCAACCAACATATCTTTGACAAAGCCTCCATCAACAACCACTGGGGAGAGGAGAACTTATTCAGTAAATAGTGCTGGGAAAATTGTGCTGGGAGAACTTATTCAGTAAATAGTGCTGACCACATGCAGAAGATTGAAACAGGACCCCCACCTATCACCATGCACAAAAATCAACTCCAAATGGATCAAAGACCTAAATGTTAAAACCTCAAAGTATAAGAACCTTAGAAAATGCAGGAGACATGCTTATGGAAATTGGAATTGGCAACCAGCTTCTGATCAAAACCCAAATGCCCAGGCCATAAGAAAGATAGACAAGTGGGACCTCATCAAACTGAAAAGCTTCTGCAAAGCAAAGAACCCAACAAGAGAGTGGGAAGACAGCCCATAGACAGAAAAAATATTTGCCAACTGTATATCTGACAAAGACCTAAAATCTAGGATCTACAAGGAACTCAAATGTGCCAAAAACAGAAAAACAGACAGCCCTGTTAAAAAGTGGGCAAAAATATGAATAGACACTTCTCAAAGAAGACATATAAGCAGTCAACAGATACAAGAAAAATTGCTCAGCCTCACTAATCATCAAAGAAATACAAATTATAACCACACTGAGATACCACCTAACTCCAGTCAGGTTGCCATCATCAATAACTCAAAAAACAACAGATGCTGGAGAGGATATGGGGAAAGGGAACACTTCTACACTGTGGGTGAGAGTGTAAACTAGTACAACCTCCATGGAAAACAGTGTGACAATTCCTAAAAGATCCAAAAATTGACTTTCTATATGACTCAGCAATCCCCCTTCTTGGGATATATCCAGAGGAATTCAAATCATTCTATGAAAAAGAGACCTGCACACACATTTACTGCAGCATTACTCACAGTGGCAAAAACATGGAACCAATCATCAAAAGTGGACTGGATTTTAAATATGTAGTACATATACACAATGAAATTGTATGCAGCCATAAAGAAGTGCAAGATTATGAACTTCACAGCAACTTGGATAGATTTAGAGTCGATAATATTCAATGATTTATCACAGAAACAAAGAACTGAGTATCACATGTTCTCACTCAAGCAGACCCTGAACATTTATCATAATACTATAAGAAAGAGACTGGCAGCAGTGGGAAACTGCCAGGAAAGGGAGCGGGGAGGCACACTTCATCAATAAGGTACCAAATCTCAAACCAGGTGAAGTAGGGACAAAAGGGAGGCCCAAACTTTACCTGTACAATGGCTACTTGTATAACTAATCCTGAATTGTACCCCCATCTTTAAAATAAAAAAATTATTTGATGTAGTCCAATCTATCAATTTTTTAATGAATAATATTTGATGCCTTTCTTTAGGTCATAAATGTTTTCTCTGATGTTTTCATGTTTGGGTTTACTTCTGGAATCTGTTTTTCCATTGATCCATATGTCTATCCATTTGCCAACATTGTACTGTCCTCATTACTGTAGCTTTGTAGTAATTGTGAAATTGAGTAGTGTGAGGCCTCCAACATTTTTCTTAAAATAAAATTGTTTTGGCTATTGGTTCCATTGCCTTTCCATATAAATGCTAAAATTATCTTGTTTCTATCTAAGACAAATCCTGCTTGGGCTTTGATATTGTGAAAGGGGGCTTATAAAAACATCTACAACGTCAAAAATTAAACTAAACATGAACTCAGCCTTTGCACAGTTTTTTAAAAAAAAGTTCCCTTCCTGGAAACTGACAACAGCACTTGCTGGCTAGGTTAAACTGTTTAACAGCTTTTTTTTTTTTTTTTTTTTTTTTTGCTTCTGTGAACCCCACTTGCATTGCTTGAAAGGTACCTAGGCCTCCAGGATGCTGCGGTTTGGCCCACTTGAAAAGTCCCAGTATGGTTGAGCCCCATTTAAGCAAGCCCCTACAGCTAATGAGCACCCCTTGCTGTGGGACTGTCATGTGCAGCAGGCAAATGGACGCTGGCCTGCTTTTGACTAATAAAACCTCTCCTTTTTATAACTTGTACATTTGGTGTCAGGGTCTGTGAATTAAGCGCTCAGTCCCTATTTCATTTGGGGGCTCGCCCAGGAGATCTGAGAGCTTAATCCCCAGCCCCAATCACCAGCTGAACTTGTGGGTCTGCATACATGCAAACCTCAGTGTTCGTCAGACCTGGTGAATCTGTGAACTCGCAAACAGCTGATTGTCATCTCTGGCAGACTCACAAAATTCCCAGAGCCCTCTGAGAGGTGAATCAAGTTCCTGTTTTGTTTGTGAGCACTTCTGGTTTGACCCACAGGAAAGCTGGATGCAGCACTAATTCCTGGGTCTGAGGTCCCAGTGAGATGTCACTGGGCCCTCCGGTATTGCCCTCGGGCAGTTAGGTCTGTCTGTTCAGTTTGTGTTATTATCTTTATTTGTTCAGTATTAGTCACTGTTGTGTCTGCCATTGCTATCGATATTATGGAGCAGTAGTGCTCTAAGCCTGACACCCCTCTGCAACTGGTTTTGCACCATTTCAAGGATTTCCAAGGAGCGGCACAGCAGTCAGTTTATCAGGTAAACCAAGGAAACCTAACCACCTTTTGTTCCCTTGAATGGCCCACATTTCCTAATTGCAGCTGGCTGCCGGAGGAGACTTTCAATCCTGCCATAGTAAGGAAGGTCCAACAGTTCGTCTATCAATGCCACCCGGACCAGATCCCGTACATCACTGCCTGGTACCTCCTGGTAATGCAGTAGCCATCATGGATGAAGAAAGTTGAAAAGAAAGCTAATTCTTCTCATGTTTTAACCCTACAGGAAACATAGGTTTTTAAAAAACCACGACAGCAGTAATCCTAAACTCACCTAAGGCATCAAAAATTCTTGTTACTGTTCCCCTAAGTGAGAAATACATGTTAACAGAAGGTGGGGCCCCTCTTGACTCTTCAAACACCATACTGCTGGCCCAGCTGCAGACAGAGTTTCCCCAAGTCTGGGCCGAATTAAACTCCCTTGGGCTGGCAGCCCATCAACCGCCAGTCATTGTACATCTCAAAAGTCAGGCAACACCCATTAGGGTAAAACAGTACCCTATAGGCTGAGGCGGAAGGATCGCAGGAGCCCAGCAGGTCGAGGCTGCAGTAGCCGGGAGCGGCCACTGCACTCCAGTCTGGGTGACAGAGTGAGACTCCTACTCAAAAATAAACAGTACCCTATATCCCAGAGGCCCAAAAAGGCATAGCAATCCACATCCAGCGTCTCCGGGAAGCTGAGATCCTAGTGCCGTGCCACTCATCCTGGAACACTCCGCTTCTTCCTGTCAAAAAGGTGGGCACAGGAGACTACCGCCCTGTCCAGGACCTCAGGGAGGTCAACAGGCAAGTGGAGGATATCCATCCCACAGCCCCCAACCCATACACTCCCCTCAGTGGGTTAACTCCAGAGAGGCAGGTATACACTGTCCTGGACCTTAAGGATGCCTTCTTCAGCATCCCATTGACTAAGCAGAGCCAACCCTTGTTTGTCTTTGAATGGACAGATCCTGAAACAAGGGAAAATGGCCAGTTAACCTGGACACAACTCCCACAAGGATTTAAAAACTCTCCTGTGCTGTTCAATGAAGCTCTCTGGCAACAGCACCCTGAAGTAACTCTGCTACAGTATACAAATGATCTGTTAATCACAGCTACATCACAAGGTGAGCGCCTGTGTGCCACCAAGCACCTACTTTAAAAAAAACTTCAGACTCTAGGGTATTGGTGACAGCAAAAAATGTTCAGCTCTGTGTAACTATAGCCACATACCTTGGATATAACCTTGAAGAAGGTAAAAGATCCCTAATTGCCCAGCGCATTCAGGCTATAGCAGGCATCTTGGCCCAAGGAAGCAAAAGGCAGGTCTGGGAATTCTTGGGAACTGTAGGATACTGCCAACTATGGATCCCTAAGTTTGCTGAACTCGCAAAACCCCTCTATGAAATAACAGGGGACCAGAGACTAATTGTAAATAGACACCAAAGGAGGACAAAGCTTTCCAAGCCCTTAAAACTTCCCTGGTCTCAGCTCCGGCCCTGGCTTTGCTGGATATTGAAAAACCTTTCCACCTTTATGTGGATGAAAGACAAGGCACCGCCTGGGGGTCCAAACCCAAAAGCTCAGCCCAAGAAACAGGCCGGTCACCTACCTGTCAAAAAAACTGGACCCGATAGCCTCAGGTTGGCCACCCTGCTTGCGGGTTATAGCAGCCATTGCCATGTTAGTAAAGAACTCAGATAAACTAACATTGGGGTAGAATCTGACTGTCACGGCCACGCATGCAGTGGAGTCTTTACTCCAAGGGACCCCTGACAAATGGATGTCAAATACCCGAATAACTCATATCAAGTGCTGCTTTTAGATCAACCCCGCATCAAGTTCCAGCATACCCCCAGCTTGAACCCCGCAACTTTACAACCGGAAGAAAGTCCCACAGGGCTGCCACATTGTTGTCATGAAACAAGTGAGTTCCAGAAGCTGTGCTGGGACCTAACCGATGTCCTGAGAGCAAACCTCAACCTAACACTTTTCTCAGATGGCAGCAGTTTCATCCAGAATAGAATAAGGTATGAAGGGGCAGCAGTAGTCAATCTACAGGGAACTATTTGGGCTGAGCCTCTTCTGCAGGGAACATCAGCCCAAAATGCAGAAATGATTGCCCTAACCAAGGCCCTAAAAGCAGGTGAAGGAAAAGTTGTCAACATCTACACTAACGGTAGGTACACATTTGCAACTGCACACGTTCATGGGACAATTTACAGGGAACGGGGATTGCTCCCCTCAGAGGGGAAAACTATAAAAAATAAAGCGGAGGTCTTAGACCTCCTGGCAGCAGTCTGGACCCCCAAACAGGTCGCCATCATCCATTGCCCAGGCCACCAAAAAGGAAACTCAAAAGAGGCAATAGGAAATAGAAAAGCAGATCAAGCAGTCAGAGAAGCTGCTTACCGCAGAACCACCTGCCTGCTGGCACTACCTCCTCCAGTTCTATGTGAGCCACCAAAATATACAGAAGAGGACCTCCTTGCTGCACAAAAATTTCAGACAACCTCAAACCCAGATAGATGGCTTCAACTTCAGGATGGCAGAACCTTTCTCCCTCGAGTCCTGGGACAACAAATCCTAAGGCAACTCCACGAAGGTACTCATTTGGGAAGAACAAAACTGACTGAACTTATGAGAAAAGAATTCTATCTCCCTCATCTGGACCAGCTCGCCCAGGAGCTCATTCAAGGCTGTGTGTCATGCAAGCAGACTAATAATGCTAAGGTCAGTGTTTCCACCCAAGGGGTCTGAGATAGGGGACTGACCCCTGGGAGAAATTGGAAAATAGACTTTACAGAAGTTAAACCTGGGCAATATGGATATAAATACCTATTAGTCTTGGTAGACACCTTCTCAGGATGGGTCAAGGCATTTCCTACAAAAACCGAAACTGCTTCTGTAACAGTAAAGAAACTTTTAAATGACATCATACCAAGATATGATCTACCTATCTCAATAGGCTCAGATAATGGCCCAGCATTTATTTCTAAACTTACTGAAGGTATGGCAAAAATCTTGGGGATAAATTAAAATTTACATTGTGCTTATCATTCCCAAAGTTCAGGACAGGTAGAAAAAGTGAATCAGACACTTAAAGAGACCTTAACCAAAGTAACCCTGGAGACCGCCGAAGGTCAGGTAACACTCCTTCCCTATGCCCTCTTAAAGGCCAAGTGTATCCCCTACATCAAGGGTCTAACCCCCTTCGAAATTCTGTTTAGACGGCCCCCATTGTTATTTCCAAAAATTGGACTGGAAAAAGCACTAGAACTGTCTAACCAAAATTTTCTTCAGTCACTGAAGGCTCTTCAAAAAGTTCAGCAAGCTGTCACTGAAACTGTGCAGGTAGCCTTCTGGAAACTGGTTCCGGAACATCCACACCCATTCCAGTCCGGTAACCAGGTCTGGATAAAATGGCACAAAGCTGAGGCTCTCACACCAAGGTAAAAAGGGCCCCACCTAATGATCCTTACTACTCCTATAGCCGTCAAAGTCAGTGGTATCCACCCCTGAATTCATCATTCACAAGTAAAGGCAGCCACCACCATGCCCTGGAAATATGGAAAGTCGTCAAACCAGCTACTGGAGAAAATCCTCTAAAGATAAGACTTTTGCGGGGCCCGGTATCTTAATCATATTCCTTGCATACCTTCCCCAGCTTGAGAACTATTGGCCAAACCTACATAATCCCTATACTCCAGGGAACTATTCCTGGAAACTGAGAAATACCATCACTGGGACCGTAATTGCCACCTACAGAGAAAGCGGGCAGCCTGTCTTTAATTTTGACCTTGGTAAATTATGGCCAGGCCTAACCTTCGGGGGCACACACTGACAAATGAGGCACCTTAGCTTATGAAAAAACTTTAATCTGTTGGTTTTTATGCTTGCCTGGCATTGGGACCAGCCCATTCCCACAAAGCAGGACAATACCACTGTGCTGCATGGGGCTGCGAAACAATTTCTCCTTGGAAAAACCAAGACCCATATGTAAGACTCCTTGGTTATGTCATAAATAATGTGTCATCAGTAAAATTAATGGTCCTCAGAACTCAATATAATCCCCTGTATGAAAAGTCAATGATTTGACTCCAGGAACAACTGAAAGGGGGAATGTGAAAAGGGGCTTTAGAAAACATCTACAATGTCAAAAATTAAACTAAACATGTACTCAGCCTTTGCACAGTTAAAAAAAAGTTCCCTTCCTGGAAACTGACAACAGCACTTGCTGGCTAGGTTAAACTGTTTAACAGCTTTTTTTTCGCTTCTGTGAACCCCGCTTGCATTGCTTGAAAGGTATGTAGGCCTCCAGGATGTTGCAGTTTGGCCCACTTGAAAAGTCCCAGTATGGTTGAGCCCCATTTAAGCAAGCCCCTACAGCTAATGAGCGCCCCTTGCTGTGGGGTTGTCATGTCCAGCAGGCAAGTGGCCATTGTCCTGGCTCTTGACTAATAAAACCTCTCCTTTTTATAACTTGTACATTTGGTGTCGGGGCCTGTGAATTAAGCACTCGGTCCCTATTTCAATATCACTCTATATTTGAGTGTTCCTTGATTATTTTCCTCAAAGTTTTATAGTTTTCAACCTGTACATCCTTTACATGTTTTCTCATATTTACAGTATTCCTACATATTTCAACTTGGGGGAAGCCATTTATAATGGCATTCTTTTCTCTAAATTTTTGTTTCCAGTTGTTGTTGGCAGTATAGCATGTTGCATGCATGTTGCATGTTGACCTTGTGTCCTGCAATCTTTTTAAAGTCAACTGTTAGTTCCAGAAGTTTGTGGATACGTTTATGGTAATGACTCTGGCCCAATGCCCCTAACCTTGAAAGTCTCCACCTTGGCAAACTTTAACTGTAGCTGTTGTACATCGTGGCAGAATTCCCTCTGATCCTTCCAGAACGTGAGCATATGCGAGGCTTGTTGGGAACTGCCACAACTCACTTGTTGGGAACTGCCACAACTCACTCACTTCCCTGTTGACTAAGGTGCCTATCATGACCGTTTCCCAGCACACTTTTGGATTGGGGCAAGGTAAGAGGCTTTCTACCCCGTCCTGCACAGAGTAGAGCCACAGGCTGGCATTCTCTGCTCAGCAACTGAACATCCTATCATTCTTGCTCAGTCTTCAGACCCCTTTTGTTTCAGTGTCACCCCTGCATGCAACATGGGGCTTGCACTGTCTACGTAAGAAATAAATTACTCGAATCCAAAAAGGGCTTGTCCACTGGAACCGAAGGGCTGCCAGGTTCCAGCAGCTGCGCCCAAGCCCAGCCCTCCCAGCCCCTGAGGGGTAGGGTCAGTGGAGGGGGTCACACAGCATCCACGCCCCTCAAACTTCAGGGCAGGGCGGGAGAACTGGGGGCGGGGCCTTAGGACCCAGGGAGTCATGGGACGTTAAAGGGGAGTTGGACCGGTACTAGGCACGGATAGGGAAGGACGTCCTCACCTGAAAAGGTCAGACGAAGTGTTTTGGCTTCGCCAGGACGGCCCCTACACTAGTTCTTCCGTAGGAGTCTGGGGAGAGGCTGGGTCTTCGGATTCTGTCCAGGCTCTGGTCAATTCCAGCTTCTCCCGGAAGCTATCAGAACCAGAGGGACAGGAAGTCTTGCCTCTACTCTGCAAACTGATGATGCAGTGCTACCTAAGGCGAGATGATGTAATCGTATTCTTTTTGTTGTTGTTTTGTTTTCCTAAAGCTGGAGAGTTGGCGGGGGGGGACGTGGCATAAACGTATTCTTTAAATAAAATGGATGAGTTTCTCAGGGGGAAAACAAAAATTAAAATTTAAAGGGCTTGGGTTTGTTTTGGATTTTTTCTGCAGAATCTGTCAGTCTTTCCTCTTGCTTGATCAGTGGGCTCCATGAGATTTTCTACATAGACCATTTAATTATACAAAGATTAATTCTAGTAATCACCTTTATGGTTTTCCCCTATAGTTATACTCTTCACTTGGGACTTTCTCTTTCAAGTGGTTGTGAACTCCTTAGGTGCTGACTCAGAATTATAAATGAAGTATCAAACTAATTTTTTTTAAAGTCAGTTTTGCAGAGAAATGTGAGACCCAATTAGGCCAGCAAAAACTGGATAAATTATAATGAGGAGAGGATTCTCAGGATGAGAGTTCACAGCTGCTACAAGAAACTTACCACAGCAAGAGTTTTAAAACTTGTTAAACAGCTGTAAATTATTGTTGCAAACTAACCTCTAGCTGACTGCTTTAAAGAGAAAAGCAACTAACCAACTCTATCTTGTAGAAACAGAATACCACAATCAGCCAGCCATCTTGGAAAACCTTTTAAACATAAATAATTTCTTTCTTGCAGAACCCAACATAGAGATAAGTTTCCCTCTTGCAAATTTCTCGTATATCACTAATTTCCCTGACATCACAAAGACACTCTCCAGCACTGCTCAATAAAGGTCTCCTCTAGCCTCTGCCTCTCTGCAGAGAGCAGACAGCAAGCAACCTCTCCCCTTCTGCTGCTCTCTGCTGCTGCCTGCTGTTACCTTACAGTGTATCTTTGGCATTAATAAATCTGTATTTCTAAATTCATAGTTGTCTTGGTGAATAGTTTTACCAAGCCGCAACTCTGGCCTGGCCTAGTCCAATGCAAGACAGGGATCTCATTTTGTCACCTAGGCTTGAGTACAATCATACCTCACTGCAGCCTCCAACTCCGGGGCTCAAATCATCCTTCCACCTTAGTCTCTCAAAAAGCTGGGAATAGAGGGGTGCACAACTATGCCCACCTAATTTATTTTGTTTTTTGTAGAGATGAATTCTCACTATGTTGCCCAGATTTGTCTTGAACTTCTGGCCTTATACGATCTTCGTGCCTCTGCCTCTCAAACCCTGGGACTACAGACATGAGCCACCACACCCTGCTGCCATATCCCTCTTTCAGCCTCTGAACCTTCTCACTGTGACACTGGGAGGAAGCCAATGGAAAATGTTGGGGCACTCTAATAATATCCCTCATGTTATCTCATCACACAAATAATAGTGATGGTGACAATAAAATAATAGCAAGAAACACAGATGGAACATTTCATTGGACAAGGTGCTCCACAAATAAACAAAAAAAGGTTCTGCCTTTCTGTGTGTTCTGTGAATCTCAGAGATCTATCCTGTCATGATCTATTCCCTTTTTTGTTCTCCCTCACAGAGTTTTTGCAGCCCCTGCTCTTCTTCGGTATCACACCGCAACTTCACAATTTTCCCTATCTCTGAAGAATTACAGGCAGTGCAGGTCTGGAGGTGGAGCAGGTCTGGAGGTGGAGTGAGATGGGGAATAGAGACACTCCTTGAAACTTCAGGATGGAGGAGTATGGGGAGCCGAGAGATGGCTGGTATTGGGCAGATGGTTTACACTCAGATGAGAAGAGCCAAGGAATCTCTTCCTGCTAGGTTTCCCCTGCTAAGTGCCCAAAAACAGACACTTGCCTGAGTCACAACTTGGAAATTTCCAGGGCAACACTTACCCTGAAGTTTTGAGAATGCAAAAAATTTCACAGTTATTTGGAACATGCGCAGGAGCACACATCTACCCTCTTCATGCCCCACCCTTCCTGATGCCACTGTTGCTCCCAGCCTCCACCTCACTACTGGTCCTATAGAAACTCTTAAGGTCCTGGGCCCATTTCTGCAGCTGTTCTCCCATCAGCTGCTTCAGAACTTGAACCATGGTGCCCAGGATCTTAGGTAATGAGACCTCAGCCCCAGGTTAAACCTAAGTGTTATTTCATCCTAATGTGCCTCTGAACCTCAAACGTAATTCTCTCTTCCCTATCCAATTCTTGGCTTCCTAACTTCTGTCATCTCTGACTGCATTTCAAGCTCTCTCTTGACTCGCAAGTGTCAGAGTCTTCCCTGCATTTCCTCACCGGCCATGCTGAGTCCCAGTGGCTCACACCCAGAGTCAGTCTCAAAATCTACTCTGAGTGTTACCAGCAAGCAAAGAAGCTCAGTGGCACCATCTTGGGCCCCATGGTCATGACCAGGTGAACTCAGCATCACTCTCATTCCCCTTCTGCTTTTTTTGGATGCTTTTTTCATTTTTGAATTCATTCCTGAGCTCAAACTCAGAAGGGGTCACAGGTGAGAAATGACACAGTGAGGAGGGAGCAAAGAGGAGTGAGGAGACAGCACTATGGATGGGGATAGGGGCTCCCCAAGGCCCCAGGCTGTTTTTTGGAGCCCATTAAGCTCTGACTCTTCTAGGTACTGGACTGTGGCTGTGCCAGCTGACACCCAGTGGGAGGACCAGCTATACAACCCCATGAGGATGTGATGATGGGGTCATCCTGCCCTTGAAGTTGAAGTTGGCTCTATTTGCACCTTCCAGGCCTGTTTTCAGCACTGCTTCCCAGAGTCATTGGACTCTCAGGACAGGCTGTTGGGAGGCTGATGGTCCCAAGCAAGAAGCTTAGCTGCATTAGAACTGTGCCCAAGAAAGACCAGTGCAGGTTCAGGGAGGAGGAAGCAGTGCACAGAGTTTTGTTTTCTGCGTATCAAGATGAGCAATGCTGTTAATGCTGTGTCACAGACTTCTTTTGGGTGTAACCATGTCTCTCTCACTCTCCCTCTCCTCTCTTCTCCCATTTCCCCCCTCCTGCCTTCTCCTTTTTCTCTCAAGCGAAGGGAGAATTGCACAAACAGTCATCTTGCAGAATTGTATTCATCTCTGAGCCTCCTAGGAACTGAGCCCCAGCCCATTTCGCTGTTGCTCCACTTGCCCTCCACCCTCACCCCTGACAACCCCCAGTCTGCATTCTGTCTCTAAGGATTTACCTATTTTGTGCATTTCCCATAAACAGAATCACATCATAGGTGACCTTTTGTGTCACTTTCTTCTTTCACTTTTGTTCATGTTTTCGAGGTTCATCCACATTGTAGAACTTATCGGTACTTTATTCCTTATTATGACTGAACAAAACTCCATTGTATGCATATATCACAATTTGTTTATCTACCCATCTGTTGATGAACATTGGAGATGTTTCCACCATTTGGCTATTGTGAATATTGTTATGAGCATGTCAGCACATGTTATTTTTTTTTAGAAAGGCTGCTTTCAATTATTTTGGGTATATACGTAGAAGTGGAATTGCTGGGTAATCCTAGCCTTGAACTTGCTTTCCATAGAAACTGCCAAAGTGCTGTCAGCTGCACCAACTATGTTCCTACCAGCAACATGTGAGAGTTCAAATTTCTCCACGGTCTCTCCAGTCCTTATTATTTTCCATTTTTCTGTTTATCACAGTCATCTGAGCGGGTGTGTAGTGTATCTTGTGTAGTTTTAATTTGCATTTCCTTAATGAATAATGATGCTGAGCATCTTTCCTTGTGCTTATTGGCCATTTGTATATTCCTTTTGAAAAAATGTCTATTCAGATCCTTTTTTCACTTTTTACTTAGGAAATTTATCTTATAATTGGTTGTAGGGCTTTTAAAAGATGTTCCGGATACTCACCCCTATCATTTTTTGCATATATGGATTGTCTTTTCATTTTCTTGATGTTATTGTTTACAGTGCATAGGTTTTCAACTTTGACAAAGTCTATTCTTTCTTTTGTCTCTTGTGCTTTTGGTATAATATCTGAGAAACTATTGCCTAACTCACGTCGTTAGGATTTACTCCTATGTTTTCTGCTAAGAGTTTTTTTTAATTGACAAATAATAATAGTGTATATTTATAAGGTACAATATTTTAATATATGTCTAAATTGTGAAATAATCAAATCAAGTTAGTCATACCATCACCTCATATACTTATTGTTTTTGTGGTGAGAGCATTCAAAATCTATTCATTAACAATTTTGAAATATACAATATACTATTGTTAAATATAATCACAATGCTGTGCAATAGATCTCTAAAATGTATTCCTCCTGTCTAACTGAAACTTTGTATCCTTTGAACAACATATCTTTATTTCCCATCCACTCCATCTCCTGAATTGGGGGTCTCACTCTGTCACCTAGCTTGGAGTGCAGTGACACAATTACAGCTTTCCACAGCTTTGATCACCTGGACTCAGGCAATCCTTCTTCCTCAGCCTCCTGAGCAACTGGAACTACAGGTGCACACCACCACACCTGGCAAACATTTTTTTTTAGCGATGAAGTCTCACTATGTTGCCCAGGTTGGTCTCAAGCTCCTAGACCAACCTCAAGCAATCTTCTTACCTTGGCCTCCCAAAGTACTGGGATTACAGACATGAGCCACCATGGAGGACATTTTTATCTTGCTTTATTTTTATTTTAAAAAATTTTCATTGGCACATAATAGATGTACATATTTTCAGGTATATTGTATTCATATAAACAAATCAGAGTAATTGGGATATCCATCATCCCAAATATTTATATTTCCTTTACAAACATTTGAATTTTTCCCATCTAGCTATTTCAAAACTTATTCTATCAAACTGTATATTTATGTTCATTCATCAACCACTCCCATCCCTTTCTATCCCATACTCTTTCTAGCCTCTGGTAACCACTAGTTTTCTTTCTGTCTTCATGAAATCCACTTTTTCTGCTTCTACATGTGAGGAAGAGCCTATGATGTTTGTCGTTCTGAACTTGGCTTATCTCACCTAATATATGCCCTCCAGTTCCATTCATGGTGTTGCAAACTATTTTATTCTTTTTTACAGTCAAATAATATTCCATTATGTCTGCATACCACATTTTTTTAATCCATCATGCACTTAGGTTTATCATATTTTGGTTATTGTGACTAGTGCTGAAATAAACATGGAGTTCAGGTATCTCTTCTACACGTTGATTTCCTTTCTTCTGGATATACCCAGTAGTAGAATTGCTGAATCACATGGTAGTTCTATTTTTGGTCTTTGAGGAACCTCCATACAGTTTTCCACAGTGTCTGTAAGTTTACATTTCCACCAACAGTGTACAAGTGTTTCTCTTTCTCCACATCCTTTCCAGCATTTGTTTTTTCCTGTCTTTTTTATAAAAGTCCTTCTAACTGGGGTAAGATAATATTTTATTGTGGTCTTGATTTGCATTTATCTGATGATTAGTGATATGGAACATTTTTTCATATACTTTTTAACAATTCTTATTTCTTCTTTAGAGAAATGTCTATTCAGAACTTTTCCGCATTTTAAAATCAGAGTATTATCTATCAGCAATACATTTATATATGTGTGTGTGTGTGTGTGTGTGTATATATGTACATATATATAGTTTTATGCAATTCCTTCTAAAACCAATTAAGAGAAGAAAGGATAAGAAATAAGCAATTATACTATATGTTATAATTGCTTATACACTATATCTTAGAATTACTTATATAATTATAATTACATGAGTAATTTATTAGTCTCTCAAGAAGTTTCAGTCTTGGCCATGAGCACTGTCTCTCTAACTACTCCAGATAATTATGATTTTAGCTGGGCTCTTTTGGACTGTTCTTTCCCTGATGTTTCTATTAAGCTTCTGGTTGGTCTCCTTCTGTTGGCCCCAATTACATCTCTTGGACTGCAGTAATTGTTAATTGATTGCTCTATTGTTTAATTAGACTACAGAGCAATGCATAAATTCTGTAGGCTGATTAGAGTTTAGTCCTTTTGTCAGCCAGAGTATTGCCAGTGTTTTAGGCTTTCTCTTACCCCAGGGGGCTCTTCTTAATTATCTCTTTTCCCTCTGTTATCTCTGTTAAACACCTGGCTAATCTTTTTGTTTGTTGTCACAAATGTCATGTAGATACCACACAAGTTTTTCAGTACAAAAATCTTTGTTATTTTTTAATTTTTTCATTTATTTTTATTTTAAAGATGTGACAATTCAGTGGTCCTTAAATGGGTAAAGTTTGGGTATCCTTATTGATGTTACATCCCCGCCCCCAGCAGTGTCCTACTACTGCCAATCCCTTTTTTATAGTATTATGATAAATGTTCAGGGTCCACTTTTGAGTGAGTATATGTATTTTTTTTACAATACCCTTATGTATGAATTTCTCCATATTCTGTTTCCCCCAAAAAGTAAATTTTAGGGAGACTTGTGGAGCTCTCTCTCCTATGGCCTACCTCTCCCCTTGGGCAGAACTGCTGAGTTGCTGGACTGAGCTTGTGGTAGGCACAACAGCCAGCTTTTCCTGAAGTGATATCATGGTTCTAGAGTGGAGCCCTAGTAGTAGATGGTAGCTGCTAGTCTTCTCAATTTTCCCTTTCATGTGTGGAACCTCTGCCCTATGAGTGAACTGAGGCAAGGTCAATAAGGCCCAGTATTCTTGACCAGCCACACTTGAGGTAGAGTTTCCATCATAGGAGTAAGGACTTGGTTGAGGAAGCAGCCCTAGACCTCTAGGTCACAATACCTAAGTAAAATAGAGCATCTGTAGCATGGAGCTAGTGGGATAAAAGATACTGGTACACTGCCCTTTCTGGAGTGAAACTGTATCCCTAAAATGGTAGGTAGGGGAAAATGAAGACTTTTTTCTTGTTTGTGACTACCCAATTAGAGCTTCAATTACACAGAGTTGGGTGAGGAGGTAGGGAATTGAAGTAATTCATGACTTAAATGACCTCAGACTCTCACTATCTTATAGAGATTTAGTACAATTTCTTGGATAAGTGTTTCTCTATTTGCTGTATGCCTTTAGGGAAATTTGCTGAGATTTTAAGCAGTTGTTTTTATTTTTTAAATAATCATTTTCACTGGGTAAATGGTTGTTTTGCTGAGAGGAGGGACCCCAGGCTCCTCACATTGGTTTCTAGAAGTCTTGCTTTATATTTTGAAATCTTTCACATTTAAGTCCATGATTCATTTCAAATTAAGTTTCATGTTTGGTGTGAGAGGGGTCAAGATATATTTTCCCCCTAGTAGAGTTATAGATTAGAAGAGCTAATCCTTCCCTAGTAGCGGTAGGGGTATATTTGTCATAAATCACTGATGGTCTATGTGTGGATCTGTTTCTAAACTGTTTTTACCCATTGATCAATTCTTTGCCTTGCCAGACATGGTTGCTTGTGACTGTAATCTCAGCTATTTGGGAGGCTGAAGTGAGAGGATTGTCTGAGCCCTGAAAACAATATAGAAGACCAATGAAATAAAGAGCTGGTTCTTTGAAAAAAATCAATAATGTACAAAATTTTAGTAAAACTTTTAAAAACAAAGAGAAGACACAAAACTCAATACCAGTAGTGAAACAGGAGATATCACTATAAACCTTGCTGACACCAAAACGACAATAAGGGAACACTAGGAACAACTCTATACACATAAATTTGACAATTTAGATGAAATGAACCATCCTTTAAAAAGCACATGCAGCTGGTCTCGGCTCAGCCTGTAATCCCACGCTTTGGGAGGCTGAGGTGAGTGGATTGCCTGAGCCCGCGGGTTCGAGACCCTCCTGGGCAGGAGAGACCTCATCTCTACAATAAATCAAAAATTAGCTGGGCGTGGTAGCGCGCGCCTATAGTCCCAGCTACTTGGAAAGCTGAGGCAGAAGGATTGCCGGAGCCCAGCAGGTCAAGGCTGCGGTGGCCGGGAGCGGCCATTGCACTCCAGTCTGGGTGACAGAGTGAGACTCCAACTCAAAAAAAAAAAAATCCCTAACAAGGGGTAACCCCTTCAGGTCCCCTCCCACCGTGGGAGATTTTCTGTCCTCTCAATAAACCCTGCTTTCTTAAAATAAAATAAAAAAACCTAACAAAATATTTTCAAATGGCATTCAGCAATATAAATAAAGAATTACACACCATAGTCATGTAGAACTTATTCCAGAATGCAAGCCTGCCAAAAGATTTCAAATATCAATATCAGTGGGTAATCCAACACAGTAACAGACTGAAGAAAAAAAAATCACATGATTATATCAACTGATCCTTAAAAAGCACTTAACAAAATTTAACACCCATTCATGATTTTTTTAAAAACTCCTAGGAAAACAGTAATATGGAAACTTTCTCAACTTGATAAAGATCATCTACAAAAAGCCCACAACTAACATAAATAATGATGAAAAAGTGAATGCTGTCCACTTAAGATTTGGAACACAGAAGGATGTCTGCTTTCACTACTCTTATCAATGTATTGCTGGACATTCTGGCCAGTGCAATAAGTCAAGAAAAAAATTAAAATTCACACAGATTAGAAAGAAAGATAAACTGTTCCTATTTGTATGTTACACAGCTGTCTATGTAAACAGTCCCAAGGAATCTACAAAAAACTCCTGGAATTTATAAGTGAGTTTAGCAAAGCTGCAGCAGAAAAAATTGACATGAACAATCAATTGTGTTTCTTTATACTATCAATGAAAATGTTGACACTAATTAATACACTTACAATTGCTCAAAAACAAAAAATTTAGGTATAATTCTAACAAAACATGTCCAGAACTCATATACTGAAAACCAAAAATGCTCGTGGAAAAAACAAAAATTTAAATAAATAATGAGGCATACCATGTTCGTGGATTATAAGACTCAACAGGTAAAAATGTTGGTTCCCCTCAAGTTGATATACGAGTTTAATACAGTCTCTATCAAAACCCCAGAAATATTTTATTTCGGGGGTTATAGACAAGATTCTATAAAATGTATATTGTAAAGTAAGGGAATTAGAATAGCTAAAACAACTTTGACATTTGTATGTTTTCTTGTTAATTTCACGCAAAATTTTTCTTGGGCAACCAAGCTGGCAGGTGGGGCTCATCAGGAACATCCAGATTCTTTATTTTCTCAGACTCTAGACAGAAGCCCAACACCCTTTTCAGTGGGAGGCTAAGAATGAAGCTTGGGAGAGGCGACCCCTCTCTGATATTACTGATATGATCAGGATGATATTGAATGAGGGCTCCTCCACAAGTTGTGGCAGCATGAGAGGAACGGAGTATCGGACCAGCCCTCATCACTGATGGCTGCTTTTCTTACTGCCCAGGCCCTGCAAGATCTGGCACTTTGCTCATAGGCATCAGTTTATCTCATGCTTTTGTCTACCAGGTTTGCACACTCAAGTGCTGCATCTCATATCATCTACCACTTATTATTGTTGATAATATTATTGCAATCTGCTCTCTAGAACCATATGCTGTTTAGGTCCTCAACAACCAAATGAAAAAATTGGCAACTGCCCCCCTTTTCTGGTTCCCTTTTGGAGATATGGTGCCTGTGCCCTTCTGCTAGATCATGTGCAAACTGTAGGATGACTCCAAATAGCTTTTCCAGGGGTAAACAAAGCAGTTTGGGGGAACACCTCATGAAGCTTCTCATGACATGGTGCCTTGGGAAAAATTAAAATATCAAGTATTTGGTAGAGATGGCACTTTGAATAGAAGGGGAGAAACACCCTCTCCAGTTACACGTTAATTGACCGTGCTCAGTGGAACTGAGGCCATCTGCCTTCTCAAATCACAACATGGAGTTGAACTCAGAGCTGCATTCACTCTCCGACATAGAGTAGCCCAGGAGGGGAGAATGGTTATGGCACAAGAAGAACACTTTTTATTTACAAGTGCAGAAGATAAAACCATAGCATTTCCTCCTATTTTATTCACATAACCCCATTATTACCAGCCTCTGCATGCTATCAAAATAGAGACAATTATGAAATACTTGAACCTGGATCTCTATTATAGTCAGATGATTGCATCTATAAAAACCTTCATGACCCATCCTTTAAAAATTTCCTTAATTCCTCAAGCTTCACCCTCAGTTATGGTGCCATAAACTGTAAAACAAGTAAGGAAAGCCCCAACTCCAAGACCTACTCAAGCCCAGCCCTATCTTCTAAGCAGCCCTGCACCCTAGTCCTCTCCTTGCCAATCTTACTCAACTTCCTCCCTCTTTCCTGATCACCTTAATCTTAATCATGGTTAATCTTTAACAACTGACCCACTCTTCTGCCAATCGCTAAACTTCACTGCATTCTTAGAATCCTAAACTAAGATATTCCAAGAGTTGTCCCTGCATTCACTTTCCTTGAAGGGTCCACGATGCTCAGGCCCAGTTGTCTGGACTCTTAGCTTAGCTATGTCAGGAAGTAGATCCTGTTCAAAGATAGTCCCTAATTCAAGCTTTTAGAGCAAATCTGGAACTAACACTGGCATGCCCTCCCTGTGACCAAATTGATGGCCACACTGGCAGTCTCATACTAAATATCCTTTTCTTCTCCTACAGCTTATGTTTGTATATTTGCCTTTCCTCTCCTCAACTGCTCAAAGGCAGCTCAAGGTGAGTACAAGAATGGACAAGAGGCTGTGTGTGGAGGCTCACACCTATAATCCCAGTACTTTGGGAAGCCAAAGTAGGAGGATTGCTTGAAGGGCAGGGGTTCAAGACCAACCTGGGCAGTATGGCAAAACCCAATCTCTACTGAAAAATAAAAATAAAAAAATTAGTCAGGCCCAGTGGCTCATGAATGCAGTCCCAGTTACTTGGGAGGCTAAGGCAGTAGGATAACTTAGCCTAGAAATTTGAGACCACACTGAGCTATGATAGTTCCACTGCACTACATCCTGGGTGACAGAGTGAAACCTTGTTCCTGAAAAAAGAAAGAATAGACAGGAGAGAAGAGGCTGCCTTTGGAAAGTAGAGTGGTGGCTCACAGAGGGCTCTTTATGGGGTGGATTTCATGCCTGGTCATCCTTGAACGCACACCAGCAATGTCTGCCAGGCTGTGGGCTGTGGCTGTGCCAGCAGGCACCCACGTGTGGGAACCAGATATACAATCCTCTGGAGCAGTGCTGTGATGATGACACCATCCTGCCGCTAAACAGGACACGTCTCTGTGGCTCTAGCTGTATCTTCTGGCCCTGCTTTAAGCTATGCTGTCCTGAGTCCTTTGACCCCCAGAAGAAGTTTCTTGTGAAGTTAAAGATTCATGGCGTGGAGTCCCAGTGCCATTCATCACCCATCTCTGGGGATTGTGCCAGGTAAGAACCCTGCCCCTGGCTGTGAAGAAGAGGGTAGGGTGATGGAAATAAGGAGGGAGTCTGGACATCATGATCACTCCTTTTGAGGAGCCCTTGCCCTGTTGTCTAATCTCCAGCAGTTTGTCTTTTCACTTGTCTCCTTGTCTGTCATTCAGAACTTCTTGGTTTGTCACTCAGTATTTCTTCTTTGCAGCAGAAAAACATTTTCTCCAAGAAGATATACAAGAAATTGGCAGAACCAAAATAAAGAAGAAAGGAATTTGTGTAAGGAATTGGCAACACTTTTTTTTTTTTTTACTATGTTTACTATGTGGGGTACAATTCAGGATTAGGTATATAAATGTTCATTATGCAGGGACCCTTTTAGATGAGGTGTGCCCCCTCCTCTGGAAGTTTCCCACTACTGCCAATCCCTCTCTTACAGTATTATGATAGTTGTTCAAGGTCCATTTATGAGTGAGAACATGTGATATTTGGTCCTTTGTTTCTATGATAGATCACTAAGCATTATAGCCTCTAAGTTCACCCAAGTTGCTGCAAAGTTCATAATTTTGTCTCTATTTATGACTGCATAATATGCCATCATGTATATATATATACATATATGTATACATAATATGCCATCATGTATATGTATCACATTTCATTTTTGTACCCAATCCTGTTTCAATGAGCAGCACAGGTGGTCCATATGTTTACTATTGTAAATAATACTGTACATGTAAACATACGTGTACATGTATCTTTTTCACAGAGTGATTTGAGTTCTTCCAGGTATATTCCCAGTAGGGGGATTGTGGGATCATATGGGAGATCAATTTTTGGTTCTTTTAAGAATCACCTCACTGTTTCCCACAGCGGCTGTACTAGTTTACACTCTCACCAACAGTGTAGAAGTATTCCCTTTGGCCACATCCTCTCCAGCATCTGTTGTTTTTTGAGTTGTTGATAATGGCCATCCTGACTGAGTTAAATGGTATCTCAGTGTGGTTTTAATTAGCAGCAACAGCTTTTACTCCTAACTCTAAGTTCTTGGCCATAGGGGTCTCACAAGGGACAAGAAGGATCCACGACAGTTAGCCACACCACCTGGCAATGCTAGCTGATTCTGGCATATCTTGACCAATAGGGAAAAACACAAACTAAAAAAATCAAAACGCAGGCTGTTCACATATACACTTATTATTGAACCTATACTCCCTTTCCCAGGCTAGGCTCTCACATGATTTAGTACCAGTACTGTGGATTACAGCATACCACCAGGTTTCATCGGTGGCTGAGCAGGCATCAAAGAGTACAGACACCAGTTGGTGGGGATCAGAGATCAGGACTCAGTTAATTAAGTACCCTTCCTCCTTGATGCAATGGGCCTCTAGCCATTCTTCACTCAGAGGTATTGTGGGTTGAAACAGGTGCACTGATTTTCTTGCTGGCAAACAGAATAGATAGTCTTATTATGCCTACAGGTCCCTGAAATAGTTCCCTGACAAAAGAACTGGGTCTGGTAAAGGAGAGTCCAGGTAACTCCTTGACCCGACCTGGTTGTGCAAATACATGGGTTACATGAAGCAGAGGGCTTTGAAATGACAAAGGGGAGCCAGATTAGTAACAATAGACAATGGTTACACATCCTGTCCAAAAGAGATAAAAGGGTGTTAATAGTAACCTTTCACCACGGGTCCAGCTGTCTGGAGCAAATGACGCCAAACCTACAGCAAAAACAAGGCAAGAATTACAGCAACAGACAATAGCAAGGGATGACACCGCATTACAATAGACACAGTCCGTTTCCTTGTTTGATGGTTGATTCCTCAAGGTTCTGCCATGTGTAGATTAGTCCGCTTCCAGAGTGACTAAAGCAGGGCTGCAGTCCTCTAAGGTCCTGAGATTGCAGCTTTCCAGGCATTGATGGATTAGCAGTGTACTCCCAGTCTTGGAAGACTGGTTTTACTCTGCTGTGATGAATCTAAGGGCCCACCTCAGATACCTTTTTAGGAGGCCATATGGCATCTAAGAGTTTAAGAATTTCTTTGCCATATTTTATGTCCTTGCCTCCTGTGTTGATTAAGCCCTTCTTCTTACATAAAGCCCCATGTGCATGGAAGGTGGTGAAGGCATATTTAGAACAGTGTACATACTGACATTTATTTCTGCTGCTAGCTGAAGGGCTTGGGTCAGCATAATTAATTCTATCTTTTGTGCTGAAGTCCCTTTTGGCAGAGGCTTTGTCTCAATGGTGTACTGCAGGGTTACTACAGAGTATCCTATAAACCATTCTCCCTTCCTTATAAAGCTGCTGCTGTCAGTAAAATATTCCACATTGGGGTCCCTGAGAGGCTGATCTGTCAAGTCAGCACGGCTGGAAAATACCTCATCCATGACCTCAATGCAATCATGACAAGACTGACCAAGCTCGGGAAGCAACAAAGTTGCAAGGTTGAGAGTTCACACCACTTCCAATTGAATGTGTGAATTCTTACATAATATTCCCTGGTATTTGGCCATTTGAGCATTAGTCAACCAGTATTGCCATTTACAGTCCATTAATGTTAACACCGTGTGTGGCACCGAGACCATTAGTTCTTGTTCCATAGTTAATTTGTCAGCCTCTGCCACTAGAAGGACCATGGCAGCGAGTGCCTGCAGGCAAGGAGGCCAGCCTTGAGCAACAGAGTCAAGCTGCTTGGAGAGGTATGCTACTGGGCAATGCAATGACCCCAGCATTTGGATTAAGACCCTACCCCCACTCCAGTACACTTGTGTACATACAGAAAAAAGACTTAGATATGTCAGCGAGCCCCAGGGCTTGCCTGAATTCCTCAAAGACCTTCTGCTGTGCTTGTTCCCGTAACATAGGTTCTCATTCTTTTCCCTTTTGTGGCCTCATAGAGAGTATGAGGCCACTGCAAGCAGTGAAAAGTTAGGTACCCAAATTCTACAAAACCCTGTGACCCCAAGAAATTCCCGAACCTGACATCTGGTAGTTGGAACTGGAATGGAGCAAACAGCTTGCTTTCTTTCTGGGTCAGGTTGGCACTGTCCCTGGGATAAATGGAGGCCAAGATATTTTACCTTCTTGCCTGAGTCGGGCCTTTTTCTTGGAAATTTTGTAGCTGGCCTTCCATAGGGGGGTAAGGAGCTGCTGCATTCCTTTCATGCAGTCCTCCTGTGTTTGCCCAGCCAGCAACAGGTCATTCACACATTGGAGCAGTGTACAGTCACACTGATCTCCTGGGAAGGTCTTTAAGTCAGAGGCTAGCACTGCACCAAAAATAACTGGAGAATTTTTGAACCGCTGTGGCAGTCCAAGTCAATTGGCCCTTATCACTGTCATCAGGATTTTCCCATTGAAAAGCAAAAGTCAGTTGACTTCGAGGAGCCAAGAAGATACAAAAGAAAGCATCTTTGAGGTCTAAACAGATAAAGAAAGCGGCTTCAGTGGGGATAAGACTTAGGAGAGTGTAGGGGTTGGGGACAACTGGGTGTAAAGTAACAGTGGTTTGATTTACTACCTGTAAGTCTTGAACCGGCCTATAATCATCTGTCCCCTGTTTCTGAACTGGCAGTAGTGGCGTATTCCAGGATGACTGACAGGGCTAGAGGATGCCATATTTTAAAAGTCTCTCCAGATGCTTTTGGATCCCAATCTGAGCCTTGCAAAGGATGAAATACTGTTTCTGACGGATGAGCACAGTCCCCAGATTTAGTTCAATTACTACTGGGGGTATGTTCTGGGTCAGTCAGCAGGAATTATCCTCAGCCCATACCCTGGGCACCTTAAAGGGAACTTCAGGTCCTTGTCCTGGCTCTTCTATGAGGCTATAGAGGTGCCACTCTTCCCCTCAGGGGACTGTAAGAGTCATGATTCTTGTTTTAGGATTCCCCAGGGACAAGGCTGCCTGGACATTGGAGTAGAAAGTTATCTGGGCTTGCAGCTTTCCCAAGAGGTCCCAACCCATTAAAACCACTGGACAATGTGAGAGGTACAGGAATTCATCAATAACTTCATGGCCTTTGAGATTACATTGCCAGGGCTGTAAAAAGGGATGATGGGTTCGGCCACCCTTGGCATCCACAGTGGTAGATTGTCTTGGTGATAGAGGGCCCACAGGCTGGGTTACTACAGAATGTCCTGCCCCAGTATCTGCCATGAAGTCAAGGGGCCAGCCCCCCACAGTCATTCAGACCATAGGCTCCTGGGATCCTAGCAAAATGGAGCCCAGTCTGTCCTAGTCTTCCCCATAGTTTTCCATGGCAGCTAGGTCAACAAAATGATTCTCAGGGGCCACATACAGTTTGGGCGCAGGCTGGTATTGTCCCTGAACCACCTGGCCTCTCCCTCTTCCTTGAGGAGACAGACGGAAATTTTCTGGCTCTGGGCATTCATTTTTCCAGTGCCCTTCTCAGAAGCAGCGAGCACATTGGTTCTTGTTGGGAGCCAGCCATGGAGGCCTGCCTGCTGACAAGGTCCAGGGGGCCAAAGACCCAAGGTTGCAAGGCGAACCTGGGCAGCTGAGACCCTCGCTTCTTCTATTCTTGTTAATGCAGCTGAAAAATGCTGTACAGTCTGAAGATGAAAAATAAAATCCCACCTGCGCTATTCATCACCCCATTCTAAGAAGCAAGAGGGGAAATCTATGAGAGAATTACCTTCACTTTACCTGAACTCCCCCACCCCGCTAAGTTTCCATGTCCCCAACCTCCTACTATTCGATCACGTAATCACATAATTAAGTATTATTGTTGGGAAAGATACCGTAGGTCAGGAGGTGCTCACTTTAATGCACATAAGGGAATTCATTGGCCTTGCCAGGTAACTATAGATGAACACTTTAATTATCATGTGTGGGTAGACAATCGCTTGGTAGATTTTGTCCCATCTAATTGGCGATTATTATCATTTGTGAGGAGAATGCCAATGCACTAAGTATGCTTATTTGAGCTTTAAATGTGGAATTTTATGTACACCTGAATGGCCATTTTTAATGTTATGTTACTTCCTGCTATTTGGATTAAACGCATATAGGATTAAAAATGTAAGATTGGATTACTATAGCAGCTTAGTACTTGACTTTTTGAAATTTGGTACTCATTATAGAGTAGCTTTAGGCAGTAGGCGTGTTCTTTTAAGCTTAAAAGGATAACAGTTAGATTAAGTGCTTTAATGATAAGGGAGAACTGCATACTTTAAGGATCACAAGACAGTGACATCTTTGACAAAGTTCCTATGCATGAAGGAATTCACGTCAGATTGGTTTATCAGGAAACGCTGCATATGAGTTGCTTGCTCTGCCTTTTGTTTTAGATAATGACTTTTCAGGAAACATTCTGCCTTTTGTCACTAGATAAAGTTACTGATCATGTTTAATCCTAAGAATTTTTCTAAGACCACTCCCTTGTAAAAATAGTATAAAACCTCACTGTTAATTGACAATAAATGGCATCTGTCCTGCTAACACCAGAGTCAGGTGTCCGAAGTCTTCTTTCCAACGCCAACTCCGTCCATCCTTCAGGAAAACCTGACCTGCTGGAGCTGGACTCCGGCAGGTTCTGGCCCAATCTCATCACCAGGTGGGGTGGCCCTTCTTGCTGGCCTCCCTGCTTGCCTTGGCCTCGGCCCTGGCCTCGTCCCTGGCCTGGCAGGGCAGCTCCCCAGGTGCGTTGCTCTGCCAAAACAGCAGCAAGCAAGTCTCCTTTCTTTTTCATTTTCCTTTCTGCCTCCCTTCGGGGTTCTTGGTCTCAATTAGCAAATATCTCTGTCACAGCCTCTATCACCTGGCTAGTATTCATCCCAGCAAGCCCTCTAACTTTTGTAATTTCTGCCAGATATCTCCCTGAGCTTGGCTGACAAAGGCGGCATTGATCATTCACTGATTTTCAGCTGCCTCTGGGTTGAAGGGAGTATAAAGACGGAACACCTCACATAGCCTCTCATAAAACTGACTGGGGTTCTCTTCAGGACCTTGGAGCACCTCTGAGGTTTTGCTCATATTCATGATCTTTCACCCTCCTTCCTTCATACCACCCAAAAGGGCCTCTTGGTAATGCTCAAGTATTTGAAGTTCATGGCCATCATTAGGGTTCCAGTGGGGGTTTTCCTCGGGGAAATGACTTTGGGCATGCTTGTGCATGTAGCGTTCCTCCAGGTGCATGCTCCTCTAACCATTTTAAAGCAGCCTGAGTAATGCGGCAGTGTTCTTCAGTGTTCAACAAAGTTAAGAAGAGCTGGTGGCAATCAGTCCAAGTGGGTTTGTGGGTCTGAATGATGGACTGAGTTAGATCAATCATGGCCTGAGGCTTCTCAGTATATGGGGGGGTGTGATGTTTCCAGTTCAGGAGGTCAGTGGTGGTAAAACGCTGATATATAAAAGTTCATTTCCCCCCTTGGATTTGGCCATCTAGATTGTAGTATAGGACCCTTCTAGTTTCCCTTAATGGCAGTTGTAAAGCTTCTTGACATCCGTGGGAAGGGGGCTCTCAGCAAAGTTTCCTTGACACCTTCCTGCCAGGGTGTAAGGTGTTAACACTGGTGGCTCAGGAGTAGCTGCTGCCTGGGGCATTTCGGGTGACTTTGGGGAAGGGGTGGATTCTGGGCTGAGGCCAGCCTCTGGCGCAGCTTCAGCTGTGGCAATTGCAGGGGGTGCAGGTGGCAATGAGGGGTACAGTAGCACATAAGGCAGGGAAGCCTCCTCAGGTTCCTCAGACAGAATGGGTTTTTTCGACCCAGTCAGCACCTTAAGGGAGCTGTTGCTTGAACCAGCATGATTCCATAGCTGTTTTCTAGACAGACTTTTATCCAAGGTGGGTGACAGAGGACTACATCTGGCCAACAGCCAATGTAGGGAAACTGGTCTGAGTGGCCTGGATCCCCCACAATGATGTCAAACACCTTACTAACTAGTATCTTGTCCAGTGACCCCTCAGAGGGCTACCCCACCCCAAATGAAGGACAATCTATTTCACAGAGAGTTTGAATCTTCCTGGGAGTTAACTTAATACTGTAATTTCCTGAATATCCCTTTTTGAAAGTCTTTACCATGCATTCTAAATAGGTGATTGTCACCCATTTCCTCCCACTAAAAGACAACAGTCATACACAAGACAGAAAGGAATGGGAGGGGTAAGAAGATTGGACAGCCACTTCACCCTCCTATAGCTGTACTCCGCATGAGGATATTTCAGGTGCCTTCTGTCAATAGGCGTGTCAGTATAGCCCACTGACCAGGTTTGACCCAGGGTGCCATACTCCCACTGCAGGAGATATTTCAGGTGCCTTCTTGGCAATGGGCGAGTTGGTATAACCCCCCAACCAGGTTTCAGTCCCACGAGGACTTACTCCCACTGTTTAGCCATATGAAGGTCACCACTGGCCCCTGAATCTACTCCCTCTGTTTAGCCTTGTGAAGGTCAGCACCTGAACCAAATCAGGGCTACAGCACTTGCTTTGCCACCAGGTGGCATCTCAATCACTCACATTCACACAATGACTCCAACCTACCACCCGGGGCCTTAGAGTTCTGGTTTCATCACCCTGTGGGACTAGTCGGACAACTCTGGGAGGTGATCAGGCTCCCCTTCTGCTTCTTGGGGGCAAGTCTACCAAATCAAACCGGGTTCTTACCAATCTGACGGGTGTGGCTCCCTTGACCGGTTCCTGGGCCTCACCAGGTTCCTTTGTGCTCCTGAGGTCTTCCCCCTCGGTATGCTGGGGGGGCTAGTCCCCTAAGGATCAAGTAGACTACTGGCACCAGGCGAGGTCACCTCTTCCAGCATCCCCCCAGGGGTCACACCCCAGCAACAAGGGAGATGATAATCATCTCCATCTCCCGATTCCCAGCCAATGCGCCAGAAATGTGGCAGGATTTTACAGAGAGTCGGGATACCAAGACCAGGAAGCAGTTGTATTCGTGCCAGCACTGGTTCAGCGGATTCACATCCAAAGACTGAGCCCCGAGTATCTGACTCTTGTCTTGAATTGACTGTAAGGGAAGTAATTGGGATAGTTATCCAGAAACAAATTCTCATCTCTTGTGTTTGGCTTTGAGCAGTGAGTGGCCGAGCTTGCATCCAGCTACTATTTCTGTTTAACCCTCAGGGGGAAAAATCTGGTTAGTAAGGAAGTGGGTGTTTTGAACATCATGGTCTGGAAATTTAGTGTTTAAGTTTTTCTGAGGTCTCATTAGCCACAGGGAGTCAGTTTTGTTGTTTGTCAGGGAGGGGGTATTTTTATTGCACACACCCACCCTGCCTTACCCCACCTCAGTTCATGGATCAAGTGTCTCATGATATGCATAATACTTCAAGGTACTTAGGGGGTCATCAGGTGCATTTCTCTGGACTGGGTTCAGTGGAATAAAGCTCCTGTCTTCAGGGGGCTCCATGTTCTGCAGTGTATTTCACAAAGGATGGAGTTTTGCCTTTCTTCTCATATGTCACCTGAGAAGCTGTCCTAATCTCCAACCTGAAGCTCAGCTCTAATGCTACAGTCATCAGCTGAAAGGGTCAGATTATTTTACAACTCCATACCACAGGGGGCCAGGATCTGAATCCTGAGAGAATCCACTGAGGTCATTTTGCTGCTCTCAGGCAGTTTCTCAGTCTACAGTACTGCCCAATTCTTTATCATGAAGGTAATGCTAGGGAAATCATATTTCTAGTTTCATTTCAACAAACACTTTCCCACTTCTAAAATACCCATGCCAGATTTCCCATTTTAAGAGACTTAAATTCTGGAAATGTTATTCACCATGTTTCTGTAGTTCTGCCAGTTCACAATATTCTACAAAGCCCTGAGAAGAGTTTCAAGTTAAATATGACACATTTCCGTTAATGCTTTTGTGGAAAACACAATATGTTACCCTAACATATGATTGTAGAAAGCCAGAGAAGAGGCCCAAAAATGTTCCTCTTTTGCATAATGACTTTTTTGAGAAACAGGAAAAGCTCTGAAAATGAAGTAAAAGCTATCCTTTGCCAGGGAAATATGCACCTATACAGGGAATCTCCATTTGTAAAGTATCTCATCTCTGTACCAGGAACAGAAGAATGATTAAATCACAGGAGACTCTCATAAGTGAGAAAGGGACCAACTTAAATATGCATAAAAAAACTTTACCCTTTCAGCATAATATTCTTGGTCATTTTCCCATAACTTGCCTCACTCACACCCTTCTTTCTTTCTTCGAACTGAAGACAGTATTTAAGCCTGAACTTTAAGCCACTTCATTGAGAGTTACTCATTTTTTCCTGAGTATATTCCATGTACCCATGAGGTATGAGCACTAGTAAACCTGTTTCTTTTTTTCTCTTGTTAATCTGTCTTTGTTACAGGCAGTCCCAGCTAGGAGCTCAGAGAGGGAGAAGAAATTTATTTTTACCTCTTCTAAACCTCTCCAAGGTCCCCAGTGTCTATTTGGAAGTCCACATGATTATGCAAATACTGATTTCACATGGACCTCCGAGTTCACTGGCCTAAATCTCTCAGAGCATTTCTTCCCCAGCCAAAGTAATTGCTTCTGGGTTGGACACATGACTTCACCTCTTCTGATTAGTTAAGATTCTAGGAGATGTGCTGGCATGCACAGATAAAAATGTTCTCAGTATTGGTAAGACATTGGAATCTAAGCAGTAATATATTAAAGACAACGACTTTTAATATATTAAATATTATATTTAATGGCCTTTGTTAAATATAACAAAGTGTGTGTGATGGGTTCTTGCTATTCAGAAAAGCAAAAAAACTTTTGTCTGAGGAACGGAGGTTTTTAAAAACTATCAGGCCCAGAGAGGTATTAAAATGAAACAACAATCACATCTACTTCCCACTTTCTCTTGACACTGCTGGCTGTTACCACAGTAGCTATGATTTAAACTAATAGTGCTGCACCAAACACCATAACCCACATCTTATAACTTAACAATGTAAAGCCAATCACTAATTAATGTTATTTCTGTAGACCAATGAGAATTCCTATGCTCAGCTTTGCATCAATCCACTCCCTGTTCCTCTTTTTATGTCTTTAAAAACTCTTGGTAACAAAGGCCTGATGAAGCTCATTTCCAAGGTGACTTTCATCTGAGTCTTCCAGGCAGATGTCCTCACTGTGGCTCAAGTAAACTCTTTACATCATATTTTGTGCTATAGCCTCTTGATTTTAGGTCAGCACTATATGGCCCAGACTGGACTTTAACTCCTGGGCTCAAGTTATCCTCCTACCTCAGCCTCCTAAGTACCTGGGAATGCAGGTAGAAGCCACCATGTCCACCTACGTGCTATCATCTTAAATCGCTGAACCAGTATTATTACGTTAGGAGTTGGACTTCTGCAAAAATTTAACAAGTTATAGATACAAAGTTTAAAAGTGGAAAATACAGAGTAAAATTAATATTAACATGACAATTTCAGTTTGCATAGCGGTTTTGAGCTAAGAACCTAGGCTTGAAGATAACCAATTGAATAAGTCAAATGACTATAGGGAATTAGGCGAGCCCTTTCTTAACTATGTGGCCTGTCTTCTTGTTTTGTGTATACAGGTATGAGGAAGAAAAGTGACTTAAAGCAGTCTGGAGAATGTGAATTATGCAAGTTTTATCAGGCTCAGAAAGACGTGAGCAAGAGGTTGCAACCTTTCCTACCCTTCCCCCACATCCATGGCTGGGAGCAATTGTTTACAGGCATTTTCATTTTTTTTATTTCTTTTCCAGTACTTTCCAGACTAATTAATACATTTCCTAATATGTTTATGTTCCTGGAATTTGTGACACAAAAAGAAATATAGGCCAGGTGCAGTGTCTCAAGCCTGTAATCTCAGCACTTCAGGAGGCCAGGGTGAGGGGATAGCCTGAACCCATGGGTTCAAGAACAGTCTGGGCAACTTGGCAAGACCTCATCTCTACAATAAAGCAAAATAAATTGCCAGGCATGGTAGCATGTGCCTGTAGTTTTGGCTACTTGGAAAGCTGAAGCGCAATGATCACCTGAGCCCAGCATGGGCGATGAGTGATAGCCAACCAATAGCTCTTGTTATTTTAATAAACCACTGTAAATTCTTGATAATAAGCTTAAGAATTCCTTGCTCTTTTTTCCTTTAAAATCCACTTGTAATGGCTACTAGTTGGAGCATATATTCAGGACAACTTGAGTCTATGTCTTCCACATGGCAGTCCTCAAATTTGACTCAAATAAACTTTCCACTTATAATAATTTTGCCTCAGTTTCTTCCTTGTGGTCTACTTTTCCCAACTTTTTTCAAAGAAATTGATCTAGATAGTGTGTATTAAAAATAGAACAAATCTTTTCTTATTTAACCAATACATGCTAAATAATTTCTTAGGTTAGGTTCTGTTACATTACCAGCAGAAGTTATTGATTGTGAAATTTCAATTACACCAATATCCTTCCATGGAAAAAAGTAGCATTGAGATGTGAGAATGGACCCACCTATCTAGGGGCTTCCAATATGACAGTGGGAAAGTTACTTTTATTCCTTGGGGATTGGATTCTGCATCTCTGAAGCAGAGATAACATGAGACTTGCACTGGACCTATAGGAATCTACACAGTTCTGAACAGCATAAAGTCAAGGACTTGGTGTTCATGTGTGAAGAAATTCTGCCATTCCTGATTTATTATCCAATGATCCAGCTCTTTGTGTTGCTGATTATGTTACAGAAGAGGGAAATGGAAATTTAAGTCCATATGCTGATACATGAGAGTAGAAGAAATTATTACCCTTTGTCCTTTCATGTAATCTGGTTGATACTAAAATGTGCAATGTATAAATTCAGAGCAGGTCCTTGGATATGCACTTCTCAGGGCAATCCCTTGAACTCCAACCTTCTAGGGGCCCGAACCTGGATCTCTATCTCTTTCATACCAGCAAAATGTTTCCCTTTGAGGACTTTTTTCATGCAGAGAAATAAAAAAAAAAGAGTCACTCGGGACAAATTCAGGTGACTAGGGAGGGGAGTCATGCTGTTTTGGGTCAAACACTACTGACTACTCAGTGAGGTGTGGCAGGTAGGTTGTCATGTTGGAAGAACCAGTCACCTGTTTGCCACAACTCAGGATGTTTCTTCCACAGACCTTGAAGCAATCTTTCCAAAATTTCCAGATTAAAACTAATGGGTTCCTAGAACACTTACATAGAAAGGGAAGCCTGTACTACAAGGGGCCTGCTCTCCAAATGATTCTTTCAATTTTGGGGTTCCCCCTCATATGTTTGGTGGGAACACAGATTGGTATGCCTACTTAGGGAACCTTGTTGGCAGTGTCATTTGAAGCTGAACACTACTAAAACAAACAATAAATAAATAAATAAATATATTCAAAGTCCTCAAAGAAAATCATTTTCAACCAAGAATTTCCTATCCAGCCAAGCTCAGCTTCATCAATGATGGAGAATTAAAATCCTTTCTAAACATCCAATCCCTAACAGATTATGCAGCTTCCAGACCAGCTCTATGGGAGACACTTAAAAGGTATTAAGCACAGAAGAAAGAAAAAAAAAGAATGACCTCACAGTTCCCAAGAGAACAGCAGAGCACAGAATCAACAGAGAATACAACATAACAAGAAACTTGAAAACACACACATACATTAACCCCAAAGCCAAAAGAAAACAAGCAAAGAAAAAACTTTATAAGAACCTCCTGACAGGGAGAAACAATTACATTTCAATAATCAGCCTGAATGTGAATGAACTAAATGCACCACTGAAAAGACACAGAATGGCAAACTGGATAAGAAAC
The DNA here is from genome assembly GCA_027257055.1 of Cephalopachus bancanus. NCBI lineage: Eukaryota > Metazoa > Chordata > Mammalia > Primates > Tarsiidae > Cephalopachus > Cephalopachus bancanus. The sequence continues at coordinate 597,846 of JAPVLO010001038.1, read as the reverse complement.
AATGACCCAATTATTTACTGCATCTGGGAAACTCATCTCACCACAAGGGATGTACACAGACTCAAAGTTAAAGGATGGAAAATGAGTTTCCAGGCAAATGGATTACAAAAGAAGGCAGGAGTTGCAATCTTAATATTAGACAAAACAACTTTAAGCTACCAAAAAAGAAAAAAGATACAAAAGGACACTACAAGATGATAAAACCTTCAATCCATCAACCAGAAATATCCATCCTAAACATATATGCACCCAACACAGGAGCACCAGCATTTAGAAAGCAACTACTAATAAACTAAAAAAGATATTGACTCTAACACTATTATAGCAGGAGACTTGAATATCCCACTGATAACCCTAGATAGATCATCTAGGCAAAAAATCAACAAGGAGCTCCAGAACCTAAACTTGACACTCAACCAAATGGACTTAACAGATACCTACAGATTATTCCACCTAATAACCACAGACTATACATTCTACTCATCACCACTTGGAACATACTCAAAGATCAATCATATCCTTGACCATAAATCAAGCATAAACAAATTCCATAAGGTTGAAATTTTGTCTTATGCACAATCTCAGACCACAGTGGAATAAAAATAAATATCAACACCAACAATATTTCCCCAAAGTCCACAAGAACATGGACACTAAACAGTATGATGCTGAACAATTACAGCGTCAACACTGAAATCAAATCAGAAATTAAAAGATTCCTGGAAACAAATGAAAATGAAGAAACATCTTACCAAATCCTCTGAGATGCCATAAAAACAGTTGTAAGAGGGGAATTTATATCTCTACAAGCACAAATCAAGAAAACGGAAAGATCACAAGTGGAGAGCCTAACAAATCACCTAAGGGAGCTGGAAAGAGAAGACCACCAAAACCCCAACTTTAGCAGAAGAATCCAAATCACAAAAATAAGAGCCCAAATACTGGACATAGAAGAAAAAATCATAGAAATCATCAACAAAACAAAATGTTGGTTCTTTGAAAGAATTAACAAGATTAATGGATCCCTAGCCAGAATGACCAAGAAAAAAAGAGAAAAAGCCCAAATAAACACAATCAGAAATACAAAAGATCAAATCACAACTGACCCTGAAGAAATACAAAACATTATCAGAGATTACTATGTACACCTGTATGAAAACAAACTTGATAACCTAAATGAAATGGAGGACTTTCTGACATCACACAACCTCCCCAGTTTGAAACGTGAAGACAGTGAGACACTAAATAGATCAATAACAACCCAAGAAATTGACGCTGTCATAAGAAAACTACCTACCAAAAAGTCCTGAACTGGATGGCTTTCCAGCAGAATTCTACAAAACATACAAGGAGGAGCTGATTCCAATCCTGTTGAAAGTATTCCAGACAATTGAGAAAGTTGGAATTCTCTCCAAATCATTTTACGAAGTTAACATCACACTGATACCCAAACCGGGTAAAAATCCAACAAAAAAAGAGAACTACAGGCCAATATCCCTTATGAACATGATGCAAAAATCCTCAAAAAGATTTAGCAAATTGGATCCAAAAACACATCTCAATATCATCCACCATGACCAAGTAGGCTTCATCCCCGGATGCAGGGCTGGTTCAACATTCACAAGACCATAATGGGGAGACATCTCTTAGCAACAAGGGTGCCTGAATGAAGCATATTTGTATACCTAACCCTTAACTGTACCCCACAATATCATAATAAAAAATATTGATTAAAAAAAGTAGTAGAGAAACCTTCTGAGAAATGCAAAAAAAAAAAACACCATAAATGTAATTAAATATATCAACATATGTAAAAACAAGAACCACATGATTATCTCATTAGATGCAGAAAAAGTTTTTGATAAAATCCAGCATCTCTTCTTGATTAAAAACCCTCAAACACCGAGGTATAGAAGGAACATATCTCAAAATATTAAGTGCCATCTACAATAAAGCCACAGCTAACATATTGCTAAATGGAGAGAAACTGGAAACATTTCCCCTGAAAACTGGAACAAGATATATCGCTCCACTCTCACCCCTCTTGTTCAACATTGTGTTGGAAGTCCTAGCTCAGACAATTAGACAAGAGAAGGAAATCAGGGGTATCCCAATAGGAAAAGAGGAAGTCAAGTTATCCCTCTTTGCTGATGATATGATCCGATACCTTGAAAATTCAAGAGAATCTGTCAAAAACCTGCTTGCACTGATAAAGGACTTTGGCAAAGTCTCAGGGTACAAAATAAATGTGCAAAAGACTGCTGCATTCCTATACACCAACAACAAGTGGGCAGAGACCCAAATTAAAAGCACAATCCCATTCACAATAGCCACCAAAAAAATGAAATACCTCGGCATCTTCCTAACCAGAGAAGTGAAAGATCTTTACAATGAGAACTACAAAACACTGCTCAAAGAAATCCAAGAAGACACAAACAAACAGAACAATATTCCACGCTCATGGATAGGAAGAATCAACATTGTTAAGATGTCCATCCTACCAAAGACAATCTACAGATTCAACACAATACCCATTAAGCTACCAATATCATTCTTCTCAGACCTGGAAATGACGATACAGAAATTCATATGGAAACATAAATGACCATGAATAGCCAAAACAATCCTTAGCAAAAGAAACAAAACAGGAGGTATCAGACTTCCAGACTTTAAACTTTACTATAAGGCTACAGTAATCAAAACAGCCCAGTATTGGTACAAAAACAGGTACATAGACCAATGGAGCAGGATAGAGATTCTGAAGCAAAGCCTCAGTTCCTCAACCAACTCATCTTTGACAAAACCTCCAACATCAACCACTGGGGAGAGGAGAACTTATTCAGTAAATGGTGCTTGGAAAACTGGATGATCACATACCAAAGATTGAAACAGGACCCCTACCTATCAGCATACACAAAAATTTACTCTAAATGGATCAAAAACCTAAATGTAAAACCTCAAGCTATAAGAATCTTACAAAACACAGGAGTCACCCTTATGGAAATTGGAACTGGCAACCAATTTCTATTCAAAACCCTAAAGACCAATACCTTAAGAAATAAGACAGAAAAGTGGGACTTCATCAAACTAACAAGCTTCTGCAAAGCAAAAGAAACCATCAAGAGAACGGGGAGACAGCCCATAGAATGGGAAAAAATATTTGTCAACTGTATATCTGACAAAGGCCTAACATCTAAGATCTACAAAGGAACTCAAAGGCACCAAAAGGGAAAAAAAAAGCAGCCCCATTAAAAAGTGGACAAAAGACATAAATAGACACTTCTCAAAAGAAGATGTACAGGCAGCCAACAGACACATGAAAAAGTGCTTAGCCTCACTCATCATCAGAGAAATGCAAATCAAAACCACTTTTGAGATACCATCTAACCCCAGAAAGAATGACCATCATTAATAAAACAAACAACAACAAATGCTGGTAAGGATGTGGAGAAAAAGGAACGCTTCTACACTGCTGGTGGGAATGCAAACTAGTGCAACCTCTCTGGAAGACAGTGTGGTGATTTCTGAAAGAACTAGAAATTGACCTTCCATATGACCCAGCAATTCCCCTATTGGGAATATACCCCGAGGTATATTCTACAAAAAATATACCTGCACATGTATGCTTGCTGCAGCTCTGTTCATAATAGCAAAAAATATGGGACCAACCGTGTTGCCCATCAAAGCTGGACTGGATTTTTTTTTTTTTTTTTTTGAGTTGGAGTCTCACTCTGTCGCCCAGACTGGAGGGCAGTGGCCGCTCCCAGCCACCGCAGCCTCGACCTGCTGGGCTCCGGCAATCCTTCTGCCTCAGCCTTCCGAGTAGCCGGAATTACAGGCACGCCCTACCATGCCCGGTTAATTTTTGATTTTATTGTAGAGATGAGGTCTCCCCTGCCCAGGCGGGTCTCAAACCCGCGGGCTCAGGCAATCCACTCACCTCAGCCTCCCAAAGGCATGGGATTACAGGCTGAGCCACCGAACCCGACTCTGGACTGGATTTTTAAAATGTGGTACATATACACAATGGAATATTACGCAGCAATAAAGAAAGACAAACATATGAACTTCGCAGCAACTTGAATGGATTTGGAGTCGATCATACTCGGTGATGTATCACAGAAACCCATAAGCGGACCCTGAGCAATTATACTATAAGAAATGGATTGGCAGTAGTGGGAAACTGTCAGGGAAAAGGGGTAGGATTGGCAGTTGAGGGAAACTGCTAGGGGAGGGAGGGGCATACGTCATCAACAAGGGTACCTGCATAACCAACATTTGTATGCCTAACCCTGAATGGTACCCCACATCTTTATAATAAATAAAAATTTTTAAAGAAAAATAAGCTGGGCTCGGTGGCTCAGCCTGTAATCCCACGCTTTGGGAGGCTGAGGTGAGTAGACTGCCTGAGCCCGCAGGTTCGAGACCCACCTGGGTAACTTGGTGAGACCTCATCCCTACAATAAATCAAAAAAAATTTAGCTGGGCATGGTAGCGCATGCCTGTAGTTCCAGCTACTTGGAAGCTGAGGCGGAAGGATCGCCAGAGCCCAGCAGGTCGATGCTGCGGTGGCCGGGAGTGTGCCCCTGCACTCCAGTCTGGGTGACAGAGTGAGACTCCAACTCAAAAAAAAAAAAAAGGAAAAAGAAAAAGAAAGATCATCTCGGCAAAACAAAAAATTAATAAATAAATCTAAACACTGTTGCTCTATGTTCTAGAACTTCCTCTCTTAGGTGTGTATTGCCAAGGGAAATGGGTACATACGTTCACCAAAAGTCACACACAAGAATGTTCCTAGTAGTTTTATTCATGACAGCCCAAAACTGGAATCAACCCAATGCCCGTGAACAATAATCTGGGAAGTCAAGGAGGTAGAGGCCCACGGATGGGAGGAGGGGAGTTGGAAAAACTGGCACTGGATTTCAAACTGGAGTGGCCATCCTGGCACAGGTGTCTGGGGCATTTTGGGTCCCTCCCCAGGCACAGGTGGCCCAGGCCATGGACCCATGGCCAAGAGCATACAATGCTGTTCTGAAAAGAATAGACCAGTCAGAATGAAAGGACACTCTCTGTGCAGGCTGCTATCTGTGGAAACTTTGAAGACAAATAAAACAGTATTCACTTGTATAGGGATCTTCTTTGAATTAAACCTATGGAGAAAAATGTTTCATAGAGGCAAAAAACAGCACAGTAGTCAGTCCCAAAGTAGAAATCAGTACTAAGAGAAAGTCTAGATTCTAACTTTTCACGATGCAGCATAGTGGCCATCCTTGATACAGATTCCGCCAAAAGTACAGAGCCAAGCAACAATTTCAGATACCTGGGCAAAATTTCAAATAATATACATGGGTGCCATTGAGAAACAGAAGGCTCCTGAGGGAAGAGTCTATCAGGCCATCAGAACTGATAAGTACACAGGTGTTGCCCAAAAGAGTGGAAGAATTTGTCATGGGAGACACCCTTATGGAAATTGGAACTGGCAACCAATTCCTATTCAGAACCCTAAAGGTCAATACCTTAAGAAATAAGACAGACAAGTGGGACCTCATCAAACTAACGAGCTTCTGCAGAGCAAAAGAATCCATCAAGAGAGCGGGGAGAGAGTCCACAGAATGGTAAAAATATTCGTCAACTGTATATCTGACAAAGGCCTAACATCTAGGATCTACAAGGAACTCAAATGGGCTGAAAGAAAAAAACAAACAGCCCCTTTAAAAAGTGGGCAAAAGACATGAATAGACAAAAGAAGATATATGGGCAGCCAACAGACACATGAAAGAGTGCTCAGCCTCACTCATCAGAGAAACGCAAATCAAAACCACATTGAGATACCACCTAACTCCAGTAAGAATGGCCATCATTAATAAAACAAACAACAACAGATGCTGGTGAGGATGTGGAGAAAAAGGAACGCTTCTACACTGTTGCAACCTCTTTGGAAGACAGCACGGCGATTTTTGAAAGAACTAGAAATTGACCTTCCATATGACCCAGCAATTCTTCTATTGGGAATATACCCAGAGGATCTCAAATCATTCTACAAAAAAGATACCTGCACACATATGTTTGTTGCAGCTCTATTCACAATAGTAAAAACATGGAACCAACCGTGTTGCCCATCAAAGCTAGACTGGATTTTAAAAATGTGGTACATATACGCAATGGAATATAATGAAGCTATAAAGAAAGACAAACATATGGACTTTGCAGCAACTTGAATGGACTTGGAGTCGATCATACTCAGTGATCTATCACAGAAACAAAGAACAGAGTACCATATGTTCTCACTCATAAGCGACCTTGAACAATTATAATACTATAAGAAAGGGATTGGCAGTAGTGGGAAACTGTCAGGAAGGGGGGTAGGATTGGCAGTTGAGGGAAACTGCTAGGGGAGGGAGAAGCATACCTCATCAACAGGGTTACCTGCATAATCAATGTTTGTATACCTAACCCTGAATTGTACCTCACATCTTCATAATTAAGAAACTCCATATTTATTTATTTTAATGTTTTAACTTGTTTTATTACAGAAATGTGGAGTACAAGTGAGGATTAACTACATAAGTAGGCTGCATGCAGGTGAAGTTTGGACTTCTAACTAGCCCTCACTCCCCCTGGCATAAAGTGCTTCCTTTAAGTGAAAAGGTGAAAGTTCTCTAGTTAATAATGACAGAAAAACAATCGTATGCTGAGATTGCCAAGAGCAGGAACATCAGACTGATTGTTAACCCCTACTTCAGCCTCCTCAGGAGGCACCTGGGACTGAGACTGTAAGAGCTGAACCCATCTGGGGGCAGACATGATGGAACACATAAAACAGATTTTTAGGAAGAAGAAGATGGGTCTGTGCCAAGAATCTCTTCCCGTCCAGTGATTAGCAACTGTTTGGCTGTGACTCACTAGAAATACAAGTATTACATCATACGTGGCTTGCAACAATTCAAAAAGAAATGAGTTAAACACTGATGGACAAGAAACAGTGCTGGGCACACTCTCCTATTTTCTTTTCTTTTCTGTTTTAATTTGTAAGACATTCATGATAACAAACAGCTTGGCTCACAACCTGAATGTGTGGAGAGCACTGTTCTGCCCTGCAGCTGCAGGGAAAAGGAGGCCAGAAGAGCAGCGTGGGGAATGGTGCAGAGGAAATATATGCTCACCCCACCCCAGGGAAATTGCACAGGTATTTCTGCTACAGCAAGCTTCTCCCTGGTCTCCTGCCTCCTGTCTCAACCCTCCTGCCTGCCGCCCTCCCAGCAGGAGAACACAGGGATTTTCCACAAACACAAATTTTCCACAAACACAAATCTGCTTATGACCTGTCTATGGCTTCCAGTGCATGGAGGATAAAGTCCAGGGAGACAGGAACCTGCCACCCCTCCAGCACCCTCTCCTTCTTAGTTCATTCTGTATAGAACTCAGCCCATTGGGCGCTGTGCCTTCTCCACCATCTGTGATGATATCTTCTGTTCGCAGATTGATAGTGGCTGTGACCCATTTTACACCCCAACCTGCAGCATTGCTGAGTCATCAGTGAACCGCCATAGGCAAAAGGTGCTAAAGTCTGCATCCTGTCATCATCATCCCCATTTTGCCCTGGGGTGGCAGCTCCTTGTGTGGAGCAGGCATCTTTCTGCCAGCAGGCCACCTTTCCTTGCAGCCTGCTCACTGGTTCTCCTCCCGACTAGGCCCTGTCTTGAAGGTACCACTTCCATTTAATGGTGTTGTGCTGCTGGAGAGACTTCACTCTCATGTCCAGGCTGCTGTTGGCCCAGGGCAAGGTGGTTATTTCTGGCCAGAGTATGATTTCAGCATGTTGGGTCAGCCTTTCTGTTTCCACCAGGGCCCAGTAGCAGGTCAAAAGCTGCTTTCCAAAAGGAATACAATGAATGGTCACTTCTGGGAGACTAGGAGTCCAGAAACCTTGGGGTCATCAGACCCTGGTACCTTTTCCTTTGAACCAAAGTCTCCAGCACTGAGATGTGCAATCCAAATGGGGCAATGGGCTCCAGGGTCCCCCATGGCATGGCCTGAGTGTCAGTCTGTTAGAGGACTAAAGGGTCTTATCCTCCCGGGAGACAGTGAAAAGCAGCTACGTTCCTGATTATTTGGTGCAGAGGGGCCACAGAATGCCCAGATGGAGTCTGTGTTGTCCCTAATATCATAAATCCCGAAGAGGTGTTGAGCCTTTTTGTGTGTGTGGTTGGCCTGTTAAAATGAACCATTTTTGGTGGATGGGCTCTGGACCTGGTATTGATGGACTCTGGCACTGCTGGTGCCAGTGGCTCTAGATTGACTCTTGGTAGTCAATTGTCCAATGCCAGGTCCACAAGCTTCCCCCCCACACCCCCCACAAGCTTTCTTAACTGGCTAAACCAAAGTGTTAAAGAGTAGATACGGTCACTGAAAACAACCTCTTGGACTAGATATTGGAAGAGAAGGAGAAGTCTTTCTGTCCCCCAGAAATATGACATCATTTTTTTTGGTACTGTTTTGTGAGGTTTGAGAAGACATACTGGCTCTCAGCTATGGATTCATTCCATTGTGATGGTGAAAATATTTCTCACCAGGTGCAGTGGCTCACACCTGTAATCCCAGCACTTTGGGAGGCCGAGATGAGAAGAGTGCCTGAGCCCAGGGGTTTGACACCAGCCTGGGCAACTTGATGAAACATCATCTCTTCAATAAATAAAAAAATTCACCAGGTGTGGTGGCACGTACCTATGATTCCAGCTACTTGAAAGGCTAAGGCAGAAGGATCACCTGAGCCCAGAGCCCAGCAGATCAAGGCTGTGGTGGCTGTGCCACTGCACTCCAGTCTGGGCAACAGTGAGACTCTGACTCAAAAAAAAGAAAAAAAAAAGTTTCCCATAACCTCTTGTTGCATCAGACAGACATCTGTGGGTATTTTATTGTACCAACCCTTGGGCTTACCACTTCCTAATTTTTTTTTTCTTCATGTATTTTAATTGTCAGCGTTCATTAGGTATCAACCCTATTTTGGTGTCACATTGGCAGAAAGCAGTAAAACTTTTTAATGACTTTACCAAGCACTTTGAAGCTATGCCTTGCATGAAGTGGTCAATCCCTATAACACACTCAGCTGAAAGAAACATGACACTGGTGTGTGACATGGACAAAACAGTGTCATAATCATGCAAGCACCTCCCTACGACCATCTCTTTAATTCTTCCTAGCCGGGCTCAGTGGCTCAGCCTGTAATCCCACGCTTTGGGAGCCCGCAGATTCAAGACCCCCCTGGGCAACTTGGCGAGACCTCATCTCTACAATAAATCAAAAAATTATCCAGGCATGGTAGCACGTGCCTGTAGTTCCAGCTACTTGGAAGGCTGAGGCGGAAGGATCGCCAGAGTCCAGCAGGTCAAGGCTGCACTCCAGTCTGGGCTACAGAGTGAGACTCCAACTCAAAAAAAAAAAAAAAAATTCTTCCTGAGCCTCTTAAAGTCGCTTGGTGTTCACCCCTTTCCCCAAGGCCAGGAACCACAGTGACCTGGGCCCCAGTGTCTCCAGTGCCAGGTAGGTTAAAGCTCTTCCTTCCACACTGACTCTAACAGATGCATACAATATCTGGTCTGTGGGGGGCAGGAGGAGACCTTGGGCCTCCATGCTGGTCTCAGTTCAGAGAGCTTTGGCTGTAGAGACCTTGTTCCCTACACCTGGGAAGTGGCTCTACTGAAGAGGCTGATAGGGTCATCAACGACTCCCCTGTGTACAGACCTCCCCTTCCCAGTCTTTTTCCCTGTTGACTCCGTAGCCTGCAAGGGCCTCCCTCTGCTTGGTACCAACCACATATATCAGACATGGGAAGTCGTCTATCTCTTCCTTAGGAACTTCTTGTTGTATCAGTCGAGCACTTTTGGGTAGTTTACTGAACCAGACCTTGGGTTTACCACCTCCTGATTTACTCTTTTCTATTTCAATTATCACCACTTATTGGGTCTCAGTTCTATCTTGGTGTCACACTGGTAGAAAGCAGTAAAGCTTTTTAATGGTTTCACAAATGGCAATCCCAAGGTGAAGAATGAAAGTCAATTAGTTATGTCAGGAGTGGGGGCCAGCTGCATAAAATCATCAATATTGCATCTAAACAACCCAACACCCCCCAGTTCCCTCTCCTGGGGTCATATAGCCCTAAGCCTACTGGCTCCAGGTGTATTAAATGACTAACTGAATGCAGTACATGAATGGGTGAACGAAAGCCCTGTGTTTAGGGTGTATCTGGCTCGACCTGTCTGTCCTGTCATGGTACCTTGAGTGAATTGGTGTCTGTAGGTCTCAAAGCTCTTTCTCTTCTAGGCAGCCCCTGGTCCTCCCTGTGAAGCTGCTGCTCAGCTGGGCCCTGAGGGGTCAGACACACTGTGGAAGGCCTAAGGGCCCCTGTCCACAGACCACCTTGTTTCACCTTAACCCTCCTAGCATAGGACCCTGCCCCTTTCAGGGTGGCAGGAACCCGGGCTGCCAAAGCACAGGGCACTGCTAGGAGGGGCCGGGCTGGGACTCAGAGTTATCCTGATTCCTGCATGTACTAATCATTTGGCTGCAGCTACTGGGATAAATAGGTTTGACATCACTATATGGGTTACACACAGTCAGAAAGGAAAGGGAAAGAAAAACAGCCAAAAGTCTGTTTTTGCCTCCGACAGGGAGTCATTCCTTCACTAAAGGACTTCCCTCAGATGACCCTTCTGCCCCTCCTTAGAACAAGCACCCTCACACACAAGGAAGATTAGATGCCAGTGATGAGATAAGTGAATCCTCTCAGTGGTCCTGTGGTCTTAACTGTCCCGGGTCATAACCTATTTGAGAGTCTGATTAATGGTTGTGAACCTTTATACCCAGAATGTCATGGTGATTTCAGTACTTTGCGAAGTGCCACTGATTTATATACATTAAAATGGTAAACTAGCTGGGCATGGTGGCTCATGCCTGTAATCCCAGCACTCTGAGATACAATGGCGAGAGGATTGCCTGAGTCCAGGGGTTCAAGACCAGCCTGGGCAACTTGGTGAGACCTTGTCTCTACAATAAATCACAAAAATTAACCGGCATGGTGGTGTGCATCTGTAGTTCCAGCTATTTGGAAGGCTGAGAGGGAAGGATCACCTAAGCCCAGCAGGTCGAGGCTGCAGTGGCCGTAAGGGTGCCACTGCACTCTAGCCTGGGTGACAGAGTGAGACTCCAACTCAAAAATAGATAAATAATAAAGATTAAAAATATGAAAGTTGGTTTGTTGAGCATCACAGTCTCTCAACCAGGATGCCGAGGGCTGCAGGTGGGAGCAGTTACCATGTTCTTGCCCATCAATTGCTTGAGAGGTCGACAGTTGCTGGTCCCCCTTGGGAGGGTGTCAGGGATGGCCATGTGCCAAAGAAAGTGGGGCAGGTTGAAGACCCAGTAGGACCCTGTGGAACAGCACGTGGATGTGTCAGTGACAGAGAGCAGGGATGACCCACACTCTGCCCAGGAGGCCTGAGTGGGAGGATGACAGGGAGGAACCAATACCCCAACTGATGACACCTCTCCTGCCCCAGGGCCCAGGGTGTCTCTGAAGGAGGTGCATAAGAGGTGATAAGATAACATCATCAGCTCATCCTGTCGGCCCTATAAGGAACCTGCTGTCATCTGCCGATCACCTACCTACCTGCTCACTCCACTGCAGCCACCTAGAGCCATGACTCCTCAATGCTACATCCCAGGTAAGAGGACAAACCCCGTTCCCACTGGTGCCCATCTCCCATCTCAGCCACCACCCAGGCCCGGCCCCACCCAACCCACAGCTCATCCCTGCTCCCCCGTCCTGCCTCCTCCTCCCACAGTACTCCGTCCCAGCAACTCTCCATCCACAGCCGCTGGGTCAGCCCCATCCACATCCCTGTCTCAGGCCCCAAATCATGCCCCATGCCATACCGAGCACTGGTTCCACTTCCAACCCATCTTCTAAATATGAGTGCCAGTCATACCCAAGCACACCACCAGTCTCAGCTCAGTCCCTTCCCTGCCTGACTGCCGCTGAGCCTCCAGTTCTGAATTCCTCCAAACTGCGAAACACACAGATTCCCCTGAGCCCTAAGCTCATTTCCTGCAAGAGTCCCACACACACCACCTGGCCTTGCACAGAACCCTTGAGCAGAGGACGACTGGACATCCCCACCCTCAGGATCTGCTCCTAGCTCTTCCCTGAAGCTCCATCAGGGCAGAGATACCCTCAGATCCTCCTCTGCCCCAGCCTAAGCTCCAGAGGATGACCTGTGGCTGCCTTCCCCCCCACCCCTCTCCTCTCACAGCTGTCTTGGCCGCTCTCTGTGTCCTCATGCTCCTCTGCTCACATGGAGCCCCAGGTGAGCAAAACACTGAGGGGATGCCCAGAGGAGGGGTGCAGCTCTCAGGGGACCTCAGACTGGGACCCACCTGCTCCACGGCCTGGAACTCACCAGCTCTGTCTCCCTCAGTGGCTCCCCTGGGTGCTCACCTAATGCTGCACCAGCCGCACACCAGATGCCAGGACAACTTCTACGATCCCCTGAGGCACTGTTGCCATGACGATGTTGTGGTGCCCTTGGGCAGGTCCCAGAATCTGCTTCGAGCAGTGCTGCCCCGGTCCCTCAATCCCCAGAGGACACCCGTGGTGAAGCTGAAAGGCCAGAAGTGCTCTTTGGGTCCATCCTCAGATGACAGGGATTGTGGCAGGTGAGATCCTGTCTACTCCATGGGATTAGGGGTGCAGGAGAGCGGGGAGGGTCTGGATGCCTGTTCTGTCCCTGAAGGAGTTCCCATCCCTTGTCTTGGTGTCCCCCTGTCTCTGTCCACTTGCCTTTATTCAACCCACCTCTCCCTTTTCCACACGTGTCTTTCTTCCTTCATGTTGATTTGCTTCTCACAGTATCACTCTGTCGACATCTCTGTCCCTGTCTCCTGGCTCTCTTATCCTCTTTTCTGGCCATGTCAGTCTTTCCTTCCATTTCTGGTCAGCTCTCTCTTGCTCAGTGTCCCTGTCTCTCTCTTTAGTGTCAGATGATGGAACATCAGGACCACAACCTCCTGGATTCTGCAAACTGGATGCACTGGGGTGGAGAGCCCAGGACTCAGTCTCAGCTCTGGTTAATCATGCCCCAAGGACTGCTGGGCACCCTCTCTTTCTTCTGACATTTCTGTGTCCTCCCCCAATTTCCTTTCTTTTCCTTATTCTACATCATCTGGGTTCAGCTCTACCCATGATTGGCCTCACTGCCACGTTCCAATTTCACTTCATAATGTTGACACAGTCGTCTCTGGGTCAGATGCTGGGATGGAAGCTTGAGCTGGGGTTGAGTGTGGGCAGCCAGTTCTCTTGCTTGTGAAAAGTCCCTCTCTTTTGGGAGGGATTAGCAGAGGGACTTTCCCATAAGTTCAGGTTGTGGGAGAAGAACTGTCCTCTGTCATTTCCTAGTGGAGTGGGATCTCCCTCCACACTCAGCACCCATGCAGCACAGAGACACATGTTCCTGAATTATAAGTATTCTGGGGCCTGGGTCACCTCCAGGACTTGAACGTGACGTGGCCTTGATTGGAGCATTTCTGGGTCCATGGGGTCATGTTTAAGACCATAGCAGAGTCAACCTTCCAAAGTTTGTGAAATGATGCATTTACTGGATGGGAAAGAATATTTCAATTTTGGCTGGAGACCATTTTAGGAGGAAAAGGATTCAGAGAAAACTATGACTGTCCTGGCTCTCCAACCTCTTTCCAGATTCCTAAGATTTGAGTAGCTCTGTAGTTGCAACTTCCTTCACTTGTCTTCATATTGAAGTTCTTTGTACTGGCCAGGCTCGGTGGCTCAGCCTGTAATTCCAACATTTTGGGAGGCCGAGATGAATGGATTGCTGGAGCCCGCAGGTTCGAGACCAGTCTGGGCAACTTGGTGAGACCTTGTCTCTACAATAAATCAAAAATTTAGCTGAGTGTGGTAGTGCGTGCCTGTAGTTCCAGCTACTTATAAGGCTGAGGTGGAAGGATCACCAGAGCCCAGCAGGTCGATGCTAGGGTGGCTGTGAGCATGCCACTGCACTCCAGCATGGGAGACAGAGTAAGATTCCAACTCAAAAATAAAAATAAAAAGAAATTATTTGTACTCATTGATTCAAAACAGTCTTGCACATGTACTCAACAATTTTTTAAGTGTTCCATACATGTACATACAGGCATAAATGGAAATATTTCCTTTTTCTTCACATAAAATGCCATGTAACATTCCCAGTTTTGTTCTTAATACCTTGAAAATTTTTTTTCTTTTTTTTGAGTTGGAGTCTCACTCAGTCTCCCAGACTGGAGTGCAGTGGCCGCTCCCGGCCACCGCAGTCTCGACCTGCTGGGCTCCGGTGATCCTTCCGCCTCAGCCTTCTGAGTAGCCGGAATTACAGGCATGCGCTACCACGCCCGGCTGATTTTTTTATTTATTGTAGAGATGAGGTCTCGAACCCATGGGCTCAGGCAATCCACTCACCTCAGCCTCCCAAAGGCACGGGATTACAGGCTAAGCCACTGAGCTCGGCTTTATCTTGAAAAATTTTATAAGTATATCATGTTCCTGGGTGGAAGTAATCTTCTTTGTAAAAATTGTAGTCTGTATGTATGTTTTTGCGTTATGTATCTTATTCCAATCAGATTTATTTTCACAGTCATAATGTTATTTTTAATGAAGAAATTATCAAAGTTAAGATGTACAAAAGTATTCGAGGAAAATTACATGTTATTAAATTTGTCCTAGAAAATCAATAAAGTCTCACAAACTTTCATGTTTAGGTGTTCAACAATGTTTTATTTTCATATTAGTCCAATATCCACCCCAAAATCCAACCAGCCATCATAAAAATTAAGGTGGCAACAGGTCAGGCACAGAGGCTCACACCTGTCATCCCAGAACTTTGGAAGGTGGAAACAAGAGGATTGTCTGAGTCCATGGATTCAAGACCAGCCCGGACAAATTGGTGAAAGTTTATCTCTACAATAAATCAAAAAAATTAGCCAGGAGTGGTGACATGCACCTGTAGCTCTAGCTATTGAAAGGCTGAGGTGGAAGGATCCCCTCAGCCTAGAAAGTCAAGGCTGTGATGGCTGTGAGCATGGCAATATACTCCAGCCTGGGTGACAGTGAGACTCTGGCTCAAAAAAAAAAGAAAAAGAAAACTCCTGTCTCTTGTAATCTGCTGTTGCTACCCTTGGTTCTTCCTTCTTCTCAACCTCCTACATCTCTATGTCCACTGTTACCTCCAGAGGAGGGGCTGACACCCAGGGCTGCAGCAACCAATCCTAGCCCCCTTCCTTTTCTCCCCCTCCTCCACTACCTGATAACCCCCTGGCAGTAGCCATACTAGCCACAGCAAAGTCAAAACACCTGAACTGCCTCCCTGCTACTCCTTCACATGTTCTGGGAAGCCTTTTCAGGCTTCCACCATGGCTTAACCGGTATCACCTCAGAGAGGTGACCAGGACAAAAAGATTAAAGTTCATGTTCCATTTTTGTGATAAATTTCTCTCAAATTAGATCTAAACCGAAGTTATCAACCCTCTCAGATGGATGAAAGGGATCATGTGTTCATAAACCAATCCTGTTAACTAACTGAAAAACAGTCTGTGGCAGGATCCTTTACAGAGAGAGATGAGACACTGAGGCTTTTTTTTTTTTGCTAGGAAGCAGTGTTTATTTGTGCCGGCACTTGCCCAGTGGATGCACATCCAAAGGCTGAGCATCGAACACAGAAGGCCATTGCCTTATATTACATTTTAGCCCCTTTGTCTCCCTTATATGGCAACCTGCATTTTTGACTGGGTATTTTATGGCACAGGGTTGTAACTGGGTTACTTGTGCACACCTAGACATTGACTACGCCATGTCGCTTTCTCTCTGACACATTCTTTTTCTCTTCTGGGAAAGCCCTTATCTCTTTGTTTTAGAAGGACCCCTGCCTCAAGTCTATTTTCATTTTAATCTTCTTTTCCAAACCAAACTTACAAGTGCTCTAGTAAAGTCTTATTTCCAACTTTATCATGTGCTGAAATATCAGTGCTAAGTGACACCAGTGTTTGTTATATAAGGCTTGTTAAATTTGTTTTTATTAAAAGAAAGTAGTCACCTTGCTGTGCCTGGCTAGCCACATCTCCTTCGGGTAAAATTTTAAGTGCTAATTACTCTCTGCATGACACAATGTGGTATTGGAACTGGCCAGTCCCACCTGATAAGTCACTTTACTAAGCCAAGTCCCTCTCCTGCCGGTTGGACGAAATGCTGGGTACTCTTTGTGGCACAGTGAATCCTGGGATACACCTCACAGATGAAACTGTAATTTAATAATTTATAAAATGATTTTAACAAATGTGCCTGTTCATAATTAGAAATTAGTAGGGATAGATCATTCCACATCCACATGCTCTGTTCACTCTAAAATCTTCATCAGACCATTACAGACAGAGAAATGGTCAAAAGTTTCTATGTATAGCCAATTAAAGAAGAACTTTTAGGTTGTTTTTTTTTTTTTTTTAGCTGAGACATTAGAGAAACAACAGGGTGCCAACATGGGGGGGTTTCAGGATGAGAGGGTCAAACAGGTTTCCTAATTGACAGTTGCCATTAGCAACAAAACTCCAACTGCCTGTCAGAGACCTGGTAAGAACAAACCTGCTAAGGGGCATGGTGCCCATTGCTTTGGGTACAATCTGCAGGGACACTAGAAGCCTAGTTGCCCCAAAGAGGCCTAAGCCTCCAGGATCTTGTCCACTGTGCAGGCCAGAAAGTCATTGGAAAGAGGGTACATGCTCTTCTGAAGAGAGAAGAGAACACCTAGCTCAGAAATGGTGGCCACTGAGGAGGCCTGGAAACCTGCTAAAGTGTCTTGCACTGGTTCACCATCATCCAAACCATCCCCATGTGAATATTAGGTGCTGGAACCCAAATTAATTTCTTAATTAACACATGTGCCAGCCATTTGGTCCTGGGCCTCCCTATTGGAATCACATAGCCTTAGCTTAATCAAAAGTTACTGAGGGTCAATTACCATTAATGCCAATTACATTAATGCTATGCTAAAATACTACTCACAGACCAAAACAATCTCCAAAAGAATTTTCTCCTATAAGCAACAAGAGGGGGAGAAAAAGAGAAGAATTCAGTTAGTCCCCTCATATTTATTTATTGGTTTTTGTTGTTTAAAATATCCTCTATTGAAAAGCAAATTTTTTGTTTTTTTACTTTTAAAAATCTTTAGACTATCACTTTGGCTAAGTTAGTAACTTTGACAATGACCTGTAATCCTGTGGTTTTAGAACCTTTAATACTTAAACTCTTCAGATTCTCAAATCAGTCTCTCTAGGGTGGAGTAAGAAACAAGCTTTAGGAACCACACCCTCCTCCTGAACCACCTGCAGAGTAGGTAAATTGTTTTTGTAAACAACACTCATTGGAAAAGCCTAAAATGGTATCTCAGTCACTCACTGCAATTTATAATCAGCAATTTGACATTGCTGATTACTTTAAAATCTCCTTCCAGACATAAGGATTACTAATCCAATGTAGGATGAACAACAAAATAACTTTTTGTTTAAAGTATGACTGATTTGTTAAACTTTAAGGTAATGTGCCCCTGTCAAGACAAAAGGCCAACACCACCCCTACTCTCATTCCTCCCATCAAAAAACAGAAATGTCAATCTCCCATCTCCAGAGTGGAGGTTACCTGGAATCTACCCTATTTAGCACATGAATCATTGTGAAGGTATATCAGATCACTGTAAAAAAAAAAAGGAACTCTTTTCTTTTGCCTATGTCACGTGTTTTAAATTATCTTGTTTATTATCTTTCCTACAATTTAAACCATAACCTAATTACGTGTCTCCAAACTAATGTTTTCCTTTTTTTTCTTCAGACTTTCTCAAAGTAGCTGTATTTCCTTACTAAAGTCACTATTAACAAACCCCTTATAACTGTCTATAAATTTTTATCACAAAACCCAAAGAAATTTAAAAAACAAGCAGGAAGAACATCGACATATAGACTAGGGACTTCACTGGTGTGACAGTAAAAACTGCCTGGACTCCTGTAGTTGGTGTTGAGCCCACTGGGGCAAATATTTATCAATACATTTTACCAGACATCAAAGCTTTAATATGTTGTAACAGCAGCTATGATGGTCTTTATTATAGTAATATTAATTTTGCTGGTACATAGTGCTTTGTCTACAGATACTAAAGATACTTAACTCCAATGTTCTCTCTCCTCTCATTCCTTCCTCTTAATCTAGACAGGTAGGGACATCATTACGACCCTATCAAACAGGAAGCTGTTACAGAAGACTGACCTTTGTCCCTGTTCCCAGGTACAAATAAGAATATTTTTAAATAACAAAAGAGGTACCCAATGAGCAGTCATTTTAACATTGTCTCACTGTGTCATGTATCTCTAGCAGTTCACTTTCATTTACCCACTAACCAGGGGCAGAACCAGTTTCTCAGAGACAGCCATTGATAATTGCTTTACAGCCCTTCCCCAGCTTGTTTTGTAAACAAGTTAACCCAGTCAACACCTCCTGACGTTTTTTTGGCGGATCCCATCAACTTGGCAACAATCATGGGACTAGCCCACCCATCTACCTACCTGCCATCCATCACCTGACATCAGAATGCCTTCGTAATGAAGGTGGAACAAACCACCTCCCAATCACCTTAAAGACCTGCCCCCCAACAAAGGGAAAGTTTAAAGGCATTCAACTCTGAGCAGTCATTTGCCATTGTTTTTTATTGGGTTTTTTTGAGTTGGAGTCTCACTCTGTCACCCAGACTGAAGTGCAGTGGCACACTCCCGGCCACCGCAGCCTCAACCTGCTGGGCTCTGGCAATCCTTCTGCCTCAGCCTTTCAAGTAGCTGGAACTACAGGTGCGTGCTACCACACCCAGCTAATTTTTTTATTTATTGTAGAGATGAGATCTTGCCAAGTTGCCCAGACGGGTCTCGAACCCGTGAGCTCAGGCAATCCACTCACCTCAGCCTCCCAAAGCACGGGATTACAGGCTGAGCCACCACCCCGGCTGCCATTGTTTTGTTAAGCACTGGCTAGGCCATGTGCTCTTTGAGCTATGACCACCACCATGTTTCTGAAGCTTTGCCCCGCCACGTTGGGGAGGTGAATCTGCTCTCTCTTCTCTAATTTACTTTTTTTTTTTTTTTTTTTTTTTGAGTTGGAGTCTCACTCTGTCGCCCAGACTGGAGTGCAGTGGCCGCTCCCAGCCACCGCAGCCTCGACCTGCTGGGCTCCGGCGAACCTTCCACCTCAGCCTTTCAAATAGCCGGAATTACAGGCGTGTGCTACCACGCCCGGCTTATTTTCTGATTTATTGTAGAGATGAGGTCTCGCTGCCCAGGCGGGTCTCGAACCCGCGGGTTCAGGCAATCCACTCACCTCAGCCTCCCAAAGGCACGGGATTACAGGCTGAGCCACCGAGCCCGGCTAATTTACTCTTTAAGTAAGCTATATTTTCTAATCTAACTTCTGTGCAATTATTTGCTTCTTTCATGTGGCACTGGATAGTGGACAGCCCCGTCTGGTCTGACCTAACAGCCTCTATCCTTGGTTAAAGAAGATTCCAGGTTTCTAGACCTTAAGTATAAAACTGACCAAAAACAACCATTGGTTTAATCCTCTCACCCTACTCTCTGGATCCAAAGACACAGTCTGAGGTCTTGCTGCTGGTCAGTGACACAGGTGGGACCAGAACCAGGTCTCTGGACCTCCAGCCCAGGGGTCTCCAAACCCCCCTGGCCCAATCCTTCTGGGAAGGGCAGACAGGCCCTGTTCACAGACCTTCCTGGACGAGACCCAGGTCTGACGTTCCCAGGGCTCCTGGGTGAGGCTGGCAGATCTGGGCTCTTAGAATGTGAGGCCCAGTGGGACACTGGCATTTCCTGCTCTCCACTTCTGCCCAACAAAACAAATAGAAATAAATAGAATGAATCTCCTCCCGGCAGCATAGGGTGTTCATTCCACCCAACTTCAGGGAGCCTTTCCCAGGGAACAAACGGGCAAGAATATGGTAGAATTTAAAAGTGTGCTGGTGTGTCAAGTATGTAGGAGATTGGGTGAGGCTCCCCAGGCAGGAGGCCCCTTTTTTCTGGCTGTCAAGGAGTTGGTGGCATTCATTAGCTTCAACCACATCATCAAGATTCCAGGGGCTGATCCCTCCCCCTGCAAAGGAGTTTTAGTGAACAAAGACTGGATGGTGTCAACCTATAATAATCAGAAGGGTCAAAATCCAGTTTAAAGAGAATTTATTCAAATGCCATGTTTGAGGACAGCCCACCTGGAAACACCTAACTCCAAGGAAAGGCATCAACATTTCAACAGGGACATTAAGATTCCATTTCTATGAACTGAAACAGGAGTTTTTAGCAGAATTACAACACTTTTCAAACAAATTGCATAGTTACAGCAATTTGGCTATAGGCAGTGTTTCTTTTGGGGAAGGGCACATTTGACATCTTTACAGAGGGTATAATAGTCATGGGTTTTCTGTCATCTCATCTACGCAAAGCATGACAACAAAGGAGAAGTTAAACTTTAACAAGGGGGCTGGGCTTCGTGGCTCAGCCTGTAATCCCAGTGCTTTGGGAGGCTGAGGTGAGTGGATTGCCTGAGCCCGCGGGTCCGAGACTCGCCTGGGCAACTTGGTGAGACCTCATCTCTACAATAAATCAAAAAATTGGCCAGGCATGGTAGCACGTGCCTGCAGTTTCAGCTACTTGAAAGGCTGAGGTGGAAGGATTGCCAGAGCCCAGCAGGTCGAGGCTGCGATGACTGGGAGCGGCCACTGCACTCCAGTCTGGGGGACAGAGTAAGACTCCAGCTCAAAAAAATTAAATAAATAAAAAAATAAACTTTAACAACAATAATTAAGAAGCCAGGAGATTTTTGTCCCTGATACCTTTATTTATTTGTTTGTCCATTCATTCATTTGCTCATTCATTCATTTATTTTTTCAAACTCCTGGGTTCAGTCAATCCTCCTGACTTGGCCTCCCAAAGTGCTGGAATTATAGGCATGAGCCACCACACTCAGCCCCCAGACATCTTTAATTCTCTCTAGTCATTGTACAGACAAGAAAAAAAAAATAAGAAAGCAAGTTAATCTATAATCTGAGATATTAAAGTGGTCATCATATGTGACTCAGACCACAATCACATGTCTCTTGATGCTTTGGGGTTCCAATAGTTTTTTAATTATGTTTATTTTCACAATAGTCAGATCACATTCCTGCCCTAGTTAAACCTCTGTCTGAAACAGAGCATTCGATATCTTCTTTCCTGGGAGGGCAACAGAAACACAGAAGGAACTGAAAACCCCAACAGGACTGTGTTGACAAAAGATGCTAAACTCTGTAAAATATGTAGAAAGGTTTATTGTGAGTCAAATGTGAGTGACCTAGGCCTGTGGCACCATCCCAAGAGGTCCTGAGAACATGGGCCCAAAGTGGTTTAATTGCAGCTTAGTACTATACCTCTTAGGAAGACGAGACGTTACAGAATACCATAAATCAATATATGTGAGATTTACGTTGATCTGGTCCAGGGAGGCAGGACATCTCCAAGTGGGGTGCTTGGTGGTCATGGGTGGATTCAAGGATTTCCTGATTGGCAATTTGTAGCAAGAGTTATACTTTGTCTTAAGAAATTTGGAAGTCATTAAAGGAAATGCATTGAGATAAGCAGCATTTTGAGGGCATTTCTTTTTTTTTTTTTTTTTTTTGAGTTGGAGTCTCACTCTGTCACCCAGACTGCAGTGCAGTGGCCGCTCCCGGCCACCGCAGCCTCAACCTGCTGGGCTCCGGTGATCCTTCCGCCTCAGCCTTCCAAGTAGCCGGAATTACAGGCATGCGCTACCACGCCCGGCTGATTTTTTGATTTATTGTAGAGATGAGGTCTCACAGCCCAGGCAGGTCTTGAGCCCGCGGGCTCAGGCAATTCACTCACCTCAGCCTCCCAAAGGCATGGAATTACAGGATGAGCCACCGAGCCCAGCTGAGGGCATTTCTTAACATGCACTTGAAGCTGTATAGGTGGCAACATTGAGAGAGAATAGATGGCAAATATCCAGCTCCTCTGTCGAACCCCAGGGAGGGGACTCTATACAGATGCAAATTTCCCCAAGAGATGATTTTGCAGGATCACAAAATAATTTTGGTTTCCTTCTTCCTCTGCAATGCGAAGTTATACCAGAATCAGGTTAGAAAGTAAACCTTATTATATAGGGTTCATAAAATCCATCTAATGAGTCACTTTAGGATGTAACTCACCTGACACCTTAATTAGGAATTTGGCTAGAAAAAGAGATTTCTTTAAACTCAGAGTTTAACCTCACCCAACTACTGAACACACTTGAAACACTTTCCATTTATTTTTGAACAAACCCTGATGGTCCCTCTTTATTCAAAAATTATGTTATCTGACCTGTGCCAGTTTTCTTAAGTGAAAGTAAAGACCGAGTGGGAAGCAATTTTTCTTGTTCTTAAACCCTCAAACAATGATGAGAAAGTAGAAGCTATGCTTTTAGAGAAATGCACACTTTAGGTATAATTAACTTTACAGACTTTGTCTTTTCAAAAACAGACTTCCAGGTATCTGAGGATCTCATAGTTTGCCTAGAGTAAAGGGAATTTACAAGGCCTAAGACATCACGCCTTGGGCAAGGACTGTAAAAATCATGAAACTTGTAATGACAAAAGTTATGACCGCACAGAGGGGGAGCAGGTGGGGATTCGATCTTCCAGTACATTGGGCCCTATCTACAGGGAAGCCAAGGATCCCCCAAAGCTACCTCCTGGGAATGCCTAGGAGACAAGGGGAGGAACACCCTCCATTAGGTCTAAGGAATGTCGCTTGGGAAAGTGCAGGAGAATGAGAATCCTTGTCACGCCCTTCACCAGGGGCTGTAATAATGTGGGCAGGACATTAATGGGTCTCTGTGTCACAGGTTCTCCAAGACATCCACAGGCGGTCGATAAGGAAGTCACAGCAGTCACGTGCATCATCTCCAAGAGAAGGATTTAAGCCAGGACTCTGGAGGGCTACAACGCCACACTCACCTAGAGTGTAGGCCCACGCCCTGTCTGTGGGGGGTGAACTTTTCTTAAACAATCTTTTCTTCTGTCACCTCTGTGTGTCACGATTCTTTGCAATTTACTCGGATCTCTGCATTGGCGGTGCGCACCTCCAACTTGACAGCCCTGGCGGTGTTGCACGCCTCCCTGCCCTGCGCCTCTCCACCCTCACCCTCCGTTTGTGCCCTAACATTTTGGAGGTTCCACGAGATCTCTCTCCTTCTCTCTTTCTTATTTGCTTGCTGGTGACCCTCTGTGGGCTGTGTTAGAACCTGGTTGCCAGTGAGGGCTCTGGCTGAGGCTACACTTCAGCGTGCTGAAAGGCTCCAGGGAAAGACATCAGACTGCTGTTGCCTGACTGGGTGAGGGACTAAGGTTAACTCCTTCCTTCCTTCTAGCCAAGATTTCTGCATTTCCCCGTGGACTGGGCTGGATCTCGGAGGACAACTGACGGTCTCTGCCTAGGGTTACTTCCGAGGGAGGCAAGAAGGTCCCCGAAGGAAAGTTCAGACCACCAGTGCCAGTAAGGGCGGGAGACAAAGTGCTTGGTTTTCTTTACTCTTTTCCTCTCTGGCTGGCGAAGTAACTCCACGAAGGACCTTGAAACTCCAACAGCTACAGTACGCCTTTGTGCACCTTTGGTGAGTCATCCCCTGTTTTTCATCTACACACACACATATTTGAATGCGCACTCTTGGATCCTTTGTTTGGATCACTTTCTGGTTCTCTCAGGTATCCAGTTCCATCTTGGAAGACTCCGAGCAAGGGGCGGGGACCTAGTAGCTCAAAGTCCTGGTACGAGGCCTTCCTAGACACAGTGGAGCATGCATTCCGGCAAGCTCCAGTGGGCACAGGGACGAGAGGACGCTCTCTCCCTGCTGACTCACATCCTCTGTGCTGATTCCTGTGAACCTGTTAGGGACACCCGGCAGGAGATATGAATGGGATAAGGCCCAGAAAACATCCAGGATACCAAGAGCCCATTCCAATAGTATCCCTGTTTCCTTTTGCGCGCTCTTGGACATCCGTTTGGATGACTTTATGGGTCCTTTATGAGGCCCAGAAACATCCGAGAAACCAAGAGCCCATCCCAACTGTCCTTTTACTACAATACTGCTTTGCATCCCCGGCACCAGCTCCAGCCCACCTTGCCCCTGCTGACCTTTTCATCTGGTGAACAAGTACAGGGAAATTCTAAAATACAAGCTGAGGAATAACAAAACCTGGCCAAAAAGTAGCTCCCTAGCTCCCGACATCCTTTTGCAGCTTGGTTTGTACTTAAAGAAAACTGACAAATACCTTCAAATCCCGTATATTCAGGCCTTTTTATGAGTTAGCTCACCACTCAGATATTCGTTCTTCCTGCCGTATTTCCGTGTTGGCTCCCCAGACCCCATTGTCCATAGGCTCATCAGAGGATACTCATCCTGCTGAGATGATGCTCCCTCAAAAAGATTTTCACCTCCCTTGTCCTCTCCTATTCCTTCTAAAACTCTGATTCCTGCATTCCCTCTAACTCACATGCTGACCCAGCTGGTTTCACTTTTCTTGTCTCTCTTAGAGTCTGCTTTTGCTCTCCCACTCTCCATGGGTTTCTCCTCCTTCTCGCCCTCCACCTTTACCAGCGAAGGAAGGACTGGCATCTACGGCCATGGAGCCTAACCCTGGCCTTCGGTCTTTCTCTTTTACCTTCGAAGAAGCGGCCAGTGCCAAAGGCCACAGCACCTGACCCCAGCCTCAACTTTCTCTTTTGTCTTTGGAGGAGAGGCCAGTGCCAAAGGCCACGGCACCTAACCCCAGCCTCCAGACTTCTCACCCCCCCCACCCCACTGCTTAATAACCTCCTGGTGGCAGCCCTACATGTCCAACAAGTCACCAACCCCACAAGTTCTCGGAAAGCCCATTCAAGTTTCCACATGGCTTAATAGGTCTCTTCTCAAGGGGGTGGCTGGGATAAAAGGATCTTAAAATTCTTCTTTGGTGGGGGGGGTGGGATTAACAGTAGCTAATATCTATCTGGGACTGGGAAAACACCTCTTATCAATAGGGTGCCTGAATGAAACGTAATTGTACACCTAACCCAAACTGTATACAAAGTAATAAAAAATACTGATTATAAAAAAAAAAAAATTCTTCTTTGGTGTTTTTTTATGATCAATTTCTCTCAAGTTATATCCAAACTGGGACTATACCAATCCTCTTCCCAGATGAAAGTAAAGGGATCATATAAATTAATCCTGCTAACTAACTACAAAAAGGTGTTATTAAGCAGGTTAACTATGACAAAATAATAGAGGTGGTTTTTTTCCAAGACCAGATAAAAATCCAGCAATGTTTCTAAGTCACCTCTCTGAGACATTGCAGCAGTTTACTAATATTGATTTAAACTCTCTGGAGGGACAAGTTCTTTTGGCTATATATTTCATCTGCCAGTCAGCACCGGATATTAGGTGCAAACTCCAAAAATTAGAAAAGCTCCCCAAAACCCCTCAATTAGAAATCTTGGGCATGGCCTTTAAAGTCTTTAACAACCACGAGGAGGAAAGAATGCAGGTCCACAAACATAAGCAGGAAGCGTTTCAGCTTTT
The DNA here is from genome assembly GCA_027257055.1 of Cephalopachus bancanus. Lineage (NCBI taxonomy): Eukaryota > Metazoa > Chordata > Mammalia > Primates > Tarsiidae > Cephalopachus > Cephalopachus bancanus. The sequence continues at coordinate 572,120 of JAPVLO010001038.1, read as the reverse complement.
ATCTACCACTTTAGCAGAGAGAGTCACCACTGATAATCTTCCACCCCAGACGGTCAATTGCAGAAGGGGTACACAGCCCCCTTCCCAGGTTTGTTTCTGATGCCATCAAAATGGGCATATGGCCAAAGACTGTCAAGCCCTGCCACTGGCAAAACCCTGTCCCAAATGCAAACAGCATGGACATTGGGCTCATGATTGCCTCATTCCCCCAGACGGCCCAGAGGCTTGCTGCAAATGAGGGACACCAGCCCCAACGTCTTCAGAACAGACTATTAAACCAACCGAGCTTAGGGTGGAAATATCAGTAGCTGGCAGAGTTCTATCATTCGTTACGGGTACAGGGGGTTACATGCTCAGCTCTACTTGAATTTCCTGGTCTACTCCTTCCTTCATCCCCTTTGGTTGTGGGGTACAGGGCATTATATCCAGGCCCCACACTACGCTGTTACTTCCATGTGTTCTGGGAGATAAAATACTTCAAGACGCCTTCCTTGTTAGGCCAACGTGTCCAGTTCCATTGTTGGGAAGGGACATTATGACCAAAATTGGAACTCATAGTATTCTTTACCCTGAGTCATCACCACTGTGCTTTCGGGTGCCTTTGGGATTCCCCTGATAGTTCTACGCTGGATCCTATCCAAGCCTTTCCACTGCATATAAGCATATTGCTTTGATTAGAGCTCTGAGGTTAGGAAAAGTGTAAAGAAGGTTGTTGGTATGTGGTATGTTTTTGGTAAGAAATGAAAGGACAGACGGAAAGTGGGGATTCCTCAGAAACCCTGAATCATGAGAATATTTCCAAGAGCAGAAGTGGGGAATGAAAGGACAGACTGAGAGCAGGAAGCCATTTTTCTTATTCTTAAATGCTGACACAATGAAGAGAAAGTAGCAGCTATGCTTTTAGAGAAATGCACACTTTAGGTGTAATTAACTTTACCGACTTTGTCTTTTCAGAAGCAGCCTTCCAGGTATCTGAGGATCTCATAGTGGCAATCAGGCTTGCCTAGAGTAAAGGGAACTTACAAGGTCCAAGACATCACACCTTGGGCAAGGACTGCAAAAGTCATGAAACTTGTAATTACAAAAGTTATGACTGCACAGAGGGGGAGCAGGTGGGGATTCAATCTTCCAGTAAATTGGGCCCTATCCACAGGGAAGCCAAGAATCCCCCAAAGCTACCACCTGGGAATGCCTAGGAGATAAGGGGAGGTACACCCTCCGTGTCGCTTGGGAAAGTGCAGGAGAATGAAAATCCTAATCATGCCCTTCTCCAGGGGCTGTGATAATGTGGGCAGACATTAATGGGTCTCTGTGTCACAGGTTCTCCAAGACATCCACAGGCGGTCGATAAGGAAGTCACAGCAGTCACGGCAGTCACGTGCCTCATCTCCAAGAGAAGGATTTAAGCCAGGACTCCGGGGGGCTACGACGCCACACTCACCTAGAGTGCAGGCCCACGCCCTGTCTGTGGGGGGTAGACTTTTCTTAAACAATCTTTTCTTCTGTCATCTCTGTGAGTCACGATTCTTTGCAATTTACTCGGATCTCTGGGTTGGCGGTGCGCACCTCCGACTTGCCAGCCCTGGCGGTGCTGCGCACCTCCCTGCCCTGTGCCTCTCCACCCTCACCCGGTTCGTACGTATCCTAACATTAAAGTTTTTGTTTTTGTTTTGCTTCCATTTTGCACATATTCCCAGATTTGTTATAGAGTCAGACAGGCAATATTCCTGAAAGCAGAAAATATCTCTGAACTTGGCTGTTCTGGAATTCAGAACCAACGGACCAGCAAAGGGGCCATCTTCCCTGACAGCTTGTAGAAATGAGTTGGAGGCACTCAGGATCTACTGTTGTCCGGTAGGCGTCAGCAGCTTCCCACACTGGGCTGAAGAGCCTCACCCTCCGTTCTAAGCTGTCACTGTCTTTTGCAGTGAAGGTGATATGTTTTTGACTGCACATTCCCAATTTTCAGGCTGCTCTGCCTGCGTTGGCTTACTATTTAGGAAAAATAAGATTCTGCAATAGTTTTATCAGTAAATCCAAGGATAATCTCCCCAGTTTTCCCAAATTGCAACCTTAACACAGCCCAAGTCTTAACTACAACTAAATTTTCTTGGTTAATAGGGTGATTCTGTGGAGAATGACAGCAGCATCAGTATTGCAGTGTTCTTTACAGAAGAGTTGGGAGTAATGCTCTTGCTTGCTTGGGTTCCTCATAGAACACATGACTCGTCATAGAGCTTTCTAGTACTTTCCAGTACAGTAAGTGTCTTACATACAAACTTTCAAGTTGCTAACTTTCTTTTTTTTTTTTTTTTGAGTTGGAGTCTCACTCTGTTGCCCAGACTGGAGTGCAGTGGCCGCTCCCGGTCACCGCAGCCTCAATCTGCTGGGCTCCGGTGATCCTTCCGCCTCCGCCTTCCAAGTGGCTGGAACTACTGGCGTGCGCTACCACGCCCAGCTAATTTTTTGATTTATTGTAGAGATGAGGTCTCACCAAGTTGTCCAGGCGGGTCTCAAACCTGCGGGCTCAGGTGATCCACTCACCTCAGCTTCCCAAGGCGCAGGGTTACAGGCTGAGCCACCAAACCCGGCAAGTTGCTAACTTTCAAAGACGCGGACATACATTCACATGTCCAATCACAAAAGTTAGTTCACATGTCTGGAGTACATTGTCACATGCATGCATCCTCTAAAAGGGGTTGTTTTCTTTATTTTTGTGGGGTTTTTTTAACATATTATTTGTGTGAAAAGTATTATAAACCTATTACAGTGCAGTACTGTTAGGTCAGACTCGACATGGGGGTCTGTGATTCAGTGCCACTAGAAAGATGCAAAGAATTGCAAGGAAAAACAAAAGAGTTTATCCACATTCAGGATAGGGTCTGAATGAGGCTGGCACTGTGATCAACATGGCCCTGGGGGGTGGGGTGGGGATGCTTTTAAGGTTTCTATAAGGAAGTTGGGTTAGTAAAAAATCTCCAGCAACTGCATTCTCAGGTGTTGGCATAGTAGGTTTTGTGCCTTGACATTGTCAGGGCAACACATCTCATGACTCCAGCAGGTGGGGAGGTGAGCTGGTGGGCTGTCACTGAAGGCTGACCATGACAGGTTGGATTAGCTGTCTTTTGTGACTGGGGGGCAAAAGCTGGGAATAGAAAGACCAATTAATACACAACAAGCTAGGCAAGGGAGTTGTAAATCAATTATCAATAGCTACTTCTAAGAAACTGGTTCTGTCCTTGGCTAGTGATTAGAGGGCATGCTAGGTAATTTTGCTAAGAAGACATGACAGAACTAGGCAGTGTCAAAATGGCTACACTTTAGTTAAGATTATTTCATCAGTCATTCCATGTTGGCTTTTTACCCTTTCATTCCTACCTCTTGTTTTAAAATATTCTAATTTGCAGCTAGGGAACAGGGACGAAGGTCAATCTTCTGTACCTGCTTCCTGCTGGATAGGAGTGTAGAGATATTCCTTCTCCCTCCTAGAACAAGAGGAGCGAAATTCAGGGTAAAAGCCCATGGGAAAAAATTTACCTACTATGAATAAAGCCAGGGCACAAACAACTATAACTAAGCAAATCACTATGAACTTTGCTACAGCAGCCAAAACAATACTGGAAAGTTGAAAATAACCTCATGCCTGGCACAGTGATTCACACCTGTAATCTCAGCACTTTGGGAGGCAGAGGCAAAAAGATTGCGTGAGCCCAGGGGTTTGAGGACAGTCTGAGCAACTTGGTGAGACCTCATCTCTACAATAAATCAAAAAAATTAGCTGGGCATGGAAAATATAGTTGTAAATAGCAACTCCAGTCATTTGAGATCCTACTACCAGAATCCATCCTATGCCCACAACAGCCCCTGCAAAATCCTGGGCCCAGAGTTGAATGTCCCCACAGTTTGTTTCAGAGTCCCTGAGAGTCTGGTGGTGTAACTCAGCTTTAAGCCCTGGATGTAGGATTCCTCCTAGCAGTCCTGCACCCCTGCATGTTAACCAGTTTATTGCTATTAGTTGACCACTCTAATTGGCTAAGAGGACAGTATCATTGAGGAAATGAACAGCTTGATTAAATTTTTGGAATGAATATACTCCTAGGGAGCCAGCGCCATTGGTTTTGAGTGGAAACTTGGTCTCTATATATGTAGGGTTCCTGCTGCCTTATCATATATCGAGTTAATTAGTATTACAGCTCCATGTCTAGCATAAGTATCAATTTTAAAAGACCAAGAATTCTTCAGTTTGACCCAGTCTACAGCTGGCAGAGTAGAGTATAAGGTTACCCATATTGCTTGAAATGCCGCTAAATTAGGATGTTGACCCATGGCAGAAGTCATTAGAGTCTCAGTGGAATCCTAGCAGAGGCTCAGTTAGCAAAAGATCACCCTGTGGTGTGGGAGGGTTACCTGTTGGCAGTGAGTTACTTAGACTTAGGAAAAAAACGAGCAGGATGAATAGTCAGCCTGTAGCATCCATTTTGTGTTGGATTTTTCACCGTTATTTTTAAACAAATGATTCCAGGGTCCTCCAGTACTGGAAAATGTCAATAGCTCTGATGTTTACCTGTGGTTCTTCGTTCTACAAGAAACCTAGAGATACAGAGAGGTTAAGGATGACCAAGGAAGAGTTGAAACTGACCCTGGGACACATTATGAGTTTATCTTTTTGAAGAGGTATTTGAGATCACCTAGTGGCTCTGAGGTGTACAGTTTTGACATCGGTTGTTCTGGAGTAGGAGTCACTGAGAGCAACAGAGGCACTGTCTTGAGTCTGGATAGGTGGATCCAGAAGGGGAATCCCAATAGTTTGGCCGCTGTGGATGTGGTTAAGATTACCTGAAAGGATCCTTTCCATGGTGGTTGGAGGGGCTTAGTCTGGCCTGGTAGGTTGTTTGTTTGTTTGTTTGGTTGGTTGGTTGGTTGGTTGGTTTTTTTGAGTCAGCCTCACTCTGTTGCCCAGGCTGGAGTCCAGTGGCACACTCATGGCCACCCCAGTGTCGACCTGCTGGGCTCAGGTGATCCTTCTGCCTCAGCCTTCCAAGTAGCTAGAACCTATAGATGCATGCCACAATGCCCTGCTAGTTTTTGTCATTTATTGTAGAGATGAGGTCTCACCAAGTTGCCCAAGCTGGTCTTGAACCCCTGGGATCCGACAATCCTCTTGCCTCAGCCTCCCAAAGTTCTTCGATTACAGGCTTGAGCCACCACACCCAGTCCTGGTAAGTATTTAAGAAGTACCCAGTCTCCTGGTTGTAACTGAGACATTGGTGGTGGGCTCTCACAGGGAGCAGGAAGACGTTGGTCAGCATCGTCTCTTAAAAGCTTTCTGGCCAGTTCTAAGACTGGAAAGTAATTTTCCAAGGAAGGAGTCTCCATAGGCTGGAGTAAGAAACCCCAGGCTGGAGTAAGAAACCTGCCCATACATGAGTTGAAAAGGACTGAGGAACAGAGGAGCTTTGGGATTGACTCTGATCCTTAGGAGATCCATAGGCCAAGGTTGTGGCCATCCCTGTTTAAATTCCATAGATAGCTTGATTAGATGTTGCTTAAGAGTGGAATGAGCCTTTCCACTTTCCCTGAGGATTTGGGATGGTAGGCTATGTGGAGATTAAGGTCTATGCCAAGGGTTTCTGAACCCTGCTGTGTTATATGGGAGGTAAAGGTCATACCATTGTCACTTTGGGAGGAATTAGGAAAGCCAAAATGAGGAATAATATCACATATGAGAGCCTGTGAAACTTCTGATGCCTTTTCTCAGGTTATAGGAAAGGCCTCCAGTCAGCTCGAAAAGGCATCAGTGAAGGTCAATAGATATTTATATTTCTTGTACTCGGGCATATGAGTAAAGTCAAGTTGCCAGTCCTGTCCTGGCAGGTGTTCCCTTAGTTGATGAGTAGGGAGAGAAAGAGGTGGTGTTAAATACCCCTGGGGACTGACAGTTCTGCAGTTGGGGCAGGCCTAGGTGATAGAGTTTAACTTAGAATTTTTTTTTTTCTTGAGTTGGAGTCTCACTCTGTCACCCAGGCCGGTGTACAATGGCACAATGATGGCCACCACAGCCTCGACCTGCCAGGTTCAGGGGTTCCTTCCACCTCAGCCTCCCGAGTAGCTGGAACTACAGACGTGCACCACCATACCTGGCTAATTTTTTGTTTTATTGTAGAGTTGAGGTCTTGTCAAGTTTCCCAGGCTGGTCTTGAATCCCTAGGCTCAGGCAGTTCTCTCGCCTGCCCTCCCAAAGTGCTGGGATTACAGGCATGAGCCACTGCGCCTGGTCTAACTTAAAATTTCAGTTGGAGCACATGATCTGAATGCTTAGGAGCTTAGATAAAGGCTCTCTTCCTATTTGTAATGAGTTATGGAGGCATGTGGGAATTTCATCCTCCTGGCTGATGGGTAGGACAAGTTTTCTCTGAAGTGTTAACCCTGGCCCTTTTTCTACAGCCCCTCACCACTGTAGATGCTGTATTTCTTCCTCTGAATATTCAGAGATGACTGAGGGTATAACCAGTGCTTCAGTGGCCAGACAGAGAGCAAAAGCTGCTTTCTTAGCCTCCACTCTATTGGCTTTGTCATTTCCTAGTGCCTCCACACTGTGTGATTGCTGGTGTCCTTTGCAGTGCATTACTGACCCCTGGGCTGGAAGCTGGGCTGCCTTAACAAGTTGTCCTCCCAAATAGCTGCATGGGAATGCAGGATAGGAAATGCATACTTCAAGTCTGTGTATCTGTTAGGCCTTTTGTCTTTGCTCAAAGCAAGTGTCCAAGTTAAAGCAATGAGGTCTGCCTTTTGAACAGAAGTACCCGGAGGTAGAGACGCACTTTCTATAACTTCAGTAGTAGTCATAATAACATAACCTGCTTTTCTTTCACCATTAAGAATAAAGCTGGCCGGGCTCGGTGGCTCAGCCTGTAATCCCAGCACTTTGGAAGGCCGAGGCAAGAGGATTGCCTGAGCCCGCAGGTTTGAGACTCACCTGGGGAATTTGGCAAGACCTCATCTCTACCTACAATATCAAAAATTAGGCAGGCGTGGTAGCGCATATCTGCAGTTCCGGCTACTTGGAAGGCTGCAGCAGAAGGATCGCCGGAGCCCAGTAGGTCGAGACTGCAGTGGCCGGGAGCATGCCGCTGCCCTCCAGCCTGGGTGACAGAGTGAGATTCCAACTCAAAAAAAAAAAAGAAGAAAGCTGAGGCAAGAGAATTGCCTGAGCCCGTAGGTTTGTGACCAACCTGAACAACGTGGTGAGACCTCATCTCTACAATAAATCAAAAAATTAGCCAGGTATAGTGGCACACACCTGTGATTCCAGCTACTTGGAAGGCTGAGGTGGAAGGATCGCCTGAGTCCAGCAGGCTGAACTGGGGTGGCTGTGAGCATGCTACTGCACTCCAGCCTAGGTGACAGAGTGAGACTCCAACTCAAAAAAAAAAAAAAAAGAATAAAGCTACTCCCATCTATGTTTCACACATACTCTGGGTCTGAGGGGAGAAGATTCGTTAAATCTTCTCTGACTGCCCTAGAGGTTTCTAAAGTCTCTGGGCAGGAATGCGCTCTAGGTTCTGGCATGGGGAGAGTAGCCAAGTTCAGGGTGTTAGATTTTTAGATGGTAGTGTTAGGATTTCCCACCAGAAGAGTCTGGTATCTGGTAGGCATGAGCTAATGAGAAAGCTATAAGTATTATTGTTTAAAATGTCTATATCTCAAAGGAAGATATACAGTCAGCCAACAGACACATGAAAAAGTGCTCAGCCTCACTCATCCGCAGAGAAATGCAAATCAAAACCACATTGAGATACCACCTAACCCCAGTAGGAATGGCCATTATTAATAAAACAAACAACAGATGCTGGTGAGAATGCAGAGAAAAAGGAACGCTTCTACACTGCTGGTGGGAATGCAAACTAGAGCACCCTCTTTGGAAAACAATGTGGTGATTTCTAAAATAACTAGAAATTGAGTTTCCATATGACCCAGCAATCCTCCTACTGAGAAGATACCCGGAAGAACTCAAAGCAGTCTACAAAAAAGATACTGCACATACATGTTTACTGCAGCACAATTCATAATAGCAAAAACATGGAATCAACCGTGCTGCCCATCGAAACTGGACTGGACTAAAAAAATGTAGTATATATACATGATGGAATATTATGCAGCCATAAAGGACAAATAAATGGACTTCACAGCAACTTGGATGGATTTAGAGTCTATAATGCTCAGTGATCGACCACAGAAACAAAGAACTGAGTGCCACATGTTCTCACTCATAAGCAAACCCTGAACATTTACCATGATACTTAACAAAGGAATTGGCAGTAGCAGGTTACTGCCTGGATGGGGGTGGGGACACAACATCAATAAGGCTACCTGATCTCCAACTAGGCAAAATGGGGCCAAAAGGGAGACCCAAACTTTACCCGCACAATGTCCACTTGTATACCTAATCGTGAATTATACTCCACATCTTTAAAATAAAATATTTTTTTAAAAGAGGAAAAAAATAAAATGTCTATAACCTAGCGTGGGAAGTACACATCCACATGCTGGCCATAAATAAGTTTGCTAGCCTCCTGTGTTAGCATGGCTGTGGCAGCTAATGTTCTAAGGCAGGGTGCCATCCCTTTGCCATGTTGTCCAGCTGTTTTGAAAGAAAAGCCATGGTTTCAAGGTCTGGTTCATACTTTTGTCCTAATGGTCCTAATAGTGCTATCCCCTCCACTCTCTGTTGTATGGAGGAGAAGATTATTTTGAAGATTAGGCAGGGCTAGGACTGGAGCCCAAGTTAGAACCTTTTTAAGGATAATGAACGCATTTTGTGCCAGAGAATGCCAGTTTAGAGACTCATGTTCTAGACCGAGTTGCCACATACAGAGGTTTAGCTATGAGACCATAGTTAGGAATCAAGATTCTGAAACTACCTGTGAGCTCCCCAAAATGCATGAAGCTCTTTCTTGGACGGGGGAAATGGTAGAGAAGCAATAAGCTGTTTTCTCTGGGTAGTTATGGTTCTATGTTTGAGACTCAGTTGAAATCCCAGATAAGTAAGCTCTTTTAAGTTTAACTGAGCCTTAGAAAGGGACACCTAATATCTCTTGTTACAAAGAAAAGTAAGAAGAGTCACTGTATCCTGCTGAAAGGAAAAGAGTTGGCCCACTCAATAATAAATCATCAACATACTGGAGGAGGGTGCTATCAGTAAATAAAAGTTGGGAGAAGGTAGAGGTGAGAGGATTGCCTGAGCCCAGAGGTTTGAGACCAGCATGAGCAACATGGTAAGACCTCATCACTACAATAAATTTTTTTTTAAATCATCTGGGTGTGGTGGTGCTTGCCTGTGGTTCCAGCTACGAAAGGGATTCAGCTCCTCATTAATATTCCCTGTAAACGAGCCCATTTGCTGATGGGGTTTTCATCTGTTCCACATAAGCCTTTGATTCCATTTCCTGAGAGGCAGGTAAGGAACAGGCTGCCTGTGAGTGTCAGGTCTGAATGGGAGTTTAAGGCGACTGCATTTCACTATGTGACCAAAGAGCTACTTCTGGCTACAACAAGGATCCATCGCTTTGGCCCCCAGACTTTCCTGTTTTATTTATTTTTTTAAAAAATTAAACTTTTTATTTTGAAATATTATGGATTTGCATAGTGCTGTAAAAAAAGAATGGCAAGGTCCTGCGTGTTCTTAACCCAATTTCCCCCAGTGGTGACATTTTGCAAAACTGTAGTGCAAATCACAACCAGGATATTGGCATTAAGACAAGACATTTCCATCACCATAGAGATCGCTCAGGCTGCCCCCTATGGCCACATCCCCTTTCTTCCACCCACCCACCCCCCCCGCCAGCCCCCTTAGTTCCTTGCAAGTGTGGCTCTGTTCCCATTTCTATAATTTTGTCATTTCAAGAATCTTATGCTGGGCGCAGTAGCTATCCCCTCCCCTGTAATTCTAATTTTGGGAGGCAGAAGCAAGAGGATTGCCTGAGCCCAGGGGTTTGAGACCTCATCTCTATAATAATTTTTTTTAAATTAGCCAGGCATGATGGTGCATATCTCTGGTTCCCGCTACTTGGAAGGCTGAGGCAGAAGGATCGCCTGAGCCCAGCAGGTTGAGGCTGCAGTGGCTGGGAGCATGCCACTGCACTCCCACCTGAGCGACAGTAAGACTCCAACTCAAAAAAAAAAAGAGTTGATTCACATTCAGGATAGGGTCTGAATGGGGCTGACAGTGCAAGCAACGTGGCCCTGTGAGGTGGGGTAAGGATGTTTTTAAGGTTTCCATAAGGAAGTAGGGTTAGTAACAATCTCTAGCAACTGTATCCTTGGGTGTTGACATACTAGTTCTCATGCCTGGGCAACACAACTCGTGACTCCAGCAAGTGGGTTGGTGGGGTGGTGGGCTGTCACTGAAGGCTGACCATGACAGGTTAGATTAACTCAGTCTTTTCTGACTGGGGTGCAAATGCTGGGAATAGAAAAGCTGATTAATACCCAACAAGCTGGCGAGAGATTTGTAAAGCAATTATCCATAGCTACCTCTAAGAAACTGGTTGAGTTCTTGGCTAGTGATTAGGTGGCATGCTAGGTAATTTTGCTAAGAGACATGACAGAACTAGGCAGTGTCAAAATGGCTGCCCTTTAGTTTAAATTATTTCATTAGTCGTCCATCTTGGCTTTTCACCCTTTCAAGTACTATCAGGCCAGCTGGGTTAATTGGGTACCTAGACTAACTTTGTTGGACTTACAAATGTGCTCTCAGCATAGAACTCGTTCGTATGTAGGGGACTTACTGCTCCCCTATTAATATAATTTGAATCCTTCAGTGCATTGTGGAAGGGGGCTTTAAAAAAAATCTATAATGTTAAAAATTAGGCTAAGCATGTAGTTGACCTTTACACAGTTAAAAAAAAAATTTCCTTCTTGAAAACTGGCAACAGTACTTGCTGGCTAGGTTACACTGTTTAACAGCTTTTTTTTTCACTTCTGTAAACCCCACTTACATTGCTTAAAAAGTACCTAGGCCTCCAGGATATTGTGGTTTGGCCCACTTGAAAAGTTCCAATGTGGTTCAGTCCCATTTAAGCAAGCCCCTACAGCTAATGGGGGGCCCTTGCTGTAGGACTGTTGTGTCCAGCAGGCAAGTGGCCACTGGCCTGGCTCTTAGTTAATAAACCTCTCCTTTTATAATTTGTACTTTGGTGTCAGTGTCTGTGAATTAAGTGCCCGGTCCCTATTTCATTTGGGGGCTCGTCCGGGATATCTGAGAGCTTAATCCCCAGCCCCAATCACCAGCTGAACTTGTGGGTCTGCATACCTGCAAACCTCAGTGTTTTCAGGCCTGGTGAGTCTGTGGACTCACAAACGACTGATTGTTGTCTCTGACAGAATGACAACATCCCCAGAGCCCTCTGAGAGGTGAGTCAAGTTCCTGTATTGTTTGTGCGCACTTCTGGTTGGAACTGCAAGAAAGCTGGATGCAGCACTAATTCCCGGGTCCGAGGTCCTAGTGAGATGTCACTGGGTCCTCCAGTATTGCCCTCGGGCAGTTAGGTCTGTCTGTTCAGTTTGTGTTATTGTCTTTATTTGTTCAGTGTTAGTCACTATTGTATCTGTCATTACTATTGATATTATGGGGCAGCAGTGCTCTAAGCCTGACACCCCTCTACAACTGGTTTTGTGCCACTTCAAGGATTTCCAAAGAGTGGCACAGCAATCAGGTTATCAGGTAAACCAAGGAAACCTAACCACCTTTTGTTCCCTCAAATGGCCCACATTTCCCAATTTCAGCTGGCCACCAGAGGGGACCTTCAACCCTGCCATAGTAAGGAAGATCTGACCGTTCATCTATCAATGCCCCCCGGACCAGATCCCGTACATCACTGCCTGGTACCTCCTGGTAATACAGCAGCCATCATGAACTTTAAAAAGCCAAAAAGAAAGCTAATTCTTCTCGTGTTTTAGCCCTACAAAAACTCCAAAAGCCAAACCTCCTGTCCTCCAGAGCCCACCAGAGGACGATGATATTCCCCCACCCTACTCTACATCTGAACAAGAGCAGGGAGCCCAAAAGGTTCTCATCCTGTCACTCACCAGGAGTGGATCCTCGTATCAGCCCCTTTATCCCCCTCTTCCCCATGCATCTCCTGAGGGTCCAACCACCCCCGATAAACCGACTAACCCCAACTCATCTTTGGGGAACTCAGAACCACAAACTTCCACAGTCCTCCTCCTGAGACAGGCCCTGGGACTAGACACGGGAGGTTCAGGGGGCCAACCTTTTATGGTTTATGTCCCTTTCTCTACTAGTGATCTTTACAATTGGAAGCAACAAAACTGGCATTCTCTAAAAAACCTCAGAGCCTCATAGGCCTTTAAAACCATTTTCTTCACCCACCAGCCCACTTGGCATGACTGCCAACAGCTCCTCCAAGCCCTTTTTACTGCAGAGAAAAGAGAACAAATCCATCAGGAGGCAAGGAAATTGGTCCTGGGACCAGACAGCAGACCGGCAGAGCAGGACCATGTGGACTGTGTCTTCCCTGCTGAGAGGCCTAATTAGAACCTGAACACCAATCACAGGAGGGAGCATCACACCACCTATCACTGGACTCTAATGGGAGGTCTCCGGGCCACCACCAGGTGGCCCACAAATTTGTCTAAGGTAAGTCAGGGCCCACAGGAATCTTCAACAGCTTTTCTGGAATGCCTTATGGAGGCCTATCGGACGTATACTCCCATACACCCAAAGGCTCCAGAAAATCAGAGGGCTTTAATTATAGCCTTTGTCTCCTAGTCGGCCCCTGATATTAAAAAAAATCATAGAAAATTAAAAGATTTAAAGAAAAAAGTTTATCAGAATTAACTGAGGTAGCCCAAAAGGTCCATAATAACAGGGACTCACTTAAAGACCAACAAACCAAAAAGATGGCCAAAGTAACAATAACAGTTTTACAGGAAATCAAACCCAAGCAGCCAACAGGGAAAACAGAAACCGACACCAGGCAAAAAACTCCACTAACAAAAAATCAATGTGTTTACGGTAAAAAAAATTGGATACTGGGTAAAAGACTGCCCAGACAGGCCACCCCGACCACAAGAATGCCCTCCGGGGGGTGCCCACCAAAATCTACTCCTGTGCTTCAATTACAAACTGACTGACGGAGCCGGGGCTCTGTCAAATCCCCCCCCCCCGCAGCCCAGGGTGAAACTTATGGTGGGGGGACGGCCTGTTCACTTCTTAGTGGACACGGGGACTGAATATTCAGTCCTCCAAAAGTATAATGGCCTGCTTCAGAATAAGTATTCCTTGGTCCAGGGGACAACCGAGACTCAATTATGCCCCTGGACCACTGAAAAAACAATAAATTTGAAAAAAAGAAAAAGTAACTCATTCATTCCTAGTAATGCCAGATTGCCCATACCTGCTCCTGAGATGTGACCTCTTACACAAGCTTAAGGCCAACATACGTTTTTAAAAAACCATGACAGCAGTAATCCTAAACCCACCTGGGACATAAAAAATTCTTGTTACTGTTTTCCTAAGTAAAAAAATACGTGTTAACAGAAGGTGGGGCCCCTCTTGACTCTTCAAATGCCATACTTCTGGCCCAGCTGCAGACTGAGTTTCCCAAGTCTGGGCCAAATTAAACTCCCCTGGGCTGGCATCCCATCAACCACCAGTTGTTGTACATCTGAAAAGTCAGACAACACCCATTAGGATAAAACAGTACCCTATATTCCCAGAGGCCCAAAAAGGCATAGCAATCCACATCCAGCGTCTCCAGGAAGCTGAGATTCTAGTGCCGTGCCACTCATCCTGGAACAACCCGCTTCTTCCTGTCAAAAAGGCGGGCACAAGAGACTACCGCCCTGTCCAGGACCTCAGGGAGGTCAACAGGCGAGTGGAGGATATCCATCCCACAGTCCCCAACCCGTACACCCTCCTCAGCAGGTTAACTCCAGAGAGGCAGGTATACATTGTCCTGGACCTTAAGGATGCCTTCTTCAGCATCCCATTGGCTGAACAGAGCCAACCTTTGTTTGCTTTTAAACATGACTCCCACAAAGATTTAAAAACTCTCCCACACTGTTCAATGAAGCTCTTCGCCAAAACCCCCAAGCTTTCCGGCAACAGCACCCTAAAGTGACTCTACTACAGTATATAGATGATCTGTTAATCACAGCCACATCAGAAGGTGAGTGCCTGCGTGCCACTAGGCACCTGCTTAAAAAACTTCAGACTCTGGGATATAGGGTGTCAGCAAAAAGATGTCAGCAAAAAGCTCTGTGTGACTGTAGCCACATACCTTGGATATAACCTCGAGGGAAATAAAAAATCCTGACTGCCCAGCACATTCGGGCTATAACAGGCATCCCAGCCCCAGGAAGCAAAAGGCAGGTCCAGGAATTCTTGGGAACTGTAGGATACTACCGACTATAAATCCCTAAGTTTGTAAACTCACAAAACCCCTCTATAAAATAACCAAGGGACCAGAGGCTAACTTTAAATGGACATCAGAGGGGGGTAAAGCTTTCCAATCCCTTAAAACCACCTTGGTCTCAGCTCCAGCCCTGGCCTTACCAGATATTGAAAAACCTTTCCACCTTTATGTGGATGAAAGACAAGGCATCACCCGGGGGGTCCTAACCCAAAAGCTCAGCCCATAGAACAGGCCAGTCGCATACCTGTCAAAAAAAACTGGACCTGGTTGCCTCGGTCTGGCCACCCTGCCTGTGGGTTATAGCAGCCATTGTCATGTTAGTAAAGGACTCAGACAAACTAACATTGGGGCAGAATCTGATTGTCACGGCCACGCATGCAGTGGAGTCCTTACTCCGAGGGGCCCCTTACAAATGGATGTCAAACGCCCAAATAGCTAATTATCAAGCGCTGCTTTTAGATCAACCCCACATCAAGTTCCAGCATATCCCCAGCTTGAACCCTGCAACTTTACTACCGGAAAAAAGTCCCACGGGGCTACCACATTGTTGTTATAAAACAACTGAGTTCTAGAAGCTGCACTGGGACCTAACTGATGTCCCGAGAACAAACCCCGACCTATCGCTTTTCTTGGATGACAGCAGTTTCATACAGAATGGGGAAAGGTATGCAGGGGCAGCAGCAGTCATGCTACAGGAAACTATTTAGGCTGAGCCTCTTCTGCAGGGACCATTGGCCCAAAAAGCAGAACTGATTGCCCTAACCAAGGCCCTAAAAATGGGTTAAAAAAAAAAAAGTTATCAACATCTACACTGACAGCAGGTACACGTTTACAATTACACACATTCATGGGACAACTTACAGGGAGCGGAGATTGCTCACCACAGAGGGGAAAACTATAAAAAATAAAACGGAGGTCTTAGACCTCCTGGCAGCAGTATGGGCCCCCAGACAGGTTGCCATCATCCATTGCCCGGGCCACCAAAAAAAAAAAAACTCAAAAAAGGCAATAAAAAATAAAAAAGCAGATCAAGCAGCCAGAAAAATTGCTTACCGCAGAACCACCTGCCTGCTGATGCTGCCTCCTCCAGTTCTATGTGAGCCACCAAAATATACAAAAAAAAAACCTCCTCGCTACACAAAATTGCAGACAACCTCAAACTCAGACGGATGGCTTCAACTGCAGGATGGCAAAACCTTCCTCCCTCGAGTCCTGGGACAACAAATCCTAAGGCAGCTCCACAAAGGTACTAATTTGGGAAGGACAAAACTAACTGAACTTATAAAAAAAAATTCTATCTCCCTCATCTGGACCAGCTCACCCAGGAGCTCACTCAAGGCTGCATGTCATACCAGCAGACTAATAATGCTAAGGTCCATGTATCCACCCCCAAGGGGTTCAAAATAAGGGACTAACCCCCGGGAGACATTAAAAAATAGACTTTACAAAAGTCAAACCTGGACAATATAGATACAAATACCTATTGGTCTTAACAGACACCTTCTCAGGATGGGTCGAGGCATTTCCTACAAAAACTGAAACTGCTTCTGTAACAGTAAAAAGAACTCTTAAATAACATCATACCAAGATACGGTCTAGCTATCTCAATAGGCTCAGATAATGGCCCAGCATTTATTTCTAAACCTACTGAAGGTATTGCAAAAACCTTGGGGATAAATTGAAACGTACATTGTGCTTATCATCCCCAGAGCTCAGGACAGGTTAAAAAAAAATAATAAATCGGACACTTAAAGAGACCTTAACCAAATTAACCCTGGAGACTGGCAAAGGTTAGATAACACTCCTTCCCTATGCCCTCTTAAGGGCCAGGTGTACCCCCTACATCAAGGGTCTGACCCCCTTCAAAATTCTGTTTGGACGGCCCCTGCCATTACTTCCACAAATTGGACTAAAAAAAAACACTAAAACTGTCTAACCATAATTTGCTTCAGTCACTACAGGCTCTTCAAAGAGTTCAGCAAGCTGTCACTGAGACTTTGCAGGTAGCCTTCCAGAAACCAGTTCTGGAACATCCACACCCATTCCAGTCCGGTAACCACGTCTGGATAAAATGGCACAAAGCTGAGGCTCTCACACCAAGGTAAAAAGGGCCCCACCTAATGATCCTTACTACTCCTACAGCCGTCAAAGTCAGCGGTGTCCGCCCCTGGATTCATCATTCACAAGTAAAGGCAGCCACCACCACGCCCCTGGAAACATGAAAATTCGTCAAACCAGCTATTAAAAAAAATCCTCTTAAGATAAGACTTTTTTGGCCCCCGTATCTTAATCATATTCCTTGCATACTTTCCCCAGCTTGAGGCCTATTGGCCTAACCTGCATAATCCCTATACTCCAGGAAACTATTCCTGAAAACTGAAAAATACTGTCACTGAGACCATAATTGCCACCTACAAAAAAAGCCGGCAGCCTGTCCTTAATTTTGACCTTTGTAAATTATGGCCAGGTCTAACCCTCGGGGACACACACACTGACAAATGCGACACCTTAGCTTATAAAAAAATAAAGGACTTAGCCGGGCTCGGTGGCTCAGCCTGTAATCCCGCGCCTTTGGGAGGCTGAGGTGAGTGGATTGCCTGAGCCCGCGGGTTCGAGACCCGCCTGGGCAGCGAGACCTCATCTCTACAATAAATCAGAAAATCAGCCGGGCGTGGTAGCACACGACTGTAATTCCGGCTATTCGAAAGGCTGAGGTGGAAGGATCGCCGGAGCCCAGCAGGTCGAGGCTGCGGTGGCCGGGAGCGGCCACTGCACTCCAGTCTGGGCAACAGAGTGAGACGCCAACTCAAAAAAAAAAAGGACTTAGCTGGGCTCAGTGGTTCAGCCTGTAATCCCACACCTTTGGGAGGCTGAGGTGAGTGGATTGCCTGAGCGCGCGGGTTTGAGACCCCGCCTGGGCAGCAAGACCTCATCTCTACAATAAATCAAAAAATCAGCTGGGCATGGTGGCGCATGCCTGTAATTCCGGCTACTGGGAAGGCTGAGGCGGAAGGATCACCGGAGCCCAGCAGCCCACTCCAGTCTGGGTGACAGAGTGAGACTCCAACTCAAAAAGAAAAAAAAAAAAGGACTTAAATCTGTTGGTTTTTATGCTTGCCCAACATCGGGACCAGCCTGTTGCCACAAAGCAGGACAATATCACTGTGCTGCGTGGGGGTACAAAACTACTGCTCCTTTAAAAAACCAAGACCCATACATAAGCATCCTTGGTTATATTAAAAGTAATGTGTCATCAGTAAAATTAATGGTCCTCAAAACTCAATATAATCCCCTATATAAAAAGTCAATGATTTGACTCCAGGAACAACTGAAAGGGGGGAATGTGGAAGGGGGGCTTAAAAAAACATCTACAATGTCAAAAATTAGGCTAAGCATGTACTCGACCTTTACACAGTTTTAAAAAAAAAGTTCCTTTCCTGAAAATTGGCAACAGCACTTGCTGGCTAGGTTAAACTGTTTAACAGCTTCCCCCCCCCCCCCCCCCCCCGCTTCTGTAAACCCCGCTTACATTGCTTTAAAAGTACCTAGGCCTCCAGGATGTTGCGGTTTGGCCCACTTGAAAAGTCCCAATGTGGTTTAGCCCCATTTAAGCAAGCCCCTGCAGCTAATGGGAGCCCCTTATTCAGCAGGCAAGTGGCCACCAGCCCGGCTCTTAGTTAATAAACCTCTCCTTTTATAACTTGTACTTTGGTGTCAGTGTCTGTGAATTAAGCGCTCAGTCTCTATTTCAGCATCTGTGTGATGACCCCAACAGACTGGAAGGCAGAAGTTAAATCAGTCACCTACACCTCCTATGAGCTTTCTGTGTTATAAGAGGTGGTGCTCACCAGAGGATGGTCCCATGGGCCGTTCCCACATTTACTCTGTCCCTGTGTGGGATACCAGAGGGTGATAAACAGACCAGAAGATCCTGACCCAGGCCGTGGGAGGGGGCAGGTTGTGGTGTTCCCACCAAGCCAGGAAACTCACCTTTCAGAAGGCGCCCTGTGATTAGGGACCTCCAAACTCAGACAACGCCAGCAGCCATCAGAGGCTGCAGGATTGAGCAAACCACACTGGAGAGAGAAAATCTATCCGGAGCCTGTTCATTTAGGTAATTATCTGAGTTTAAATTTTTTTTTTTTTTTTAAGTTCCCCTAAGCTGTGTGCTCATGCCCGCCAGACTATCACAGCTGGTTTGACTCGCACGTGGTTCCCACTTCTGAGTAATTGACGTTGATTCTGGCTCCCCCATGCGGTAGAGGGGAGCATATGCTCTCTTAAAATCCGATTTCCTTGCCTGGTCCTTGGCACAAAAGTATTCGGCTACTCATTCATACTCCCTGTAAACGAGCCGTTTACTGATGGGATTTTCACCTGTTCCAAGTAACCCTTTGATCCCATTTCCTGAAAGGCAGATAAGGAACAGGCCGCCTGTGAGTGTCAGGTCTTAATGGGAGTTTTAGGCGACTGCATTCTACTATGTGACCCAAGGGCCACTCCCGGCGGCAGCAAGGACTCATCGCTTTGGCCCCCAGACTTTCCCGTTTTATTTACTTTTAAATTAAACCTTTTATTTTGAGATATTATGGATTCGCATAGTGCTGTAAAAAAGAACAGTGAGGTCCTGCGTATCCTTAACCCAATTTCCTCCAATGGTGACATTTTGCAAATCACAACCAGGATATTGACCTTAATACAGGACATTGCCATCACCACAGAGATCTCTCAGGCTGCCCCTTATGGCCACACCCACTTCCCTCCCCACTCCACCCCACCCCAGTCCCTTGCAAGTGCAACTCTGTTCCCATTTCTATAATTTTGTCATTTCAAGAATGTAATGCTGGGCGCAGTGGCTGTAATCCCAGCATTTGGGGAGGCAGAGGTGAGAGTATTTCCTGAGCCCAGGGGTTTGAGACCAGCCTGGGCAATATGTCAAGACATCATCTCTACGATAATTTTTTTAAAAATTAGCCAGGTTCCAACTACTTGGAAGACTGAGGCAGAAGGATCACCTGAGCCTAGCAGGTCGAGGCTGCAGTGGCTATCAGCATGCCACTGCACTCCAGCCTGGGTGACAGAGTGAGACTCTGACTTAAAAAAAAAAAAAAAAAAAAGGATGTTATGTAGAACCATGCAGTATGTAACCTTTCAGTGCTGGCTTTTTTTTTTTCACTCTATACAATTCTCTGGAGATTCCTTCAGGTTATTTTGTGTATCAATTGTTTATTTCTTTTATTACTGAATGGCATTTCATGGTATAAATATTTCATAGTTTATTCACCAGTTGAAGGTCCTCTGGGTTAGTTTTGGCTATTACAAAATAAGCAGCTATAAAGATTCATTATCACAATCAGGTATGGTGACTCACACCTGTAATCCCAGCACTTTGGGAGGCCAAGGCAGAAGTATTACATGAGCCTAGGAGTTCAAAACCGGCCCAGAGAGATGATGAGACCTCGTCTCTACAAAAAAAAGAAAACCAAGAAATTAGCTGGACTTGGTGGTGCCAGCCTGTAGTCCTGGCTACTTGGGAGGATGAGGCAGAAGGATTGCCTGAGCCCAGGAGGTCAAGGCTGCGATGAGCCGTGATTGTGCCACTATACTCTAGCCTGGACAACAGAGTTAGACCCAGTTTAAAAAAAAAAGTAAAAAGAAATAAAGCAACATACTCATCATCAGGCTTTGTGTGAATATAAATTTTCAGTTGTCTTGAATACATGTCCAGGAATTCAATTATTGGGTTGTATGGTACTCAAATGTTTACGTTTTTATAGAAACTTCCAGAGTACTATATAAATTATCCAGTTTCTCTGCATCTTTGCCAGCCTTTGGCAGTGTTTTTTAGCCACTTTGATACTTTTTTTTTTTTTTGAGTTGTAGTCTCACTCTGTCACCCACCCTGAAGTGTAGTGATACAATCATGGCTCACCACAGCCTTGCCCTCCTGGGCTTAGGCGATCCTTCTGCCTCAGCCTCCCATGTAGTTGGGACTACTGGTGTGCTCCACCATGCCCAGCTAATTTTTTAATTTTTTTATAGAGACAAGGTCTTGCTGTGTTGAGCTCCTGAACTCAAGTCATCCTCTCGCCTCGGTCTCCCAATGTGCTAGGATTATAAGCATGAGCCACCACACCCGGCTACCACTTTTATTTGATTTGTATTGCAATCCTGATTTAAGTTGCATTTCCCTGGTGTGTAATGTTATTGAATATCTTTCCCCCTTTTTTTTTCTTATTTTCTTTTTGTGTTGATGGGATCTCACTGTGTTGCCCAGGCTGGTCTCGAACTCCTAGCAATCCAAGTGATCCTCCTGCCTCAGTTTCCAAAGCACTAGAATTACAGCCACGAGCCACTGCTCCTGGCATTTTTTTTTTCACTATTTCAGTCTCCATAGAGACTGTCAAAAATTGCCAATGCTAGCTATACTGCAAGTTGTCACAGCAGGGTTTTGGGGGAAGTTTTCAGTTAGCAATAATCACACCTCAGATAAACCTCATGGGCTCCAATACTGCCACTGAGCAAACCTGAACATCTTTATTCGCCAACTTGTCATCTGCATATCCTCTTCAGTGAAATGTGTCTTCCTGTCTTTTGCCCATTTTCTAATTAGATTGCTTTGCTCTTGAGTTTTGAGCGTACTTTACATTTTCCAAATATAACCCTTTATCAAATATATGCTTTGCAAATATTTTCTCCCAGACTGTAGTCTAGCTGTTCAACCTTCCAACAGGGTCTTTCCTAGAGCAAAAGTTTTTCATTTGGCTAACATCCCGTTTATCAAATTTTCTTTTCATGGACCATGCTTCAGTCGTCACATGTTGCCGAGTCTCAGATGTGAAAGATTTTCTTGTATGTTTTTTTCTAAACATTTTATAGTTTTATATTTTGTATTTAAGTCTGTGATCCATTTTGAGTTTGTTTTTACATAAGGTGAGAGAGAGGGAAGAGAATGAAGTTCTTTATGGGGTTTTGTTTTGTTTTTTGAGATTTGTTTTGATATTGTTTGGGGGTTTTTTTGTCTATGGAGTCCATTGCTCAGTGCCATTTGTTTGTTTGGTTTTTTTAAATTATAAAGATGTGGGGTACAATTAAGGGTTAGGTATACAAGCATTGATTATGCAGGTACCCTTGTTGATGAGGTGAGTAGTGTCATTTGTTAATAGTCTGTCTTTCCTCCATTGAATTGCTTTTGCACCTGTGTCAAAAATCAGCAGGACATATGTATTCGTGTGGGTCTACTTCTGAGTTCTCTATTCGGTCCCATTTGTTTATGTATGTATTTGTTTATTTTATGAGTCAGAGTCTCACTCTGTCGCCCAGGCTGGAATACAGTGGCATGATCTCAGCTTATCGCAGCCTCAACCTTCTGGGCTCAAGAGATCTTTCCACCTCAACCTCCCAAGTAGCTAGAACTACAGGTACGAGCAATGACACCCAGCTAATTTTTTTATTTTTTGTAGAGATGAGATCTCACTATATTGCCCAGGCTGGACTCGACTTCCTGGGCTCAAGCAATCCTCACACCTTGGCCTCCCAGAGTGCTGGAATTACAGGCAAGAGTCACCACACCTGGCCTTGACCCACTGATTTAAGTATCTATTTCTCCACCAATAATTCCACACAGCCTTGATTACTGCACTTATACAAGTCTTGAAACTGGTTAGATTGACTCCTCCCACTTTTTTCCTCTTTTATCAAATCGTTTTACCTTTTCTAGTTCCTTTGCCTTCCACATAAAATTTAGAAAAGTCAGCCAGGTGTGGTGACTCACACCTGTAATCCCAGCACTTTGGGAGACAGAGGCCAGAGGATTGCCTGAGTCCATGGGTTCGAGACCAGCAGGGGCAGCATGGCAAGACCTCGTCTCTATAATAAATTTAAAAAATTAGCCAGGCATGGTGGCACACACCTGTGGTTCCAGCTACTTGGGAGGCTGAGGCAGACGGATCATCTCAGTCCAGTGAGTCGAAGCTACAATGGCTGTGAGCATGCCACTGTACTCCAGCCTGGGCAACAGAGTGTGAGACTACAATTCAAAAAAAATGTATTTGGTATTGATGATATTTCTAATTTTGGTGTTTGTTTCCAGCATGCAGGAGATACAATTAATTATTTTATGTGTTTTGTTTTCTGCTTGTTAGGTCTAGGAAGTTTTGTTGTTGTTTAGTTTTGGAGTTTTTAGTGTTTTTGTTGTTTTGTGTCTTGGTAGATTCCTTAGGATTGCCTATGTGGACAATCATGTCACTGCCAGTAAGGACAATCTTAATTCTTCCTTTCCAATCCCCGTGCTTTTTGCTCATATGATAACTCTATGGTTAATTGAGATACTGCCAGGCTGTTTTCCAAGGTGGCTGCAACATTAGACATGCCCACCCGCAAGGTATGAGGGTGCCAACTTCTCCACATTTTCATCACACTTGACTCACTTTTTAAATTCCTAGTGGGTATGAAGTGGTGTGTCATTGTGGCTTTGAATTGCACTTCCCCGTGACGAATGATGGCAAGCATCTTTTCATTGCATATTAGCCATTTGTATATCTTTCTTGGAAAAATATCTGCTCAAATCCTTTGCCCATTTTTAATTGTGTTATTATTTGTCTTATTGTTGAATTATAGCAGTCTTATTATTTTTATTTGTCTTATCTTTTTTTGTTTTGGGAGGTTTTTTTAGTTGAAGTCTCACTCTGTCCACCAGGCTGGAGTGCAGTGGCACGATCACGGCCACTGCAACATCAACCTGCTGGGCTCAGGAGATCCTCAGCCTCCCTAGTAGCTGGGACTACAGGCAAGCACCACCATGCCTGGCTAATCTTTTTATTTATTGTAGAGATGAGGTCTTGCCAACTTACCCAGGCGGGACTCAAACCCCAGGGCTCAGGCAATCCTCTCACCTTGACCTCCTAAAGTGCTGGAGTTACAGGTGTGAACCACCATGCCCAGCTTGTCTTATCATTGAATTGTAGGGATTCTTTGTATATTCTGGATATAAGTTCTTTATCAGACATATGATTTGCAAATATTTTCTCCCATTCTGTGGGTTGTTTTGAAGCCCAAATTATCTAATTTTTTTTCTTGCTTATGTTTCTAGTGTCATATCTAAGAATATTTTGATAAATCCAGAGAGAAGATGAGAAGTTGAAGTATAACAGCTGTAACTATTACAAAAACAATTATAAAAACAAGTAGAGCAACAGCAATAACATGAACACATTCTTTTATTGAATAAATGTTATTCAAGTCCTCTAGTTCCATATATAGGCTCTATGGAGAGAAAGGACAGAGAGAGAGAGAGACTGACTTACTCTATGGTCCAGGGTGGAGCACAGTGGTGCAATCATAGCTCACTGCAGCCTCGAGCTCCTGGGCTCAAATGATCCTTAGTAGCTGGGACTACAGGCATGTGCCACCACACCCCGCTAATTTTTTGTATTTTTTTTTTTTCTGTACAAATGACATCTCACTCTGTTGCCCAGGTTAGTCTTAAACTCCCAGCCTCAAGCAATCTTCCCACCTCTGCCTCCCAAAGTGCTAGGATTACAGGTAGATTACAGCCACCGTGCCTGGCCCATAAATTATTCAATTAGACCATAATTAAAACTGACGGATTTGGCAGGTAAAGAAAGAAATGGCAGGTTCTCTCTTAATCATCAGTTTCTTACTTGTGTGGACAGCAAGAGCAGCAAAGGTGCCAATTCTCCACATCCTTGTCCCACAGAATAACTTTGAGTCAAGGGGCTATGAGCATTCTGACTCAGAGAGAGAGGAAGTGACTCACCAAGTGCTGCAGCAGCAATGTGAGGCATGTACCCTTACAAAGGGCCCTGGCAGCCAATGGGTACTGCTTCGGTTCAGAGGTGGGGCAACCGTGAAGACATGAGGCTCTGATCTCCCTTTAAGAGAGAACCTGCCGTTCAGCACAGAAGGCAGTTAGCTCCACTCTGCTTCCGGCTACAGTAATACCTTCAGAATCTGCCACGGCTTGGGAGGTCAGATGGTGCACTTGTCAGTGACCAGAACATTCCTTCCCAGTGTAAGACTCCTCAAGGGCAAGACCTTTTTTCCCAAGTTCCCATTGGGCTTGCCAAGATTTCATAATAACTCTGTGTCACGGTCTCAATATCTCCCTGCCATGTGGCTTCTTGCTGTCAAGCAAGACTAACAGTCTGGGCTCAGTGGCTCATGCCTGTAATCCCAGCACTTTGGGAGGCTGAGATGGGAGGATTGCTTGAGCCCAGAAGTTCAAGACCAGCCTCGGCAACATAGCGAGACCTTGTGTCTACTAAAAATAAAAAAATTAGCCAGGCGTGGTGGTATA
The DNA here is from genome assembly GCA_027257055.1 of Cephalopachus bancanus. Taxonomy (NCBI): domain Eukaryota; kingdom Metazoa; phylum Chordata; class Mammalia; order Primates; family Tarsiidae; genus Cephalopachus; species Cephalopachus bancanus. Next base: position 547,364 of record JAPVLO010001038.1, on the reverse strand, counting down.
CGCCTGTAGTCCCATCTACTCGGGAGGCTGAGGCAAGAAGATTGCCGGAGCCCAGGAGGTCAAGGCTGGGGTAAGCCATAATTGTGCCATTACACTCCAGCCTGGACAAGAGGGAGATCCTGCTTTAAAAAAAAAGACTGATAGATTTGGCAGGTAAAGAAAGAAGTCTTTGATCATCAGTTTCTTATTTATATGGACAGCAAGAGCAGCAAAGGTACCAATTCCCCATGTCCCTTTTCTGTCCCACAGAATAACTTTGAAACAAAGGGGCCAAGGACGTGATAATGAAACACAAGTGGTGGACACTGTATGGCTGGGGAGCTGATTCCCTGCTGCAGACATGCAGCGTCATAGCCTGCAGCTGCACCCTAGGGGAAAGGGAAGCAGGAAGCCTCCTATGGTGCCAGAACCCAGGAAATGCCAAGAAATGTCCCGTGACGCCTCCCTGGGAAGATAGGAGGTGAGTGGGAAGTGGCTTTGTGGCAGTTTGTCCCAAGCCACCCTGTTAAGTCAGACCCATGCCGGGAGCCGGGGAGGAATGTGTGATCTGGTGCCATGCATAGGATGCAAAGAATTGCACAGAAGTGAGACTGGAAAATATAGTTTACTTAAAAGTAAGAGAGAGGGGGAGATTCACCTCCCCAGGGTAGGGGAGGAGGCAAACATGGTGGCTCAAGCCTGTAATCTCAGCACTTTGGGAGACCAAGGTGAGAGTATTGCCTGAGCCCACAGGTTCGAGACCAGCCTAGACAACTTGGTGAGACCTCATCTCAACAATAAATCAAAAAATTATCCGGGTGTGGTGTGGCATGTGCCTGTGGTTCCAGCTATTTGGAAGGCTGAAGTAGAAGGATCACCTGAGCCCAGCAGATCGAGACTGCGGTGGCCGTGAGCATGCCACTGCACTCCAGCTTGGGTGTCAGAGTGAGACTCCAACTCAATCAATCAATCAATGTAAAAAATAAAGCAATCAATCTACAATCATTTCCTGTGCACCTACTGTGTGCCAGGCCTGTGCTGGGCAGCACAGGGGTCACCACTGTAAACATGACCCTGGGTCCTGCCTTCACTGAACTGTAATATACACAAATATGCCAGGTGCGGTGGCTCACACCTGTAACTTTAGGAGGCCAAGGTGAGAGGATTTGCCTGAGCCCAGGGATTCGAGACCAGCCTGGACAGCTTGGGGAGACCTTGACTTCAAAATAAATCAAAAGATTAGCTGGGCATGATGGTGCATGCCTGTGGTTCCAGCTGCTTGGAGGGCTGAGGCAGAAGGATCACCTGAGCCCAGCAGGTCGATGCTGGGGTGGCCGTGAGCATGTCACTGCACTCCAGCCTGGGAGACACAGTGACACTCCAACACACACACACACACACACACACATACACACAACACCTGGAGTCCAGATAAAATTGATTCCAAACCATTGTCTGCTCTCTATCCTGTTTAATTTGCAAAGAAAATTATTTACTAACCATCTTCTAATAACTAGACCCATTCATTTCCCCCTAAAAATCACTCCCTTTTCTCAAATTGTCCCACCTCCCCTTTCCTATGAAGGTGCCTAAGCATCTGTATTCCTCTGGGGTGTCAAGTAGCCAGTCTCCTGCGATTTCCCCTATGCAATACACGTTAAAATACATCTGTACACCTTTGTCTCTGCTATTCTGCCTTTGGTCAGTTCATTTTCAGCGAACCTTCAGAAGGTGACCAGAGATTTCTCTCTTTGCCCCTACACAACCAAAGTGGTTCACATCTCCCCTGTGGTACAACTTTTACAGGCGTGCAAAAATCATATTATAAATGCTCCACGCAATCCTTAATTCTGTACCCCAACCACCTTATCTATCTGACTCTCACACATCAAGCCTCCCTCCTTCACCCAGGGTCAGGTACCAAGCAACTAGAGACCACCACTCCCATCTAGAACCCACTGACATTATTCAGACTGGCCAGTCCTAAGCTGGTTGCCCATGTCCTGCCTTACCTTTCCCATGGAAAACCCAATAAAGATATGGCCCGGGCTTTCCCCTTCACTCCTTCTGCCTCCTGACCGAACACAGAGCTGCCCCATGTGACCTCATGTGACTGGGCGTGAGCCTTCTCTCGGGAAGTGGTGGTAACAAATTCTTTCAATGGCATTAACGTCTTGGTGTGGCCACTCAGTCCCCCCTCAGGCTGAAATTTCATGACAGCCATTGAGACAACTGGCGCCCTCTCCCATCTGCTTCCTGGAGGACCCCAGCTGACTCAAGAGAGATTGATCTGATAAATAATCAGTCGAGGATCACGGAACCCAGAGCTTTCACGGGTGGAGAAGGTTAGAACTTTGGAAAAAGAGGAAACCACACTGAGCCCGGTGGTGTTGGGTTGGATGGAGGTGGTGATGTGAACTCTGGTTTGCAATACAGAGAGAGAGAAATTAGCATGAGTGTGGATACATGGATGTGCCATATGTTTTCTCTAGGTCTCCCATTGGATGGCCCTAGGGCAGAAATACGAGAGGGGGACCAAAAAAACATAATTTACTTATTTAAGAAGTGTTTATCTTACATGTGTAAAATTCGGTCACCTTCAAAGTCCTCACCATTTGATGCAATGCACCTACTGAGACACTTTTTTCCACTACTCAGAACAGTTTTTGAAAGCGTCAATGTTGATGCCTGTGAGTGCTTCTGATGGTTTTTTTGTTGTTGTTGTTTGTTTGTTTGTTTGTTTTGAGTTGGAGTCTCACTCTGTCGCCCAGACTGGAGTGCATTGGCCGCTTCCAGCCACCGCAGCCACAACCTGCTGGGCTCCAGCGATCCTTCCGCCTCAGCCTTCCAAGTAGCCAGAATTACAGTCATGCGCTACCACGCCCGGCTGATTTTTTTATTTATTTTAGAGATGAGGTCTCGCTGCCCAGGCAGGTCTCGAACCCGCGGGCTCAGGCAATCCACTCCCCTCAGCCTCCCAAAGGCGCGGGATCACAGGCTGAGTCACCGAGCCCGGCAGACTTCTGCTGTTTTTTATTTCACCTCATCCACATCCCACACCGGCAAAATGTTTCCCTTTGAGGACTTTTTTTCATCTGGGAAAACAAAAAACAAAGTTTTGAGGTTGAGGTCGGGTGAATAAGGAGGGTGGGCCACGGGGGTCATGCCACTTTGGGTCAAAAATTGCTCAACACTCAACAAGGTGTGGGCTGGTGCACTCATAAATCACCCACCGTGAAATGGGTAAATGCGCTGGAAAAAAATTCACCAAAGCCAAATGCAGCCTCTCACAACAATCCTGGCTGGTGCATTGAGTCCAATGGGTTTCTAGAAAGCTTACCTAGTAGGGAAGCCTGTTTGACGAGGGATCTGCCTTCTGAAAGATAAGAAAACGTTTCTTTGAGTACTCCCTCATACCTCGGTAGTGATGAGACCTTGGTTTCAAGCACCATTCCCTACTCCTTGGAGAAATGACTCATCCCAGGGCTGGAACAAGGAAGTTTGGAATGAGCCTAAACAAAGAATTGTGGGAGCATGTCCAGAGGACGTGGGATTCAGAGAATGAGAAGACAAGCCACAAACAAGGAGAAAGTATTTGCAGAAGACATATCTGATAAAGGTCTGCCAGCCAAAACACACGAGGAACTATTAAAACTCAACAGCAAGAAAACAAACAACCTAAGTTTAAATAAGCCAAAGACCTGAACAGATACCTCACCAGATGACACAGATGGAAAATAAACATACAAAGGGATGCCTCACATTGGATGTCATTAGAGACATGAAAATGAAAACCATGAATGAGAAGCTGAGCATGGTGACTCACGCCTGTCATTCCAGCACTTTGGGAAGCAGATGTGAGAGATTGCCTGAGTCTAGGGGTTCAAGACCAATGTGGCCAACTTGGCAAGACCTTATCTCTATGATCAATCAAAAAAATTAGCCAGGTGTGGTGGTGTACACCTGTAGTTTCAGCTACTTGAAAGGCTGAGGCAGAAAGATCACCTGAGTCCAGTAGGTCGAGGCTGTTGTGGCTGTGAGTGTGCCACTGCACTCCAGCATAGACGACAGGGTGAGGCTCTGACTCAAAAAATAAATAAAACAAAATAAAATGAAACAATGAGACACCACTGCACACCTACTGGAATGGCCAGAATCCAAAACACTGACACTACCAAATGCTGACAAGGATGCACTCTAGCCTGGGCAACAGAGTGAGACTCTGATTCAGACCACTCATGTATTGCTGTCGGGAGTACAAGATGGTAGGCACTTTGGAAGATAGTTAGCCGGGTTCGGTGGCTCAGCCTGTAATCCCATGCCTTTGGGAGGCTGAGGTGAGTGGATTGCCTGAGCCCGCGGGTTCGAGGCCCATCTGGGCGGCGAGACCTCATCTCTACAATAAATAAAAATATCAGCCGGGCGTGGTAGCGCATGCCTGTATTTCCGGCTACTTGGAAGGCTGAGGCGGAAGGATCACCGGAGCCCAGCAGGTCAAGGCTGCGGTGACCGGGAGCGGCCGCTGCACTCCAGTCTGGGCAACAGAGTGAGACTCCAACTCAAAAAAAAAAAAAAAAAAAAAAAAAGGAAGACAGCTTGGCAGTATCTTATAAAACTAAGCCTTACTCTTACCATATGATCCAGCAATCACATTCCCTGGTATTTATCCAAAGGAATGAAAAACATGTCCACAAAAAAAAAATCTGCACACGGATGTTTATGGCAGCTTTATTCATAATGACCAAAACACAGAAGCAACCAGATGCCCTTCAGCAGGCGAATGGATAAATAACTATGGTACATCCAGATAACAAAATACCATTCAGCTCTAAAAAGGAATGAGCTATTAAGCCATGAAAATACATGGAGGAAATGTAGATGCATGTTCACGAAGTGAAAGAAGTCAACCTGAAAAGTCTACAGGCAGGCCAGGCATGGTGGCTCATGCTGTAATCTCAGCACTTTGGGAGATTAATTTAAAAATTAGCCAGGTATGGTGGCCATGCCTGTAGTCCCAGCTATTCGGGACGCTGAGGCAGAAGGATTGACTGAATCCAGGAAGTTGAGCCTGTGATGAGCCATGATCATGCCACTGCTCTCCAGCCTGGACAACACAGTGAGACCTCAGCTCAAAAAAAAAAAGAAAAAAAGAAAAAAGATCACATACATCATGATTCCAACTATATGATGTTTTGGAAGAGGCAAAACTATGGAGACAGTAAAAGGATCAGTGGGGCTACGGGAAAGGAAGGGGGAATAAACAGGAACATGGGGAACATTTAGGGCAGTGAAACTATTCTGTATGACACTGCAATGTGTCATGGCACATTTGTCAAAAAGCATAGCACATGCAACAGCAAGAGTGAACTCTAATGTGAACTGTGGACTCTGGGAGATAATGAGGTGTCAATGTAGGCTCATAGCTGATAGTCAAGGTCCTACCCTGAATGGGATGTAGGTGGTGGGGTGACTGCATGTGTGAGGGCAGGAGGTATAAGGGAATTCTCTGTAATTTCTGTTCACTTTTTCTGTGAACGTGAGGCACCACTGCACACCCACTGGAATGGCCAAAATCCAAAACACTGACACTACCAAATGCTGGCAAGGATGTTGAATAACAGGACCATTCGTGTATTGCCATTGGGAATGCAAATGTTTTTAAAAAAAATTAAGTGTACGCCGGGCACAGTGGCTCATGCCTGTCATCCCCGCACTTTGGGAGGCGGAGGCGAGAGGATTGCCTGAGCCCAGGGGTTCAAGACCAGCCTGGGTAACATGGCAAGACCTTGTCGCTACAGTAAACTTAAAAATTAGCTGGGTGTGGTGGCACAAGCCTGTAGTTCCAGCTACTCAGAAGGCTGAGACAGAAAGATCGCTCGAGCCAAGCAGGTTGATGTTGCAGTGGCCATGTGTGTGCCACTGCACTCTAGCCTGGGCAACAGAGCGAGACTCTGATTCAGAAATAAAATAAAGTGTACTTTTTAAAAGGACATAAGAACCAGCTTGAAGAGGCTTCCACTCACCACATCTTGAATAATTTGAGAATCAAAATAATAATATTAATTTTTAATTTTTTTTAGAGAGAGACAGGGTCTTACTATGTTGCCCAGGCTGGTCTCAAATTCCTGGACTCAAGCGATCCTCCCACCTCTAGCTCCTAAAGTGCTGGAATTACAAATGTGAGCCACTGCACCTCACTTCTAAGTATATTTAGACAACTAAATGTCATATGTGTGCCTGACATGATGACTCTAGCCTATAACCCCAAAGCTTTGGGAGGCTGAGGCAAGAGGACCACTTGAGCCCAGGAGCTGGAGGTTACAGTGAGCTATAATTGCTCCACTACACTTCAGCCTGGATGACAGAGCGAGACCCTGTCTCAAAAAAAAAAAAAAATATGTGGTTCTCAATTGGGCCATTTTGTTATAAAGGATGTTTTGGGACAGTGGATGGGACCTAAATGGGGCTTGAAGATTAGATAGTAGTAATGTAAGGACCATGCCAGTTTCCTGATCTTGGATCTGGTTATGTTAAAAGAGAGCCCTTGTTTGCAAGAGCTACACACTAAAATATTCAGAGTGAAGTGGTGAGACATTTTGATGGCCACTTAAACTCAAGTGGTTCAGAAAATAAAAGTGAGGTAATAATAGTTACCTCGAGCCAGGCGCAGTGACTCACTCCTGTAATCCCAGCACTTTGGGAGGCTGAGGTGGGAGGATTACATGAGGCTAGGCGTTCAAGACCAGCCTGGGAAACATAGCAAGATCCTTTCTCTATTAGAAATAAAGACAGTCAGGTGCAGTGGTTCACGCCTGTAATCCCAGCACTTTGGAAGGCAGAGGCGAGAGGATTACCTGAGCCGGCAGGTTTGAGACCTCATCTCTACAATAAATCAAAAAATTAGCCAGCATGGTGGTGCGCGCCTGTAATTCCAGCTACTTGGAAGGCTGAGGTGGAAGGATCGCCTGAGCAAAGCAAGTCGAGGCTGTGGTGGCCGTAAGTTTGTCATTTCACTCCAGCCTGGGTGAAGAGTGAGACTCCAACTTAATAATAATAATAACAACAATAATAGTAATAATAAATAGTTACCTTCTAGATAGTTGTGAACATTAGATTATACCAGGCGAAATGTCTATAACAGTTCCTGGCACATAATCTCTCAATGAATTTAAGATATTAATATATAAAATCTAACCACTAAAATGTTTAACCAGTGGGGCCTTCATCTGTAGGTTACTATTTCTTCACAACCAAATATACACACATACACCTACACGTTTTTTGTGTATGTTTGTGTGTATGGGTAGCGCCATCCTAATTTCTGCCACCAGAGGGCGCGTCAGACTTAGTTAGGGTCTGCCGGGTTTTGGGATTAGATGATTGTGGTTCTCAAATGATTTAGTCTCAAAATTCCTTTCTACTTTTTTTTTGGGGGGGTGGGGTTTTTAGTTGGAGTCCCACTCTGTCGCGCAGGCTGGAGTGTCGTGGCTGGCTCAGGCGATCCTTCCACCTCAGCCTTCCAAGTAGCAGGAACTACAAGCATGAACCATCACACCTGGCTTTCCTTTCTACTCTTAAAACGTACTAAGGACTCTACGTTTATGAGGTCTATAAACAATGATAGACTCTATCTACGTTAAGAGCTCTACGTTTATGAGGTCTATATACAATGATAGACTGGTTAGGCCGGGCACGGTGACTCACGCCTGTAATACCAGCACTTTGGGAGGCAGAGGCAAGGGGACTGCCTGAGCCCAGAGGTTCGAGACCAGCCTGGGCCACTTGTCGAGACTTTGTCTCTATAATAAACGAAAAAAAAAATTAGCTGGGCATGGTGGTGCATGCTTATTTATAGTTTCAGCTACTTGGAAGGCTGAGGTGGAAGGATTGCCTGAGCCCAGCAGGTCCACCACTGCACTCCAGCCTGAGAGACAGAGTGGTACTCCGACTCAAATAAAATTAAATAAATAAAATAAAATTATATACTGGTGAACAGCTCTCTGGAGAAAAGAAAAGTCCTCATATAGCATTTCCTGATTTCCATGGTGAAAATTCTTCCACAATGATGCATTTCAAGTTACCAAAGGTTTAAGGACTGGCTTACAAGATCTTGAAATTTTTTCATTGGCTCTCCCTGGCCAGCAGGGGCTGGCACCAGCACACAACTGGATATCTACCAATATCTTCCTTATTAAAATTCAAAGTGGCCAGGTGCAGTGGCTCGCGCCTGTAATCCCAGCACTTTGGGAGGCCAAGGTGAGAGGATTAACCTGAGCCCACAAGTTTGAAACCAACCTGGAAAAGTTGGCAAGACCTCATCTCTACAATAAATTAAGAAAAATTAGCCAGTATGATGGCACATGCCTGTAGTTCCAGCTACTTGGAAGACTGAGTCGGAAGGATTGCCTGGGCCATCAGTTCAAGGCTGCGGTGGCCGTGAGCATGCCATTGCCCTCCAGCCTGGGCAACAAAGTGAGACTCTGACTCAAAAAACAAAATTTAAACTGAACATTTTAAAGATTGACTTATTTGTTTTTTAAAAAAACATCATAAACCCTTTACGTGTTAATATCAGAGAAAGGACATCATCAGAAACCACATAACCTCTGAAAAATGACATTGCACATTGGAGAGAAGAGCAAGCCAAACAACATTTTAGGAATATTATGAAAATAGTTTTGACCTTGTGCTCAAAGCCTGCTTGAAAGGTTGTCAGAGACCACCCCCACCAGGGATGGGGCAGAGATTGCAGGTCATATGTGAGGACCACTGGCTTAGAACTGCAGTTCTCACCTCTCTTCAACCCAGCATTCCCCGCTGTAAAAATAATATGTAAATGTTTTGTCACATTCCTTTTATTATCATGAAATGAAATTCACACACAGAATAACATAAGGGCACATATAATTTCTAACAAAAAAAATCACTGCATGGCTGGGCACAGTGGATCATGCCTGTAATCCCAGCACTTTGGGAAGCTGAGGTAGAAGGATCATGCGAGATCCTAAAAGTTCAAGACCAGCCTGGGCATCATAGCAAGATCCTTTCTCTATTAAAAATAAAGATGAGCCGGGCTCGGTGGCTCAGCCTGTAATCCCGCACCTTTGGGAGGCTGAGGTGAGTGGATTGCCTGAGCCCGCGGGTTCGAGACCCACCTGGGCAGCGAGACCTCATCTCTACAATAAATCAAAAAATCAGCCGGGCGTGGTAGCACGCACCTGAAATTCCGGCTACTCGGAGGGCTGAGACGGAAGGATCACCGGAGCCCAGCAGGTGAGGCTGCGGTGGCCGGGAGCGGCCACTGCACTCCAGTCTGGGCAACAGAGCGAGACTCCAACTCAAAATAAATAAATAAATAAAAAAATAAAGATAACCAGGTGCGCTGGCTCACGTCTGTAATCCCAGCACTTTGGAAGACAGCGACAAGAGGATCACCTGAGCTGGCAGGTTCAAGACCAGTCTGGACAATTTGGTGAGACCTCATCTCTACAATAAATCAAAAAATTAGCCAGGCATGGTGGCATGTGCCTGAGGGTCCAGCTACTTGGAAGGCTGAGGCAGAAGGATCACCTGAGCCCAGCAGGTCGATGCTGGGGTGGCCGTGAGTGTGACACTGCACTCCAGCCTGGGTGACAGAGTGAGACTCTGACTCAGATACATACATGCATACATACATACATAAAAATGTTAAAAATCACAGAAGCACATTATAATATAGAAAAGAAGCAAACAAAAGTACCACCTACAATCCCTTACCAGACACTGTGTGCAGGCATGAAGGAGGTATTTGGATTTTTAAAAGGTGGCACATGTACATGGCATATATGATTTAACACCCAGCTGGGTTCAGGGCGGCTCCCGCAATCAAACACATCAGTGCACTGAGATGTGGACTGTTCACATCAAAGTGTGATAAATACTGACTACCAAAATAGCCTTGTGTCAGCTCGGGTCGGGTTTCGCCACCAAGTAAGTTAGACAACGATCTCTTTCTTTTCAGAGTTATTTGGACCCTGGAACTGTGGCTGACAGAGCCTATAATTTATCACAGACGAGGGGTGTTTTATGAGGTCAATGCTTGGATGCGATTCTGCTCATGAACATACAGAGTCAGATGTTCCTGTTTTGGATGAAATATAAATTTAGATTTGAGGTGAATAAGACAGTACAGCCAAATGTCTATTTCTCTAGGTGACATTTTGAAATAAGAACTGAATAAGAACATTCAAGTCCCGGCATGGTGGCTCATGCCTATAATCGCAGTAGAGGCGAGAGGATTGCCTGAGCCCAGGGACTCGAGACCAGCCTGGGCAACTTGATGAGATCTCTTCTCTACAATAAATCAAAAATTAGCTAGGCGTGGTGGTCCCACATACTTGGAAGACTGAGGAGGAAGGCTTGCTTGAGCCCAGCATGTCAAGGTTACAGAGGCTATAAGTATGCCACTGCATTTCAGCCTAAGCAACAGGATGAGACTCTGGCTCAAAACAAAAAAAAAGAAAAGAAACAAAGAAAAAACAGTCACACTGAATGCCTGTAATCTCAACACTTTGGGAGGCCAAGGTGGGAGAATTGCTTGAGCCCAGGAGATCAAGACCAACCTGGGAAACAAAGTGAGCCCTCATTCTACAAAAAAAATTAAAAACCTAACCAGGCATGGTCGTGCATACCTGTAGTCCCGGCTACTCGGAAGGCTGAGGAAGAAGGATTGTCTGAGCCCAGGAGGTGGAGGCTGTGGAAAGCTCTGACCATGCCACTGCGCTCCAGCCTGGGCAACAGAGCAAGACTCTAACTCAAAAAAGAAGAAGAGAAGAAGAAGAAGAACAATCATATGTCTACATAGACTGTAACAGAAGCCAAACAGAGCTACAGGCTTAGATTGTCAGTGACTCAAATACTATAAAAGGGGCAGACGCTGGTGATACAATTCTCTGAAATGAACATTCCCAGTATCAACTTCTGCCCCATAGTATCATCTTCCCTTGATTTATAGGCAGTTGCTTTCTTGGAAAATTCAGAGTATAGTATAGTAAAATGGCGTGAAAGTCTTCCTGCTTATACATAAAATGGGAGAGGCCCCAGGTTGGTCTTGAACTTCTGGCTTCCAGGCCTCCAGCCTCTCGTGATTGTTAACATATTCTTCCCGTACAGGTGGACTCAGCAGAACGCAGGAAACTTTTCCTTGTCAGAGCTGCGGGTGCATCGCAGGATGCCCAAAGTGCCTGGCTCCAGACACTAAATGCCAGAAGTTCCCTTGATTTAAATGCACCTCCCGGGGCGGCCCCAGCTGCTGGGAGCCATTTGCTAAACTCCTGAGAGAGGCATGTCCAAGGGGAGGTGGAGTTGCAGTAACCTGGGAGAGGCCCTTGGTCACTCAGAGGGCAGCGAGAGGTTCTCCTCCTCCAGGGGGCGCTGGAGGCACTGAGGACACCGGCAGGGGACTTAGACCCACGGTCTCCATCACACCCTGTCTGGGGCAGTCACCTGAGTCAACAGTAACATAGACAACAGCATCTGCACAGGGAACTTTGACCCTTACATGCATGTGACCATAGACATGAGCTGAGCGTTTCTGGATGTATGTATTTATTTTTGAGTCAGGGTCTCACTCTGTTGCCCAGGCTGGAGTGCAGTGACACGATCACAACTCACCACAGCCTCGACCTCCTGGGCTCAAGCGATCCTCTGGCCTCAGCCTCCGAGTAGCTGAGACTATAGGAGCCACTACATCTGACTAATTAAAAATAAATATATATTTGTAAAGGGCTCGCTATGTTGCCTAGGTTGGTCTTGAACTCTAGGCCTCCAGTGATCCTCCCACCTCAGCTTTCCAAAGCACTGGGATTACAGGCGTGAGCCACCACACACAGCCAAGTGCTTTATTGATGACTGGTGCTCTTATTTACAGAACCTCAACATGTATAGGTGTCACTATCATTCACTGTCAGCACCAGCATGCGTCCCTGTGCCGTCATCAATAAGCTTGCTGCCATCAAGGCGTACCTAAGACTAAGACACAGATCTCAATATGGTGACATGGGCTGACACATGTATTTGCAAGATTCCACACGGGCCAAGCACGGTGGTTCGTGCCTGTAATTCCAGGATTTGGGAGGCTGAGGCAGGAAGATTGCTGAGCCCGCAGGTTCGAGATCAGCCTGGGCAACATGGAGAGACCTTGTCTCTACAAATAAATAAAAAAATTAGCCGGGTGTGGTAGTGCACGCCCGTGGTTCCTGCGACTCGGAAGGCTGAGGTGGTAGGGTCGCCTGAGCCCAGCAGGTGGAGGCTCCAGTGGCCGTGAGCAGCATGCCACTGTACTCCAGCCTGGGCCACAAAGTGAGGCTCAGACTCCAAAAAAACAAGAATCCACACAGGTGGATACTGACTTGTGTGTTAATGGCAGCCCTTGACATGACACCTGTGTGTATGACATCAACACAAGCATGGACATATGGACACACAACATACAGGTGTGGACACACACATCTGCACCAGGGAGTGAAGATGCCTTTCTGAACCTTGTCCTTCCCCACCCCCCAACCCCCCTGCCTAGAACCCCGGGTGGGGAAGTTCCAATTAAGTTGTGTCTCCAACATCTGGCAGAGAACAGAGACATCATAAATGCTTGAATAAATGAGCATGTGAAAGAATGAGTGAAGAACAATAAATGTTGCAAACTCACCAGGTGCAATAGGCACTCACATGCCCAATCTAATTAATCCATACCACAGTCTCTATGAAATAGGAACCGATTTGTTTGTTTGCTTTTGCTTCTGTTTTTGTTTTGAATCAGTGTCTCACTCTGTCACCCAGGCTGGAGTGCAGAGGTATGCTCACGCCCACCACAGCTTTGACCTGCTGGACTCAGGCTATCCTCGCGTCTCAACCTTTCAAGTAGCTTGTACTACAGGTGTGCATCACCAAGCCCAACTAATTTTCTTGATTTATTATAGCGACAAGGTCTCGCCAAGTTGCACAGGCTGATCTCGAACCTGTGGGCTCAGGTAATCCTCTTGTCTCTGCCTCCCAAAGTGTTAGGATTACAGGCATGAGCCACCATGCCCGGTTAATAGGGACTATTATGATCCTACCAAACAGATGAGGAAAACTGGGTCACAGAAACATGATGTAACTTTCCCAAAGGCATACACCATGTAAGTGACAGAGCTTGGATTTGACCCAAGTTTCTTTTTTTCTTTTTTCTTTTTCTTTTTCTTTTTTTTTTTTTTTGAGTTGGAGTCTCACTCTTTTGCCCAAGCTGGAGTGCAGTGGCACACTCACTGCCACCACAGCTTGACCTGCTGGGCTCAGGCAATCCTTCTGCCTTAGCCTTTCAAGTAGCTGGAACCACAGTCTCACACCACCATGCCGGCTAATTTTTTTATTTATTATAGAGATGAGGTCTCACCAAGTTCCCCCAGGCTGGTCTCGAACCCCTGGACTCAGGCAATCCTCTCGCCTCTGCCTCCCAAAGTGCTGGGATAACAGGCTTGAGCCACTGCACCCTGCCTGACCCAAGTTTCTTAACCACTGGCCTGCCCTAATCATGATGGGAGAATTCCCTCCCTCAATTCCTGAGGCACATTGCCAACCTCCTTCCAGCGTAGGCTCTCAGCAAGCTAAAAGAAGAAATGGCAGTTTTTCATCAAGTTAAAGGGGAGAAAAGAGGTAGAAACACTTTAAGCCCAGTAAGATTCAAAAGTTCTGGACTAGGGGGTAATTTCTGGCCCAGTGAAGGGGTTGGGGAATATTCTTGTGGACACTCCACTCTAAGTCAGAAGAGCAAGGGGGTTCCTCTCCCTCCTCTTCCCAACCCACATTATCGTGGATCTGTAGTCCTTGTCCTGATGAGAATGTGGAGGAAACAACCCTCAAACACTGCTGGTGGGAATGTAAAATGCAGCCCCTGTAGAAAATGGTTTTGTGGTTCCTCAAAAACTTGAGCATAGGGGCAGGCGCAGTGGCTCATGCCTTTAGTCCTAGCACTTTGGGAGACCAAGGTGAGAGGACTGCTTGAGCCCAACAGTTCAAAACCAACCTGTACAACATAATGAGACCCTGCCTCTACAAAAAAATCAAAAAATAAACTGGCGTGGTGGTGCATACCTGTAGTCCCAGCTACTCAGAGGGCTGAGGTGGAAGGATCACCTGAGCCCAGGAGGTTGAGGCTACAGTGAGTGGTGATTGTGCCACTACACTCCAGCCTGGGTGACAGAGTAAGACTCCGACTCAAAAAAGCAAAAAAAAAAAGTTGGCTGGGCACGATGGCTCATGCCTGTAATCCCAGGACTTTGGGAGGCAGAGAAGAGAGGATTGCCTGAGCCCAGAGGTTCAAGACCAGCCTGGAAAACTTGGCAAGACCTTGTCTCTACAATAAATCAAAAAATTAGCCGGGTGTGGTGGTGTGTACCTATAGTTCCAGCTACATGGAAGGCTGGAGTGAAAGGACAACCTGAGCACAGAACCTGTGCGTCATGCTTGAGACTTGTGCTGTTTATTTCCATTACCTGATTCCATTACCTGGCCTTGATGTGAATTTGGGGGGGATTTTCTACCCTGACAGTGTTCCAGGAAGGATAGCTGAATTTTATAAACTCACATTATTAGAAGCCAGAGGAAAGGGAATTGGAGATAAAAATCAGATCATACTGTGGTGTCTCATGCCTGTAATCCCAGCACTTTGGGAGATGAGAAGACTGCCTCAGCCCAGGGGTTCGAGACCAGCCTGGGCAACTTGGCAAGACCTCGTCTCTACAATAAATTAAAAAAATTCGCCAGGTGTGGTGACACATGCCTGTAGTTCCAGCCACTTGGAAGGCTGAAGCAGAAGGATCACCTGAGCCCAGCAGGTCAAGTCTGTGGTGGCCATGAGCATGCCACTGCACTCCAGCCTGGGAAACAGAGTGAGACTCCTACTCAATAAAATAAAATGAATAGCACTTTGGGAGGCCAAGGTGAGAGGATTGCCTGAGCCCACGGGTTCGCGAACTGCCTGGCAACTTGGCGAGACCTCATTTGTACAATAAATCAAAAAATTAGCCAGTCATGGTAGCGCACGCCTGTAGTTTCGGCTACTTGGAAGGCGAGGCAGAAGGATCGCCTGAGCCCGGTAGGTCGAGGCTGGGATGGCCATGAGCATGCCACTGCACTCCAGCCTGCGCGACAAGAGTGAGACTCCAGCTCAAAAACTAATTAATTAAAATAAAATCAGATCACAAGAGGAGCTGTGAACAGGTCAGGAGCAATTCCCACCAGCCTTGGGCAGCAGGGAGGGTGCGTCACCACAAGTGAACATCGGGCAAGTAAAATGTCAGAGAAGAAGTGCAGGTGACAGTCGCCAGGGGCACTGACTTTTCAGAATCGGGTCCATGCACAGGTCTGGGTGTTTGTTGCCGAACTTCTTTCCCTGTGGATAAAACAAGCATCTCTTCCCCAGTATCCCAAGGCCTATGACTCCACCTCCAGGATGCTCACAGGCAGAGCTCCAAGATACTGTCCTGTGAAGAATGTGGCAGATGATAGTTTCCCGAAATGGCCACAGTAATATTTTGGGTCTCACAAATTTTGAGTCTTCCTGTGGAAGCTTGCCCTCCCATCAAAAGGCAGAGAATTTCCCTCTCCTTGAAGCTGGGCCAAACTTTGTGGTTGCCTTGACAAAAAGAAAAGAAAAGAAAAGAGAGGCAGAATTGGCACTGCCTGACGTCCAAGGCTACGTCATAAAAGACCGCATGGCTCCTGCTTGTTCTTTTCTTTCCTTTCCCTCTTCTCTTGCTCTTCCCACTTCCCATCCTCTGGGATCTGGCTGCCACGATGTGAGGAAACCCAAGCAGCCACATGGGAAGGTCACAAGTGGATGTTTCAACCACAGCCCTCAGGTGAGGTCCCAGCTGCCAGGCAGCATCAGCTGCCCGACAGGTGAGTGAGGAAGCTTCAGATCATTTTAGCCCACCCGAGTGTCTGTCTGTTGGGTGGAGCAGAGATGAGCCATTCCTGCTGAGCCCTGCCCAATTGCAGATTTGTGGGCAAAGCAAATCTTCTCATTGGGGTTGGTTTGTTTTGTGAACTAGATGGCTTCCAGTTCTTTCCCAGCTGAGGGGAAAGAGGACTTGAGGACTTTTCCTGTCATTCAAACCTAACTGAACGTCACTTCCTTGCTTAAACACCTCCCATCTTCCTCCGAGTGAAAGCCAAAGATGACACCTGCCCTAAAATACTCTTCCCACATGATCTGCCCCCACCATCATTCCCCGTCCACATCACCTCTCTGAATCATCTTCCACCCTCCCCACCCACCCCTCTGCTCCAGCCACACTGGCCTCCTTGTTTTGATCCTTGAATTTGAACTCGCCAGGCAAGCCCCACCTCAGGTCTTTGCACTTACTGTTCTCTCATCTCAGAACACTCTTTCCCACGGGTGCGGTGGCTCATGACTATAATCCCAGCACTTTGGGAGGTGGAGGTGAGAGAATTGCCTGAGCCCACGAGCTTGAGACCAACCTGGGCATCATGGCCAGACTTCGTCGCTACAATTTTTAAAAAAAATTAGCCAGGCATGGTAGCACACACCTGTAGTTCCAGCTACATGGAAAGCTAAGGCAGAAGGATCACCTTAACCCAGCAGGTCGAGGCTGTGATAACCGTGAGTGTGCCACTGCACTCCAGCCTGGGCAACAGAATAAGACTCCAACTCAAAAAAAAAAAAAAAAAAAAAAGCCCTTCCCCCGAAATCCACACGGATCCCACCTCACCTTCAGGTCTTTGCTTAAATGTCACCTTTCTATTAAGGTCATAAAAGACCACATGGCTTCTGCTTGTTCTTTCCATGGCCACTTTATTTAAAACTATAGATCGCCCCTCCCCAAAAAAAATCACCACCCATTCTCATTCCCTGGGTTTCATGTCTGCATAACACTCACCACGGTCTAATATATTGCATATTTCACTTACATTCCTTGTGTTTAGTCTGTCTGCCCAACTAGAGCATAAGTTCCGAGAGGGCAGGTAAGGGACCTCTGTCTGTCTTGGTCACCACTGTATCTCAAGTGCCTACAATGGTACAGGGCATATGTTCACACTCTGAGAATATTTGTTGGATACATTGAGGAAATGAATGAATTAAGGGATGAGGATGTTGTTGGACAAATAGATCCAGGAGGTTGGGCTCAGTGGCTCAGCCTGTCATCCCAGCACTTTGGGAGGCAGAGGCAAGATGATTGCCTGAGTCCAGGGGTTAAAGACCAGCCTGAGCAACTTGGTGAGACCTTGTCTCTACAATAAATCAAAAAATTAGCTGGGCATAGTGGTGCACACCTCTAGTTCCAGCTACTTAGAAGGCTGAGGCAGAAGGATTGCCTGAGCCCAACAGGTCGAGGCCGCGGTGGCCATGAGCGTGCCACTGCACTCCAGCCTAGGCGACAGAGTGAGACTCTGACTCAAAAAAAGAACCACTCTCCTGATTTTTTTGCCACCATACATTAGCCTTACCTGTTCTGGAACTTCATTTAAATGAAATCATACAATATGTTCTTTTCTATGTCTGGCTTCTTTCACTCATTATAATGCTTTTAGCTTCATCCATGCTGTGCGTGTAGCAATGGTTCATTCCTTTTTCTTGCTGAACTGGATTAATTGCACAGATGTATCACAGTTTGCTTATCCATTCTACAATTTTTTAGAAAATATTTTTAGGTCAGGTGTGGTGGCTCACGCTTGTAATACCAGCACTTTGGGAGGTGGAGGTGAGAGAATTGCCTAAGCCCAGGGCTTGAGACCAGACTGGGCAACTTGGGGAGACCTCGTCTCTACAATTAATCAAAAAATTAGCTGAACATGGTGGTGCGTGCCTGTAGTTCCAGCTACTTGAAAGGCGGAGACGGAAGGATCGCCTGAGTCCAGAAGGTCGAGGCTGTGGTGGCCGTGAGCTTGCCACTGCACTCCAGCCTGGGCAACAGAGTGAGACTCCAACTCAAAGAAAAAAATTTAAAAATATTTTTGTAGAGGTGTGGTCTTGCTATGTTGCCCAGGCTGATCTCAAATTCCTGGCCTGAAGCAGTCCTCCCACCTCAGTCTCCCAAAGTGCTAAGATTACAGGCGTGAGCCACTGCTCCCGACCCCCATTTTACAATCAATGAACCTAATATCCTTTCAGTCCTTCTCCTCTCCTTCATTCCCATGGTCCCTGACCTGGCCCAGGCATCTCCTCCTTACACCCAGGTCTGCACCCCAGCCTTCTTCTTCTTAGTCTCTGGCCTCCCGTCTCACAACCTCACACCACCCTCCACACAGCACCCAGAGGAACCTTTATAAGGCCCACAATGTGTTACTGTCCTGCTCAAAATTCTGCTATGGCTCCTCAGTACTCCCTGGGGAATATCCAAGCTTTTTTATTGGCTTTCAGATTTGGTTGGTCTCATCCCCAAGCACCCTCCACCTTCACCTCCCACCTCCTCACTTTATATTCCAAGCAGCAGCCACAGTCTACCTGCCAGTTCCCTCAATGTGCCAAGCTCTCTTTTGCCTCTGAGCTATTGTATTGTCTTCTCTTTGCCTACAATACTTTCCTCAAGACCTTCTCTTTTATTTATCTATTTTAGAGATGGGGTCTCACTGTCACCCAAGCTGGAGTGCAGTGATGCTATAATATCTCAGCCTCCTGAGAGCTCAAGTGATCCTTCTGCCTCAGCCTTCCAAGTAACTGGGAGACTATAGGCATGAGCCACCATGCCCAGCTACATTTTTAAAAATTTTTTGTTTTAGTTGCTATTGTTTTGAGTAGGAGTCTCACTCTGTTGCCCTGGCTAGAGTGCAGTGGCACACTTACAGCCACCACACCCTCGACCTGCTGGGCTCAGGCGATCCTTCCGCTTCAGCCTTCCAAGTAGCTGGAACCACAGGTGCACAAACCATGCCCAGCTAAGTTTTTTCAATTTATTGTGGAGATGAGGTCTCACCAAGTTGCCCAGGCTGGTCTCGAACCTCTAGACTCAGGCAATCCTCTCGGCTGCACCTCCCTACGTGCTGGGATTACAGGCGTGAGCCATAGCACCTGGCTCAGCTACATTTTAAAAAATTCATGTCAAGAGACAGGGTCTTACTATGTTGCCCAGGTTGGTCTTAAACTTCTGACCTCGAGCGATCCTCCTGCCTCAGTCTCCAAGTAGCTGGGATTACAGACGTGTGCCACTATGCCCGGCTCTCCTCAGCCCTCTTGTTACCTGCCTTACTTGTATTTATTCTGCCAGTCTTCATACAGATGTCTCCTCCTCAGGAAACCTTGACAACCACCACAGGGTAGGTAAGTCATCTCAGCCAAGTTCCCATAGTCCCTGACAGCTCAGAACACTCTGCATTTTAACTTTAAAAGATCTTGAGTTCTTATACTTCAGTTCCAGAAACAACTTTGTCCCTTGTCTCTCCCAACAAACAAGAACATATTTGTTAGCAAAAAGTGGAAGCTCTTTCAACAAACATATTTCTCCTATTGCCTTGGTGGCTGGGAACCTCTGAGGGACGTTTAATACTAACCTAGATCATAGATAGACACCTGGTGCATCTGTATACACACAATGTTGGTTCTGGCCAAGTGCAGTGACTCATGCCTGTTATCCCAGCCCTTTGGGAGGCCGAGGCGGGAAGATCGCTTGAGCCCAGGAATTTTAGACCATCCTGGGCAACATATAAAAATTATCCAGGTGTGGTGGTACACTCCTGTAGTCCCAGCTACTCGGAAGACTGAGGAGGGAGGATCGCCTGAGTCCAGGAGATGAAGGCAGCTGTGAGCTATGATCATGCCACTGCACACCAGCCTGGACAACAGAGTGAGGCCCTGACTCAAAAACAGATATTGGTTGTATTTTAATATTTGTTTGACATGTGCCAGCCTTTCCTCGGAGCTACAAGTCCCTCAGATTGACCTTCTCCTATGACTCCTTCACCCCAGTGTCCACGGGTACCTCCTTTCTATTGAATCAGCAATCCACTCCTCTCTTCCAAACTCCTCCAACGTGCTCCCTGGAACTATCCTCACCTTGTTAACAACCACACCCCTCCTCTGTTTCTTCCTTGCTAACCTCCTGCTTCGTGTCCTTACCTAAACTCTGCCTGGTCCTAAGAACACTGCTTTCCCCGCAGCCCCTTCTAATTCAGCCCTCTCTTGTTTTCTTATGCTCCATATGTCTCCACACTGAGGACTGAGAACTAATTTCTCTCTTGACCAAGATTCTTCTGGGTGCAAGCATCTGAAATCCACTCAAACTAATCTCAGCACAAAGCAATAATGAATAAAGTAATATTTAACAACAATAGCAACAACCAAATGGTTGTTTTGATAGTCTAAGTATTAAATTGGAGTTCAGGTGCGGCTGAATCCAGGGATCAAGTGCTGGTGTCAAGACTGTCTTTCACAATTGTTCATTTCTGCTCTCCTCTGTTTTAAACCTCATCTCATAAAGTTCTCCTCTCTTTGCAGCAGTATGAGCTCCATCCCAGTCTGGCAACTCTAGCACTTTGGCTAGAGGCTGAGGTAAGAGGATTGCTTGAGCCCTGGAACTCAAGACCAGCCTGGGCAACATAGTGAGAACTTGTTGCTACAAAAAATCAAAAATTTAGCTGGGCATGGTAGCACATCCCTGTAGTCCCAACTACTCAGGAGTCTGAAGTGGAAGGATCGCTTGAGCCCAGGAGCTCAAGGCTGTGGTGAGCCATGATTTTGCCACGGCATGTCCCTGGTTGACAGAGACCCCAACCCCCAAAAAAAAGAAAAGAAAAAAGAAAGGCCAGGCGCAGTAGCTCAAGCTTATAATCCCAGCACTTTGGGAGGCAGAGGTGAGAGGATTGCCTGAGTCCAGGGGTTCAAGACCAGCCTGGGCAATTTCACAAGATGGCATCTCTACAATAAACCAAAAATATTAGCCAGGCATGGTGGTACACGCCTGTGGCTCCAGCTACTTGGAAGGCTCAGGCAGAAGGATCATCTGAACCCAGCAGGTGGAGGTTGCGGTGGCCATGAGCATACCACTGCACGCCAGCCCGGGTGACAAAGTGAGACTATGACTCAAAAAAAAAAAAAAAAAGAAAGAAGAAAACCTGTTAGTTGCAGCATATGTCTCAGGGTTGATTCTCATTGGGCTAAGTTAGGTTACATTCCTTCCCTGAACTAATCATCATGGCCAGAATAAATAACTGGATAGGTCTGGATCCTATGTCCATCCATGGAGTTGATGATGGCCAGTGTTAAGGGCGGCCCCATTCAAATTAAATACAAAGGGAGAAAGGGGTTTCCCAAAAGAAAACTGAATGGGATACTGGGGTGAGATGGGGAGCCATGTGAATTTCCGGGGACAAGCATTCTAAACTGAGAGAACAGTAAATGCAGACCCTGAGGTGGGACCTGCCTGGTAAGGTCAAGGTTCCGTAAGGCTTCTTCTACTATAGATTTCTGCTACTGTAACCTCTTTCCTGCCCACAGCTGCCCCCAGAATATTGGTCACACACACACACACACACACACACACACATACACACACACACACCGTTGCTTACTCAGTTGTGCCTTTCGCACTCCTCGGTAACTTTGTCCCTCTCCCTTTTTACTTGACTAGTTAAAAGGATAATTTTTAAAAGTGGGTGTAAGCCGGGCTCGGTGGCTCAGCCTGTATCCCCGCGCCTTTGGGAGGCTGAGGTGAGTGGATTGCCTGAGCCCGCGCATTCGAGACTCGCCTGGGCAGCAAGAGCTCATCTCTACAATAAATCAAAAAATCAGTCGGGCGTGGTAGCGCATGCCTGTAATTCCGGCTACTGGGAAGGCTGAGGCAGAAGGATCGCCAGAGCCCAGCAGGCCGTGGCTGCGGTGGCCGGGAGCGGCCACTGCCCTCCAGTCTGGGCGACAGAGTGAGACTCCAACTCAAAAAAAAAAAAAAAGAAAAGTGGGTGTGATTGAGTTAAAACATATTGACTCGACACAAGCTTAAGTATTCATCAGTGGGATCTGAAAAGGGAGCAAACGGTCAGGGTGGAGGGGGGGAGGCAGGGCTGGGGTACAGAAAACGACAGCTCGGATGAATGGGGGGGAGGTGGCTTAGGGGTCGGGAGCGGGAATGGTGGGATCCGGAGGGCGAGGATTTGTGGAACTGACGTGGGGTTGGGAGTTGAGGAGTGGAGAGGAAAAGTGGGGGACTCCGTGGATACGGAAGAGGGGACAGAGGAGGCAGGGCTGGGGCGGGACTGGAGGTCGCGGGGGCGAGAAGGAGCTGGGGTAGAGAATGCAGGGCGAGAAGGAGGTGGGGGTTGGCGTGTGGGGGTTGGGGTGTGGGAACAGAGTGAACCGGGTGGGCTCGGAAGACTCTCGGCGCTGGAACTCCGGAGGCCCGAGCGTGCGGGCGACACCGCGGAGGAAGTCTGCGGCGAGGGGCGTGGCTGGGGGTGTGTACTACACGGCGTGCCCCCGCTCCTCCCCGCGTTCCAAGTTTTTCCTCTGGTCCCGCCCTTCTTCTCCAGAGCGACAGGCCCGTCGGCCAACCAGAGCCGCGGGCCGGGCGCGGCACAGCCAACCACGCGGCGGAGGGCGGAGCTGGGGAGGGGGCGCTCAGAGCCAGGGGAGGGGGCTCGGGGCCTCTGAGGGCTCCGCAGCCGCGACGCGCGAGCCATGGCGCTGGGGCTGCAGCGCGCAAGGTACTGGGATTCGAGGGCAGGGATGATGGGAATGAGGGGCTCTCCTTGCGGAGACCCCAGAGCTGGGCGCTGGGGGGGTGCGCGGGTGCGAGCCAAGAACGCCCCAGAGCGCGCAGTTGGAGGCACAACCCCGCCGCACCCTCCACCCTCGGGGGCTGCAGGAGTGGGGGATTTCCCCACGTCCCCGGCTGCCCCGCCCCTCTCGCCAGGAGCTGCTTGGGGGGTCCCCGATTTCCTGCTACCCGGGCTCGCTTTCCCGCCTGGTTGGGGGTGAAACTTGGGGCTCCTGCGGAATTGGAGGTGGTGGCATCCGAGCAGTCCCCTGGGCTTCTGCGGGTGGTATTACTCCTCCACGTATTGGCCTCTGAACCCCTAGAATTGAGGTTGTGCTTTACTGTGGGATCCCTGGGATCCTGGGAGACTTGGGGTACCCTAAATTGAAACTTCCCAAATATAGGGAGTCCCTTGGAATGGGGTTCAGCTCCCGAACTCAAGAGAAGAAAAATCTTCTCCTTTGATTGGATCCTTCCTGACAGTCTCCCAAACCTTGGGTTTCCCTAAAAGTGGGCAGAGGGGTCCCCTTTCAGAAGCTGCCTGGGACCCTTCCCAGGGGCCTTTTAAGTTCTTTTAAAAGGCAGTATAATTCCCTTAAATAACAGGGAAACAAGCCTGACCACTTCCCAAAGTCTGGCCCCTCATCTCACTCCTCCACACTCATACTAAAGGACTAAGTGGGGGACATGCAGGCCTTATTTTGGGTAGGCCCCATGGGAGGCACTGTACCCCATTACAGTGTAAGACCCTGCAAGGCACAATAGAAGCGCACCCTGCCGCAGGGCTCAGCTGGGGTCATCCGGGACAGAGGGTGGGTTTCTGGGTTGACCTCCCAGCAGGTGCAGATCTGCTGGGGCAGAGGAGACCTGTGCTCTGGGACGGCTGCCAGGGGTCCTATCTGGCCATGTTTTCATGGGACTCTGGGAAATGTCCCAGGTCCTTGGTTTTCCCTGTCCAATCTGAGACATCCAAAAAGCCTCACCCCCTTCCCTCCTCCCTGGCTTCGGAGGTCTGATTGGATCCGTCCACACCCCCATTTTTTTTTACCACCACTCCTCACCCCCGCCCCATTTCTATTCCAGTCCCTGGCTCTGGGCCGACCAGGGAATTCCATACCCCCTTCTGGGCCAGCAACGGCCCCGCCTCTCTTAGCGCCCCCTCCTGGCTGGGTGGGGGCCCCTCTTGGCTGAGCTGGGGTCCCCACCCACCCACGGCCAGCCCTTTCCTGTGGTGTCGTCTCACCGCTGCGCACCTCCCACTCATAACTCGCACCCGGATCCCGGCCGTGTTCGGTCCCCTCCTGCGCCCCCAGGATGGCACTTCAGCCAAAAGGGGCCTGGGCGATGGTGAGTGGGACCCCCACACCCCTTTAACCCGCTTCCCCTCTTCCAGCTCAGCCTGGCTGCCATCCCACCCTGAGCAGGGATGTTCTGGGAAATCCCTGATAGGTACAGAGCCTTGGGTACCCACGGAGCAGGGGGCTTCTGGAGGAGACAGGACTTTGGGGACGGACGCCCCCACTGGATAACCATGTATTTGGGAACATGCAGAGTCAGGGAGCAAAGAGACCCCCCCCGACCCTCCCCCAAATCCCTTCTCAAACCCAAGCCCTGCCTCTGGCTTCTCAGGCCACCTATGGGCAGTGCCAAGAAGGATCCTTACCTAGGTACAACCTACACCCCCACCCCCAACCCTTTATGTTTTTTGCAAGACTCCCCAATTCCCAGCAGAGTTTCAGAAGTGAGAGTTCCAGAAGCAGCCCTGAATATGGGGTGGGGTCTCCCTACTTTCATCCTGCTTTTGCTTATGGGTGGCAAGTTCTTCAGGACAGGGAAGAGGTGGGCTTCTCTCTCTCCTGGTTGTGAAGGGGGGAGGGGGTGTGCTGGGCCCCAGTCCCCCTTCCCAAGCCTCATCCTGAGGCCTCTGGGCCCTGGCCCCACCCCCTGTTCTCGGCTGGAACACGGAGGAAGGGTGGCAGGGCTCCAGCTGCACGTCCCAAGCTGGGCATAGTGCCAAGGGGCTGGGCCAGGGCTGGGCATGGGGCCAGCTGGAGAGATCCAGAGGCAGCAGTGGTGGGACGGGGGAAGGGACTGAGGCCACAAGGCAAAGGAGGGCCAAGGCAAATGGGTGGTGGGCACACTTGCCAAAAGCACAAGCCCTTAAGTCAGGATTCAAATCCCAGTTCACCCACTTCTGGGCTGAATGGCCTTGTGCCAGTGACTGCATTATTATTATTATCATCATCATTAGAATCTCACTCTGTTGCCCAGGCTGTAGTGCAGTGGATGGTCACAGCTCATGGCAGCCTCAATCTCTGGGCTCAGGCAGTCCTTCCATCTCAGCCTCCTGAGTAGCTGAGACTACAGTCATGTGCCACACTATGCCCAGTTACTTTTTTTACTTTTTGTAGAGATGCAGTCTCACTATGTTGCCCAAGCTGGTCTCGATCTCCTGAGCTCAAGCAATCCTCCCGCCTCAGCCGCCCAAAGTGCTGAGATGACAGGTGTGAGCCACTGCACTCGGCCAGTGACTGCCTTATTGAACCTTAGTTTCACATCCAGGAAAATGGGGGTCATACCTCCATTTCCCCACCCCAGAGCAAGATGAAGAGCCAGTGAAGAAGCAAACCTCGGGGGGAGTGGAACACTCAATGAGATCAAGCCAGAGTTTTGGCAGAAGCAGACAGACCTGGCTTGAATCCTGGCTCTGCTACTAAAAGCTGTGTGACCTCAGGCGAGTTCTATTACCTCTGGGGCCTACTTTCTCTCCAGGAAAATGGGGAAGGGAAAACCAAGTACTGTTCCCGGTTGGAGGAATAGAGAAATGCTTGAGCATGGTTGAGTGTCCGTTGATGGAGAGTACTTGGGTCACTTGGACTGGAGGTGCCATTGCTACAACCCTAAGTTTCTGCATCTGTAAGAGGGAGATCACTTCTCCTGCTCCAGACGGTAGTTGTAAGGATGGAATGGGGGGACCTCTAGCTCCATGAATGTTCAGTACACCAACGCTCTCTTTATTACTATCACAAATACTTATTCCTCCCTCAAGGTGCTGGTGTAAAAACCATGGAATTGCACACACATGCTGCACCATAGGGTTACTATTAAAAGTCCACAGGTTACTCCAGTACCCTCGAGGCTCCTAAGTTCAAGCCTTCCATCCCTGACATGCACAAAGGGAGAATAATAAGTTTAGTGTTTACATAGCACTAACCAATTGCCAGGCCATCTTTTCTAAGCCCTTGATGTATATTAACTCATATAATCTTTAAAACAACCCTGTGAGGTAGTGTCTGTTACTGTCCTCAGGGAGGCTATGAAGCTCTTCCAAAGTCACACAGCTTACAAGTAATGGAATGGGGATAAGAACCCTAAACCAGAGGAACTAGCCTCCCCGCCCCCAACTGTGTGTGTGTGTGTGTGTGTGTGTGTGTGTGTGTGTGCTTTTTTTTTCTTTTTTATTTATTTATGTATTTATTAGTCTGAGCCTCACTCTGTTACCCAGGCTGGAGTGCAGTGGGCATGATCATGGCTCGTTGCAGCCTTGATCTCCTGGGCTCAGGTGATCCTTCTGCCTCAGTCTCCTGAGTAGCTAGGACTACAGGCACGTGCCACCACGCCTGGCTAATTTTTCTTTTCTTTTTTTTTTTTTTTGTAGAGACCAGGTCTTACTATGTTGCCCAAGCTGGTCTAGAATTCCTGGGCTCAAGCGATCCTCCCTTCTTAGCCTCCCAAAGTGCTGGGATTATAGGCATGAGCCACTACGCCTGGCTGTTTATTTTTATTTTGAGTTGGGGTCTCACTCTGTCACCCAGACTGTAGTGCAGTGGCTTAC
Source organism: Cephalopachus bancanus (assembly GCA_027257055.1). Taxonomy (NCBI): domain Eukaryota; kingdom Metazoa; phylum Chordata; class Mammalia; order Primates; family Tarsiidae; genus Cephalopachus; species Cephalopachus bancanus. Next base: position 520,826 of record JAPVLO010001038.1, on the reverse strand, counting down.
AGTTTACTGCAGCGTCAATCTCCTGGGCTCAGGCAGTCCTTCTACCTCAGTTCCCAAGTAAATGGGACTACAGGCACACCAGGCCTGGCTGCTGCTTTTATTTTTTTTGCAGAGACACGATCTTGCTATGTTGCCAAGGCTGATCTAGAACTCCTGGTCTCTAACAATCCTCCTGCCTGGGCATCCCAAAGTGCTGGGATGACAGGCGTAGGATTACGCACACTGGCCCCCAACTCCGTTTAACCAGAAAAGTCCACATTTCCCATTAGAACATCAAGTGAACAGGCTGGGAGCTGGAAGGAGGGTCCCTCTGCAGACACCCGCTAGCTCCTTCTATGGAGGAAGCCCTGCCACAGAGACATGATTACAGAGCCCAGCTGCCTGGGAGGTGGGACGCTGGCCCCACCCCCGTGCCTGTTCCCACCCCGTTCCCTCTGTCCAGGGCCCCCAGCTCAAGGAGGCCCACCCACCCCCACCCTCTGGGCAGGAAGACAAACAGGGCTGGAACAGAACGGGACGGAATGTCCTCTTGGGCAGGCAGAACTGAGGCCCCTGCCCCCACCAGCGAGGAAGGAGGGGATGGGTGTGATATCTCACCCTTCCTACCCTCCACCCGCCTGCTTCTGTGCCTTCTACCCTGCTGCCCTGAGGGCTTTCCCCCCCCTTTGCCTCCAGACAGGAAAATCTTTCTGGGGGTCAGGCTGAGGTTGATGCCACTCCAGAAGTGGCCTCTGCACCCCTGAATTTAAGGGACAGCAACCCCTCCCATGGTTTCTGCTTCCAGAAGGTGGGACCCACAGGGGATTAAAGACCGAAGGCTCTGGAACCTCACTGCCTGGATTCAAATTCCAGCTCTGCCAGTTAGTGACTTCTCGGGCAAAGAATTTCATCTTTCAAAGCCTCAGTTTCCCCTTTGTAAAATGAACGCTTGAAGTATCTCCCTCTTAGGGCTTCCCTGCGTTTTTTTGTTTTTTTTTTTTTAAGACAAGGTCTCACTCTGTCACCCAGGCTGGAGTGCAGTGGTAGGATCATGGCTCACCACAGCCTCAGACTCCTAGGCTCAAATGATCCTCCTACCTGAGCCTCCCAAGTAGCTGGGACTACAGGTGCATGCCACTACACCCAGCTCCCCTGAGGACCGAATGCATGCATATAGGCAGAATACATAGCACAGTGCCAGATACATAAATGCTTAGCAAATGACAGCTGCTTACTATTAATGGTTATATCAATTATATCAATATTATAAACATGGATAAGATTATATACACGAGATGTAATACACCCTATGTTTTTATGAAAGTAAGAGGCTTTGGATTCAGACAGATCTGGAGTTTTAACATACGCTTGGAACAGGGCTGACAGAAAAAACTGCCTAAGTGGCAGATATTTCTGACAAAATTACACTCATTCTTCCAACCCCCACACGCAAAATGCAGGTATTTGGAGTGATTACAGGGCAGGGAGGAGTGGTAAACTGCTTGCTGGACAGAACAGGTTGATTTGCTGTGTCACTCTGGCGGGTCCCTGCCCCTCTTTGGGCCCCTGTTAGTGAGCGGGTCGTTAGACTTTGAGATCTGTGTTCCAAGATTCTGAGGACTCAGCTCAGCTGAGGAAAAAGGGCCGGGGAGGGGATTCTGGGAACTGGTAAGGCAGGGGGCCTGGGAGGCTGCAGGCATCTTCATGTTCCCTCCCTCCTCTGGCCTCGGGCCAGCTCGGCCAGCCCCCTCCCAGCAGGAGGCCTCCCTGTCCCCTAAGCGTCCCTAGCCCGGGAAATAAACTGCAGATAAGTCAGGGAGGGGACAGAGCGGCTGCAGGCGCGCCTCGGAGAGGAGCGAGGCCCCAGAGGCAGCATGGGCTGGCGCGAGAACAGGTAAAATCCGGGACTAGGAGGGACTCCAGAGTGTAGCCCTCCCAGGCCCAGAGAGCCCCGGGAGGTCGCCGGGGTCACCCAGCGAGGCCTGCACAGCCGCAGCCCTGGCCTCAAGGAGCCCGGGCCCCACGTGGCAGCGCCCCAAGTGCTCGTCCCGTCGTCCTCTTTCCGGGGACGCCACCGGTGAACGCTGCCCATGCCCTCAGGTCGAGCACGGAGCTGCGCAAGGAAAAGTCCCGGGACGCGGCCCGCAGCCGGCGCAGCCAGGAGACCGAGGTACTGTACCAGCTGGCGCACACACTGCCCTTCGCGCGCGGCGTCAGCGCCCACCTGGACAAAGCCTCCATCATGCGCCTCACCATCAGCTACCTGCGCATGCACCGCCTCTGCGCCGCAGGTAAACCCAGTCCCCGGGAATTCCAGGTTTGCCTCGGTCCTGCCCTCGGAAAGCTACATCCGGGGGAGGGCACCCTTCCGGGAAACCTAATCCCGACAAGGCCCCGCCCTCTGATGACGTCTTTTCAGCGGAGCCCCACCCCCTGGGAACCACGTCCCCGGGGAGTCCCGCCTCCTTAGAAGTCGGTCACTTGCAAGGGCCCGCCCCTTGGGAAGGCCCGCCACCTTAGGACTCTGAGACCCGCTAGCTCCCTCAGGCCTCTCAAGTCTTAGGATTTGGTCCCCTGGATCCTAATCTAAACGGCCCCCAACCTTTATGGCATCAGGGACTGGTTTCCTGGAAGATAATTTATCCACGGATTGGAGGGAGAGGGAGGACGTGCAGTCAAACCTCACTGCTAATGTTAATCTGTATTTGCAGCGGCTCCCCAGCGCTAGTTTCACCGCCTCAGCTCCACCTCAGATCACCAGGCATTAGATTCTTGTAAGGAGCACGCAACCTAGATCCTTCACATGCGCAGTTCCCAATAGGGTTCGTGCTCCTGTGAGAATCTAATGCCACTGCTGATCTGACAGGAGGCGGAGCTCAGACGGTAATGTGAGCGATGGGAAGCAGCTGTAAAATACAGATGAAGCTTCGCTGGCTGGCCCGCTGCTCACCTCCTGCTATGCAACCCGGTTTCTAACGGGCCACGGACTGGTACTGGTCTGTGGCCTGGGGGCTGGAGACCCCTGTCCAAGACTTTCCTCAATAGGCTCTGTACTCTCTTCATAAATCCCCTGGGAGGCTCTGCTGCCCAATTTTTCATTACTGTACTTGAGAGTCCCTCTTCCTTTCCCCTCCTTCTAGTTCGATCACACATTCCCTTGTAGCCATCCATTAGAGTACTCCACTCTGCAGGAGACTTTGCCACACATGTGCACACGTGTGTGTGCCCGTGCGCACACTCCTTGGAATTCTGGGACCCAGAACATATTTTATTATGAGAGAAGTAGAGTCACTCCCTGGTAGGCTCTGCTCATTTGACTTCCCTGCCCCATAGAATTTTACTTCCCTGGGAGGCTTGGCTCACCAAGAATTCTGAGCCCCTGGAAAGCCTGCCCTCCGTTTCATATTCCAATTCCCCCTAGGCCCTGGCCCCTTAGAATTTTGACCCCTGGGAGTTCCATCCCCTTAGAATCCTGTCCTAGGAGGCCCACACCCTTAGAATTTTATTTCTTTGAGTGACCCCTGTTTCCTTAGAATTCTCTCTCCCTGGGAGGCCCTGCTTCTAATTTAAGTGCTTGCTGGTCCTGCCCTCTTCCTTGGGTTTCCAAGTCACTAAGATGTGCCCCTACTCATCTTGGGGTACATGTAAATTCCTCTGAATGAGGAAAGGCAGAGGGAGGCTAGCCGGGATGGGCCCATGACTGACTAGAGATGCCCCATGCCCTACCCCGGGCACCAGGGGAGTGGAACCAGGTGGGAGCAGGGGGAGAACCACTGGATGCCTGCTACCTGAAGGCTCTGGAGGGCTTCGTCATGGTGCTCACCGCCGAGGGAGACATGGCTTACCTGTCGGAGAATGTCAGCAAGCACCTGGGCCTCAGTCAGGTGAGAGGAGCTCCCTGTTCTATGTGTGGCCCTGTGCTGGTGATGCTGGGGATACAGTGGTGACCAGGATGGCCCTAGCCCTGCCTTTATGGAACTCACAATACAGAGGGGAGACAGGTCTGTCACCAGATACGGGTCTAGCATGGTCAGGGCTGGGATAGGACATCCTAGGGGACTGTAGGAGCCCAGGACTGTGGATATCTGACCCAGCCTGGGGGAAATCAAGGGCTTCCTGGAGGAGAGGACATCTGAACTGAAACCTGAAGGACTTAGCCAGTTGAAAGGGCATGGGGGCCAGGCTCAGTGGCTCAGCCTGTAATCCCAGCACTTTGGGAGGCTGAGGTGAGTGGATTGCCTGAGCCCCCGGGTTCAAGACCCGCCTGGGCAACTTGGCAAGACCTCATCTCTACAATAAATCAAAAATGAGCCAGGCATGGTAGCGCACGCCTATAGTTCCAGCTACTTGGAAGGCTGAGGCGGAAGGATCGCCGGAGCCCAGCAGGGCAAGGCTGCGGTAGCCAGGAGCATGCCACTACGCTCCAGACTGGGTGACAGAGTGAGACTCCAACTCAAAAAAAAAGAAAGAAAGGGCATGGGGAATGAATGGGACCAATGAAGATCAAGAATGTGTGTGGCAGAGGGAACAGAATAGGCAAAGGCCCAGGGGTGAGATAAAATAGACTACTTGGGGCCAGTCACAGTGGTCCATGCCTGTAATTCCAGCACTTTGGGAAGTGGAGATGGGAGGCTCACCTGAACCCAAGGGTTCAAGACTAGCCTGGGCAACATAGTAAGACCTTGTCTCTATGAAAAATAAAAAAATAAAATAAAAAAAAACTATCTGGGTATGGTGGTACACACCAGTAGTCTGAACTACTCGGAAGCTAATGCAAGAGGATCATTTGGCCCAGGAGCTGGAAACTACGCCATGATCATGCCACCGCACTCCAGCTTGAGCAACAGAGTAATACCCTGCCAAAAATTAAAAAAAAACTCAGAGCACTTTGGGGAAATAAAGAAGTTTATCCTGGCTAGGTGCAGAGTGCAATGGGAGAAGTTGAGAAGGAAAGGCTAGAGAGATCAGCAGGGGCTAGATAATTTAGGGCCAAATTAGAAAGTTTATCTCTATGACCCTATGGAGCCATGGAAGGATTTTACACAGGGGAGAGGCTGTGCAAGAGAAGTAGAATCATTTATATTTTCAAAAGATCCCTCTAGGTATCACATGAAGATAGAGTTGGAGGGAGTGTGACCAGAGGTTGAGAGATCAACAAGGGATGGATGACAGTCTCAGGTGGGAGAGAGGAATAGGGACAGGAAGACAGAATAGGGAATGGAAAGGTAGAAAAAAGAGACATTTAGAAAATAGAACTGGCTGGGCATGGTGACTCACATCTACAATCCCAGCTGAGGCAGGAGGATTGGCCTGGGCAACATAGTGAGACCCCCCCATCTCTAATTAATAAGAAAAGAAAAAAGGGGAAGTAGAACTAATTTTAATTAATCCTTACAGCAGACCCCATGAGAGAGTTCCCATTCTTTTTAATATTTCACATAAATGGACTTCATAGTTGGTATCTGTTCCTTTTCCCTGCCTTGTTACCCCACTCCTGGTACCAATTTATCATTAGTATGAGCTCTTGGACTTAGAGAGGCGAAGGTCCCTATGTCCCAAAGCTAGGAAGTGGCAGAACCAGGATTTGAATCCAGCTACAAGAGGCACTTTCCTCCGTTCACTGCCACCACTCACATTGTGAGCCTCTATGGGTCCCCTTTCATCTGTGTCCCAGCACCAGACTCATTTCCTAAATTGGAATGAGAAGTTAGGTTTTTGGCATGCCAAACAGGTGTGATTTGAGTGGGGTGTCATCTCAGGCCTTGTCACTTGCAGTTCCCTCTTACTCTTACTCCAGAGAGCTACGAGGCCACCTCACTTGCCTTGTTGGGTAGTTTTTTTTTAAACATCACCTCCTCAAAGAAACTGTCCAGGACCACTGTCTCTAAAGTGTCATCTCTTGCCCTGCTTTCGTTTTCTTCATGCAACTTGTCATATTGTTATTATATGTTCTTTGGCTTATAGTCTGTTTCCCCCCACTAACCAGCAAGCTCTGAAAAGCAGGCATAATGTGTGGGCACTAATGCCATTTAGAAGAGGACCTGACAAATAGTAGGTGCTGGTCAGTAGATGAATTAATGAGCAGGAAGACTGGTGAAGTAATCCAGGCTTGTGAGTTGGGACAGAGGGATGAGGATGGAAGGGAGGAGAAGGGTCAGAGGCCCTGATGGACACCCACTCTGCTCCCGTCCCTGGCAGCTGGAGCTCATCGGACACAGCATCTTTGATTTCATCCACCCCTGTGACCAAGAGGAGCTCCAAGATGCCCTGACCCCCCGGCAGAGTGAGTTCCCTGGAGGTCTCTGTGCCCATCATACAGATGAGGAAATTGAGGCTCTACTTCTTCTTCAGCATATCTCCTTCCTGGGGACACTGGACTGAAAGAAGTGGGAAGAGGAGAAATGGCCCTGCCCTGGGGTCTCAGGGGACATGGATGACCCTGTCCTGGGAATCTGAGGAGACATGGCCCAACCCTGGGCTCCAAGGGGCACACACTATACCCCTGGGGACCCTCTCTGGTTCTATGTCCCAATTTCGGGGATAAGCTGGAGAGACTTTAGCCACCAGGGTGCTGAGAGAGCTGAGCCCTGTCTGCAGCTGCCTGGTGACCTGTCCCAACCCCCCGGCCCTCCCCAGGCCTGTCCAAGAAGAAACCAGAAGCCCCCACTGAGCGATGCTTCTCCTTACGCATGAAGAGTACCCTCACCAGCCGCGGGCGCACCCTCAACCTCAAGGCGGCCACCTGGAAGGTGGGCAGGGCCTGATGTGAAGGAGGGTGAGGGTGCCCGGGGCCTGCTGGGGTGGAGCCTGAGCTCCTATCAAGATCTTGATGGGAGCTGGAGTCCCTGGGTCTCCTGGGCTGGGGAGCCTGCGAGGCTCTCTTGGGCTGGGTGCAGTGGGTCCTCAGGGCATCCGGGGAGTTGGGTGTCTGCGGAGTTAGGATCTGGAGGATGACCTTGTATCCTTTCTTAGGATGGATCTCTGTGGGCCTGGGGCTGGAGTCCTCAGACCCCTTGAACCTGGAGTCTCCATGGGGTTGGAATCTGGAGGAGTCAGGGATTTCTTCTGCTCAGCTCCCTTTGGGGCCCACCGAGACACACCTCCCAGTCCCATGGGTAGCCTCAGGCCCAGATGCATCTCCACCCTGCCCCTATCCCGGCCCCCAGGTGCTGCATTGCTCTGGACATATGAGAGTCTACAAGCCCCCTGCACAGACTTCCCCAGCAGGGAGTCCCAACTTGGAGCCGCCCCTGCAATGCCTGGTGCTTATTTGTGAAGCCATCCCACACCCGGGCAGCCTGGAGCCCCCACTGGGCCGGGGGGCTTTCCTCAGCCGCCACAGCCTGGACATGAAGTTCACCTACTGTGACGAGAGGTGGGCAGGGCCCAGCTCCCCTCCTCTTCCCTGTGGCCAAGTTCATGTACTGTTTCCCATGTTTCTCTATGTTTGTGTGTGTCTCTTTCTCTCTCTTTCTCTCTCACATACACTCACACTCTCTCTCTCTCTCTCTCTCTCTCTCTCTCTCTCTCTCTCTCTCTCTCTCCCCACCTCTCTCTCCTGTCTCTCTTTCTCTCTTTCCCCTCTCCTCTCTCTCCCTCTCCCCCTCTCCTCTCTATCTCTCTCTCGTCCTCCTCTACCCCCTCACTTCTCTCTCTCTCTCTTCTCTGTCTCTCCCTTCTCTCTGCCTCCATCCATCTCTCTCTTCATGTGTCTGCCTGTCTCTGACTTTTCTGTGGGTCTTTTTGTCTGATTCTCTCTTGATCTCTCTCTTTGAGTCTTTCTCTCCGTGTCCCTCTCTCCTTGTTCCTTCTCTTCAATGAGCCCATTTGTGTAAAGTATGGGTAAAGTGGCCAGTACCAGGAAACACTCAGTCAACTGTCGTCATTAATTCTCCCTCTCTCCTTCCTTTCACCTGTTTTTCTCTCTCCCTCCCTTCCCTCTCTCCTGTCCCTTCCTCCGTCTTCCCTCTTTCCCTCATCTTGGATGACGCTTAGGAATGGCGTCTCTGGTTTGTACTGCTTGGGTTTAAGTCCTGGCTGTGTATCCTGAGCCAGATGACTTCACCTCTCTGTGCCTCGGTTTCCTCACCTGTCCTGTGGACTCATAACAGAACCTGCTGTGTACAGTCCTTCTGAGCACTCAGTGAGCTCCCCAGTACACAGCATAATAGAGGTGTCTCCTTTTTAATCATGATCATTATTACTTTTTATTTATTTTCATTCTTTTTCTCTTTGTGTTTTTCTTCCTGCCCTTCTCTTCCTCCTCTCCTATGTCTTGCACTTTCTCTCTTCCCTTTTCTACCCTCTCTCTCCCTCTCATGTGAGTTTCTTATTGCCGCTGTAACACATCACCTCAAACTCCATGGCTCCAAGTAACACAAATTCACTGTCTCTGCATAATGGAGGTCAAAATTCGAGATGAGTCTTCCAGGGCAAAAATTGAGAGCTGTGTTCCTTCTTGAGGCTCTGGGGAGAATCTGTGACTCCGCCTTTCCCAGCTTCTGGAGGCCGCCTGCATTCCTTGGTTCATGGCCCCTTCCTCCATCTTTAGAGCACATCACTTCAACCCCTGCATCTACCTCACACTCCTTTTTTTATTTTCTTACATGTATTATTATCATTATCATTATTATTATTATTAGAGTCGTCGCCAGACTAGAGTACAGTGGTACGATCATGGCTCACCACAGCCTCGACCTCCTGGGCTCAGGTGATCCTCTCGTCTCAGCCTCCTGAGTAACTGGGACTACAGGTGTGTACCACCACGCCCAGTTAATTTTTTTTATTTTTGTAGAGACAAAGTCTCCCTATGTTTCTTAGACTGGTCTTGAACCCCTGGGCTCAAGTAGTCCTTCCTCCTGGCCTCCCAAAGTGCTGGGATTACAGACATGAGCCACCATCCCTGGCTTTATTATATTTTTAATAGAGATGGGGAATCTCACTATGTTGCTCAGGCGGGTCTGGAACTCCTGAGCTCAAGCGATCCTCCCTCCCCAGCCTCCCAAAGTGCTGGGATTACAGACCTGAGCCATCACACCTGGCCTGACAATTCCTTTTCTTATCTGACCCTCCTGCTTACCTCTTATAAGGGACTACACCGGGCCCACCTGGGTAACCCAGGATCACCCCCCCCCACAAGATCCTTAACTTCATCAAAGTCCGTTTTGGCACAGAAGATACCATATTCACAGGTTCCAGGAAGTGGGATGTGGTCGTCTTTGGAGGTCATTATTCAGCTCACCTCTGTCTCTCACTCTTCCCCTCTATTACAATCCTATCCCTCTACATCTTGCTGGCTTTGTCCCTGTGTCCCCCTACTCCTTCCCTCTACGCACCCACCCCACTCCCAGCCAGCTGAACCCTGACCGGCCTCTGTTCCACCCCACCTCTCACCTCTCAGGATCACAGAGGTCGCAGGCTACAGTCCCGATGACCTGATTGGCTGTTCCGCCTATGAGTACATTCATGCTCTGGACTCGGATGCCGTCAGCAAGAGCATCCACACTTGTATGTGTCTCATTTTCCCAGGCCTGGAGCCAGCTGCTACTTGCCCTCCCCTCACACACTAGGCCCCCCTCCCCCACCCCCCCACACCCTAGGGAGCCTTCCCCTTCCGCCCCAACACCATTTCCCTGCTCCCCAAGCCCCAGGGAAACTTCTCCTTCCCCTTCATACCCAGCCCCCAGAGCCCTTTCTCCCCAGCTGTTCCTTCTGTACCCTGACCCCTCCCGTCCCCTTCCCCAGTGCTGAGCAAGGGCCAGGCAGTCACGGGGCAGTATCGCTTCCTGGCCCGGAGTGGTGGCTACCTGTGGACCCAGACCCAGGCCACAGTGGTGTCAGGGGGCCGGGGTCCCCAGTCGGAGAGTATCGTCTGTGTCCACTTCCTGATTAGGTAAGCAGGAGTGGTGGAAGTGCCTATGTGGGGGTCTGATCTGCATGTTTGAAGAGGGTGTATGTGTGCGCATGAGCATGCACGAGTATCATGTATAAGTAGGCGTGAGGGGCCGGGTGTGGTGGCTCATGCCTGTAATCCCAGCATTTTGGGAGGCTGAGGTGGAAGGATGGCCTGAGGCCAGGGTTCGAGACTGTGGTGAGCTCAAATGCCACTGCATTCCAACCTGGACAACAGAGTGAGATCCTGACTTTAAAAAATGATGATAATAATAGTGTGTGGCCAGGCTCGGTGGCTCAGCCTGTAATCCCAGCACTTTGGGAGACTGAGGCAAGTGGATTGCCTGAGCCTATGGTTTTGAGACCAGCCTGGTCAACTCTACAATAAATTTTTTTTTTAATTAACTGGGCATGGTAGCATGCGTCTGTAGTTCCGGCTACTTGGAAGGCTGAGGCAAAAGGATCGCCAGAGCACCGCAGGTCGACGCTGGGGTGGCTGTGAGTGTGCCACTGCACTCCAGCCTGCACTCCAGCCTGACATAGTGAGACTCCAACTCAAAATAATAATAATAATAATAACAAAAGCATGTGTGAAGGAGTGTGTACATGCACATTTATGTGGAATGTGTGTGACCATGTGTCTGCATGTACAAGTGTGTGTGTATGGGTGTGTGTATTATTCACTTAAATTGGAAAGGACTCTATATTAAAGTCAAAATGAGAAATACAACAGGCCAGGCACAGTGACTCACGCTTGTAATCCCAGCACTTTGGGAGGCCAAGGCAGGAGGATCACTTGAGCCCAAGAGTTTGAGAATAGCCTGGGCAACATAGTGAGACCTTGTCTCTATGGAAAACAATAGGCAGGGCGTAGTGGCTCACATCTATAATCCCAGCATTTTGGGAGGCCAAGGTGAGGGGATCGCTTGACCCCAGGGATTCGAGACCATCCTGGGCAACTTGGCAAGACCTCATCTCTACAATTAAAAAAAAAAAAAAACTACAGGTAGCGCTTGCCTGTAGTTCCTGCTACTTGGAAGGCTGAGGCAGAAGGATCACCTGAGCCCAGCAGGTTAAGGCTACAGTGGCTGTGAGCATGCCACTGCACTCCAGCCTGGGGGACAGAGTGAGACTCCAACTCAGAAAAAAAAAAAAAAGAAAGAAAAACAACAACTTAACTGGGTGTGTGGTAACATGCACCTGTAGTCCCAGGTATTCAAGAGGCTGACTCAGGAGGATCACTTGAGCCCAGGAGTTAGAGGCTACAGTGAGCCGTGATCATGCTACTGCATTCCTTCCTGCCTGGGTGACAAAGTGAGGCAACTCAAAAACAAAATAGAAAGAAGGAAATGAAAGAGAATTACGGGTTTTCTGCTTTTTTTAAAAAACATATATAATTTATATACAGTAAATTCTCCTTTTGGTATACAGTTATCTGGATTTTGACAAATGCATGCATTTGTATAACCACTACCACAATCAAGCTTTTGAATCCTTGCCCCAAAAGGCCTCTTGTAATTAACCCCTCTCCCACCCCAGTCCTGGCAACTACTGATCTATCCTCAGACCCTAGAGTTTTGCCTTTTCCAGAATGTCATATACAGGGAATCTTACAGTATGCAGCCTTTGGGGTCTGGCTTTTACTTGGCATGGTGTATTTAAAATTCATCCATGCTGTGGTTTAAGTCAGTAGTTCCTTTGTAATGACGAGCCCATTCCATGGTATGAATGGACTGCAGTTTGTTTATCCATCTACCAGTTGGAAGTCTTTGGGCTGTTTCCTATTTTGGGTAATTACAAAAACAGCTACTGTAAACATAATCTCCTGCAAGATTCTGTGAGATCACATGTTTTCATGTCTCTTGGGTAAACACCCAGGAGTGAAATGGAGGGGTTATATGGTAAGTGTATATTTAACTTATGAAGAAACTAACAGTTTTCCAAAGTGGCTACACGATTTTACATTCTCATCAGCAAAGTGTGTGTGAGTTCTGATTGCTCCACATCCTTGTCAGCTTTTCGTATTGTCTGGATTTTTGAGGTTTAGTTTTAATTTTAGTCATTCTTATAGATGTGTAGTGGCAAAATCATAGGCTTTATTTCCCCCAGCATGCATCCCAGAGGTTTTTCACTATTTAGGAATGCAGGGCTGTCAGTGACAACATTGTGATGGCCACCATGTTATCTCACAAGACAGAGATAGAATTATAGCTTTTCACTGAAGGTTATCTTACGAGAGATGGCACCATTTCTAAAGCCTTCGGGGTTTTGCTGGATGTGGGGGGGTGTTCTGAAACACAAATATATTTATGTCTCACGTCTGTACTTCTCAGCCCTTCGGGACTCCCCAGTGCCCCCTACCTATTTTTTGAATCGGGGTCTCTCTCTGTCACTCAGGCTGGAGTGCAGTGACACAATCACAAATCCCCATAACCTAGACCTCCTGGATTCAGGTGATCCCTCCGCTTCAGCTTCCCAAGTAGCTGAGACTACAGGTGTGCTTCCATGTCCAACATTTTTTATTTTTTATAGAGCTGAGGTCTCGCTACTGAGGATACCAAAAAGATGTATACACATTTTTAAGAAAGGAAAAGACGTATTAAAATTGTAGGTGAATACAATCACATTTGACTTGTGCAATTACAAGAGGTACTCAAAATAGTTACCATCAGTGTCCAGACACTTCTGATTATGGCGTACTAAAAGTAATACATAGATAACATCGCTTAAAAACGTGTGTACATTTTTTTGGCACCCATGATATACTGCCTAGGCTGATCTCAAATTCCTGGCCTCAAGAGATCCTCCCGCCCTCTCACCTCAGCCTCCCAAAGTACTGGAATCACAGACATGAGCCACTGTGCCTGGCCTCCCCAGTATCCTTAAGGGAAAGCCCACATGGCTTACCATGTCTCACCAGACCCTATGAGGCTAATGCCTCCATTCCCTTCCCACTCACTCTCCAAATCTTAGGGCCTTTGCACATACAGGTTCCCTTGCCCAAAATGCTCTTTTCTTTTCCCTCTCTTTCTCCTCAGTCATGCCCAATTATCATTTCAGTCTGGCTCAGACGTCACTTCCTGAAGACCCTTCTCCTGAGCCCCCACATTTCTCTTCTGGCATCCCTTACTTTTGCTCCAGAACCCTTAAACCATTTGCAATGTTCCAGTTCATTTCTGTGTTCAGCCAGGTCTTCTTTGATTGCCCTTTTCGAAATTGCAAACCCCCTTTTCTGCTTTATTTTTTTTTCCCTAGTACTTATCACTGTCTAACCCAACACTGCCCTACAAAAATGTGCTGTTAGCCACATATGTCATTTTGAATTTTCTAGTAGCCTTGTCAAAAAGGAAAACAGAAGCAGGTGAATTTAATTTTAATAATACATTTTACTATTCATGTTCAAAGTCACAGCTCATAAGTGGTAGAGCTGGGATTTTTTTTTTTTTTTTTTTTTTTGAGTTGGAATCTCACTCTGTCACCCAGGCTGGAGTACAGTGGCATGCTCATGGCCATCACAGCCTCAACCTATTGGGCTCAGGTGATCCTTCTGGCTCAGGCTTCCAAGAAGCTGCAACCACAGGTGCACTCCACCATACCTGGCTAATTTTTTTATTTATTGTAGAGATGAGGTCTCGCCAAGTTGCCCAGGCTGGTCTTGAACCCCTGGGGGCTCAGGCAATGCTCTTATCTCCACCTCCCAAAGTGCTGGGATTACAGGCGTGAGCCACCACGCCTGGCCAAGCTGGGATTTGAACCCAGAACACTGGCTATGGTGCCCTTGTTCATAACCACTATGCAGTTCTGCTTGACTAGGAGTTAGATGTTTGTGGAATGAACAAATGAACTCCATGTGGCGTATGTACATTTTTCCGAGTCCAAGTGTATGGAGCTTGTGAGCATATCTGTCCCTGTGTGCAATCGGGCATATGTGAGCTTTCCTGTTTGTGCCTGTGTGTACCAAGTGTGTGTACGTATGTGATTGTGTGTGCTTGTGTTTTTCAGGGGGAAAAGGGTGGCTTTGATCCAGCCTAAATTGGGATGTTTCCAGCCCAGGAAGGATTTAGTGAGGCTGGGGAGGGGCTGCAGGCTTCTTAAAAGAGCTGGTGGAAAGACCAGGCCCACCTGCTTTCTGTCCTGTAGGGTGTTATTCAGATGAGATGCAAACGAGGGCCTGGTTTGAGGAGCCCCAGACCCCCAAAAGCCAATTTACCCAGTGAGCATTTGGATTGTCTCAGCAGTCAGAGACTGCACGAGGGGAGGTGCGGGGGACATAAGGATGTATTTATAAGTCTGCTCCTTTGAATATGAAAAATATCTATGAATAGAAACATCATAAATAAAATCCTATTCATAAAAACACAGCCCTATGAATTCTTCCTGTTTGGTAATGTCATGAAGACGATGTTAAAAATATCTTTTTCATCAATACATCTATAATAAAATGTTTGTAAGTAGATATCTGTAAAGAGAGTATTTAGGTCTTAGGCCTTTCATTCCATCCCCTAAGCCCTGCACCCCCACCCCCGCCCCTACCCACCTCTCCCCCCAGCCTCTCTCTTCTGTTCCTAGAGCTCCCTGCTCTGTCTTTCCCTTTCCCCCCCACCCACCCCCTACCAGCTCCCTTCTCCCTACCCAGGCTGTGCTAAATGCCAGCTCTTTTTTCTGTCTTTACTTCCGCAGAGGGAGCTTGGGAAGTGGCAAACTTTAAACAAAAAATGCTATTATAATAAAAAGCAGTCTATAAAATCAAATCCTTGGAAGAAGCACATAAGTGTGGGGAATTATTTTCTGCAAAATACCCTCCAGCCCCCAGATGTCATTGCCTCCAGTGACAGGAGGTCATCTGAACTGGCTGCCTGGGCTAGGCCCAGGACCCTCCCTGACTCCCCTTTCTGTCTTGTACCCCAGCCGGGTGGAAGAGACCGGAGTGGTGCTGTCCCTGGAGCAAACGGAGCGGCACTCCCGCAGACCCGTTCAGCGGGGCACTCCCTCTCAGAAGGACGCCCCTAACCCTGGAGACAGCCTTGGTATGGGGCAGGGCCAGGGCTGGGAGGGGTTGTATCCCCAGGACCCTTGGGAGAAAGCCCAAGTACCTTAGCATGGCTCACCAGGCCCTGTGGGACATAACTCTAGCCTCCCTCCCTCCTCTGCTCACTCACCCTCCAAACCACAGCGCCTCCTCAGAGAGCCTAGATCTCGCCAGACTCTTTCCTGCCTCAGGGCCTTTGCACATGCAGTTTCCTGTACCCAGGATGCTCTTCTCTCTTCTGCCCTCCCTCCTCTCCTGTGGCTGTGGAATAGTTGCTTCGGTTTCTTGCCACCCTCTGCTCTGAATCCTGCTGTGACTCCCCCTTGATCCCACCATTCTGCTTCTTCCCTGTCTCATTTCACTGTTCTTTGGTTTCCAGTAATCTCGATCCTCCCAGGTCTGGCTCCTTTCTCTCTTCCTTCTCCATTCCCTCATCCTGCATGAGCTTTCTCCCCTGGCTGTTCTTCCAGGCTCACCTCCAAGCTGCTACTGGCCGCCCATGCTCCTGGGTGTGGGGTGGGATTGCTTGCATCCTTTTCTTTTCTGGCTCAGAGCTGGCTCTGAGCCATGTCTTGACCTTAAAACCTCCTCAAGGGCCTTAGATTAGTCTTTTCTCCTAACACGCAAGTTCCCCAGAGCTGAACAGCCAAATGCTATTCTGGGCCACTGGGCCCCTCCCCTGGAAACTTCCAGAGCCTCACCACAACCTGGCAACTAAGGTTAACACCCAGGCCAGCAGGATTCCTCCAGGCCCCTTCTCCCCAGCACCAAGAACGGTGGCCATCCTGACCAGTTGTTGACGATGTCAATTATGTTCCCTGGGGTTGGCGTGAAGGGCTCTGGCCCTCAGCCCTCGGTGACCACCCTGTGTCTCCCCCTCCCTGCGTGTCTCACAGACGCCCCTGGTCCCCGGATCCTTGCCTTCCTGCACCCCCCTGCCCTGAGCGAGGCCGCCCTGGCTGCTGACCCCCGCCGTTTCTGTAGCCCTGACCTCCGCCGTCTCCTGGCGCCCATCCTGGATGGGGTTTCCGTAGCTGCCACCCCCAGCACACCACCAGCCACACGGCGCCCCCAGAGCCCTCTCCCGGTAAGCTGTCCTGCCCACTTGGGCCCTCAGCATCCAGGCTGCCTTAGCCTTTGGCTCAAAGCCTTGCAGTCTGGTGGGCCTCAGTTTCTCCATCTGTGTAGTGGGGAGGATGGAATGGGATGGGGTTGAGGTTTCTTTAAGACCTAAATTCCAGAATTTACAGTTGTTAAAATTCTAGCATCTGGTCCCTGACCTGGGATATTTGGGATTGGCATGAGGGACCCCTTGTCCCCCAGGCATTCAGCTCTCTGAATTTTGATTTCAAAGAATCAGAACATCTAACATTTTGATTTACACAGACCTGAATTCAAATCCTGAATCTTCCACTTATCAGCTATGTCACCCTGGGCAAATGAGTTATTGAAACTTAATTTCTTTACCTATAAAAGGACGATGGTGCCGGGTGCAGTGGCTCATGCCTGTAATCCCAGCACTTTGGGAGTCAGAGGTGAGAGGACTGCCTGAGCCCAGGAGTTCAAGACCAGCCTGGGCAATTTGGCAAGACCTCGTCTCTACAATAAATCAAAAAATTAGCCAGGCCTGGCAGCATGCACCTGTAGTTCCAGCTACTGGAAAAGATGAGGCAGAAGGATTGCCTGAGCCCAGCAGGTCAAGACTGAAGTGGCCATGAGCGTGCCATTGCACTTCAGCCTGGGCAACAGAGTGAGACTCCTACTCAAAAAAAAAGGAGAATGTAACAAGTAGTCACATCAGTGATTGTTGTGAGATTTAAATGAGATTATTCATGGGACACACTTAGTAGGGGTCTGGCATCTGGTGTGTGTTTAATAGATCATATCAGTTACCATTTTTACTTAGAGTGCAGAGAGCCTGACCTTTGACCTCAGTAGGTTTTATCATCTGGTTTTGACTGTTCTCATTCCCAAGAAAATATCTTCTCTCTTCATGGACAAGTACAGACTGTGACCTTTGACCTCACCCTTTACCCCAGGACTGCTGGAATCTCCATTGCTTCCCCTGCCAAACTCCAGAATCCAAGACCCTTGAACCCCAGAGGTCCTCAGGCTCTGATCTTTCTAACCTTCCATGTTTGCCCTTTTGATCTACCCAAGCCTTCTGACCTTTGAACACCCAGGTTCAGAACTCATCTGCATTTGCTTTGGGATCCCCTTGCCGCCCCAGCTGTCTGACATTTGACCCCCACTTCTATTCCTGAGCTCTTGATGGTCTTCCTGTTGATGCCTCCCAGGAAACTCAAGATTTCCTTAAGGTTCTGCTCAATCTCCCCACAGGCTGATCTCCCAGATGAACTACCTGTGGGCATGGAGAACGCACACAGACTCTTTGCCCCCGGGAAGGACCTTGAGGCAGTAAAGACAGATCTAGCGATAGCTCAGGTAAGAACTAGCATGGAAAGAGCAGTCTTAACCTCTGTGCTCTGGGGACTGACAAATCTGAGCTTTAGAGAAGGGTGATCAGATGGCTAAAGGGATGAGTGGATGGATGGACCATTGCATTCATTAGGTGGATGATGGGTGGATGATGTTTAGGTAGATATTTGGATGGATGGATGGACAGACGGACAGACGGACGGATAGACGGACCATTGGCGTATTAGCTGGATGAAAAAATGGATGAGCCGGGCTCGGTGGCTCAGCCTGTAATCCCGCGCCTTTGGGAGGCTGAGGTGAGTGGATCGCCTGAGCCCGCGGGTTCGAGACCCGCCTGGGCAGCGAGACCTCATCTCTACAATAAATCAAAAAATCAGCCGGGCGTGGTAGCGCATGCCTGTAATTCCGGCTACTTGGAAGGCTGAGGCGGAAGGATCGCCGGAGCCCAGCAGGTCGAGGCTGCGGTGGCCGGGAGCGGCCACTGCACTCCAGTCTGGGTGACAGAGTGAGACTCCAACTCAAAAAAAAAAAAAATGGATGATATTTAGATGGACGACTTATTGAGTGGATAAGTAAGATGACAGTGGCATTATGTATTGGTTACCTATCACTGTGTAATAAATAACCTAAAAATTTAACACCTTAAGGCAGCTAACATTTATGATGTCACACAGTTACTGAGTATCAGGATTCTGGGAGCAGCTTTGCTGTAGTTTTTGCTCAAGGCCTCTCACGAGGTTGAAGTCAAGCTCTCAGTCATTTCTACAGTCAGCTTGAGCTAGGGGATCTTCTTCTAAGCTCACAGTCATGAGGTTGCTGGCAGACCTCAGTCCCTAACTGGCTTTAGCTGAAGGCCACGTGAACTTCTTCATGGACTTCCAAAGGGTCCTCACAACATCGCAGTTGACTTCCCCCAAGGCAAGCAATACAACAAAGAGAGACAGACAGGGAGGCAGAGAGACAGAAGCCTGAGACAGAAGTCACACCCTTTTATAGTCTAATCTCGGAAGTGACAGACCAACGCTAGTACAATGTGGGTGGCAACAACATAAAAGTGTGAACGCCAAAAGGCAGGGATCATTGGGAACTTCCAATGACTCATGTCTTTCCCTCATGCAAAATACACTCATGCCCCTCCCAAGACCCCCAAAGTCTCTTCCCATGACAGCATCAAAGTCCAGAATCTCATTGTGTAAATCGGACCTGGATGCCAGTGAAGCTTCTCAAGTACAGTGCCTCTTTTTTTTGAGTTGGGGTCTCACTCTGTTGTCCAGGCTGGAGTACAGTGGCATGATCACAGATCACTGCAGCCTCAATCTCTGGGGCTCAAGCAATCCTCCTGCCTCAACCTCCCAAGTAGCTGGGACTACAGGCATGCACCACCATGCCCACCTAATTTATTTATTTATTTTTTTGAGTAGGAGTCTCACTCTGTTGCCCAGGCTGGAGTGCAACGGAATGCTCCCAACCACTGCAACCTCAACCTGCTGGGCTCAAGAAATTGCAGACTTGAGCTACTGCACCCAGCCCACAAAGGGTTTGTTTTTTGTTTTTGTTTTTTTGAGTTGGAGTCTCACTTTGCTCTGGAGTGCAGTGGCATGCTCCCGGCCACTGCAGCCTCAACCTGCTGGGCTCCGGCAATCCTTCCGCCTCAGCCTTCCAAGTAGCTGGAACAACAGGTGCGCGCTACCACACCCGGCTTTTTTTTTTTTTTTTTTGATGTATTGCAGTGATGAGGTCTCGCCAAGTTGCCCAGGTGGGTCTCGAACTCGCAGGCTCAGGCAATCCACTTACCTCAGCCCCCCAAAGCGTGGGATTACAGGCTGAGCCACCGAGCCCAGCTCACAAAGCCTTTTTTTAAAAATTTTTTTTTTTAATTTGTTTTTTTGTAGAGACAGAGTCTTGCTACGTTGCCCAGGCTGGTCTCAAACTCCTGGCCTCAGGGGATCCTCCCACCTGGGATAACAGGCATGAGCCACCATGCCTGGCCAACCCACAAAGTTTTAAAAAGACAATGATATGATCAGAAACATTGCCAGGTTGGATTGAAAGGGCCAGAGATAGTATTTTTAAAAAGAGACCTTGGGACCACCAATGTTCTTTAAGAAAGAAGCAGGTTAAGAAAACTACTCAACTGCAAATATATGTTATCTTTTATGAAAAGGGAAGGGTGACTCAGAGCAAAGGGCCAAAAGCCCAGAGGGCAGTGCAAAAAGCCATGGAAACTGGTAAGTAGCAGGAATGAGTCCTACAAGGAACTTCCTTATTTGCCCAGTTGAATTTCAAAACTGCTATGGACCAGGGACACATGTGTGTTCCCTCTTTCTTCCTTTTTTGAATAGGAGTGTCTCTGGCAGTTATTCTATGCCTGTCCCACCACTGTGTTTTGGGCACCTGGGTGGTAGATAACTTACCTTTTTCATTCACAGACAAACAATCAAGAGGAACTATGATCAAATGGGTGTGGTGGCTCACACCTTCAGTTCCAGCACTTTGGGAAGCTGAGGCAGGAGGATTGCTTGAGTTTAAGATCAGCCAGGCAACATAGTGAGACCTTGTCTCTACAAAAAGTGAAAAAATTTGCCAGGCACAGTGGCTCACACCTGTAACCCCAGCACTTTGGAGACAGAGGCGAGAAGATTGCCTGAGTCCAGGGGTTCAAGAACCGCCTGGGCCACTTGATGAGACCTCGTCTCTACAATAAATCCAAAAAATTAGCCAGGCATGGTGGTGCGTGCCTGTGTTTCCAGCTACTTGGAAGGCTGAGGTAGAAGGATCGCCTGAGCCCGGCAGGTCGAGGCTGCGGTGTCCGTGAGCATACCACTGTACTGTACTCCAGTCTGGGCGACAAGAGTGAGACTCCAGCTTTAAAAAAAAAAAAAAAGCAAGCCTTTGTGAATCTTATATGAACTTTTTGGAGTTCACTCCATTAGACAAAAGCCACACTCACAAATTGCTTCAAGATAAGCCCTTCTCCACCTTGGCTTCTGCTGAGATGGCAAGTAGCAGTGCCCTTAAGTTTAATAGAAGCCCTGTTGTTTGTCTGAGATCTATGAGGCGTACCTTTACACTCTTTAAAGTGTCTTTTGTCTGACTGAAGGATTTAGTTTGAGGCACCCCCTTTTATCTTTCTGAAGTCTTAACAAAGACTTTTACAGTTCCACTTGAGCTTCACCTTTAGCGCATGCTTTCTTGTGACTGTCCTTCTTTGCTCAGAAACCATTTTTTAACTTTAGCCTCATTTGGAGAGTTCTTACAGTCAGCCAAACTCAAGATCGATGGCACAATTCTCCAGCATGCCCAATCTGTCCAAGTCTGCAAGTTTGGGGGCCCCCAGGGCCACCTTCACCTTCAGACCAGCTGCCTACCAATTAGGAGATTCCCACAGACTCCCTTGGGTTTGATCATTCACCAGAAGTATTCATGGAACCCAGGAAAGCTTTATACTCGGGACTGGGTTTTTTTTTGTTGTTGTTTTGTTTTGTTTTGGGTTTTTTTTGTTGTTTTTGGTTTTTTTTTTTTTTTTAGAAAGCAGGGTTTATTGAGAGAACAGAAAAGCTCCCATAGTAGGAGGGGACCTGAGAGAGTTGTCCTTTTTTTGTTTTGTTTTGAGTTGGAGTCTCATTCTGTCACCAGGCTGGAGTGTAGTGGCATGTTCATGGCCACCACAGCCTTGACCTATTGGGCCCAGGGGATCCTTCCATCTCAACCTTCAAAGTAGCTGGAACTATAGGTACGTGCCACCATACCCGGCTAACTTTTAAAAAATGTATTCACTGTAGAAACAAGGTCTCGCCAAGTTGTCCAGGCTGGTTTTGAACCCTGGGCTCAGGCAATCCTCTCACCTCCACCTCCCAAAGTGCTGGGATTACAGGTATAAGCCACCAAACCCGGCAGGACTGTGATTTTTATTATAGCAAAAGAATATAAATTAGAACTAGCCAAAGGAAGATATGGTAGGGTGGAATCTGGGACTGAGAGGGTCCCAAATGGAGAGCTTGCATGTCCTCAGGTACGTGTTGTCCTCTCAGCATTGACATGCTCCAACTCAGGAAGCTCATCCGAGCTTCAGTGTCCAGACTTTTTATTGAGGTTTCATTTATTGTGGTTTCATAGGCACGATGAATTGAGTTACTACCCATGTAATAGAATTCAGTCTCCAGTGCCACCCCCACCTTCCCTGGAGGTCAGGCTGATTTCACGTGGCCCAAAGCCACGTGACCCTCTAATCACATGATTGGTCTTTCTGGCATGGCCAGTAACATCCTGAGTTATCCCATTCACATAAACTATCTGGGAATTCACCATGAGTGACCTTGCCACTGGAAAACTCTCAGGTGCGGTCCAAAGTTCCCACAGTGAACAGCAAAGACACCGCTATCACTTGGGAAATTCCACGGGATGAGAGGTGACCTCCTAGGAGCTGGGACAGAGGCCAGACTTCTCTTTGGGCAAAGTTAATTCTTCACTACACAGAGGTTGAGAATCTTCAAAACCTTCAGGTCACAGTTCCGTTCTCTTCATGTTTGACACATCTACCTTTAGAAGAAATTTCCCTTCTCTCTCTCCCCTTGCCTTTTACTATAAGTAGGAAAAGAGATCAGGTTGCCCCTACAACACTCTGGCTGGAAATCTTAGCTGGATCACTCAGTTTATCCCTTTTTATTTTCTACCATTAAGCAACGATAATCCCCTTTCCTCCATTTCAATTAAAATATGTCTCACTTCCCCCTAAGCTCTCACTGGTAGCCTCCTCAAAATCCAGATTTTTGATCAGTAAATAGTTTGTCTGGCTGGGCACAGTGGCTTAGGCCTGTAATCCCAGCACTTAGGGAGGTGGAGGTGAGAGAATTGCCTGATCCCAGGGGTTTGAGACTAGCCTGGGCAACATGGCGAGAACTGTCTCTACAATAAATAAAAAATTAACCAGCTGTGGTAGCACATGCCTGTAGTTCCAACTATTTGGAAGGCTGAGGCAGAAGGATCACCTGAGCCCAAGCAAGTCAAGGCTGCAGTGGCCATGAGGGTGCCATAGCACTCTGGCCTGGGCGACAGGGTGAGACTCCGACTCAAAAAAAAAAAAAATTTTGAGGCAATTTAGGATTTCGCTAACACACTTTTCAGAGAGTCCCTATACCCATTTTGCAGATGAGAAAACTGAAGCTCAGAGTCTTGGCCTCACGCACACAGCTCAGAAGTGGTGGTGCTGGGACGCCAGCCCAGGTCCACCTGCGTCCAAGGCTCACGTTCTCAACTCCCTCCTGCCCTCCGCAGGACGTCGATGCCCTGGATCTGGAGATGCTGGCCCCCTACATCTCCATGGATGATGACTTCCAGCTCAACTCCAGCGAGCAGCTACCCAGGGCCTACCACAGACCTCTGGGGGCCATCCCCCGGCCCCGCGCTCGGAGCTTCCACGGCCTGCCACCCCCCACCCCTGAGCCCTCCCTGCTGCCCCGCTGGGGGAGTGACCCCCGGCTGAGCTGCTTCAGCCCTTCCAGAGGGGACCCCTCAGCATCCTCCCCCATGGCTGGGGCTCGGAAGAGGTGAGCCACAGTGAAGGGGGGATGTCAAGGGAGTACCACTCCCATCTTGCCCTACCTCCTGCTTCAACCTCTCTCCTCACTGTTCCTCCCACCCTGATCTCACTCAGCCAATCCCCCATGTCCCCAGCACCTGCTAAGTGTGTTCCAACCTTTATGGTCTCTATGTTTTTGTCTAGACTTTGCCTTTTTTTTTTTGAGTCAGAGACCTTTTCTGTTGCCTAGGCTGGACTGTAATGGCATGTTCATGGCCACTGAAGTCTCGACCTGCTGGGCTCAGGTGATCCTTCTACCTCAGTGTTCCAAGTAACTGGAACTACAGGAATGCACCACCATGCTGGACTAATTTTTCTTGATTTACTATAGAGACAAGGTCTCACCAAGTTGCCCAGACTGGTCTCGAACCCCTGGGCTCAGGCAATCCTCTCACCTCATCCTCCCAAAATGCTGGGATTACAGGCATAAGCCACCGCGCCCAGCCAGCTGTGTCTTCTTCTAGAGTACCCTCCTCTGCTTGCATTGTTGGTCCAAATCCCACCTGTCAACAGGGCTTTCTCTTTTGGACCATATTTCTATCTGGCCTAGTGACCATTTTTGTCATAGTTAAGAAGACATTGCCACAGTGTCAGTGAAACTGTCTAGATCTAAGTTCCCTAACACCTTCGAGAATCTGTTAAAGCTATGGACTCTTTTCCAAAACAATTTACACACACACACATACACACACACAATTCACATATAATTTCAGATGGTCTGTGCCCCCCATTCCAAAGACATTAGAACACTAATATTCAAGTTTTTGCCCTCCAAGTTGCAGGTATGTGCCCACTTAATACTTAGAGTGGTCTCTGTATGATCCTTATGAGGCTGTTACGGATACAACTTGATATCTCTCAAGGCTCCCAGCTTGGGGCTGGGTATACAGTGGGTGCCCAATAAAGACTTACTTAATGAGGGGGGAGAGAATTACTAATGAATAGAGTAGGTAGGTTGATGGATGAACAGCTAGATGGTTGGATGAAGCCATGGATGGAAGGAGGGTGAGCAGGTGGATAGACGGTGAATGAATGGAAAGATAGATGGGTGGAGGCTGAATGAGTAGTGGGTGGGTGATGGAGCATCAGATGGATGAATGGGAAGATGGATGAGTGAATGAGCGCATAGGTGGGTAGGGAGGGTGAGTGGATGGATGGGTGGATAAATAGGTAAATGAATGGAAGGTTAGATGGATGGAAGGCTTATGGGTGGGTGATGGATCACTGGATAGACAAATGGGAAGGTGGATTGGTGGATGGATGGCTCAGTGGGTCCATGAGGGTGTAAAGGAATAACAGGTGCTTGGGGGAGTGAATGACTATTTATCGCCTGCTTACACTGGTGTCCATGCCTGCCCAGATTTGCTGTGTCCTGAGATTCTTGCCTGTTTTCCTCCAGGGCCCTGACCCAGAGCTCAGAGGGCGAGGACGAGGGAGTGGAACTGCTGGGGGTGAGACCCCCCAAACGGTCCGCCAACCCAGAACCCGAAAGCTTTCTGCTGTTTCCCCTCAGTCTGGTAGGTTGGGGAATTAATAGGATGCTCTGGCCCTCAGAACTCAGCAGGGTCAGATCTCCTATTTTATAGATAGGAAACCAGAGAGGGGCAGGGGCTGCCTGAAAGTCATACAGCCAAAGCTGGGAACTTGACCTCCTAGTTTCGCTAATGGGTATGAAAGAGCTTTGCAGATACCTGTCAGTTGACAGTTAAGTGCTAAGAAGGAAAATTAAGCAAGGTAAGGGGAGAGATGGTAGGTGATTAGTGTCTGTGGGAATCTGCTCTACTCCCATGGGACTCCCTCCCCAAACTAGAATGGGTCTTGGCCTTGGATTCTTATTGCAGCATTAAGAGTACAGGCACTAGAATCAGACTGACCTGGGCTCATCCCAAGTCTACTACCTACTAACTGTGAGACCTTGAGCAGGTGACATCACCACTCTGAGCCTCAGTTTCCTCATCCAGAAAATGGGAATAGTTATATCTCACAGGAGTGCCATGAGGATTAGATGAAATAAGGCCTGACACTTAGCTGTCACTCAGTGAGCTATCCACAAATAGTGCACAAACACAGACCAGACAAAAGCAGCCTCCTCCCAGTGTTTCTTCCTCCCATTTCACTCCTTCTGTTCATTCTGCCCAAAAGTGACCAGAACACCCTTTCTAAAAGCCAGCCTAGACTCTGCCACTTGCACAAGGCTTCCCTCTAGGATCTTCCATGTCTCCCTAGTACCCCCAGCAGTGCCCTGACTTCTTACTCTTCAAAGGGTTGTTTGAACGTGAGGGATGTGGTTGATAATATCAACAGCTTACATTTACGGAGTGCCCACCGTGTACCAGACGCTGACTGCACTAAGTGCCTTGCGTGATTAGCTTATTTAAGCCCCATCGTTACTCTTGAGGCATTATTGCTATTATCATACACTTTTACACGGGAGAAGTTAAGCCACTGTATCTGTCAGAGTCTGGGCAGGAAACGCAGCGCACTCAGATGGGGGTGTTAACAAAGGTGTGGACAGGGTACAGAGAAATTTACAAGGTCTGGTACAGCATCCTGGAGCTGGCAATGTGGGAAGACTGCACTAGCCCTGGCCTGAAGGCACAGGATGGTGGTGGTCACAGAGTCCTGGAGCAAGTGGGGCCCACCTGATAAGAGCTAAAACCTTCCATGGAGGGACATGGCCAACTCACAGCGACCCAGTGGGGAAGCGGCTAGGAGAATAAATCTCCCACCTCTTCTTCCACATGCTGGTATCTCCCAGGAGCTAAACCCAGCAGGAACACGTGCAGAAATGTTGCCCAGTGTTGCAGTCCATGTGCCCGGGGCAGCTTCTGGGGCATAGAAGAAGGGCAGGGAGACCAAGGCTCTGGAAGCACCCAGGAGGATGTCTGGGACAGTGATTTGCCCACAGTCATACCACAGAAGGTGGCCTCTGGGGCCCAACAACCCTTAACCAAGGTGCCATCCTGTCTTCTTGAATAATTTTTACTTTTTTAAAAATTTCTAAACTTTTTTTTTAATTGGAGTCTCACTCTGTCGCCCAGGCCAGAGTGCAGTGGCACACTCATGGCTACCCCAGCATCGACCTGCTGGTCTCCAGCGATCCTTCACCTCAGCCTTCAAGTAACTGAAACTACAGGCACGCTCTACCATGCTCAGCTAATTTTTTGATTTATTGTAGAGATAAGGTCTCACCATGTTGCTCAGGCTGGTCTCGATCCCATGGGCTCAGGCAATCCACTCGCCACGGCCTCCCAAAGTGCTGGGATTACAAGCTTGAGCCACCACAGCTGGCCCTAAACATTTTTAAAATTTTATTATTTGAGTTGAAGTCTCACTGTCACCCAGGCTGGGTGGAGTGCAGTGGCACACTCATGGCTGCCACAGCCTCAACATGTTGGGCTCAGGCAATCTTTCTACCTCAGCCTCCCGAGTAGCTGGAAACACAGACACGTGCCACCTTGCCTAGCTAATTTTTTGATTTATTGTAGAGACGAGGTCTCATCATGTTGCCCAAGCTGGTCTCGAACCCCTGAGCTCAGGCAATCCTCTCACTTCTACCTCCCAAAGTGCTGGGATTACAGGCATGAGCTACCATACCTGGTAAAATTTTATTAGTTTTTTAGAGACAGGGTTTTGTCCTGACACCCAGGCTGAAGGGCAGTGGTGCAATAATAACTCACTGAAATCTCGACCTTCTGAGTTCAAGCAATCCTACCACCTCAGCCTCTCAAGTAGCTGGGACTACAGGCACCACTGCACCTGGCTAATTTTTTTTTTTTTTCCATAGAGACGAGGTCTATAGTGTCCAGGCTGGTCTCAAGCAATCCCCCAGCCCCAAGCAATCCTCCTGCCTTAGCCTCCCAAAGTGCTGGGATTACAGGCGTAAGCCACCATGCCTCTCCATTTCTTGCATCTTGATGATGATCATGATGATGGTGGTGGCTTTGTCTCTCTCCTACAGAGCTTCCTTCTGACGGGAGGACAAGCCTCAGGGAGCCAGCAGGACCCCAGATCCTCTCTTCTGGACCTAAATGAGTCCCTGGGTGAGTAATATCCTCAGCATCCAGAAGGCCTGGGTCCCCTCTCCCCTGGGAGGTGCCTTGATGGTTGAGAGATGGATGGAGGCCTCCCAAAGGTGAGATGGGGTGAGGACTGTCAGTGCCCAGAGGTGACCCTGGTCGAAATGACAGTCCCTCCCTCCTCTCATGGGCACTGTGTGGGGAAAGAAAGACCCTAAAGGAGGCAGGGGCTTGCCACAGCTGCCCCGTGAGGTAGAAGCCAAGCCCAGGCCCCAGCCTAGTTCTTCTGAGCCTGCATATGATTATACTTGGCAGATTTACCAGATTGGGATCGAGTCCCGCCATGGCCACCCCCAGCTGTGTGACTTTGGAAAAGCTTTTTCTTTTTCTTTTCTTTCTTTTTTTTTTTTTTTGAGTTGGAGTCTCACTCTATCACCTAGGCTGAAGTACAGTGGCACGCCCACGGCCACCACAGCCTCGACCTGCTGGGCTATGCCGATCCATCCACCTCAGCCTTCCAAGTAGCTGGAACCATAGGCGTGCACCACCACACCTGGCTAATTTTTTGATTTAGTGTAGAGACAAGGTCTCGCCTTGTGGCCCAGGCTGCTCTCGAAACCCTGGACTCAGGCAATCCTCTTGCCTCCACCTCCCAAAATGCTGGGATTACAGAAGAGAGCCACCACGCCCAACATTTTACACTCTTTTTTTTTTCCTGAGTTAGAGGCCTCACTCTGTTGCCCAGGCTGGAGTGCAGTGGCATGATCACAGACCACCACAGCCTCGAACTCCTGTGTTCAAGCAATCCTCCCACTTCAGCCTCCCAAGTAGCTGGGATTACAGGTGTGCACCATCACGCCTGGCTAATTTTTAAATTTATTGTGGAGATGAGGTCTCACTGTATTGCCCTGGCTGGTCTCGAACTCCTGGGCTCAAGGTAATCCTTCCACCTCAGTTTCCCAAAGTGCTGGGATTACAGGCATACGCTACCATGCCTGGCCTAAAGTTTATATTTCTGAACCTTGGGTTTCCTGCCTTTGTAGCCTGGGGCCTATTGTAGTAGTTCTTCACCTTAAAGAGATGTTTTGAGGACTCATGGAGATGTTGCATGGAAGGAGCTTAGCCCAAGATCTGTTATGCAGTAAGAGTTCAAGAAATGTCCACCCTTGTAGCTATAGTGGCCATGCTGGTTCTGACAGCCGCTCCACAGAGCACAAAACAAGCCCCTGTTCTTGTCTTCCACTGCATCTATCGAAGGTCATAACTTGGCCATGCATGGTGGCTCACGCCTATAATCCCAGCACTTTGGGAGGTAGAGGCGAGAGGATTGCCTGAGCCCAGGGGTTCGAGACCAACCTGGGCAACCTGATGAGACCTCATCTCTACAATAAATCAAAAAGGTTAGCCAGGTATGGTGGAGTGCACCTGTGGTTGCAGCTTCTTGAAAGGCTAAGGCAGAAGGATCGCCTGAGCCCAGCAGGTTGAGGCTGTAGTAGCCGTGAGCATGCCACTGCACTCCAGCCTGGGCGACAGAGTGAGACACTGATTCAAAAAAAGAAAGTCGTAGCTCCACATGAAACCTCCAGATATCAGCCAGAGGAATCTTCCAAAGAATGAATCTGACCCTGAACCTCCTCTGCTTAAAACCCCGCCATGGCTCCATAGTGCCCTTCTGAGAAAGACCAAGCTCCTCACCTTGGACTCCAATCCCTGCAGGGTCTTTCAGCCACAGTCACTGTGGCTTATTTTGGTTCATTCCTTCCTTCGTGCATGTAACAAATATTTATAGAGTACACAGTAAGTGCCAGACGCTGTTCTGGGTGCTGGAGACACACTGTGAACAGAACACACATAAGTCTCTGCCCTCATAGAGCTGACATTCTAGTGTGACAGACAGACTATGACAAAGAAACAAGTGCAAGAAAGAGTGCAAGAGGGCTGGACATGGTGGCTCACACCTAAAATCCCAGCATTTTGGGAGGCCAAGGTGGGAGGATCACTTGAGAACAGGAGTTTGAGAGCAGACTGGGCAATATAGCAAGAACCTGTTTTTACAAAAAAAAAAATTTTTTTTTTTTAATTAGCTGGGCATGATGGTACCCTCCTGTAGTCCCAGCTACTCAGGACGCTGAGGCAGGAAGCTTGCTGGAGTCCAGGAGTTGGAGGATACAGTGAGCTATGGCTGTGCCACTGCACTGCAGCCTGGGAGACAGAGTGAGACCCCAACACTCTAAAAAAAAGTGCACTTTTTTTTTACAGTGATGAGTGACTCATCTCTGTAATCCCAGCACTTTGGCAGGCTGAGGTGGGAGGATTGCTTGAGCCCAGGAATTTAAGGCCAGCCTAGGCACCATCTCTACAAAAAATTTAAAAATTACTGGGTGTGATGGCATGTGCCTGGATTCCAGCTACGGAGGATCATTTGAGTCCAGGAATTAAAGGTTACAGTGAGCTATGATCAAGCCACTTGTACTCCAGCCTGAGCAACAGAGCAAAACCCCAACTTAAAAAAAAGAAGTTTATTTAGAAAGTAAATGAGAGAGAGAAAGAGGAGATTCACCTCCCCAAGGTCGGGGAGGGGGCCAAAGCCAGGAAACATGGCCCAGCCATAGCTCAAAAAGCACATGGTCACACCATAGCTTAGCAAGGCAATGGCCACAGTGGCCTGGTAATGGCCACGGCAATGGCCTGGCAAAGGCCTGGCGATGGCCTGGCAATGGCAAAACCCCTACTCTTTAAAAAAAAAGTGCAAGAGATGAAAATAAGCACTGCTGGGGAAAATAATGCATGCCAGGAGAAAAACAGTTCTGAGGTGGGGGACTTCAGTTTTAAATAGTAGGATCGAGGTGGACTCATTGAGGTGATAGTTGAGCAAAGACCTGAAGGAGTGAACCCGGATGACGTCTGGGGGAAGAGTGTTCCAGGCCGAGGAAACATCAAGTGCAAGGGCTCTTAGATGTGAGTGTATCAGGTCTTACTTGGGAAAAGCAAGGCCAGTGTGCCTGAAGCAGAGGGAAGAGAGAGGCAGATTGCAGAAGCCTCTGTAGGGCATTATGATGACTTTAGAGTTGTCTTGCTCAAGGAGGCCTCCTCAGGGCCTTTGCATATTCTGATTCCTCTGTCTGGAATGCTTTTTCTTCTATTCTTACCAAATTACCACTTTTTATTATTTATTTAGATTTGGAGTCTCGCTCTGTCACCCAGGCTAGAGTACAGTGGCACGCTCACAGCTACTGTAGTCCCACCCTCTTGTGCTCAGGAGATCCTTCCACCTCAGCCTTCCAAGTAACTGGAAACACAGGCACGTACCACTGTGCCCAGCTAGTTTTTTGATTTATTGTAGAGATGAGGTGTCGCCAAGTTGCCCAGGCTGGTCTTGAATCCCTGGGCTCAGACAGTCCTCTTGCTTCTGCCTCCCAAAACACTAGGATTGTAGGCGTGAGCCACCACCAGGCCAACCACATTCTTTTTTTTTTTTTTTTTTGAGCTGGAGTCTCACTCTGTCACCCACACTGGAGTGCAGAGGCCGCTCCTGGCCACCGCAGCCTCCACCTGCTGGGCTCCAGCGATCCTCCCGCCTCAGCCTTCCGAGTAGCTGGAACTACAGGTGCATGCTACCACGCCCGGCTCATTTTGATTTATTGTAGAGATGAGGTCTCCCCAAGTTGCCCAGGTGGGTCTCGAACCCGCGGGCTCAGGCAATCCACTCACCTCAGCCTCCCAAAGGCATGGGATTACAGGCTGAGCCACCGAGCCCGGCTCTACCACATTCTTTCGATCTCAAATATTGTTACTTCCATGAAGCCCTCCCCCTCACTTCATAAGCTTATACCATTCATCAGTCCCTTTTCTTTTCTTTTCTTTTTTTAAGTTATAGTGCAATGGCACAATTATGGTTCATCGCAGCCTCAACCTACTGGGCTCAGGTGATCCTTCCACCCCAGCCTTCTGAGTAGCTGGGACTACAGATACATGCCACCACACCCTAATTTCTTGATGTTTTTTGTAGAGATGAAGTCTTGCTATGCTGCTCAGGCTGGTCTTGAACTCCTGGGCTCAAGCAATCCTCCTTCCTCAACCTCCTAGAGTGCTGGATTAGGATTACAGGCATGAGCAACCATGCCTGTGGTCAAGTCAAAATTATGTAGGTGTCTGTGTTGTTATTTGATTACTAGCTGTCTTCTCCCCAAGGTATGAGCCCTGTGAGTGAGTGCAGGGGCCAGAGCTGACTTGGTCACTGCTGTGCTATACTTTGTGCATGTGGCTGGGCAGTGGCTGGACATGGAGGAGGTCCTCAGTGTGTTTGTAAATAAAGAGCTAACATTCAAGCACCCACTGTGTGCCACACTTTGTGCTAAATCCTTTACGTACACAATCCAGTTGGCGCCCCTCGCTGGACTGTCAGCCTCATGGGGGCAGGGAGTTCCATCCGTCCTGCTCATTGCTGTGTTCCCAACACCTAGCACAGGGCCTGGCACACAGTAGGTGCTCAGTAAATATGT
Source organism: Cephalopachus bancanus (assembly GCA_027257055.1). Taxonomy (NCBI): domain Eukaryota; kingdom Metazoa; phylum Chordata; class Mammalia; order Primates; family Tarsiidae; genus Cephalopachus; species Cephalopachus bancanus. The sequence goes on along the minus strand of JAPVLO010001038.1, from coordinate 489,389 downwards.
TTCGCATGAGTGAATTCTCATAAATGAGGTGGGTATAAGTGTCCTGGTTTACCAAGTAACAACAGCTCACCTACTAAGCACTCACCAGTACTAGTTACTGCTCAAAGTGCTTCGCGTGGGATTTGCTCATTTATTCCTCACAACAGCCCTGGGAGGTACTGTTGTTAGCCCACTTTACAGATGAGAGGACTGACAGCAAGTAATTAGCAACACCTGGATGCAAACTAGGGTAAGTGTCTGGCTCTAGACTCAGGGTCTTAACCACAGCCCTAAACATCCCAGAAAGCAGAACTTGCCCAAGTTTCAGTGTTGTTTGAATCCAGGCAGGCCTGCCTCACCACCTAGGGTCTTATCACTCTGTTCCCAGTCCAAAGTGTAGTGGCACGATCACAGTTCACCACGGCCTCATCCTCCTGGGCTTAGGTGATCCTTCTGCCTCAGCCTCCCAAGTAGCTGGGACTACAGGTGTGTGCCACCACACCTGGCTAATTATGTTTATTTTTTGTAGAGATGAGGCCTCGCTATGTTGCCCAGGCTGGTCTTGAACTCCTGGGCTCAAGCAATCCTCCCATCTCGGCCTCCCAAAGTGCTGGGACTGCAGGTGTTAGCCACTGCACCTGGCCTATCCAGGCTTCCAACTCCCAGGAAAGGTAGGATTGGGGTGGTAATTCTCTGCTGATTAATATTTCATCTTCCCCCACAGGCCTGGGCCCCTCACTGCTCTCTCTCTACCCGAATGAGGATACTGCCCAATCCAGGGGCCACTTCCAGCCAGCAGCAGGCTTGGCCCAGGCCAACTGAGCCAGCCCACCTGTCTTCTCCCCCAGAAAGGACCTCAACCACACTCCAAGCCAGCAGCCAACGCACAGGACGCGGGCACCGGGAGAGTGCCCCCTGCCCACCTCGGGCCTACCTCACCCCTCACCCCTCTGCCTGCTCCCAATCTGCGGGCTCTTTGGGGTGGCCTCAGCTCAGTGACCTCTGGGGGCAGTCCCTGCCCCCCCTCTCAGGACTTCCCTTGGGGTTCTCAATACTTGGTTACCTCATTATCTGTTACTCCGACTCTCTTGGCTTTATTTTGGGCAATTAGAAGTGGGGAGGGCTGGGCGTCAGATCTGTGTTTCTGGGCTCTGGGGAGTATGGATAACTGTAATCACATTTCTTTCTATCTTTTATTATTATTTTTGTTTCTGTTAATTTCATGGTATGGTTTTTAATCACTATGACTTGCCCAGGGTCCATATGAATGTGGGACTCTGAACTTCCTCCACCTCTGGTGTCAATGGGAGGAGGCCCTGGGACAGGCCTCACCACCAGTGACTTCTGATTGAGGCCTAAGCCTCCAAGCTGCCTCCCAGCTCTGCCTACCCCTTCCACTTTGGACTTCTCGCAACCCCCAGCTTCGCCTGGGCACTAACTTCATTTGTGGTCTTCCTACTTCTGGGGTAGCCCCTGACTTCCTCTGTTTCCAGACAACTGTCTCCACACGTCTCTGGTCCCAGACTGTACAACCTCTGGCCTTCACTGGTCTAGACCATGCAACCTCCAACATGATCTAGTTTAGACCTCACATCCTCTGATTTCCTCTGATTCTGAATCTCACTATCTTCAGCTATTGCTAGTTCTGGACCTCACAACCTCCAATTCTACCTATCTTCAAACCTCAAGACCTCCAAAAATTGTCTGGCTCTGGGCCTTACAACCTCTAGCTCCTTCTGGGCTCTAGAGTCTACAACCACCAGATTTGATTCTAGAACTCATTCTCTAACTTCCTCTGATTCTAGACCTCTGCCTAGAAATATATACTTCTTATTTTAGATCTCATACCCTCCAACTCCCTCTGGTTCCAGATTTTATATCTGACCATTTCCTTCTGGTTCTGGACCCCACCATTCCAAGCTTCCTTTTGGTTCTAGTGCTCCTGATCTATAATACATTTGGTTCTAAATCTAGACCTCCTCATGTCTAAATCATTTTGGTTCCAGACCTCATGAGGGTCAGCTCATTCCTCTTTAACTCTCTACACTCGAGACTTGTTTTCCCGATCAAAAAGAAGTACAGTGAGGTTTATGTCTCGATCTTATAACCTATTCTTCCAGAACCAGATACCATGCTCCAGTTCTTAGCTTCTGGACCCCATGACCTCCACCATTCTTTGGTTCTAGACTACACAAACTCCAGACCTCACGACTTCTAGGGTCCTCTGACCCAGATCTGATGATCTGTTGTTTCTCTGATTCTAGATCTGAGTTGCAAATGTCTTCTGATTCTAGACCTCATTCCATAAGTTCCCTTAGTCCCTCACAACTTCCAACTTCTCCTCACTCCAGATCTTATGACTCCAAATTACTAGAACTCAGCAGATTCTGATTTTAGACCTTGCCTTGTATATTTTTCTAGTTCTAGACTTTATAGCCCCCAACTACCCCCCCCAACTACTTCTGATTCTAGATTTTATGGCTCCCCAATCTCTCTGGTTCTAGAACTCAGTGTTTAGCCTTTTTCTAATTCTAGTCCTTACTCTATAAGTTCCTCTGCCTCTAAGACTCACAGCTTCCAACTGTTGTTGTTTTTTGGGGTTTTTTTTGAGTCACGATCTCACTCTGTTGCCCAGGCTGCAGTGCAGTGGCAGGATCATGGCTCACTTTAGCCTCAAAATTTTGGGCTCAAGCAATCCTCCCACCTCAGCCTTCCAAATAGCTGGAACTACAGGCATTTGCCACCCTTGTTCGTCATTTTTGTGTGTGTGTGTGTGTGTGTGTGCTTGTTTTTGTAGAGATGAGGTCTCACTACGTTGCCCTGGCTGGTCTCAAATGCCTGGGCTCAATCAATCCTCCTGCCTCAGCCTCCCAGAATGCTGGGATTACAGGTGTGAGCAATTGTACCCAGGAGACAATTGCCTTTGATTCAGGCCCAAATTCCTCTGGTTCTAGAACTCAGCCGCCAATGGACTATATGGATGCTACCCTATATATTCCTCTGATTCCAAATCTTATAACCCTGACTCCCAGATTCCTGGCCCCACCCTTCTAACTTTATTCTGGGCTTCCCATCCCACTGAACTTGCCCCAATTCCTATCCTCAGTCTTAAGTCTTCCCGTTCCAGACTTCTAGCCTCCAGGCCCTGCTGTTCCTGGACTTCATGCTCAAGCCTCTCCAATCTCCTATCACTTTCTCTATCCTAGAACTCCCACTCCTCCCCTCCCCACCCCAGCCTTCTAGACGTGCACATACCTTGACTTTAACCCAGATGTCTGTGGCACCTGGGGCTCCCTCGCCCCTTGGGAAGCTCACAATCCGGAGACTTCTCTAGCCGCACTGGCACACGCACAGCCTTATCTGTATATTGGGGTGTGGGAAGAGAAGCCTGGACCCCTCAGCTCTCTGCCATCACCTATGTGCCCCTTGCCCCTCAGCTTCCTTTCAAATGGTGCTACTCTTGGTCTCCCACAGGAAAAGGCCTCCCCCACTCACCCCTCTTTTGGAAGACCCTGCCCACTCTGTTTTGTTGGGGGCTGGTACATCAATTGGTGCTATTGGGGGGTTTTCACTTCTTCCCTTGGGAGGTGATGTGGACCCTCAGTGGAGGAAACTGGGGAGGGGCTGCACCAGCCACGTTGGCTCTGAAACCCACTAATTGCTCTACCACCATAAAGATCTCACCTTGGTAGGCACCAGAGCACTGCGTGTTGACTCATCTTTGGGATGGCTTTCGGGGAATTGAGGGCACTGCGTGTCCATGCCACTTTCTGATTCTGTGTGTGTACGCCTCTGTTTCTGCATGGGTCTATGTGATGTGTATACCCAGTGATGATGTCATTCTGTGTATATGTGTGGATCTTTGTGACATAATTCTGTGAACCTATGTCGGGGAAGTGGTTAACGATTTCTTCAGTGTGTGCTCGTATCTGGGTGAAATGATTCTGCCTTATGTGTCTTTCTGATTACTTTGGGTTTCAGTGTACCCAAGTGTGAAAGGAGTGATTTTTTTTGTTATAACCATGTGTCTGTGTAATGTGATTCTGCATACCTCTGTGGGCTGATACTATAATTCTGGGTACTAATGTGTGTCTGTGTGACTTGATTCTCTGTACTTAAGTGAGCTTATGTGTGCAAGAGAGACAGCGTGGGTGTGTCTGTTCTGTCATGTCTCTGTACATCACCTTCATAACCCCTCTACAGGGGAATCTTTTTTTTCTTTTTTTTTTTTTTTTTGGAGCTGGAGTCTCACTCTGTCACCCAGGCTGGAGTGCAGTGGCACACTCACGGCCACCACAGCCTCTATCTGCTGGGCTCAGGAGATCCTTCTGCCTCAGCCTTCCAAGTAGCTGGAACTACAGACATGCACCACCAAGCCCAACTAGTTTTTTTATTTACTGTAGAGACGAGGTCTTGCTATATTGTCTAGGCTAGTCTTGGACCCGTGGGCTCAGGCAGTCCTCTCACATTTGCCTCCCAAAGTGCCGGGATTTTAGGCACCTGTGGTTCCAGCTACTTGGAAGGCTGAAATGGAAGGATCTCCTGAACCCAGGAGGTCGAGGATGTAGTGGCCTTGAGCGTGCCACTGCACTCCAGCCTGGGTGACAGAGTGACACTCTGACTCAAAACAAAACAAGAACACAGGAAGTACATGGGACAGACTCAAATTCTGGCTCTGGCACTTCCTTGTGGCATGCTGATCTCTGCAAATCTGTCCTCATCTGTACAATGGAGGTGATAATATCTACCTTCTGAGGTGATTGTTGGCTGTGTTGAGGGGGCAGTGAGAGAGGCGAGGTTAGACCAGGACAACAGGTTTAGGGGTGAGACAGCTTGTGCTTCCAGGAGGGGAGCCAGAGTAGAACCTTGAAGGACTTTGTGCTAGTTTGGCATGAGTCGAGGCCAAGGGCTCAAAAAGGACAGACTGGAAGGGTGTGTGTTGTGGTTGGGGAAGGGGTATGATCTGGAGATGTTGCCTGAGGCTAGACTATTCCAGAATATGAGTTTTCCCCAAAGAGCACTGGGAACTATAGAAGGTTGGGGGCGGGAGTGTGCCATGGTCTTATTGGTGTCTTAGAAATATCCCTCTAGCTGCCTTGTAGAGGGTGAACCGGAGGGCAGAGGAGGCTAGAGGCAAGCAGTAGAGAAGGCCAATGCTGTGATCCCAGGCAAGAAGAAACAAACAGGAGAATCAATGTGAAGATTCGAGATTTGGGAAGCTGAACACACGGAAAAAGGAGATGGTGAGAAAAACTTCTGAGTCTGTGCAGGACTTGAAATCCAGTGTCTTCAATTAAAAACTTAGAAACACTGACTGAAAGTTCACAGCATAGAGTTAATATGGCCAAAAAGCAGTCATTTTAACACTGCCCAGTTGTCACATTTTTCTAGCAGTTCACTTTAATTTACCCTCTAATTCACTAGCCAAGGACAGAACCAGTTTCTCAGAGATAGCTATTTTTGGTTTTGGGGGGTTTTTTTTTTTTGAGTAGGAGTCTCCCTCTGTCGCCCAGGCTGGAGTGCAGTGGGACGATCATGGCCACCGCAGCCTCCACCTGCTGGGCTCAGGGGATCCTTCTGCCTCAGTCTTCCAAGCAGCTGGATCCACAGGTGCGTGTCGCCATACCCAGCTAACTTTTTTACTTATTGTAAAGATGAGGGCTCATCAAAATGCCCAGGCTGGTGTTGAACTCCTGAACTCAGGCAATCCTCTCGCCTCCGCCTCCCAAAGTGCCGGGATTACAGGTGTGAGCCACCACACCCAGCCTCTCTAATTTACTTTCTAAATAAACTATATTTTCCATTCCAGCTTCTGTGCAATTCTTGGCATTTTTCACACAGCATCAGAAGGCACACCCACCTCCCTTGGGCCTGACCTAACATCTGGAGGCCCCGCTGGGATGTATTTTTAACCTAACACCGATCCTCAAGGTTGGAAATTCATTTTGTTTGAGAAACCACCCATTTCCCAAGAAGGGATAACTGAGGCCCTAGAAGTGAAGATTTGTTTAAGGTTTCAAAGGTAATTAGCAGTAGCACAGGGCGCATGGCTCACACCAGTACTCCCAGCACTTTGGGAGGCTGAAGGACAGGACTGCCTGAGTTCAGGCGTTCGAGACCAGCCTGGGCAACTTAGTGAGACCTCGTCTCTGAAATAAATTTGAAAATTAGCCGACGTGGTGGCGCGCGCCTGTGGTTCCAGCTCCTTGGAAGGCTGAGGCGGAAGGATCTCGGGAGCCCAGCAGGTCGATGCTGGGGTGGCCGTGAGCGTGTCACTGCACTGCAGCCTGGGCCACAGAGCGGGACTCCGACTTAAAAAAGAAAAGAAAAAGGCAGTAGGATTGGAGGTCCAGCTCGGCTCCGCGTAGAGCATAGCGCAGCCTTGCCGAGGAGCCGCACCCCCCACCCCCCGCGACATTTGAAACCCACCCACCGACCCTAGGGGACGGTGGAGAAACCCCACTTTAAAACCTGGGAAACTTCTGCAGCCTCGGAACACAGTAACTTTGGGAGCAGAGTCCACCCTGGGTCTGTTTCCCCGTGCGCCTCTTCCCTCCTTCCCCATTGGCTCAGCCCACAAGGGGTGCCGCCTGCAGACCCTCTGGTCACCTTGTCCTCCGCGCGCTCTTCGGCGAGAGGGCCCCGCGCAGGCGCGTGAAGGGCGCCTTCGGGGCCCGCGCTTTACGACACTTGTGCGGCAGCAGCGGCGGCCACCCGGCGCTCCTTCGCGACGGTTCGGCCGGGTGCCGCTGGCGGCCGTTGCCAGGGTGGGGGTCGCTTTGCGGCATGGCGATGGCGGAGGGCGAGCGGACTGAGTGTGCTGAGCCCCCGCGGGACGAGCCCCCGGCTGATGGCTCTCTGAAGCAGGCGGAGGACCTCAAGACGCAGGCCAACGACTACTTCAAAGGTGCGCCCGCCTCGCGGGGAGGGTAGACAGCTGCCCGGGCGGAGGAGCGCCGGGCCCGCGCGGAACCATGGCAACGCGGAGCGGCAGCCCGGGCGCGGGGCAGGCGCTGCCGAGTGACCCGGCGCGGGGAGGCCGAAGAGGGCGCTACTCGGGGGCGGCATAGGGGGCTTCGGCGGGGAGGGGTGTACCTAGAAGTGGCGTACGGAGCGGGTGCTGCTAAGTGGGGCTACCGAACGTGGGGCGGGAGGGGGACCGGAATGAGAGTGCTACCAAAGGTGAGACCCGGGGAGGGCGCTAGCCAGCAGTGTCATGGGCCGGGGAGGGGGTGATGGCGCCCCCAAGTGGGAGACTTGGGGTGGGTGCCACCGAGTGGGGGTAGAGGAGGGACAGTGCCAACAGACCGGGCAATTGTGTAAGGGTGGGGAACGTCTCCTTAGACGGTGAGTGGGGGGAGGGGCACCGTAGTAGGAGATTTAAGGTGACTGGAGTCCCAAGAATAGCATGACTTAGGAAGTTGAGAAAAAATGAGGTGTGGGGGTAATCATTCATTCATTCGTGCAACAGATGTTTGTTGAGCACCTGTCATTTGCCAAGGACTGTGCTGGACTCTGGGGATATAGCAGTGCATGAGACAGGTGTGGCTCTGTCCTTACATAGCTTGTCATTCAGCAAATGAATTGGATATAAGTAAAATACTTAAATTATGATGCATGCATTGAAAGAAAACCAACAGCGATGAAGCAGAGAATCAGGATTGGAGGCTGCTTTGGGTCAGGGAAGGCTTTATGGAGGAGGAGGCATTTAAGCTGAAACTCAGAGAGGGAGAACTGGGGAGAAGGGTTCCAAGTGGGTGGAGCAGAATGTGCAAAGGCCCTGGGGTGGGGAATGAAGCTGGTGTGGCTGGGAGCTTTATCGAGTTAGAAAGGAGACCGGTAGATGGGATTAGAACAGAGGCCAGATCTTGCGGGGTCTTATAAGTCATTGCAAAGACTGATTTGGATTTCACTCAGTTAGCCAAGAGGACACACTGAGTAGGTAGAGTGGCCAGTCTGGACTGGAGAAGAACTTGGGTGTGATCAACCTGTAGTTGGAAATGTCCTGGGAACAGATGAGGTCATCTAGGCAGAGGATCTAGAGAAGGAGCCTAGGACAGCACCCTGATTGGAAGGGCAAAGGCTAAGAGGAGTGGTCAGTGAGATGGAAGGAAAGCCAGGAAGTGTGTCAGGAAGGCTGGGAAAAGGGACTGCTTCTAGTACAAGGGGCTGGTGCCCTGGGTCAGATGCCGCCAAGGTGAGCACCAAGCACTGACCATTGGATTTGGCTCCAAGGATGTTGGTGGTGACGTTGACCGGAGCAGTTGCTGGGAAATGGTGGGGGTGGTCACCAGCTAGGTGGGCGCTGAGGAGGAATGGAGGTAGGAAGTGGAGACAGCAAATGTTGACAAGTGTTTGGCGTCTTTTGGTTCTGAAGGAGAGTGGAGAAGTGGGGGAGGGTGGCCGGAGGGGACTACCGTGTCAAAGGAGGGTGCTATTTTTGTAAGGGTGGAGAGTAGAGGATGGCCCAGTATAGACAGAGAATTGATTCTGCAGGAAAAGGGAGACTTGCAGCAGAGAAGCCCTGGAGAAGGTGGGGGCTGGGAAGGATCTAGCACTTTAAAGGAGAGTTGGCCTCCAGGGGCAGCAAAAACGATTCAAAGTGTGGGGAAGTTTGATCAGGCAGGAACCATGAGAGGGTGGTGCTACTGGTGAGAGATGAGGCCAGGTGCAGCCTCGGAAGCCAGGTTGGGAAGCATGGGTGTCATCCTGAGGGGGAGGTTTTGAGAGAGGAGTGATGTGATTCCATTAGCATTCAGAATAGATCTCCCGGGCACCGTGCTGAGACTGGGTGCCAGAGCAAGACTGGAGACCACGAAGGAGACTAGAATGGTGGACAGGTGAGGGTGAGGGGTGGTGATCGCCAACTATGCTGGAGGGACAGAAACACACTCAAGAAGTGTTTCAGAGAGGAAGGGAGTGGCTTCCTGGAGAGACAAAAGAGGGTACTCCGGGCAGACAGAAACGAGTGGCAAAGGCCCAAAGGTGAGTGGAGCCTGGCACCAGGAAGGCCAGTGGAGCTGGAGTGTAGGAAGTGGGAGGAGTTTATGGTGAGGGAGCAGGGCGCACCTCTCGCAGACCATGGGAAGAGCCTGGACTTTCTGCTGAGGGCTCTGGGAAGCCATGGGTGGCTCTGAGTAGAGAAAGGACGAGTCAAGTTTGTGCTTTGGAAACACCCTCTGGAGGGGCAGGTTGGGAGGCTGGGAGGCCAGTGGAGGTTGGGGCAGGAACTTGGCCAGGAGAGGACAGAGGCCGGGGCAGGGCTTTTAGGGCTGGAAGAGAGTCATCTAATCTGAGAGATGTCCAGGAGGCCGACTTGACAGCACAAAGTGACCGGAGCTTCAGGGGTTGGGGTTAGGAGGGTCTGGGACGAGGCCCCGTCTCAGGTAGGTGTTGGGGAAGACCGTGGGACCCGTCCCTGGGATGGCGTGTCGGGGGAGCAGCCAGTATGGGGGTTACTGCTGAGGCTGGGTCAGATTCTGGGGAACAGCAGCCCCTGGGAGGAGCCCCGTGCCCCCCCCAGGACCTGGGATCCAGGCTCCCAGGAGCCCCGGGGCTGAGCGGGCAGCCAGAGGTGCCTGGCACTGAGCTGGGCTGTCTGGCAGGCGGTGGCAGGCACGTGGCCCCAGGCTCCAGGGCTGTGGGAATCACGATCAAAAGAATAATTACAGCTCGCTTTAATTGAGCCCTGCGGTGGCCAGGTACACCACTGGGTTGAGTCCTCCCCTGGGGCTGGGAGGTAGCAGGAGTGGCCCTGTTTGTTTTACAGAGGAAGCAAGGCTCAGAGAAGCGAAACCACTTGCCCAAGGTCAGAGTGTGTAGCAGCAGGGCCCGGATATCCCCTTCCTCGCCACATACTTGGTTCAAGGTTCCTACTAGAGCCATCCTGGCCCCTTTGGGGAGAAGGGGAGCCCCAATGGATGGGAGAAGAGTCCCAGCAGGGAGAAGAGGGGCTCCAGGGGCTCAGAGCACTCCCCCCCACCCACCTGTGGCTGGTTGCTCTGTGAGCACAGGCATGTTCTAGAGGTCCCCCAAGGGTCAGAGCCTGGCCTTCAAATCAGATCTGAGTCCAAGGGAAGTGGCTCTACTCTCTCTGGTCCTCAATGCCTCATTTCTGTAAAATGGGCAGTAGGGAGTTATGCTTATCCCCTAAAGAGGCTCTAGGTCTAGGAGTTTGTGGAGAGAAAGCATGTCGTGGCTAAGAGCTCAGGCTGCGTGGGTTCAAGTGTGGTTTTCTCTCTTACCCACTCTGTGACCCCTGGACAAATGACTTAACCTCTTGGTGCCTCAGTTTCCTTGCCTATAAAATGGGGAACGTCTCGAGGCTTAAGTATGCTCATATTTGTGAAGCACACTGGACAGAGCCGCATATGGTATGTGAGTCCACAGGGTGAGTACAGGCCCCTTCCACTTCCTCTCACCCCCTCATTCTTGCCTTCACTTAGTGATTCATTCATTCACTTCTTTTGCAGGTATCTGTTGACCACTTCTGCTGCTGCAGCCAGTTTTCTTACGTGGTTCATAGAACCTGCCCAGACACCCAGTGAGGCAGAGCCAATTGGGAGTCTCAAATCTGAGACGAACAAACCGAGGCTCAGAGGGGGGAGGCTGTCTGCCTGAGGTCCCAAGTTAGGGTTCCACAGAACTGGGTGTCAGGCTCCAAGACACCAGGCTCCCCACACTGTGCCACTCATAAGTGACTGCTCATGCATCAAGAGTGCTAACCAGTGGCTTCTGGAACACTGCCAGGAGGCCAGAAGGAGTCCTCGAAGGCACTGGCATTCCAGGGAGGGTTGGACAGAGCTGGGCAGCCTAGTTCTGCCCTTGCTTGTTTGTAAAAAGTCCTGGGCCCCACCCACCTTAGGCTTGCAGTCTTAGGGGGAAACACCCATCACCTAACAGTGACAGCCAGAATGGACAGGGTTGGGATAGGGAAGCCCAGGGGTTGGGGCAGCCTAGTGGGGGTGTGCCTGACCCAGCCTAGGGGTAAAGGAAGGCTTCCTGGAGGGGGGGACTTCTGAGCCACTTGAAAGATTGCCAGGAGTTAGTCTGGCAAAAGATGGTTTCTAGATCATTGCTGGTCATGTCCCCAGGACCCGGCTTCTCCTCTACTATCAGTCTCCATCTCTCTCTGCCTCCCTCCTTCATCTGACTTCCTCTCATCCTCTAGGTCTCAGTCCTGTCCCTTCTGGGCTGCCCCAGTCCTAAACTCTAGGGCATTACTGCCTAGGGATGGATCCATCTCCGCCATGGACTGTGAACCCTGGGAGGGAAGGGCTGGTGGCTACATTGTCCCCGACAGGGAAGGGACTTAAGGAAGTAAGACAGGCAGGGCTTAGGTTCAAACTGGAGAGATGGATACCAAGCAGACAAGCAGAACGAAGGCAAGTCATGATTTATCAGCTAATGCTCTGGAGGAAAGGAAAGTGGGGCTGAGGCAGGGCCTCTGAGACCAGGTAGTAGAAGGGCACTCTGAAACTCAAGTCCGAAGGGCACTCATAAGTGACCCCAGGACACGCAGCCAGTAAGGGGCAGAGCTAGGGGTTGGGCCCCGGCCCCTGACCCTGCTTCTGTGCCAGGCTCCCCAGAGTCCACCCTGGCATGAAAGGTGAGAGTGGGAGCATCTCGGTTTTGGCCTGACCCAGAGTCCCGCTTATCTCTTGCTGGGTGACCCTGAGCAAGGGCCTTCCCTCTCTGCGCTTCTGAGCTTCAGTGCCCTCATCTGGAGAATGAGGCAGTGCAGCGTCCTTGGGGTGCTGAGGGTTTGGGGCGGGGCCTCATGTACCGAAGCGCTCATAGCACCTGACACATCACGGCCCCCTGAGGTAAGCTTCTGAGGCTGTCCAAGCCTTGGTTCTCCTGCTTGTGGAATGGGCACGTGAGAGAGGTTGAGCCTGGCTGTGCAGGTGCAGATAGGGCATTTGACCTTGGACAAGACCTCCGTGGCTTGTCTACAAAGTGAGTACCAGGTGGTACTTAAGCCATGGAGATCTGAGGATTCTACAGATCAGGATGTAAAGTTCAGGGCACAGCTGTGACTCATTTCAAATAGAATCTGGCCTTTCGCCCTTGGCCAGATGTCACATCCTATCACTCCACACTTAGAACATCAGTGTCCAGACCCCACGGTGGCAGCCAGGGCCCTGGGGCTCTGTCCCGCCAGCCTCCCTCCCTCGTCTCCCACCCTCCCCCAGCTCACTCCATCCAGCACCCCAGCCTCACTGGTCCTCAGACACGAGACTCGCCCGCCTCCAGGCCTCTGCACCTGTTCTTCCTTCTGTCAGTGTCTCTTCCTCCAGTCTGGTGTCTCCCTCCTTTAGGAGCTGATGTGTTCCCTTCTCCCAGTGGCCTTCGTAGGTTCTTCCTCTTTCCTCACTTCCTGTTCTCCACTTGACCCCCTCTCTGGGCTTGTTTACTCTCCTGGGGCAGCTGGACATCCAGGGGGCTCAGGGCAAACTCGGGTTTGCTTGGCTCTGGTCTCAGCTCTGACCTTCAGTCGCGTGTCCCTTCCTGACCATGGCGGGACTCGGGAGGCCCTCTCATGTCCTGAAAGAAGTAGTGGGGATGAGTGGTGGGTGGTCGGGTGGGCAGTGTGTAGGCTCTGTTGGATCATGGAGATTGGGCAGGACAATCGGAGTGGGGCAGAGGGACAGGCTGAAGAAACGTTCTGAGCTCAGCGGTGGGCTTTAGCCTCCTCCTCTGAACGGGGACCCTGGCCACACCAGCCCAGGGCCTGTTCTTGCTGGGGTCTGAGCCCGGCCTCATGCCTCCTCCTTCACCTCCACAGCCAAGGACTACGAGAACGCCATCAAGTTCTACAGCCAGGCCATCGAGCTGAACCCCGGCAACGCCATCTACTATGGCAACCGCAGCCTGGCCTACCTCCGCACTGAGTGTTATGGCTATGCACTGGGGGATGCCACGCGGGCCATCGAGCTGGACAAGAAGTACATCAAGGGCTATTACCGCCGGGCTGCCAGCAACATGGCGCTGGGCAAGTTCCGGGCTGCGCTGCGGGACTACGAGACGGTGAGCTGGGCTGTGGGTCACAGGCCAGGCTGGGCTCCTGAGCCAAGCAGATGCCAAGGGCTGGGCTGGGAGTAGTCTCAGCATTTTGGCTGGAGAGGGTGGGTGTGAGGAACCTTCACACCTTTACACACAGCTCACCTACCCAGCAAGTGCCTACAGAGCTGTTGGTTCGGAGCAGATGCCCTAGCCACGTACCCACTCGGTGTCCTGCACCTTGTGACCCTGGACAGGTTGCCCAGTCTCTCTGCACCTTCCTGTAAAATAGAGGATCAAGAGGACCTGCCCCTGAGGGTGGCTGTAAGGAATGAGTGAGTTTCTGCTTCTCACACACTTAGACACGCCTGACACCTGGTCAGTGTCCTCCAGTGATGAGCCCGAGGGTGGTTGTTGCTGGTGTCGGTGGTGTGGACAGTAGCCACTCAGGGTCAGGCAAAAATCCTGCCACAGAACAGGTCAGCAGTGATTGCAGGTGAGAGTCTGGGCTGAAGAAAATAGGAAGGATGATACACTGTTGGGGGCAGCAGATAGGGTTTGTTGCAGTGCGCTGACAAGGAAAGGAACCTGGAGCACGGCGAGAATTCACTAGTGCACACCTGCCATAGATAGCAGTGACGTGCTCTCATGACAGTCATGATGGTGGTAAGGACCTGTGGAGCAGCTCACAGCTTCACACTGGTGTGTTCTGCACCTTCCTCTGCGGAGACATGGCAGCACCCTGGGGGGCGGAAACTGGGATGACCCCAACTGCACAGATGTGGCCTGGCCCTCCTGCTTGTTCTTCCCGCTTCAGAGTCAGCTCCCTGAGAGTCGGGGTGTGTGTTCTGTCCAGTGGGACAGTGCGGTAGCACTGGGTCAGCATGTGTTGAATGGATTGTTATTCTGTCCCCACTTGCAGACACACCTTCATTCTCTCCTTCCATTCCAACCATCACACACCCTGAGCAGCTTCTAACATGTAGGGACAGGCAACTAAGGGACTGGGAAGCCACAGTCTGCAGTTGGCAGGAGCCAGGTCACACGGCCTGGCCTGGCCGCTGGCCTGGGGTGGAGTGTGGACTTGGCTGGGTGAAGGCTTGAGCCAAGCCTGGGGCTAGGGGACACCTGTGTCAGGGTGGGGCAGAGGCATGGAGGGGGGCTGGGATGACTCCCAGGGGGGTGGGGGAAGGGGCAGCAGGGCAGGGTCCTTCTGAGCTTGGGCTCTCGAGCCATTCCCTGGCCAAGCCCCTCTTGTCCTTTGGTGTCCGATCTGGAAAATGGTGGCAAAACGAGTGGCCGCCTGCTGAACAGCTGTGGACTCCGATGAAGGGGTGTGACTAAAGGTCACGGGCTGGGCTGCAGGGCTCAGTAATGAGTAACCCAGGCCAGTCGGGGTTAGAGGGGGCAGGGCTCCAGGTGGGAGAAGGGCCTGGGGAGACAGGGCAGGAGGAGCCCCAAGGATGGTCTGGGGCAGGCTCTTCACTTGCAGGGCTGCAGGAAGGTCTTTCTCCGGGTACGGAGCAGGGCTTCTTTTCAAGGCTCTAGTCCAGTCTGGGGCCCAGCCCTGCATACTTCATAAGGCTGGGTTGGTTGCTTCTGGCCTCTTGTGGACATACCACATCTTAGCTGTGTCCCTAGCCTTGCAGGTGTCAAGGGGGGCTGGACTGGGGAAGCCAGAGCCTTCTGTAGGATCACCTGAGGTGGGCACACCAGTGCCTGAACTGTCATGGCCTGTTTCCCTGTGGAGACTCTCCAGCGGCATTGGGGACCCCCATGTGAGGCGGAGGCCTTGCCTGTCAGCAGGCCACCCACATGCCTGCTCCCTTCTTCAGGTTCTGTGTGCCGTGGGGCAGCTCCCCTTCCCAGGAATGTGCCTTCTGTCCTCCAGACACCTCTTGTGACACCCTGGAGTTTCGTGGAGGACACACCCAGGCCCTGTCCCCCTGACCGGGAGCCTGCCCATGGAAGCAGAGGCTGGACCTGACCTTGGTGGAAGCAAATGAACCTGAGGCTGCCTGTGAGCAGCCTGTGCCCTTGGGTGAGGGAGCTCCTCTTCTCAGCCTTGTTTTCCTCATCTGAATCTCTGGGCCCAGCCCTGCTGGAGCTCTTTGCATGTCTGAGTTCAACCCGTTTTACTGGAAAGAAATTAAGATGCAGAGGGGGAAGCCCCTCCCCCAGAGTCACCTGGCAGGGGAGTGGCAGAGCCGAGACTTGAATCCAGAGTCAGTGTTTGTAACTGTTCATGGGCCACAAAGTCAACTGAAGGACTTGAGAGTATAACTTTTGTCTTCATCAAATATAAAGGAAAAAAATGGGTCATTGTTCAGAGGAAGTGTATATATATTGTTTTGTGAAAACTACTTTTCACTTACATGAATATAGATATGTGTTGGGTGTGATATAAACCCATATTCCTTGCTGTGAGCTATAGTCAGAAGGTCTGAGGTCACCAGTGCAAGGGTTAGAGGCACAGGCTAGGGAGTCAGGACACCCAGGTCTACAGCCAGCTCAGATTGGATGCCAGCTATGCAGCTCCCAGTGCTTTGTCTCTTGGGCTTCAGTGTCCTTATCTGTTAAAGGGAGTGAGAATCTAGGAATAAAAAGCAAAGTATTTTTTCTATTCTCTCACTGAACAACTAACAGGAGACTTCCATTACCTCTGACTGCTGAGAAGTGTGTGGGGATTCCTCCCCACTAGCAACCAAGCAATTAGTCTGCAGCAGAGTGTCCTCTAATTCAGTTCAATTTTGACACTCTCCACCTGGAGGTAGTGTAAGAGTCCACTGGTTGAGGGCTCAGTTCCATAAGACTGACCCCCACTTTCTGGTGCTGGTTGCAAGACCCTGAATGTTTTTACCTGTTCTGACTGACCGACTATAAGTCGGGGTTCCTGTGACCCCAGCAAATTGATTAATTTGCTACTGTAACTCACAGAACGAAGAGAAATACTTATATTTTTTAGTTTATTATAAAGGATATTGCAAAGGATACAGATGAAGAGCTACGTGGGGGGAGGTATGGGGGGGCACAGAGCTTCCATGCATTCTTGTGTAGCACCCTCCAGGAATCTCCATGTGTTAAGCTACCTGGAAGCTATAGAACCGTGTCTTTTTTTTTTTTTTTTTTTTTTGAGTCGGAGTCTCACTCTGTCGCCCAGACTGGAGTGCAGTGGCTGCTCCCGGCCACCGCAGCCTCGACCTGCTGGGCTCCGACGATCCTTCCGCCTCAGCCTTCCAAGTAGCTATAACTACAGGCGTGCGCTACCACACCCGGCTGATTTTTGATTTATTGTAGAGATGAGGTCTCGCCAAGTTGCCCAGGTGGGTCATGAAAGAACTGTGTCTTTCTGGGTTTTTTGTTTGTTTGTTTGTTTTGGTTTGGTTTTTTTTTTGAGTTGGAGTCTCACAGTCGCCCAGACTGGAGTGCAGTGGCCGCTCCCGGCCACCGCAGCCTCGACCTGCTGGGCTCCGGCGATCCTTCTGCCTCAGCCTTCCAAGTAACTGGAACTACAGGCACACGCTACCACACCTGGCTGATTATTTTGATTTATCGTAGAGATGAGGTCTCGCTTGCCCAGGCGGGTCTCGAACCCGCGGGCTCAGGCAATCCACTCACCTCAGCCTCCCAAAGGCGCGGGATTACAGGCTGAGCCACCGAGCCCAGCTCTTTCTGGGTTTTTATATCGGCTTTATTAGGCATGCAAATTGATTAAACCTTTGGCCACTGGTGCTTGACTTAACCTACAATCCTTCTCCCTCTCAGAGGCTAGGTGATAAGGCCAAAACATTCCGACCCTAAAATGCTGCCTGGTCTTGCCAGTGACCAGCCCCTGTCTTGAAGCTACCCAGGAGTGGCCAGCCATCAGCTCACTCATCAGCATACAGACATATACTTAACACTTTGGAGATTCCCAAGATTTTAGGACTTGTATGCCAGGAAACAGGACATGATAAATAAATACCAAATATGTATTTCATGGTTTCACAGTTCACTCTGGACTTGGAACACAGTTCCCTTACATTAAAAGGGTATACAACTCAGAAGATAGGGACACATTACTAGAATTCCATTCAGTCAGTAGTAATTAGTCCAGTCCATCATATAGTATGAATGTGTCTCTCAGGGAGAGGTCACTCGAGTTTCCAGTGTTTCATTCTATATTGTCAGGTGTGTTCTCAGCAAACATAGCTTTACCTTTTCAAGCATCTGGTGTAACTGAGATAAGACACAGTGTCATGTCTTGCTCTGAGCCACTTTCGAAGTGTTAAAGTAACATTGGATTTCTCTTTTCATAACCCATTTACTCTATTCCTCCTTCTCTTTGCTTATACCTGTTGACCTAGAGGAAGAAGCTGAAGCTAAATTTATAGGTGGAGATTTTTATTTAGGCCAGTATTGAAGACTGCAGCCTGGGAAGCACTTCTAAGTTTTCTTGAGGGTATGCTCAAGAGAACAAAGTAGGCTTCAGCTTTCTTTCCTTTTTTTTTTTTCGGAGTCAGAGCCTCACTCTGTCACCCAGGCTGAAATGCAGTGGCATACTCACGGCCACCGCAGCTTTGACCTGCTAGGCTCAGGTGATCCTTCTGCCTCAGCCTTCCATGTAGCTAAAACTACAGGCATGCGCCACCACGCCCATCTAATTTTTTATTTTATTTTTTATTGTAGAGATGAGGTCTCACCATGTTGCCCAGTCTGGTCTTCAACCCACAGGCTCAGACAATCCTCTCACCTCAGCCTCCCAAAGTGCTGGGATTATAGGCGTGAGCCACCATGCCTAGCCAGGCTCAAGCTTTTAAAGAAAAAAGGATGGCCATTGCCTTACCAAGCTATGGTGTGGCCCTGTGCTCTTTGAGCTATGGCCAGGCCATGTTTTCTTAAGCATTGGCCCCCTCCCCTACCTTGGGAAGTTGAATCACCTCTTTCTCTCTCTCTCTCTAGTTTACTTTCTAAATAAACTATATTCTCTCTTTTTTTTTAAAAGGACGTATCAGGAGAAGTGTGATTACAAGTTGGTTTCAGGAATTCTCATTGGTTTGCAGAAATAACAGTGATTAATAAGTGTCCATATATTGTTACACTATAGGATATGAGTTATGGTGTCTGAGTATGGCATTGTTAGGTTTATTTGTAACTATTTGTGGCATCACTTAGTCTAGAGCCCACATAGTAAGTGGCTTTAGGAGATGGTTACTTTTTGCAAGTGGGTAGTGGGACATGACTGCTGTCTCATTCCAGTACCTCTCTGGCCCTGCTAATTCAAAGGGGGCTCACGTTCCTCAGATAAAGTTTTCTTTCTTTCTTATTTCCCCCTTTTGATCAAAATCTTTCCTCTTGAAAGCAGTGGTGATCAAAGTCTGAGTGTCAAGGTGTCCCTTGTCACTGGAAGGGCTTATACCAGGATAGTTCTATCCCACATCAGGGAAAAAGGAGACATCTCAGTGGGGAATTTTTAAGAGTGTCTCAAAGCTAAATTGGAATGGCATCACAGTGGCAAAGAGAGTCAAGTTATTGACTTACATAGCTGCTGTTGCTTGTCAAATCATCTCTCATCTTCAGAATACCATGATTTTCGATTTCTCAGAAGAAGTAAAATGAGAGAGTATTAATGATTAGAGTAGTAGAATTATAATGCACAGAAAGCTTCTAATAAAAAATAATTTGTATGCCAAAATGAAAACCTATTCCGTTAGAGCATCCATTAAAAAGCATTATGAAGAAAATTAAACCCAAGTTGTTGTTCTTTTTTCTTTTTTCTTTTTTTGAGCCAGAGTCTCTGTCACCCAGGCTGGAGTGCAGTGGCACTATTACAGCCTCGACCTGCTGGGCTCAGGCAGTCCTTCCACCTCAGCTTTCCAAGCAGCTAGAACTACAGATGTACACCACCACGCCGGCAAAAATTTTTTTTTTTTTTTTTTTTGAGTTGGAGTCTCACTCGGTCGCCCAGACTGGAGTGCATTGGCCGCTCCCGGCCACCGCAGCCTCGACCTGCTGGGCTCCAGCGATCCTTCCGCCTCAGCCTTCCGAGTAACCGGAATTTTACTGTAAAGATGTGGTCTCACCATGTTGCCCAGGCTAGTCTCGAACCTTCAGGTTCAGGCAGTCCTCTTGCCTCCGCCTTCCAAAGTGCTGGGATTACAAGCATGAGCCACTGCACTCGGCTCCAAGTTCTTCTTTAGAAATTTATTGTAGCCAGGAAATGATTCAAGATTTTGTCCAATTTGTAGGCATATAATAAAAGCTCGAAAACAGTGGTCAGGGCTAGAGTCTAATAACAGCTGTACTATTGGAACATAATTTTTCTCTAGTCCCCCAGTTTTACCAAAGAGAAATCATAGTGGGACAAATTTTCAAAATAAGTCTTAGTCTTATTATACTTGGCTTGACTTCTGTGTAAAGTATAGCAAGAATAGTGATTGACCAGATAGGCTCCTTTTAAGTTGAGTTTGCTGGACTTTTTAATAATGAATTTCAGTTTGGATTTTTTAAAGCCCTTGAGGCTAGGAAGCCTGGCCAAGGATTCACCATCAGACTGTGCCTGTAATATGTATACAAACTGGGGACCTCTTCTATAGATCCCAGAATATCTTGAGGTTCCAGGGCCTGTCAGAAGGTGACATTCTTTACTTATCAGAAGGTCAGGAACTTTGTAAAGGAACTGTATAGACAGGTGTCAGGCCAGTCTTTTTCCAAGTCTTTTGGCTTTATGAAGTCAGTCAGTCTTAATCCCTCAACGCAGTCTAGTCATATCTGAAGATATGCCATTCCAACTAGAACCTTGGTCAAATAACCAGTGTTTCCAGTGTGTCCTGTTACACATAAAAGTAGATTCTTATTGAACTTATACAAAAAAATTGTATTGCCATAAAGTAAGAATACTAATGACTAGTTAGTGAATTCTGGAGAAACCAGGTAGAGAGGGTTAAATGTTTCCATTTTGCTCACAAAAATATATTTTCCCAATTGCTATAAGATATAGGTAGTTCAAAAGAAAAGGGTTTTCTGAACTCTAAAAAATAAAACATAAAACGAATCAGCAGTATTTTTTTTTTAAGTCATAAAGATCATTTCCGTCCTCTATCAGTTCACTCCAGTGTAATTAATTCTTGTTCTACTTGATGTTGGGTTAACAGTCTTCATGAACCCATCAGTTTTTGTATTAGCATTGTGGAAGTTTTTTGTAGAGATGGCATCTCGCTATGTTGCCCAGGCTGATCTCGAACTCCTGGACTCAAGCAATCCTTCCTTGGCCTCCCAAAGTGCTGAGGTTACAGGTGTGAGCCACCACACCCAACCTTAAGTTGTGGAAGTTTCTACTTAGTCCAAGGTATGATCTCCAAAGTTAATTAGAAACCTGTATTCAAGAATACTTGTCATGGTCTTTTCTATGAATTTCCTTGAAGAAGCAGAAAATTTTTGTTTATAGCTGATTGTAAAACACTTTCCTTTTTTTTTTTTTAAAGTCAGAATCTCACTCTGTCACCCAGGCTGGAGTACATTGGCATACTCACGTCTACTGCAGCCTCGACTTGCTGCCTCAGCCTTCTAAGTAACTGGAACTACAGGCGCACACCACCACACCTAGCTTTTTTTTTTTTTTTTTTAATTTATTGTAGAGACGAGATCTCACCAAGTTACCCAGGCTGGTCTCGAACCCCTGGACTCAGGCAGTCCTCTCACCTCGGCCTCCCAAAGTGCTGGGATTATAGGCTTGAGCCACCGCGTCCAGCCCGTAAAACACTTCTTGAGAAGAATTAAAGTAAAAACAGTAATTGCCCTTGTATGACAGAAGACATAGAATAACTGTAGTTAAAGATACAGCTGACAAGAAAATTTGGTTATTTTTATGGCATAAAACAATTTAACATAATAATCAGAATTATGACTGATACCATCTACCAAGACATAATAGATTTTTTTTTTCCAGAAATCTCATACAATTTTAGAACACATGTTAATAACATTGATACAAACGTAACTAAAAATTAACTGGACATAGTGGCGTGTGCCTTTAATTCCAGCTACTTGGAAGACTGAAGTGGAAGGATCACCTGAGCCGAGCGGGTCGAGGCTGCAGTGGCCTGGAGCGTGCCACTGCACTCCAGCCTGGGCAATTGTGAGACTCAGACTCAAAAAAAAGTAAAAATTAGATATCATTTCTTATGTTACAGTGATTCCTATATGAGTTTTACATACCAAATAATTCTAATACTTCTCTCTTGGACTTTCAGGGGCCATCTTTGGACTTCTAGGGTCCCAAATGTCCAAAAGTTAGTTCCAGGTCAAAATGACAATTTCAGAATTTGAAATTTGATTTTGGAAAGCCTGTCAAGTGTGTCAAAGGTTTAAAACACTTGATCAAAATAGGATCACAAGTCACTATAAAATAATTGTCATTCACTTAGCCAAAGTGATAACAAAAAGATTTCGAAAAGCAAAGACCTTTACTCTTGGAGAGAGTAGGCTATCTCTCAGACACTCAAAATAACCTAGTAAGGACAGCAGGAGACCAACAGCATCTGTCTTTCCTCTTTCCCCCTTTTTTCTTTTGCACTTTATTCAAAAGTTAAATGGGAAATCTTTTATTATTTCTTATTAATACTACAATACACAAAAGTCTTGTTCAAAAGCAAAAACCAAATTTTACCTTTCCATCAGTGTAGTCTTTTGCTTTTGATTTGTTTTGAGATGGGATCTTGCTCAGTCCCCCAGGCTGGAGTGCCATGGTGCTATAGCCTCGAACTCCTGGGCTCAGACAATTCTCCCTTCTCAGCCTACATCAGTGTATTATTAATGGTAAAATTAGTTTTAATAAAACCTTATAAACAATGCTGGGCACGGTAGCTCACACCTGTAATCCCAGCACTTTGGGAGGCTAAGCCGAAAAGACAGCCCAGAGGTTCAAGACCAACCTAGGCAATTTGGTAAGACCTCGTCTTTACAATAAATCAAAAAAACAAAATTAGCCAGGCATTGTGGCATATGCCTGTGGCTGGAGGCAGAAGGATTGCCTGAGCCTAGCAGGTCAAGGCTGCAGTGGCTGTGAACATGCCATGGCACTCCAGCCTGGGTGACAGAGTGAGACTCCTGCTCAAAAAAAAAAAAACCTTATAAACAAATCCATCCAATCTCAATCAACTTTGACCACACAAGATAAGATTTTCATAAATCTTTTATAACCTCTTACAGAATTTTTCCATTCTTTTTCCCCAACTTCCTATATTCATTCACTTTATCTCATTTTTTCCTTCATTTCTTTAATCTAATCAATCTTTAAATAACCTGTAAACTTAGGCAAAATGACTTTTTCTTTAACAAAATCACATCTTCATGTGTTTCTGATAATCTTATATCTTATTTTTCTTATATACTTTGTAAATAGTCTCTCCCCTCCCTTCCCCTCTTTTCTGAGTTGGGGTCTCACTCTAACCCAGGTTGGAGTGCAGTGGCACATGGCTCACTGTAGACTCGAGCTCCTGGGCTCAGGAGATCCTTCGGCCTCTGGCGATCCTTCCGCCTCAGCCTCCTGAGTAGTTGTGACATGCCTGGTTACTTATGTTTATTTTCTTATCTCTAGCTTTAGTTACCATATATTAGTCAGAATTTTAATCCTTAGCAACCTTAATTAAAAGCAAAAACCTAAGAAGTAAGCAGTTTTTTTTGTTTTTGTTTTTTTGAGTCAGAGTCTCACTGTCGCCCAGGCTGGAGGGCAGTGCATGCTCACAGCCACTGCAGCACCAACCTGCTGGGCTCAGATAATCCTTCTGCCTCAGCCTTCCAAGCAACTAGAACTACAGTCGTGCACCACCATATCCAGCTAATTTTTTGATTAATTGTAGAGACAAGGTCTTGCCAAGTTGTCCAGGCTGGTCTCAAACTCCTGGACACAGGCAATCCTCTTGCCTCTGCCTCCCAAAGTGCTGGGATTACAGTCATGAGCCACCACACCCAGCCAAGAAGTAAGCAATTTTTAACTGTCAATCTTGTACCAATAGTTTATAAATAAGCATTTTATAATTCTTAGAAACACAGGCTTTCTAATGGAACAGTTTTTCAATGTTGAACTGAACATTTTTTACTGTTAGTTCTAAATGTCTTTTGTTCCTCCAAAATAAGCCTAAAGCCATATTTAATAATTAGCCTTAACATTATACCTTATGTGGAAATGATCTAGATATTCAATGTATATTTTTCATTTATCTTAGTAAAATACATGGGCATTGTTACCAAAAGATTTGAGAAATCTTTTAAAGTAAACATATTATAAAACATAATTACCATTAAAGTTTCATTTAAACTTTATCCTATTTACATCTATTTAATTTTTTCATTCTTAACAGTTTGGAAAATTTCATGAGACGTTAGACAAATCTAGTTATCTCAAGTTAAATTTTCTGTTAACTATTTTTATATTACTGTAGTTAAGCAAGCATCATAAAAGCAAGAACCTTAAAGTTAAACACATGCATCTTTTGCTGATAACTTGGAAGACATAGTTGTTTTTATGAAACCTACAATATTAAAATAGTCTTATTTACTCAAGTTACACAACCTTGGAAAATATTTGGGCTTACTAAGTTATGAGCACTCATTTATCTTTAAGTTAATTTGGTACCATGAAGACAATATATACAAACAGGTGTATATGGGGGGGGACACACACACAAAAAAACAGAATTACCTTTTGGAGGGTGGGCCCCTTGTCGTACAGGCTTCCCCTGCTAGGTAAGTGTTCTAGTTACCCATCAACATTAGTCAACCAACTAGCTTTGTTATGAGAGACTGCATTTGGCTTCAGTGGGGTTTTTTTGTTTTTTGGTTTTTTTTTAGATTCTTTCAGTGCGTTTACCCATTTTATGATGGGTGACTTACAAGTAAGTGCATGTGCGCATAGTGCACTGAGTATGGTGCCCCACCCACCCTGTTCACCTGATCTCTCCCCGAGAAACTTTTTGTTTCCCCAGATGAAAAGTCCTCAAAGGGAAACATTTTGCTAATGTGGAAGAGTGAAAAAAAATAGCAGAAGCACTAAGAGGCATCAAAGTTGACAAGTTCAAAAACTTTTGAGCAGTGGAAAAAGATCTTGATGGGTGTATTGCATCAAATGGAGAGTACTTTGAAGATGACTGAATTTAGACATGTAAGAATAAATAAACAATTTTTTATAAATTCCAGGTTTTTTTGAGTTCCCCATATAGGCGTGCACATATGCAAACACAACATAAAACATACACATGTGTCCAAAAGCCAAAGAGATCACAGAATTCAACATAAAAGAGCACAGAGACCTGAGAGGAACTGCCTACCCATAACTCTTGGAGCTCCATGAGAAAAATCAGAGGTCCCCTCATGTGGTATCAAAGATGGCAAGAGGGACAGACCGAAGTAAATAAAAGAACACTCTTAGAGGAGCCAGATGAGGAGATCTTATTTTCCAAAAAGCCGGTGAAGTTTTGCATCCTTGGCAAAACATCATGTCAACAAGAAGAAACAGAAAAAGGGAGTGTGCATAGTTAGCAAGGGTTTAAGAAGAGGAACTCAGTTGACAGAGTTTTATTAAGAGACCAGAAGCCTTAAATATACACATATGTATATATGTATACATGTATAACCTAAATATCAATTTTTTTGTTAAGTCTACTTTTGACTATAGAACTCTTTAAAAACTTTTCAATCAGATTAGCCAGGCATTTGGGAAACTTTCCTGTTTCTCGACTTTCCCTTCTGAAATTTACATTAAGAAGGAGTTTTTGGTGTTTGCCAACTGCTCCGAAGTTCTGACCTTGTATTCTGCGTTCCTGAAGGTTGGAGCGAGGGTGAAAGAGGAACCCGCGAGTTTCGGGAGGCCCGGGGGGACAGGACGGGGCCTCTGACGTGGTGGGAGCAGAATCGCGGGCAGACTTGACGCGGGAGGGCCTGACATGCAAGTTGCCAGCCGTGAACCTGGACCCGGGCTGGGGAAGGGGCGACTCAGGCTGTGCTGCCCACGGTCGCTTCGTCAGAGGCGACGCTGTCAGGACGACTGGCGTGGGCTTCCAGGGCACAGGAGCTGGTGAGCCCAAGATGGAGCCGAGACCAAGGCGGTGGGGTCTGCAGACAGGTCGAGCCTGGGATGCCTGGATGTGAGGTCACCTCTCCGCTCGGCCGCTGGAGCCCTCGGCACTCCCTTACACCCCTTTCTGGGCACCCATATGTTAGATGAGCGCACAAGTAAGACTCGTGAAGTGACCCAGAGTCCCAGATAAGCAATGGTAAAGTGTGTACAGACCCAGTCTTCCTGTGTGGCGGTGTATTTGTGGGATTCTTTGGTGTCTGTTCAGCAAGCGAAGTTCCTGGTCCCCTTCCGCACTGCCTAGCCTGTCTAGCACTGCTGGGCCGAGTTTACAGAAGTTTTTTCGAGGCTCGTGTTTAGCGACAGTGATTTCTACGGGAGAGTTTGGGGTCCTGTTTACTTTGGAATCCAGTGGGTGTTACAGAGTAGCTGAAGGAGGGCGCCCTGTGATTAGGAATCCCACATGAAAGAACTCCCCTGTGGCCTGAACCCTCTCAGCAGCGCTTCAGAGCAGAAGCAAGAGAACGACTGGATGCTACTGGAAAGCTAAAGTGTATTTTGAGCAGGAGAAACCAGGACCATGCCAAACGAGCTCTCTCAGAATTCCACGCCTTCTACCTTCTGCCCTCTTTCTCAGCTATGCTTCCAGAGTCCTCTATGTGTCTTCAAGGGAAAATTAATGGGTCTCTGGGATTCACAGTGTCATTTGTGGACTTCAGCTGGGAGGAATGGCAGTACCTGGACAATGCCCAGAGGACCCTGTACAGGGATGTGATGCTGGAGACGTACAGCAGTCTGGTGTCCTTTGGACCTGTCTTTGTTTGGCAAAGTCCTACACTTTTTTCCCATTAATAGGACATTGCATTATGAAACCTGAAGTGACCTTAAAGCTGGAGCAAGGAGCAGAGCCACGGATGATAGAAGAGCTGCCAAAACTGATTCTACCAGATGTCGGGATAGTTGATGACTTAATTGAGAGGAGCCAACAAAGTCACAGTAGATAATTTGTGGCAAGTTGCATTTACCAACAGCAACACATCAACTAAGGAAAGAGTTCAATTACAAAAATATGTAATTTGAGCACAAACCATATCTCAGACATCAATGTAAATAGTGGAAATGATTCAGCGATGAGGCCTGAGTTGTTTAATGTATATCAAAATATGATTTTCCCAGTAATCCTGATGAGATGAAGTGTGGAGAAAATTTTGATGCCTGTAGTTTAATTGGGACGTTCCTCAAACTTAAGCAGTTTAGACAGCATCACAAGATTCAAACTGTGCAGCAGCATCTCGTCTGTAGTGGAAAAGAGCAAGCCTTTAACAGGGAGGCAGTGTTATTGACACATAAGAGTGTTCTTGTGGGACAAGCTTCCTATACATGTAAAGAATATGGAAATGCCTGTGATCAGTCAGCTCTTATTGCCCAAGTGATAACTCAGGTAGGTAGGAAAACTGTTGAATGTCAAGGATGTGGGAAAACCTTTCTGGAGAAGTCAAGAGTCAGCTCATTTCAGAGAACTCACACAGGGTTAAAACCCTGTATGTGTAAAGAATGTGGAAAAATCTTTCACCGAAAATCAAACCTCAGGAAGTATCAAGGTATTCTCAGAGTGGACAAACCTTGTGAATGTAATGAATGTGGAAAAACTTTTCGCTACAAGTCACAGCTCAGGCTGCATCAGTATAGTCACACAGGGGAAAAACCCTATAAATGTAATGAATGTGGGAAAGCCTTTGTCTGGAAGTTATCTCTAAGGAAACATCAGCATGTTCACACTGGGCAGAAACTCTATGAATGTAATTATTGTGGAAAATTTTTTTCCCGGAAGGCAAACCTTAGGATGTATCAGGGTATTCACACAGGGGGAAAACACTATGAATGTAATGAATGTGGAAAAACCTTTGTTTGGAAGTCAAGCTTAAAAAGCCACCAAGGTATTAACAGAGGGCAGAGAGCCTATGAATGTAATGTGTGTGGCAAAGTCTTCCAGTGAATGTCCGGACTCAATACACATCAAAGAATTCACACTGGGGAGAGACCCTATGAATGTAATGAGTGTGGAAAAACATTCTGCCGGAATTCATACCTCAAGGAGCATCAGGATACTCACATAGAGGGAAAACCTTATAAATGTAATGATTGTGGAAAAGCTTTTGCCTCGAAGTCAACACTTAGGAAGCATGGGCATATTCACACAGGGTAGAAAACCTGTGAATGTACTGTGTGTGGGAAAATCTACCAGAAGTCAGGACTCACTGCACATCGAAGGATTCATATTAGAGAGAAGCACAATGGATGTAACAAGCGGAAAAACCTTTGCTTGGAAGCCAAACTTCATAAATCATCAGTGTAATTCACACAGTCAAAAAACCTTTGAATGTAATATGTGTTAGAAAATTTACAGAAAGTAAGACCTTACTACACATGAAATACACACTGGGGAGAAACTCTGTAAAAGTGATGAAAGTGGAATAACTTCAGAACTCACCCCTCAGTTCACATCAAACAACTCACCCCAGTGAGAAGCCCTATGAATAACAGAAATGTGGAAAAAACTTTCACTGGAAGTTACATCTCAGTTGACATCAGAGAACATACATGGGGGGAGTAAAACCTATGAGTGTAGGAAAGCATTCTACCTTATGTTATTTGTCACTAGACACAGAGAACTCTCAAGTATAAAACTGTGAATGTAATGAATGTGGGAAAACCTTGTCAGAAGTCACAGCTTAGCAAGAAGTCACACTGGGGAGAAATCAGATACTGTTTTCCAAACATCATTCCTTTTACTCTGGAACACATAACCTGCATTTCTTAGCCTCCCGTTTTTGTGGTCAGGACTATGCTCAGGACTAAGCTGAGATTTTTGTAGGGAACTATGGACAAGTGATAAACTTCCAGACATAGCAACAAAAAACTGATTCACCATGATTTCTGATGCTTTAAGATCAAATGACCCTTTGGGTGACCTTGGGAGTCTTCAGTTGGACCTGGTCACTGTGCTTTATAACAGAATAAATTAATTGAAGAGAAAAAAAAAAAAGAAGGAGTTTTGGAGGTGGAACATATTGGAAGTCTAGCATAATCACTATTTGAACTGTTTGTCTTTTGTAATCTCACAGTGAAGTCCAGCAGGCAGTTTGAGCATTTAAAGGGTTTTCTGGGAGAGTTAAAGGAGAGTTCCCTTAAAAAATATACTTTGAAGTTTCTTATCAGATTTCAGCCAGGACAAACAAAATAGGTCTCCCATTCAGTTGGTCTGGTTCTAAAGCTTGCTTTTTCCCATTGTGCATGCATATATATTAATTTAGGAATTTCAGAAAACCCCCATTTTGGCCATTGTGTTTTGGGGTCATCTCATCACCTGAGTCCATTTACCTAGGTATTTGCAAGATGGAACTCCGCAGGTATTAAACATACATCCAGCTGGCATTTCCAAAGGGGAGGTGACTCCTTAAAGGAAAGCCCAGTTTTGATGAGCAGTTTCCTGTGATTTTAGAAATGCCTTTTCAAAAGTGGCCAGGGCCAGTACGGTTTATCAGGCTGATGCTTGCTGCCTTATGAGCATCACTCCTCAAGCTCAGTTGAGTGTCATGTTCTTGCATGTCTCAGAATCTCTGACCACCTTGTAGCAGCTAAGTGCTCCAGGTATCAGGGTGACCGGTCCCTTTTCTAAACTTCTCTGTCTGAGCAAGAATTCTTGTTGGAGTTCCTCTTGCAGGGAGGCCCTATGAGACCACAGCACATCGTGGAAAATCATCTTGATGCCTCTGCAAAGTCTCTAGTTGCCTAGAGCACCCAGTGGGTCAGAGGGAGCAATTGTCTCTTCCCTTTGGGGCAGGGAACTCGCCCTTGTGCACCTTGCAATATAACTTAACAGGAATTAGTCACAATAAAAAGACAAGTATAAGTTATGGGCAGTAGGAAGCAGCTTCAGTTTTAAAAGCATGCTGTGTAATTTCAGGCCAGAAGTACAGCCACCTGTGCCAGACTGCCAACACTGTGACCCAAACCTCCTGGTGAAGCAGAGGCCAAGAGGGCAGGGGCTTTTCCCTGGAACCTGAGTCCCTTGCTGGTGGACAAGATGAAAACCTTTGTTCTAGAAAGGGAGAATTGGAAAGAACAGCCCAAATAAAGTCTAGATCTCCCCCAAAAGAAGCGGGGGTCCAAGTTCAGTAGCACTACCCCTTTTCACCCAGTGACACCTCCAGGGGTGGAGGAACACAAGGGGTTCATACAGGTGCTGAGCTGAGAGCGAAAGGGGATCCCAGGTCTCCAGTAGGTTGCTCTGAATCCTCACAGAGCCAGGTGTTTACCTGATGGAAGAAGCTGAGGCAGAATTAATATAGTTGGAGAGTTTATTTGGGCCAGGGTTGAGGACTGCAGCCTGGGAAACCCCTCATGTTACCTTGGAAAATGCTCTGGAAAACAGTCACAAGCCTTTAGAGCGAAAAGGGTGGGTCAGGAGAAGGGTAATTACTCAGGTGTTTTTCAGGAATTCTCCTTGGTTTACAGAAATAACACTGATTAGTAATTGGCTATGCATTGTTAAACTACAAAATATGATTATGGTGTCTGCGTGTGGCATTGTTAGGTTAATTTATAGCTATTTGGGGTATCACTTAGCCTAGATCCCACATAGTAGCTTCAGGAATTACTTTCTATTTTTTGAGTTGGAGTCTCACTCTGTCGCCCGGACTGGAGTGCAGTGGCCGCTCCCAGCCACCGCAGCCTCAACCTGCTGGGCTCCGGCAATCGTTCCGCCTCAGCCTTCCAAGTAGCTGGAACTACAGGCACGCGCTAACATGCCTGGCTAATTTTTTATTTATTGTAGAGATGAGGTCTTGCCAAGTTGCCCAGGCGGGTCTCGAACCCGTGGGCTCAGGCAGTTCACTCACCTCAGCCTCCCAAAGCACGGGATTACAGGCTGAGCCACTGAGCCCTGCCAGGAATTATTTTCTCAGGTGAGAGACTTGACTGCTGTCTCATTCCAGTACCTCTCTGGGCCTGATAATTTAAAGAGGGTTCACATCCAGATAAAAAACTTAATTTCTTTCTCCTACCCAAACTTTTCTACTTTTGGAAGGGACATTAGACTTGGGCACAGAGTTAGGTCTGGTGTAGCAAAAGCCTCCCCTCAGCTCACCCCCATTCAGAGGGTAAGGTTACACAGGTGCAGAACTAGTGAACTGTTTTTACCATCAGGCCATGAAGCTGCGTTCACTGTTAGCCCCCGTTTTGCCAGATGGGGAGAAGGTACAACCCACCCCCATCAGACCCTTAGGAATTCTGGCGTGAGGTTTAAAAGCATAGTTAAAATTTCTTGCTTAGGGTCAGCATCCCTGCTTCCAACACTTATAGTTGCAGCTTCGGTCCTAGGCCCACTGTATGGGGGCGGGGTGGGGGGGGGTTGAAGTGATGTGGGGGAAGAAAGAGTTGGGGGAAAAGTATAATCGTTTTCTCAGTGTACTTCTCCCTTGGCAAGAATTACATCCCAGCATCCTTCCCCACGCCCTCTTCTCCAGATTCTGCGTTAATGTTGCAGCTCAGGAAATTAGGAAAGGTGCTAATGCTTTGGCTGGTTGGTTGACTGCCTGGCTGAAACATGGACCAAAATATGGACAACGAGGAGAGAGTTGGCCTCTGATCTCTCTTGATTTAACATAGAAGAAAAGATTCAAAGGCTTAGGGAGATTGAAATGCTAGAGAAGATTTGTCACTTAAAACCTACTCAGCCCCAGTGGGAAGGTCCAGAAGCCATACCTAAGACACTAACACACACATGAGCCTAGGCCTACACAGGGTCAGGATCATCAGTGATCTTCCTCTTGCATATCATTTCCCACTGGAAAGTTTTCAGAGACAGTAACATACATGGAGCTGTCATCTCCTCAGATAACAATGTCTTCTTCTGGAATACCTCCTGAAGGACCCGCCTGAGGCACTTTTTGAGGAAGTGTGGCTCCTTTCAGAACTTTGTGCGAGGTGGTTTGGTTTCTTTTTTCTTTGTACTCTTTTTTTGGGTTTCAAAACAAAGTTTATTAGAGAAAGAAGGGAGAAAAGAAAGGGAGACTTGCCAGAGCTGGCAAGAGCAAAACACACTGCCTGGTTTATTTTTTCATCATAGATTTGCATGAGTAATTTATTGTGCTTCAACATTTCCACAGCTACAGTGTCACTAGGCAATAGGACTATTTCAGCTACATTATAATCTTCTGTGGTCCTCACTGACTGAAACATGGGTATGCAGCACATGACTTTGTGTGTGATATATATATGTCTCCTGGTTGTTGTCTCCAGAGAACTCTGACTAGTGCAGATGGACCCATCCCCTTATTAGGTCCTCTTCTCAGAAGACACCACCTGTGTTCTTTCCTGTATGTGCTCAGAACTTGGGTGGTCGTGCAAGCCCAGACCAGATCAGGGGGAGCTCCTGCACTCCTAGCCCTTCCTGGGATCTTCTGGTTTTCTGTTCTGGTTTGTCATATGGTTGGGCTTCAGGATTCTTACGGCATACATAGTTCAACACAGTCATTAGAAATGCATTTTGAGGCCAGACTTGGTGGCTCAGCCTGTTATCCCAGCCCTTTGCGAGGCTGAGGCAAGTGGATTGCCTGAGCCCATGGGTTGGAGACCAGCCCAGTCATCCTGGCAAGACCTCATCTCTACAATAAATCCAAAATTAGCCGGACATGGTAGTACGCGCCTGTAGTTCCAGCTACTTGGAAGTCTGAGGCAGAAGGATCGTGGAGCCCAACAGGTCAACACTGGGGTGGCCGTGAACATGCCACTGCATTCCAGCCTGGGCAATGGAGTGAGACTTCAACTCAAAAAGAAAAAAAAATGCATTTTGAGTTGGGCGTGGTGGCTCATGCCTGTAATCCCAGCACTTTGGGAAGAGGAGGTGAGAGGATCACCTGAGCCCATGGGTTTGAGACCAGCCTGGCAACTTGGTGAAACCTCATCTCTACAATAAATCAAGAAAAATGAGCCAAGTGTGGTGGTGCATGTCTGTGGTTCCAGCTACTTGGAAGGCTGAGGCAGAAGGATTGCCTGAGCCCAGCAGGTCAGGGCTGCAGTGGCCGGGGCATGCCACTGCACTCCAGCCTGTGCAACAGAGTGAGACTTCAGCTCAAAAAAAAATGTGTTTTGCCTCACAAACCTTTAGTAGTTCCTGTACACCTGTGGTATGGATTTTGAAAGTAACAGGAGCAACTGCTCCTCAATGCAGCACTCACTGGGCCAGGCACAGTTGTGATCTTCATGCTATAATAGCACATTTAATCTTCACAGCAACCTGCATGATGGAGACTTGTCATCCTCGATTTACAGATGAGGAAACCAAGGCCCGGAGAGGGCAGGTCACTCCCCTGAGGTCCCACAGCCATGAAGTGGCAACCTAGTCTCAGCGTCAGCTCCTGACAGGGACATATGCAGTGTCAGAAGTTTCTTGGCACAACACTCGCCTTAGCTCCAGCAGTGTGCTCCGATGGTCTCTCTTCTCTTCTCTTTTATTATGCAAGGAATGCTGGGTATGACTTGCCAAATTCACCACCAACAAATTCACTAGAGTGAAAACCTTAATGTCATGCTTAAGGCTGTCATTGGGCAGTGGCACTGCCTGCTCTAGAAATCTCACTTCCGCCCAGCTGTCTGCTGCCTCAGGCTGTCCTGGCCCCCCTCCAGGCCGCATCTCAACATCTGACATGGTAGAAATTCATAATGCCCTGTTACACCTTGTTATGTGGCCCACTCCACATGGGACCTGGCTCTTGGTGCTGCACTCTCTTACCCTCAGTTTTAAAACCCAGGCAGTTTGGAAAAACAGTTCTTCTAGTAAGTTCGGCCACTCATTTGGTGGCAAAACCTGACCTGGACTACTAGGAAGCTGTTGATGGTCTTGATTGCTCTCGGGTGACATGACTGGCGGTTTCACTGCAGAAGTGGGTGTGCCTGTGATTACCAGGTGCTGCCCTGGACCTACTGGGCTGTCATGTAACATAGAGATGTGCACTGAATCATCTTTCTAAAATCCAAAAATTCCCAGTTCCCAAACATGCAGCTCCCAGGGCTTTGTGTAGGGATTCTGAACTTGTTACCATTTCATTAACTTGGGCCTCATAGTTATTACCTGGGAACACTCGCAGCTGTGAAGATAACATTTTTTAAAATCAACTTTCTTATTTTTGAGAGCATTGTAGATACCCATGCAGTTGTAAGAAGCAATTCAGAAATCCCAGTTTCTTTCAAAGATACATGTGGCATAACTACATAAATGTCACAGTCAGCATACTGACTTTGACACAGTTCAGACACCACTGTTTAAGTTCTGACCCACCGGGCCTCAGCCCCTGTTGGCCTGCCAGGTCCCTTGGGTCTGGAGCGAGTGACCTTTCCCAGTAGGAGCCTGGCAGGGCCACATCTCTTCTCCCAGTCACACTTTGAGAGTCATAACAGTAGCAGCAACAGGCCTTGGAATGAGCACTTGATGCTGGGCCTGGTATTAAATTCCGTGGGGGTGCTGGCACAACCTCCACTTTCTAGAAACTAAGAGAGGCCCGGACAGTGAGGCCACCTGCCCTGGAAGGCCTGGATTCAGGTCCAGGAGGCCTGGCCCCAGAGCCCATGCTCATGACCACTGCCCCCTGCTGCCTCCCTGGGGGGTGTAAAGGGTGCCCTAGGACCAGGAGGTAGCAGGAGCCCTTTAAGTCTGTCCTGGGCAGGGAGGGGATGGGGCTGGAGGGGAGTACCTCTTGGCGTAAATGGTGGAAATTGGAAGCTGAGGCCTCAGTGCAGGGTGACTTGGGAGAGAGCAGAATCCTGGCTTCCTGGGTGTGTGACTTCACCTCTCTAGGCCTCGGTTTCCTCAACTGTCAAATGAGGATTGTGGTGACACTACCACATAGAGCTGCATGGAGGATAAAATGAGCAAGTTGATTGCTCACAGCAGTATCAGACACATGGTCAAAATTAGCCATGTATTCCTATTACTGGTGCTGCTGCTGTTACGGCCACACCCTTTCTCTTTCCCCTGCATTGTCATTTTTTGTCTCCATCTTCCTTCCCAGCCTGCCAGCTCCCTGAGAACAGGGGGATTGACGCCGAGGAATTACTCAGTTGCTCATTCCAGGGTTGGGGGCAGACCCATTCCTAGGAGTGCTCAGGGCTGGGGCGTGGGAGCCCAGAAGGGGTGTTTGGCAGAGTCTAAAGAGCCAAGGGGTTCCTGGAAGAGGGGCAGTGGGGTTGAGATCTGGAGAGGGAGGCGGAAATGAGGTGTCTGGGCAGGGGCAGCCTGCACACAAGCCTGGGGCTAAGAGGGAACTGGCACACTGGGACTTATGAGTGGTTTGGCTGGGAGGTGCCGGCTGGCTTGCAGGGAGAGTGGAGTGGTGGGTGGGGCATGTCAGCTGGGCCACGTGGTGATTTGGACTTCCTCCCAGGTGGACTCGTAACCTCTCCTGTTGGGAAGGACTCCAGGGGCTGTCTGGCGCTGCCTCCTTCCTCTGCCTTGCAGCATGCCCACAGCCCAGGTGGAGCCACCTGGCAGGGTGCCTTGGCCCAGGCCTGTCCAGACAGGGAGGGAGCCACTGCCTGCCGCCCCAGCTTCCGTTCACTCTGCTTGGTCCACACACCTCTCCCCAGGGCGAATGAGCCTCACCCCTCTGCCACTGGCCAACCAACTTACAGGGGTTAGCAGATGTCTTTGCACAGGCTCTGACTCACTGCCAGGCTTTCCACTAGGGGCCTCTGCTCCTTGAGGGCCGGCCCTGGCACCTCTTGCTCTCTGTCTTCCGGCACAAGATCTGTGAGGTCCCCTTCTGGGGGGGCCAAGGAGGTGGGCAGGTCAGTCAGGGTCCACATAACTAAACTGAGGCTCAGGTGAAGTCACTCATCCAAGGTCACACAGCAAGTAAGTGGCAGGTCCAGCATCTGAGTCCAACCCTGTCTGCTTTTGAGGTCAGAGCATCAGAGTTTGCAGGAATCCGGGTAGAAGGTGGGGAGAGGGACAGGGCTAGGCTCCTTTCACTGGGAGCTTGCTGTGCCCCGATGTGCTCATTGTGTCTGATTTCATGTAATTGGTGTAGCAGTCCCATGAAAGGGACCATGAAGAGCAGGCAACGCCGTGTGGCCTTACTCTCACCTGCCACTACCACACAAGCTAGAAGTGTTCACTCATCGAATTCTCATGGTAGCCCTTTGAGGTGGATGCTGTCGCCAGTCTCTCCCTGCAGAGGGGAAGACTGTCCCAGAGAGGCAAGGTCACCCAGCTCATGACTGATAGAGCTGGGGTTTGAACCCAGGTGGCCCTGATATGTGACCACAGTCTCACTTGTTCAGTGGAGGAAACTTGTTTGTTCCAGGTCGCCCCAGAGGTCAAGCAAGGAAAGTGACACTTGTCACACCCCTGCTGCATGCCAGACCCAGAGCTCGTACTCATTCCTCTCTGCAACTCTGGCAGGGGGAGCCCTGTATCACCCCCATTTAGGAGATGAGGGAGCGTCATCCAGCAGGTCACTGGCTTTCCAGGTGTGCCTGGGCTGTTCATTGCAACTGGAGACCCAGCTGTTCTCTTCGCTCAGATTCCTGCCTGCCTTGGTAATCACAGCTATGATGTCAGGATGTGTGCTCAG
Organism: Cephalopachus bancanus; assembly: GCA_027257055.1. NCBI lineage: Eukaryota > Metazoa > Chordata > Mammalia > Primates > Tarsiidae > Cephalopachus > Cephalopachus bancanus. Next base: position 453,722 of record JAPVLO010001038.1, on the reverse strand, counting down.
AGGTGCTGCTCACACCTGTGCTGATTCCCACATGGGACCTGAAACTGAGCTCATGGCCTTCAGACAGGCAGTTCTGTTTGGTTTTAATGTAGTCCTAGGAAGATTTATGAAGTTCACCTGTGGGCTGCATGTTCAGCCCTCACGGAGCCCAGGATGGGCAGTTCTGTTGGGCCCAATTTTAGGGGTGTAGAACCAAGGCTTGGAAGTTAAACCTGTCCAGGGTGCACCTCAGTGTATGGTGGCCTGGGCTGTCTGACTCCAGCGTTCACAGAGCCCAGGGCTGGGCAGCTGCTGTGTCCCCAGCTCCTGATCACTCCTCTGCACAGGTGGGTTGGCCCCCACCTTGGCCTCAGTGTGGATGGATGCCCCTTCCTTCCCACCCAGGTGGTCAAGGTGAAGCCCCACGACAAGGACGCCAAAATGAAATACCAGGAATGCAACAAGATAGTGAAGCAGAAGGCGTTTGAGCGGGCCATCGCAGGCGACGAGCACAAGCGCTCTGTTGTAGACTCGCTCGACATCGAGAGCATGAGTGAGTTGGGCCTGGGTCCCTCACCCTCCCGGCTGGAACATTTCACATCCTCACCAGCCCTCTCTATTCCTTAGGGGGTGGCAGTGAGCTCAAGGGCCCTGCTCCTGTCCCCGGCCCTCTATCTGCATTCCTGGGCCTCTGTCTACTTCCGAAGCTGGGCCTTGTGGTCCCCAGTGGGCAAGATGGGGAGCTGTGACCCCATCTCACTGACCTCCTTCCCCTCCTGGGCCCTCACTCCCTGCTGGCTTCTCCACCATCCACCCCTCCCTCCTGGCAGTAGCACCAGCCCCACTGGCCTCCTGTGTCTGCCTCACCTCTAGGTCCTCTAGGTGCTGAGAGGATTCAGCCATTTATTCACAGATAATTATTGAGCATCTACTGTGTGCCAGACTTCGTTCTAGGCACTGAGGATACAGCTGTGAACGAAGCACTTCCTGTCTTCATGGAGCTGATGTTATGGTAGGGCAAGAGGTGATGAGCAGACTGTGAAATGAGTAGTATCAAGTGCTGGAAAATCAAGCAGGGTAACAGGAGAGGGGTGAAGTCCAAAGAGAGGAAGTCAGCAAGAGGCTTCTGAGCCAGACCTGACCTGGGGATCTCTTCACTTGCTCCTTCTCTCAGCCTGTGTGTCCAGAGCTGGGTCTGCCCTGTCCCTGGGAGCCAGGCGCCCTTCCCACCCTCACAGTCCCCGCTTTCACACACAGCCATCGAGGATGAGTACAGTGGGCCCAAGCTTGAGGATGGCAAAGTGACAATCACCTTCATGAAGGAGCTCATGCAGTGGTACAAGGACCAGAAGAAACTGCACCGGAAATGCGCCTACCAGGTAATGCACCTGTCAGGTACTAGGCATGCCTGGAACCCTGGGTAGCTTTGCAGCCGCCAGCCATGGACACTGAACAAAGCAGAGGAGAAAGTAGTCACGACAGCTGACACCAAGTGGGTGTCGTGTGCTGGGCCGTGTGCCAAGGGATTGCCACATGATCTTATCTGGTCCCTCAGCATTTTGGGGAGGTGACTGGTGGTGCCGTTTCTCCAGTACAGGGACACAGGGACAGAGGGGTTAGGCCGAAGGTAAAGAAGCCCCAGAGTCACCTGCAGAGAGTTTTGCTCCTGTCTCTTAGGTGCCTGTGGCTGTTGTTACTGTGGGTTGTTCAGGCTTTGATGGTTGATCCTGCCTCTGAGGCCCCAGTAGGGCAGCTAGCTGGTTGAGTGAAACTTGGGCTCTCATATCCCATCTGGATAAGATCCCCTGCCCTGACCTCTCAGGACTACAGGGACCTCACCATATAGTGGGAGACTGCTGGAGTCCACCACCTCCTGGGATGGTTGTGAGGATGCAGAGCTTCCTGAATCATGTTGACAGGTGACCTAAAGGAGTGTGGCAGGTTCCTGGGAGAATTTAGGGAGTGTTGGGGCCTGGGGCAAGCAGGGATTCACCTGCCCCACTGTAGGCAGTGAGTGAAGCTGTCAACTGATAGACCCTAGAGACAGACAGCTTGGGTCCAAATCTCTGCTTTCCCAGTTACTACTGTGTGCCCATCAGCAAGTGGCTTCACCTTTCTTTGCCCTGATTTCCTCCTCTGTAAAATGGTGATAATCATATTGTCTCCACCAAGGGTTGTGAGGATTAACTGAGTTTAATCCTCATCATTGCTTACAACAGGGCCTGGCACATCGTGCTTTGCATGGGTTAGCTGTTAGGATGAGTTCATTTATAAAGATGAGAGAAGAGGAGTAACGTCCACATTTCCAGTTGTTTTTAACTGAAGTATAATTTACACACAATAAAATAGACATATCTGAAGTGTCCAGTTAGGTGAGTTTTGATAGTTTTGCGGTTTTTTTTTTTGAGTTGGAGTCTCACTCTGTCACCCAGACTGGAGTGCAATGGCCGCTCCCAGCCACCGCAGCCTCGACCTGCTGGGCTCCGGTGATCCTTCCGCCTCAGCCTTCCAAGTAGCTGGAACTACATTTATTTATTGTAGAGATGAGGTCTCGTCAAGTTGCCCAGGCGGGTCTTGAACCCGCGGGCTCGGGCAATCCACTCACCTCGGCCTCCCAAAGTGCTGGGATTACAGGCTGAGCCACCGAGCCCAGCCTAGTTTTGATAGTTTTATATGCCTACTGCTTAAACAAATTACAAAATGTTTCCCTCACCCAGAAAGTACCCTTTGACCCTTTCTCAGTCAGCGCCCACCCCCCCACCCCCGTCCTAGTGGTTTTTCACCACCATAAACTTATCCTGCTTGCTGGTGAACTTCATATAAGTGTTGTATGGGTTCATATTCTTCAGTGTCTGTCTTGTGTTCAACATGGTGTGTGAGGGATTCACACAGGTATGTCGTGTGTATCAGTAGCTCATGTACTTCATTGTATGTGAGTTCGTGATTTGTTTATGCAAATTTGAAATTCTTTTGAGGGGCATTTGGGTGATTTCCACTTTTTATAAATAAAGCTGCTGTGAACTTTCTTAGATGAGTCTTTTTGTGAACACATTTCCATTGAACTTACTGTCTTTTTGTTTGTTTGTTTCGTTGGGTTTTTTGTTTTGTTTTGTTTTGTTTTTTGAGTCAGAGTCTCATTCTGTCGTCCAGGTTGGAGTGCAGGTGATCTTCCCACCTCAGCCTCCCAAGTAGCTGAAATCACAGGCATGCGCCACCACATCCAGCTAATTTTTTGATTTATTGTAGAGACAAAGTCTTACAAGTGGCCCAGGCTGGTCTCGAACCCTTGGACTCTGGCCACCACCTCCCAAAGTGCTGGGATTACAGGCATGAGCCACCATGCCTGGCTTCATTTATTTTTTATTCTCCTGCATGCTTAAGGCTTGATTTGCTTTCTTTTAGATAGATGTTTCTGAAGGTAGACGTTTATGCTGTTGATTTTAATCTCCTACACAAAGCATTTAAAACAAAATTTCCTTCCAAGCGGTACTTTAGCTGCATCCCATGAGTTTTGATAAGTTTTTCTTATTCAGTTAGAATTTTTTTCTAATTTTCTTTATGATTTCTTATTTTTCCCACAGGTTATTGAGAATGGTGTTATTTAACTTCTGAATATTTGGGCATTTCTTAGGTATATTGCTGTTATTGTTTTCTATTTTAGTACTGTTTTAGTCAGCAAGCGTACTCTGTATGATTCCATTTGGGCTATTTTTAGGACTGTCTTGGCAAGCATGCAGTGTGCACTGGAAAATAATATGTATTTTGTGGTTGTTAGTTGTAGGGCTTAGAATGTCAATTAGGTCAAGATGGTTGAGACTGCTGTTCATCTTTTAATGCCTTACTATTTTTTTCTAATTGTTCTATCATTTATTGAGAGGGGATTATTAAAAACTCTAACAATAGTTGTGAATTTGTCTGTTTTTTCCTATAGTTGTCGTCTATCAGGCTTTGTTTCCTATATTTTGGAACTTTTATTAAGTACACACAGGATTGTTATGCTTTCCTGATGAGTTGACTCTTATCATTATGAAATTACTCTAGCAGTACTTTTAGGCTTGAAATTCATGTATAGTTGGGCCAGGTTTTTTTATATTTGGTATTTGCTTGGTATAATTTTTCTGCCCTTTATATTCAGCCTGTTGGTATCTTTAAAGTGTTTTGCTTGTAAACAGCATATACTTGGTTTTTTTATCTAGTCTGATAATGTCTACATTTTAGTTGTAGTATTTAGTTTATTTATATTTAATGTAACCTATCATGCAGGCACATCTAAATCTACTGTGTTGATATCTCTTGTCTACTGTCCCATTTACTGTTTTCCTCTGGTCCTCCTTTTTTGACTTCATTTTGTGTGACTCCAGAATCATTTAACTTTTCGTTTTGTCTGTCAGTTGACGTTTTTTGTTTTACCCTTACATGTATGGGGAGGAATGGGATGTGTGTGTTTAGGGGTTGCCCTAGAGCAGCTACTGTCAGCCGAGGCTTTGTGGAGAGAATGAAGTCCTAGTGCCCTTAGGCATTCCCTGTAGGCAATGATCTAACCTCTCTCCCGTGAATCCATATGCCCTCTTTGGAAAAACTGAGAAGAGTCACTGAAAATATTTTCCATGGGGCTTAATTCCTTCCCAGAACCATGATGAGAAAGGATGCTCCAGAGATTACAATATGCAACTTTAACTTGTTCCATTCTACCTTTAAGTCATGTTACGTTACTTCATGAACCATGTAAGAATCTTACAATATTGTGATTATTTTTACACTCTCCTGACCTTGTGCTCTTGTCATACTCATATATATGCTATAAATCCCACATTGTTGTTATTTCTTTAAAAAGTCAGTAGTCTTTTAAATAAATTTATGGGCCAGGCATGTTGGCTCATGCCTGTAATCCCAGCCCTTTGGGAGGCTGAGGTTGAAGGATTGCTTGAGCCCAGGAGTTCAAAACCAGCCTGGTGCAACATACTGAGACCTTATCTCTACAAAAAATTTAAAAATTAGTCAAAAAATTTAAAAAGTAATCTCAGCTACTCAGAAGGCTGAGGTGGAAGGATTGCTTGAGCCCAGGAGTTGTAGGCTGCAGTGAGCCGTGATTGTACCACTGCACTCCACCCTGGGAACAGAATGAGACCCCAACTCAAAAAAAAAATTTATAAATACACAGACACTCTTTTCGATACCTACACATTATATAACTTTGTAAAAAAATATTTTACATTTACCCACATATTTACTGTGTTACTCCTAGTCTCTTCAATATATGGGCTTCTGTCTGGTGTGATGTCCCTTCAGGCTAGTACTTTAGAAATGTACGTCTGCTATAGGCTAATTCTCTCAGGTTTTGTCTGCATGAAAATGCTTTTATTTTGCCTTTATCTTTTTAGGGATATCTTTGCTGGATGTAAAATTCTGGGTTGATGTTTTTTCTTTTGATGGGGTGTGTGTGTGTGTGTGTGTGTGTGTGTGTGTGTGTGTGTGTGTGTGTGTGTGTTCCATTGTCTTTTGGCCTCCATTGTTTCTGATGAGAACTCATCCATCATTTATATCTTTCTTCCTGTAATATAGCCTGTCTTTTTTTCCCACTCTGGTTTTCAGATTTTGTCTTTGGTCTTCAGTAGTTTGTCTATGATTTGCTTTGATAGGCTTTTTTAATTTTTTATATTGTATTTATTCACTGAGCTTTTTAGATCTGTGGGTTAATATCTTTCATCGGTTTTGGAAAGTTCCTAGCCTTTATATCTTCTTATAATTCTCACTTCTGCTCTTCCTTACTTCTAGAAATCAAATAACACACCTTTTAGACCATTTGATACTTATTTCACAGATCTTAATGATCCATATTTTTAAAAATTTTTTCTTACAAGTATTTCAGTTTGTATAATTTCAATTTTCTTTATGCTCACTGATTTTTTTCTAACTGCTGTTAAGCCCAGCAGATGAATTATTTTATTTCTGATATTGTATTTTTTTATTTTTAGCATTTTCATTTTGTTGGGTTTTTTTATACTCTCCATCTCGCTATCCCATATGTTCATGCATATTGTCCACTTTTTCCGCCAAGTCCTTTAACACATTTGCTATAGTTATTTTAAAGTATCTATCTGTTAATTGCATCATCTGGTTCATCTCTGAGTCTGCGTCTGTTGTCAGTTTTTCATGTGCCTCAAAATTTTTATTGCATGCCAGACATTTTGTATAAAATAGCTGTAGAGACTGAAGTAAGTAAAAATTTCTTTCAGAAAATGATGTACCCTTCTTCTGTTAGGCTTCAAGGCTTATGAGCCTCATCTGCAGCTCAGGGGCAGCTTTTGTTGGCATTTCCTCACCATCTCCATGTTTTCAAGTGGAGTCAGGACTTTTCCTTCAGCAGGGCTTGGGATCTTAGCAGTGGCACAATTCCTTGGCTGTCTTTCTGTGTTAAAGTTGCCAGCTTTTGGAACTGTGGGAGGTCTCTGGTTTTCAGCCCTGCTGCCAGACTCTTGGGCTGCTGAGGAGTTCTCTTTTCTCCAGTTTCACCCCCACTTCAGTGCCTTGGGGGGATCTCTATCCACCTCGCTTCCTCATGCCTAGTCTTCTTTGAAGACCACATGAGGGAGTTGGTGGATGGGGCAGAGACATGATGCACTGGGGCTCCCTGGGATTCTCATCTGTCATGCCAGCCCCCTCGTGGCCAGGGGCTTCCACTGATTTCCCCTCATGCTAAGCGTTGGCAGATCCTGCCCTCCCACTGTGCTACCAGGATGAAAGCCTTGGGTTCCTTCCCAAGGAACAAGGACAGGCCCCTTACTGTCTGCAGGTTGATTGATGTAAGTTTCTTTGCATTTCTGGCTCTCATGATGGCCTTTATTTTCCATTTGGTTTTGTTACTTGGCTTGTGCCCATCATTAGGGTAAGAGAGACAGTCTTTTGTAACTTTCTACAGAAGTGCATGATCCTACTTTTTTTAAACAATTTTTCCCCCAACATTTTGTTTGAAAATTGTCAAATCCACAGAAAGTTTGAAAGAACAGTGCAGTTAATATCCATAAACTCTGCACCCAGATTCACCAGTTGTTAACATTTTGACACATTTACTTTGTTTACTTGTGTGTGTGCCTTACTTCTTTTTTTTCCCCTGAACCATTTGAGAATAAGCTGTAGCCATTATAACTTAGATCTCCTGAAAACAAGAATTTTCTCCTACATGACCACAGTTAAATTGTCCCACCTTAGAAATTTAGTATTGCCATGATAATATTGACTTCTGCAAACAGTTCACACTGTCCATAAAACCTGGAAATATTGGCAAATATATGTGACGTTGTCAAGGTCATCTTCAACCTGTAAAGAATATTATCTGAATTTCTAGACAGATATTTTAATTTCCCACAGTTTTTCTCAAAGCATCCTTTTTAGCTGTTTTTGTTTTTAAATCCAGGATTCATTGAAGTCTCCAGTGTTGCATATGACCTGCCTTTACCTCTTTTCATCTGGAAAAGAGGTTCTTTAGGGGAGATTTTTTTTTTGACAGTGTCAAAAAAGGCCAGTCTTTTATAAAATGTTCTAGAGTCAGGATTCATCTGTATGTTTCCTCATGATACTGAATATTTTAAGAGAAACCTTGAAACAAGTTTTTCACGTGAAATAGTGTTTTAACACCACAAAGAGACCACTCAGAACACAGCTTGGGGGCCACCTTTGCCCCTTCATATACCCACTCATCCAGACCTCCCTGTCCTTTCCTCTCCTCTCCCCACTTCTCCCTCACCCTCAGCTCAGTAGTGTCTCCTGGGCAGTCCTGGCTCTCTGACCAGGGTGGGCAGCAGACCCTGAAGCCAGTCCATTCACAGTCTGCCCTGCCTTCCAGATTTTGGTACAGGTTAAAGAGGTCCTCTCCAAGCTGAGCACACTCGTGGAGACCACACTCAAAGAGGTGCGTGTTGTGGGCAGTGGGCTGGGGGGACAGGTGGGTGGGATGAGGGGCTGGGGAGGGGCCAGACAGGGGCTTCTTGGGGAGGGGCCACGGAGCTCAGGAACTCACAGGCCCACTCCTTCTCTTCCTGACACCCCCACGTGTCTTTCCTCCTGGGTACCCCACTCTTCTGGCTTCTTGGACTCTCCCACCCTCTTCATTCTGTGTCCCTGCCTGTGTGTCTTGCTCAATTCTTCTCGGTCTGCCGTGACCGCTTGCTCCTCCCCTCACCTCTGCCCCCTCCCCATGTCTCTCTCTGGGCCCCTCCCTCTCCGGCGGCCTCTTTTCTTCCAGACAGAGAAGATTACGGTATGCGGGGACACCCACGGCCAGTTCTATGACCTCCTCAACATATTTGAGCTCAACGGTTTACCCTCGGAGACCAACCCCTATGTATCCTTCTTAGCAGAGCCGACCTTTTCCCTGCCCCCACCCAACTTGCATGGAATGGGAGAACACCCCAGAAGGGAGAGATCTTAGATGGGCTCTGGTGCCAAGGTGTGGGTGGAACGGCAGACTGGCCTTGCGTCCGTGCTTTGGGGTCAGACAGGCCTGGACCATCCCCCGTGCTGTGTGACCCAAGCTAGTGGCTCAGTCCCTCTGGGCACAGCTTGTCTTTGTGTGCAACCAGATCACATCCAAACAGCACCTGGCTCTGGCCACACCTAGGTTCTATCCTAGTTTTGCTGCTTCACAGCTGTGTGACCATAACGGGTGACTTCAGGTCTTGGTGCCTGTTTCCTCATTTGTAAAATGGGGATAATAATAGTGCTGACCTCACAGAATTACTAAGAAAAGTAGATAAGTTAAGAATAGGGCCCAGCACGCACTATGTAAGTATCTGCTGATATTGTGCTGTTTGCTTGACAAAGTCACTGAGTGGATGTGCATTGTTGGGTGGGAGGGCTTGTGTCCCTTTGACCCTGCGACTTTGGGCCTCTTTTAGGGGAAAGCTGAAGCAGGTTGGCTGCCCAATGCCCCCCACCTCTGCCATTGGATTTCCTGATAAACAGGGGGTGTCAGGGTCCTCATTATCATCCTGCTGAGGCTTAGAGGCCACACGGGTGGCCAGAGCCACACAGCATAGAAAGGGACAAGAGCCCACACTGAGTCCTCGCTTCTTGGCCGTTGCTGATAGGAGCCTTGGGGGAGTGTCAAGACCGGGAAGGAACAGTCCATCTGACCCGTCTGCTGCCCACCCCACCCTCCACTCTGACCGTGTTTTCCTTAGCAGGGCAGATATTTAATGGTGACTTTGTGGACCGTGGCTCCTTCTCTGTAGAAGTGATCCTCACCCTTTTTGGCTTTAAGCTCCTGTATCCAGATCACTTTCACTTACTTCGAGGTGAGCCAGGAAGCAGCAGGATCTGAGGTCGTTGAGGGGTCCCGGACAGGGCACTCACTTGGCTTATCTAGGAAACACAGATAGTAGTTGCAACTGTGTTCGTTTTGCAGATTAACTGAGATCGTGCACAGGGCCACTTTGTATGGTTGAGCAGGTTGTACACTGCACAGGGGCATCATGCTAAGGGGCAGGCAGCAGTCACATAGTGTAAATATATATGCTTCTCATGACCGTTTTTCAGCAGATGGCAGACAAGGGTCTGAGGAAGGGCCCCTTTTTGCTAATTTGTACAAGGGCATGAGACAGGCTTCTGGGTGGCCTTGACCTGGCAATAGAGTCAAGCTAATAACTGAGAGAACAGACCAAGGGCGAGGGTGGGAGCAGGAGAGCTGGTGAGGCAGCTGGGCCTCCCCAGAACTGGGCTCAGTTCATATTTGGGCTCTTGTGACTGAAGTAGAGCCTGTAGTGTTTGTTGAAGCAGTGGGTGCAGGTGTGAAAGAGGGGACCAGAGGGATTGGGCCAGAACACCTGGAGGGCCATGGCCGCCAGTGACGCGACAGGAGCTGGCAAGAGCAGGGTGTGGCCACAGCTGAGGAACTGCCCTTTAGATGCAGCTGTGAGATCCAGGAGATTCAGGTTGGGAGTGGGATCCCCAGGGTGCGCCATCTGGATTCCTTGGTGGACAGATGGGTTTGGACAGGAGGAACTTGCTGGCAGTAAGGACCACAGAGGAGAGGCCCTGCCTGTTGCAGGGTGAGGGTGCCTGGCATGTGGTAAATGCTCAAGAAGCCCCCACTAGGGCTCCACTGCAGAAAGGGCAAAGGGCTCAGGCTGAGCATGAAGGACCGGCAGCTTACTTGTGGCTCCTAGCCCCCAGGAGGGCTACATGAGGCTGGGTGTGAGGGTGAAGGCCAGGGCTCATGCGGGCCAGGCCACAGCAGATGCCCTCCTTTTCGTAGAAGCCCCAGTGCCCTCCAGTCTGAAAGGGGAGGAGTGAGGCGCACAGGCCCACAGTGGGAAGTCCAAGGCTCACAGGGGCAGGGGACACACCCATAGCCCCCCGCCTTGAGACCTTTGTCACCATGTACTCAGTTTGCTCCTCCAGAAAATGAACTGAGAATGTTGGGTTCTGTGTGGCGCCAGTGAGCTGATGTATGCATGTTGTTGGCTTGGAGTCCACCAGCCACCAGTAGGTAGCCCTGCCTGAGTCACCAGGCCCGTACCCAAGGGTTCCTGGGCAGGGGGATGCTGATGAACCTGAAGGCTGAGCTTTCTCTTCTGTCCCCTTGTTGGCCAGGCAACCACGAGACAGACAACATGAACCAGATCTACGGTTTCGAGGGTGAAGTGAAGGCCAAGTACACAGCCCAGATGTATGAGCTCTTCAGTGAGGTGTTTGAGTGGCTCCCGCTGGCCCAGTGCATCAATGGCAAAGTACTGGTGAGGCGCTAGGGACCGTGTGCAGGCTCCCCCTACCCTGCCATGCCTGGGCACATGCTGGTGAAGTGAGGCAGGGCTAGGGGTGCTGGTACACCCCTCACAGCTCTTTCCCCCCCAACTCCCAGATCATGCATGGAGGCTTGTTCAGTGAAGATGGCGTCACCCTGGATGACATCCGGAGGATCGAGCGGAATCGGCAGCCCCCAGATTCAGGTGAGTGGGGTGGGTACCTCCTTCCCTCCAGGGGCCTCAGCTTCAGCAGAAAGCAGCTGTCAGCTGCAGCCGTGGTCCTGCCTCAAATGGGTGGACTTGGTGCCCTTGGCAGGGAACAAGTCTGAGGCTCAGTTTCCTCATCTATAACTTGGGTCAGTGCACCTTCCTTGTGGGACCATGCTGTCAAAGGTGCGTTAGTGACCACAACACAGGGCAAGGGATATGGTGAGTACTGAGCACACAACTGTCCTTACTTGCTAGTGAGCTGAGCCCTGCAGGGAGGTATTAAAGACCCTTTTCTAGTGATAGGACAGACTGAGAGAGTATTCACCACACACACACACACACACACACACATACACACACACATACTGTAAGTGCTGTGGAGAATGTGGGTAAGGCACAGTGGGGCTGGGTGCTCAGAGGGGCCTCTCCAGAGAGGCGACGGTTGAGCTGACGCCACAGAAGGAAGAGGCACCCGCCGTGCACAGAGCCTGGCAAGTGCCTCGCAGGCCCGCAGAGGGAGCCTGAGGCAGGGGATGAGGCAAGTGGAGGAACAGCAGAGTGGTGGCAGGTGGGCAGGGCTGGGCTTTAGGACTGCCGCTGGGCGTGAGATGAGGTTAACCAGGGCCAGATCCTTTAGAGCCTGACAGGCCTCTGTGAGGTGCTACGCTTTTGCTCCCAGGGCAGTGGGGAGCTACAGAAGGCTTTGAGCAGGGGAGGGGCCTGATCTGAATCATGATGTTCAATGCTCTGTCCATCTTCAGGGCCTCAGTGGGTGGAATGGGGTCTGGAGGGGAGATCAGCGAGGCTGGGGTGCTCAGAATCACGGTCGCATGTCCCAAGCCCTGTCTGCGGTGGATTTCTCCAATCCAGGCCCCACTCAGGCTGTGCTGAGCGGTAAGTGCCCACCGGAGGTAGACAAGTCCCTGATGTTCTCTCCTCCACTCCCCACCAGGTCCCATGTGCGACCTGCTCTGGTCAGATCCGCAGCCACAGGTGAGTCTATGACAGGACCAGCAGGCGGTCTGGGGCCAGTGGGTGTGAGCTGTGGGCAGAGGGCAGAGGCCAGCTGTCATCCTGAACCCCCATCTTGTTGGCCTCCCCACCCCACCCCAGAATGGGCGCTCAGTCAGCAAGCGGGGCGTGAGCTGCCAGTTTGGGCCTGACGTCACCAAGGCCTTCCTGGAAGAAAACAACCTGGACTACATCATCCGCAGCCATGAGGTCAAGGCTGAGGGCTATGAGGTGGCCCACGGAGGCCGCTGCGTCACTGTCTTCTCCGCCCCCAACTACTGGTATGTCCTTGCCTTTCCCACCCAAAGACTTTTCTTCCAAAGGCCACGGGGCTTTTTTTTTGTTGTGACTTTTTATGGTGGAACATTTCAAAGACAGGCAAAGGAAGATAAGAGCATGATGAGTGCCACAGGCATGTTCCCCAGCCTCCACGGCCACCGGCAAACTCCCCCAACATCCCCTTCCCCTGCTGAGGCTGTGTTGCTGCAACCCCTAGGCATGCCATCTTCCTCCCATTGGTCCCCAGCTTGGCTATGAAAGAAAATGCTCTTTTCTTAACCACAGTACTGCTGCCACTCCTTTAAATAATGTGACCTCTTGCTCTCACCTGAGTCCAGCCAGTGCCTTCTCTCCTGTCTCTTGGGAATGTCTGTTTTCAGTTGACTTCTTCCAAGCAGGACCCAAACAAGGGCCACATTTCCAGTGTCTACCTGTGAAATCCCTGTCCCTGCCTCTTATTTGATTAAAAGACCACTTGGCTTGTAGAGCCTCTTGTGCACTGATTAGACTGGCCGCATCTGCATGGTGCTGCCTGGCGTGTTTCTCTGTTCCCTGTGTCTCCTGGTGGTTAGAGGTAGAGATGTGATCAGATCTGAGTCTGGTCTCGGTCACAGTCTTCCTCCGTGGGAGTGCCCTACCCCTTCCCTCTAACTTCTTGCTCCTCTACTCTCTTTACTCATCCTCCCTCTGCCCCGTGGCGGTGGGGGGAGGGTGGTCTTTCCTGTGAATTTCTCTCTTTCACATCCCTGCCTCTTTCTGTCTGTCTGTCCTTGGCTCTCTTGACATCTCCGCCTGTCACTGTCGCTGTCTTCCCTCTGATCCTCCCTCTTTCTCCTGGCCTCTCTTCCCTCTAGCCTCCTGTCCTCCCCCCCACCACCCCCATCTCCCTCTCTCTGTTCTCCCTCTGCTTGACCCTTCCTTCTCTGAACCCCTCACCCCGTCCAGCCCCTGACCACACTGTCCGCTCTGCTCCTGTCCCTGCAGCGACCAGATGGGGAACAAAGCCTCCTATATCCACCTCCAGGGCTCCGACCTGCGGCCCCAGTTCCACCAATTCACAGCAGTGGTGAGTTACCCTTGGGTCTTTATCCCTCCTGGCCTGGACCTGGGGAGGAAAAGACTGAGCGGCCTGGTCAAGGAAGCAGGGACGGGCTCTGCATCTGGGTGCTTGGAGGTCCCCCGAAACCAACTCCTTTGTGACTGTGTATCCATCCCATCTGCTTCTGGTTCCACAGCCTCATCCCAACGTCAAGCCCATGGCCTACGCCAACACGCTGCTGCAGCTAGGAATGATGTGAGGCGACAGGCGGGGGGCCTGCATCCCTGGGCCCCTCCACTCCCACTAGAGCCCAGGCCTGGGCTAGGGGGCAGAGCAGGCCCCGCTCCAGGGCAATGTTGGGCCCCCTTTTACTTTGTAAAGTTTGTATTTATTCCCCTTTAGGTTTGCAGAGGGGGTAGGGGCAGAGTCGGGGGCTGGCTAGAGGTTCTGCTCCCTGGACAAAAGGAAGGAGGTGGAGAAGCAGGGGCTGGGGGCACAGCCCGGGCATTCTGGAGGGAGGCCAGCTTCGGGGTGGGGTGGGGCCAAGAGGCTTCCCTGCCCACCTCGTTTGCATGGCTCCCCCCCCACTAAAGCAATAGGGCCCCACATAAGAAGACCCCAGAGAGAGGGTCATCAGGGAGGCCTCGCCTGCACCTCCCCTCCGGTAGCCCCATGGTGGGGCTAGGCTGGGGCCCGCCCCCTCCCCAGCTATTTTATGTCTGTAATTAAATATGTTAAAATAAAGTCATTATCGTAAGTCAGCTTGTCTCGGATGGTGGAGCCACAGAAGTTGCCGGGGTTGGGGTAACCATCACTTCAGAAGATGCAGAGAGGTGGGAGGGCCACAGTCCCCCAGCTGGACAAGCCGCGCTCGGCACTGACCACCCAGGCAGCACTGTGTCTGCCAGGCACAGTGGACTGACTCTTAGGGAGTGTCTCCTGCCACCTGATAGAAAGGCGGAAGGGCCTACCCACAAAACTGCTTGGATGTGGGGAACAAGGCCTGGGGTGGGCTAGTGAGACTGGGGTGGAACGACAGTTGAAGAAACTCCTCATCCTTTCCTGTGCCCGTCCCCACTGGCAAGTACTGACTGAGCGCTGCTCCCTGCCAACCCTGCACCTGGCTCTCCTCCCTCTGGGCAGCCCTGGTCAGGGTAAGCTCATCCCTGGTTCTTGACATCATGCAGTGAGGCGGACATCTCCAGTTGCCAAGAGAGAACAGAGGGATTTTCTCTCATGCCCCATCGATTCTTGGTCAAAGGTGGGTTGAGTCCCACTCACGCTGCCTTGCCAGGCCTTGGCCTCCAGAGATTTTGTTTTCAAGTCTGGGCTCTTCTGGACTCAACTTTCTCCAGGAAGACATAGCCCTGCGGCACTGTGTAGCAAATGGCACCCAGGGGTGGAGTCTGGTGAGTATGTTGGCCCATTTGGTGGCCTTCCAGGCAGAATGAGGCGATAGCAGTCCTAACTCTGTTTGGGCACAAGGAATCTCTTCTTGAGGGCTGGTCAGTGTTGCAGTGAGTGCCCCACTTTCCTCAGGGAAGGCACTGGGGGACAGAACAGCTGCAGAGTCCCAGGGGGCCGCTGCCATTCATCTCTCATGAGCAAGACAGAAGGGCGCCATGAGGGCATCAGGAGCCTTCAGATCTCGGGTGGGGCTCAGCCAGGCTAACGGCATTGGGGTCTTTTCTGCTACAGTTCAGGAGGTACCCCTGGGCCTACTCAAGTGCAATAATGGGCTCAGAGCCCCAAGACTCAGAAAAGCCATTGTACTCATGGTTGGGGGTAATTACGGTAAAAGGACAGAGATAAAGTAGGCCAAGGGAAGAGGCGCATGGGGTGGAGTCCAAGAGAGACAGGCACGAGGGTCCCACTGCCCTCTCCATGCACACAGCACTCGTTTCTCCCACGTTGATGTGACAGTGGATTGGAGTGTGGCTACCTATACAGGCAGTCACTCAAGCCTCGGTGCCCAGGGCTTTCATTGAGAGTTGGTCGCAGTGCCTGCCGGTCCATGGAACTGGCTATGGCTTCCAGCGAGGCCCCACATCCCCCACCAGAAATCACACCCTCAGCACAGACTCTCCAGGGTGCCCAGATAGACACCGATATTCCTGTCGGGGAGACATTCCAAGGTTCACGGGTGACCTCACAGGAGCCCAGCTTTTCCTCTAGGCAAGGTCACAACTGCGTGGCAAGCCATCCTAACCCATACTGGCTTAAGTATTACCATCCTTCTCAGTTCCTTAGTGAACTGGGCTTGCTGAGCAGCACTCGCTGGAGGTCTCAGGCCTTTGTGGTCAGATGGATCTGGGCTGGAGCCCCTGAAGACTCACCTGACTGGACGTCCCAGGTGGCTCGCTCCCATGACTGGCAGTTACCATGGACTGTTAGTGTGCCTGCATATGGCCTCCGTGTGGCCTGAGCTTCCCACAGCGTGGCAGCTGGGTCCCACTAGGGAGCATCCTGGGTATAAGCCTTGGTAGTCACAGCATGTCACTTCTCCGTGGTCTGCAAGTCTAGTAAGTCCCTGGAGCCAACCCCGGCCCAAGGGAGTGAAGTTCACCCACCTCCTGTTAATGGCAGGGCCAGAGGACAAGGTGGAGTGGGAGCTGCTGTAGCAGTCATCCTCGGAGAGTGCCACCTGCCATGCCAGCCCCACCAGCACCACTGTGTCACCCTGCACAGAAAGTCTCTTCTTTACTTACATTTAGCTTTAAAAGTAAATTTATTGGTTGAGCCCAAAATACTTGGACTTAACATTAAGCTCAGAGATACAATTTTTCCTATAGGAAGAGGCTCATAGCTAGCATTTACTGTCAGCTGCCTGAATTTATATGTTAGGGATGACTCAATTCTGGATGGCATGCTGTTGGCATTCATCATAAAAACCTGGTTGGCTCTTCCTGCGTTTTAAACTTCTTATTTGAAAACAATTTGAAACTTAACAAAAGCTTGCAAAAAAGGTACAAAAACACCTGTATATCCTGTACCCAGATTCACCTATTATGAAACATTTTGCCACGCTTGCTGGCATGCACTGCGTGTGGATATGAGTGGGTGTACTAACACTTCTCCTAAACTGTTTGAGCGTAACTTGCAGGACAGTCGTCATGGCCCTTGACCCATAACTACTTCAGTGTTTTTCCTAAGATTAAAGATCCCCCTCATCACCACACAGTTATCGGCTCATATACCTGGTGTTGATATGATGTTTGTGTTAAATTGACCTCCAAGAGGCTTTCAGTCTCTCCCATTCCCTTGAGTCTGGAACGTTTTCACAACCTCTCTTTTTCTTGAATGACCCTGGCGTCTGTGAAGAATGCGGGCCTTCCCCATCCCTTGATTAAAGAAGGCTCAGCCGGGCTCAGTGGCTCAGCCTGTAATCCCCCACCTTTGGGAGGCTGAGGTGAGTGGATTGCCTGAGCCCGCGGGTTTGAGACCCGCCTGGGCAGTGAGACCTCATCTCTACAATAAATAAAAAAATCAGCCAGGTGTGGTAGCGCATGCCTGTAATTCCGGCTACTTGGAAGGCTGAGGCGGAAGGATCGCCGGAGCCCAGCAGGTCGAGGCTGCGGTGGCTGGGAGCGGCCACTGCACTCCAGTCTGGGTGACATAGTGAGGCTCCAACTAAAAAAAAAAAAAAGAAGGCTCATGGGGGTGGAGCTGATGCTTCTTCAGCCTGAGCCTAGGGTCTCCTGCCAGGGCCAGGCAGAAGTGCCGTACCTGAGGGCCTCAAGCTGGTGATGTGTGTCACAAGTGATGTTTTCCTGTCCTTTTTTAAAGAAGTTGTGGTGAAAAGCCCATAACAGAAAATTTACCACTTTAACCATTTTAAGGTATATTTCCCAGACTGCCTTTATCTTTGGACTTCACTTGTGCTGTTTTTGCCAAGTAACAGGTTTTTTTGTTGTTGTTTTGTTTTGGTTTTTTGAGTAGGAATCTTATTCTGTTGTCCAGGCTGGAGTGTGTGGCACGTACATGGCCACCACAGCCCTGACCTGCTGGGCTCAGGTAATCTTTCCTGTAGGAAGAACCTTTCAAATAGCCAGAACTACAGGCGTGTGCTACCATGCCCAGCTAATTTTTATTTATTTATTATAGAGACAAGGTCTCACCAGGTTTCCCAGGCTGGTCTCAAACCTCTGGACTCAGGCAGTCCTCACCTCCACCTCCCAAAGTGCTGAGATTACCGGCATGAGCCACCGTGCCTGGCTAAAGCTTATTTCTATGAACCCAAATGCTTCTATGTATTTTTCATTGCACTGGCATGGGAGTTGGTTAGACTGCCTCTCCAGCCTCCCAGGCTTCAGGACATTTCCTCTGGTTTCTTGTATTTGTGCAGTTTCCTTCTTCACATCAAGATCTCCAGTCTGTTTGGAGTAAGTTCTTGTACATGGGGTGAGGGATGCGTCTAATTTTGTCTTTTTCCAAGTGGCTGTTGGAGGAAGTTTTTAAATGAGAAGAGAAACAAATTCAGAAGATGCTGCACCAGATGCAGGAAGTGATGGTGATCTGTGTCTTGGGGAAGCTGATTGTCTTCACAAAAAAGAGCGGAGCTCAGAAGGCATGCCAACAAGAACTGAAGCCATGAGCAGATCTGTGTGGTGGAGACAGAAGGGATGTGATTGGGAAGGTCTCAGAAGTTTTACGGAGTCCAGGAGTCTGAGGTGGAGACAATGATTTGAACAGAAAAACAGTCTTACTGCTACAGGAGCTTTACCGAAAGACACCCATGGAGCAGGTCACGAGCATCCAGGGCTGTGAGTGCTGGGCTGAGGGACAGCACTCTCGTTAGAGTCTGAGTCAGGGTCACCAAGCTGGCGACCTGGAAGGTCAGGTGTAGACATCGGGAATGTGATGGTGTCAGTGGCCGCTGAGGGGTCTTGGGGTCTGGGCAGGAGCAGATGTAGCAGCCCTGGAAGCCATAGCATGAGCAAGGGACCCTGGAAAGACTAACCACAAAGGAGGCTGTGAAGGGAAGGCCAGGGAACCAGGTAGGGATCTGAGAAGCCCACCACCTCCCCCTGCCATAATAGACCCAGGCAACCATCTGACTGGTGGGGCAGAGACTCAAAGGCAGCCAGGACATGTGTTCTCTCTCTCCCTGCCTTTCTTTCTCTTGATCCCTTTCAAGCTGTCTTCTCCCCATCTGTCATTGCATGCTCAGACCCCAAGCCCACACTTCAGCCACCAGGGCAGACAGAGTGGTGACCCATCCACTATAACACAGAATGGAAACCTATCCCCCACCCGCCAGGGAATGTCAGATGCTTGGCAGCCAAAGGACAGATGCCTCCCCCCGCCCAGCTCTGACCCTGATGTATGGGGAAACTGAACTTGTATGTCCCTCCTCTGCCCAGAACCTCCATGGCTCCTGTCTCTGTAGCCCAAAGGATGAGGGCAGCTGGGTGTAGAAATTTGGACCCTTGGAAATGAGCAGAAACAGTTAAGCCTGAGGGCACTGGGAGGGGCAGGTTGAGCACCTATCTCGTCCAGGGCAAACGCTGCCTCACCCTCCCGCAAGCCTGTGCTTTGAAAGCAGGCCGCGTTGGACACATGGAACCCTTATACTTCACTGGGGGCGTATAAAATGGTGCAGCCCCTGTGGAAAATTGGGTGTAAACACCCAGAGAAGTGAAAACAAGTGTTCAAACACAAATTAGTGTGAGAATGTTCATAGCAGCACCATTCATCATAGCCAAAAGGAGGAAACAACTGAGACGTCCATCAGCCGGTAAGTGGATTTTTAAAGTGTGATCTGTTCTTGCGGTCAAATCTTATTCAGTCAGAAATAGGAATGGAGTTCTGATACAGGATACAGCATGAACTTTGAAAACATTGTGCCAAGGGAAAGAAGCCAGACACAAGGTCACATATGGTATGATTCCATTTTTGTGAAACGTCCAGAATAGGAAACATAGACTGACAGTTGGTTAGTGGTTGGCAGGAGCTGGGGGAGGGGAGATGGGGAGTGACTGCTTAGTGGGTACTGGGAGTCTTCCGGGAGGTCTCAAAAATGCCCTGGGATTAGACAGATGTGATGGTTGCACAGCGTTGTGAGTGTACTAAATGCCACTGAATTGTACCCTTTAAAAAATAAAGTGGTAAATCTTACATGGATTTTACCACAATAAAAACTTTAAAAGAAAACACTTGAGGCCAATATTTGCAAAACAAAAACCCAGAGCAGGCATTCACTTGAAAAGCAGGGATGCAGGATGTCAGATGCAGACGTGGGCGGGAGGAAGTCGGCTGGTCCTGTGGCGCCAGGGGCACAAACTCACCCTGGCCACGCAGACACTCTGGCAGGACAACCATCTGGCCAGACTCCCAGAAGAATAGGCCTCAGTCGACCTGTGGGCCCTGTCTCACCTCCCTCCAGCCTCCCACCAACCACCAACCTTGAATTAGATCCTGAACGAGGGGCTCTGGAGAGACCCTAACCACAAAGCCTGTGAAGGGAAGGCCAGAGAACCAGCAGGGGTCCTGAGAAACCTTTGGTCTTCAAGGAAACCCTTACACCCATGAAAACACCAGTTTCTTCTTCTGTAAAATGGACACCTCTTTTTTCAAAGAGGCAACCCTTTTTATTTTATTTTTTGGTCAGAGTCTCACTTTGTCACCCAGGCTGGAGTGCAGGGGCAGGCTGCTCATGGCCACCACACCCTTGACCTGCTGAGCTCAGGCCATCTTTCTGCTTCAGCCTTCCAAGTAGCTGGAACCACAGGCGTGCACAACCACGCCCGGCTAATTTTTTGATTTATTATACAAACGAGGTCTAGCTTAGGCTAGTCTCGAACTCCTGAGCTCAGGCAATCCTCTCACCTCGGTCTCCCAAAGTGCTGGAATTACAGGTGTGAGCCTCCTGCCTGGCCTAGGAGGCAGCTCTTAACAAAGGAATTGCTGTGTGTCTGGCACTGTTGAGAGTACTGTACATATATTGACATTCAATTTTTTTGTTAGAAAATGTAGTTTATTTAGAAAGTAAATTAGAAAGAGGAGACTCACCTCCCCAAAGTAGGGGAGGGGGCCAAAACCAGGAAACATGTCCTAGCCATAGCTCAAAGGACACATGGCCAAACCATAGCTTAGCAAGGCAATGACCTGGCAATGGCGGTTGCAGTGGCCTAGTAGTGGCCAACATTTAATTCTTACTAACTCTATGAGTCAGACACTTTTTGGATGCCCATTTTACAGATGAGCACATCGAAGTACAGAGAGATTTAAGTTTCACACCCAGGATCACACAGCCAGCTAGTGGCAGGGCAGGACTTGAACACCTGCCAACTGGCCCTAGAGTCTGTGCTCCAAACCCCTCTGCAGTAGTACTGAGCACTTTATGTGTCAGATGGTTTACAGACGAGCACATTGGCTTCTCGTAGCAGCTATTATCCCCATTTAACAAGTGAGGAAACTGAGGGACAGAGACAGGCAGCAATTTACCTGAGGACACAGCAGGGAAGGAGTGTGGGTAGCTTATTCAGTGGGAGATGATAAACCTTTTCTGCTAAATGCTTAAAGTAAACCATTTGGGGGAAAGCTTTTGGCCCCTCTTTAGTACACGGTATGTGGAAGTTCCCCTGTCTTACCCCTGAAAAGAACACTCACAAATTCCCCAGACCTTTTCAATTCTCTGAGCCCTTTCATTAGCCATCTTTTTTTTTTTTTTTTTTTTTTTTGAGTTGGAGTCTCACTCTGTCACCCAGACTGGAATGCAGTGGCCGCTCCCGGCCACCGCAGCCTCGACCTGCTGGGCTCCGGCAATCCTTCCGCCTCAACCTTCCAAGTAGCCGGAATTACAGGCGCGCGCTACCACTCCCGGCTGATTTTTTTATTTATTGTAGAGATGAGGTCTCGCTGCCCAGGAGTGTCTCGAACCCGCGGGCTCAGGCAATCCACTCACCTCAGCCTCCCAAAGGCGTGGGATTACAGGCTGAGCCACCGAGCCCAGCTTCATTTGCCATCTTTTAAGATTTCTCCCGAAATGCTTTTGTGACTGTCGGCTGTATGGGACTAGGGGGCGCTAGGACGTCGCCTTTTACAGTCGCCGCAACAATGTTGCAGAAGGTGGCAGTAAAGTATCTGCGAAAAGAGGCTGCCTCTGATAATCCCACAGTTCCTTCAGTCTTCAAAATCCGTATGGGATGCCTGTGTTGTTATTATATAGACAATGGTTTTCATAATCCCCATAGCCCTTGTTACAGCCTTTTGCTACACTGTCAGTTGGGGCAGCCCTCGGGAGATCACCTCTCTGACCTCCTGGCCTCCATTCACCTGCCTCAACGCAGGCTCTCTTCATTCCCCCATTTCTGATTGTCGGTCTTAAGAAGCCTCCCACATTCCACCCCCCCACCCCCACCCCCTCATACCTTGGGGGAAGGAATGCTGAGGTCCTGAAGCTTCCATGAAAACCCTAGAGAACTGGGTAGGGGGAACTCCCTGATAGCTGAACACCTGGAGGTTCCTGGAGGGTGGCACACCTGGGAGAGCAGGAAGCGCACCCCTCCCCCACACCTCGCCCTACATATCTCTTCCTCAGTGTCCTTTATCATAAACCAGCAGAAAAGTGTTTCCTTGAACTCTGTGAGCCGCTACAGCAAATCAGTCAAACGCAAAGAGGGGGTTCCAGGGGCCTGGGATTTCAACTGGTGCCTGGGGGCGGGGTTTGGGGGGAAACCTGCAGTCTAGGAGACTGAGCCCTCAGTTCTTGTGATTGAGGCATATTATTCAGTGCAGATTAGACAGAGGCAGGTTTCTTGTAGACAGCTTAAATTAAAATAGAGTAAAGCATTCAGACTTCTTTCTCTCTTTTTTTTTTTAGAAAGCAGGATTTATTGAGAGGACAGAAAAGCTCCCACAGTGGGAGGGGACCCGAAGGGGTTTCCCCCCAGACATCTTTCTTATTGGTACACGACCTTCACCTGCATGACCAGGCACACCAGACCTGACCACCTTGTGGGCTGAAATGTGGATTTATCAATACAGTAAACCACAGAAACAATAAGGAATTACACAAAACACAGACGTGATGTTCTAAGAAAAGCCCAAATCTAGTCAGGCAATAACTATTTAGAAGGTCCTTGAGACCTTAGAAGGTTGAGAGATGGTCATCAAACCTCATGACCAGTTCCCTGCAGTCCTCCCCTCTTAGTTCATGGTTAGCTTAATAATTGTTGTAAAAGTATATCAAGCTTCTTATCAAAGGCAAGCACATGGCTCTATCTTTTAAGAAGCCCATGCCCTTTGAGCATGTCTCTTGCTATAAATTCTCTCTTAAACTATACTTGGGACTTGCTGGGAAATTCTTTTCTGTGGCAAGTCAAGAACCACACAGTGTTATACCACACCCCACCTGGCATCGGGATCTGACACTTTCTCCAGGTAGGTAGTGTTGAAACTGAACTAGAATTCTCCCAGCTGGTGCCCACTGGTTGGTTTGAGGGGGGAATCCCACACATTTGGTCACAGAAGCCTTTTTCTGTGTTGATTGTGGTGGTGGTGTGAGAACAGAGGGAAGAACACTGCTTGGGAGTTTTTTTCAAAGGCGATACAAATATTTCTAAATTGCATCATTTGTTTTCCACTACAATTCCATTTGAGGCTTATGTTCGTCTGTTTTCCCCCGGCTCTGAGCCTCAGTCTTCCTGTCAGTAAAATGGGAATTTTTAAAGGAGTTTTCTTAGGGCCTCTTTCCCAGAGCTGCCTCCAGTGACCCATGTGGTGCCGTTTCCCTCTTTTTGGAGCATGAAGCTGTTCTAAATGCTGTGACTGCAGGATCCCTAGATAGTATGGTAGATCCTCCCTCCAGACCTTCACTACTGACCCAATCCCTCTACTCTCTGCCCCTGAGAGCTTCCTTCTCTTTCCTGCTCTCTACAAGCCAGGTATCTAACTCAAGACCAGTTAGTTATTGGCATTAAAACAAGATGGAGGCTGGGCTTGGTGGCTCAGCCTGTAATCCCAGCACTTTGGGAGGCCAAGGCGAGTGGACTGCCTGAGCCCATGGGTTTGAAACCAGCCCAGGCAACTTGGTGAGACCTCGTCTCTACAATAAATTTTTTAAAAATTAGCTGGGCGCGGTAGTGTGTGCCTGTTGCTCCGGCAACTCAGAAGGCTGAGGTGGAAGAATCGCCGGAGCCCAGCAAGTTGACACTGGGGTGGCCATGAGCATGGCACTGCACTCCAGCGGCAACAGAGTGAGACTCCAACTCAAAAAAAAAAAAAAAAAAAAAGATGGAAACCAAAACTGAGAATTTCCCAGACACAACAAGTTAGGCCATATGAGCAAAACTTAACCTAGTTTGACTTTTGAATGTAAGCGAAACTTAGGCTATTCCTTGTGCATGCCTCTGATCATTATAAACGAAGCTTCCAAAATAGCATAAGATAATCACTTTCATCCAGTCCCCTGCCATCTGGAAATCCACTGTCATAACCAGTCATTGTAAAGGTGAAACCACTTCCTGAATTGGGCTTTTTTTAGCCATCCTATACCAACATACCTCTGAGCTTCTTACCACTTGGGTTGGAGTCTCCTGCATCTCAATCTATACCTGGTGGTTTGTTTTTTGTTGTGTGTGTGTGTTTTGGGTCAGGATCTTGCTCTGTTGCCCAGGCTGGAGTACAGCAGCACAATCACAGCTTACCACAGCTTTGAATTCCTGGGCTCAGATGATCCACTTCAGCCTCCCAAGTAGCTGGGGAGTCAGGCACGTGCCACTGCACCTGGCTAATTTTTTTTATTATTTGTAGAGATGAGGTCTCAAACTCCTGGGCTCAAGCAATCCTCCCGCCACAGCCTCCAAAAGTGCTGGGATTACCAGTGTGAGCCACCGCACCCTCCTGATCTGTACTTTCTGTATGACAATAAATTTGAAAATTTTCCTAATTGGACGATTTTATTCTGGACGTTCTTGGGTCATCCGAAGTGGGATCTGAGGAAAACCTGGAGGAGCCCTTTGTAACCAGGTTTGGAGACCCACAGACCCCATTGTGCTCACGGCCTAATCGTTGACCACAGGGCTTGGGGGTGAGTCTTTTTTGGATCCAAGCTTTGTGCTCTGTGTTCGAGCTCTCCACTTGTCATACAAAAATATGTTATTCTGTTTGTTTCTGTCTGTCCAGGCTCAGGTACGTCACCCTTTCCTGTTCACTAAGGGGGCGTGGGGGGTGGGCGGGATCTATGTTTCCCTGGATCCTGGGACAGTGTCCCTACTGGCTGGACTCCCGGTGGCTTCCTCGGCAGTCTCAGGGAAACCAGAGGCCGGGAGGGGTTGTCCCCAGTCCACAGCATCCAAACATCCTCCATCTAGAAGTCCTGCTTATTTGTTTAAGAACTATGGAGTGGAACCTTGTACCTTTCTGGGAAAATGGGCGAACTTCACTAAGGATAATTTGGAATTTCAGCGACCACCCTGGGGAACATTTAACTTAGATAAAATAGTCCATCTTGGAGAAGCCCTTGAGGAAGCAGGATGGGAAGCCTCTTCAAAACAACAGGATGCATTATTTGATTGGTACACAGGGTCTTCTAAGAGGCAGAATGACTCTACCATAGCCTCGGTAAAGCAATCTTTACAGCTCACTAATGAGCAACTAAAGGCAAAAACTCAGAATGATTTGCCTGACCGACAGAACCATCTGCTACTCCTGCGCCTCTCTACCCTCCGTGGCCTAATTACTCTGAATCCAGTAACCCTTTTGATCCTTTGTCCTTTCCTCCTGAACCCTGTTCACATCAGATGCCCTTTAAACTAAGACCTTCTAGCCGGGCTTGGTGGCTCAGCCTGTAATCCCGCGCCTTTGGGAGGCTGAGGTGAGTGGATTGCCTGAGCCCTCAGGTTCGAGACCCGCCTGGGTAACTTGGCGAGACCTCATCTCTACAATAAATCAAAAACTAGCCGGGTGTGGTAGCACGTGCCTGTAGTTCCAGCTACTTGGAAGGCTGAGGCGGAAGGATCGCCGGAGCCCAGCAGGTCGAGGCTGCGGTGGCCGGGAGCGGCCACTGCACTCCAGTCTGGGCAAGAGAGCGAGACTCCAGCTCAAAAAAAATTTAAAAATTAAAAAAAACTAAGACCTTCTAGGCCGGGCGCAGTGGCTCATGCCTGTAATCCCAGCACTTTGGGAGGCCAAGCCAGGAGGATGACTTGAGCCCAGGAGTTGAGACCAGCCTGGACAACATAGTGAAACCTTGTCTCTACAAAAAATGAAAAAAATAAAAATAAAAAAGAACTGGACATAGTGGCATGCACCAGTAGTCTCAGCTACTTGGTGAGGAGCTGAGGCAGAAAGATTGCCTGAGCCCAGCAGGTCAAGGCTGCATTGAGCCATGATCGGGTCACTGCTGTCCAACCTGGGTGACAATGAAGCTCCAACTTTAAAAAAAGGAAAAAAAAAATACCTTCTAATGAACTTGGGGTACCAGCCTCTGCAGAATTTAAGCTTTGGTCTATGGCTGAATTTTGAGACATTGTAAAGGATTCTTCAGACCCTAAAAAAAAAAAAATCAAACTTGACTGGGTGCACTGGTTGACACCCGTAATCTGAGCACTTTGGGAGTCCCAGGTGAGAGAATTTTATGAGCCCAGGAGTTTGAGATCAGCCTGGGCAACATACCAAGACCTAGTCACTATTTAAAAAAAAAAAGCCGGGCTCGGTGGCTCAGCCTGTAATCCCGCGCCTTTGGGAGGCTGAGGTGAGTGGATTGTCTGAGCCCGTGGGTTCAAGACCCACCTGGGCAACTTGGCGAGACCTCATCTCTACAATAAATCAAAAAATCAGCCGGGCATCGTAGCGCATGCCTGTAATTCCGGCTACCCGGAAGGCTGAGGCGGAAGGATCGTCTAAGCCCAGCAGGTGGAGGCTGTAGTGGCCGGGAGCAGCCACTGCACTCCAGTCTGGGCAACAGAGTGAGACTCTAACTCAAAAAAAAAACAAAAAACCCTCAAACTAAATTTTAAGAATTTAGACTTTTTCCTGGTGTTTATAATCCAGGATGCCCTGACTTATATCTATGTGTCCATTTGGTAGTCAGTCCTGGAGAAGCTCAAAAATGGCTTCAAAAAGTAGATAGGAGCCGGGCTTGGTGGCTCAGCCTGTAATCCTGCGCCTTTGGGAGGCTGAGGTGAGTGGATTGCCTGAGCCCGCGGGTTCAAGACCCGCCTGGGCAGCGAGGCTTCATCTCTATAATAAATCAAAAAATCAGCCGGGCATGGTAGCGCATGCCTGTAATTCTGGCTACTTGGAAGGCTGAGGCGGAAGGATCACCGGAGCCCAGCAGGTCGAGGCTGTGGTGGCCGGGAGCGGCCACTGCACTCCAGTCTGGGTGACAGAGTGAGACTCCAACTCAAAAAAAAAAAAAAGAAAAAAAAAGTAGATAGGAAGGATCCCACTAAGGAATTTTTTCTTTTTCTTTCTCTTTCTTTCTTTTTTTTTTTTTTTTTGAATCAGGATCTTACTCTGTCACCCAGGCTGGAGTGCAGTGGCACAATCCTGACTCACCGTAGCCTTGACCTCCTGGGCTCAGGCAATTTTTCCCTCTCAGCCTCTCAAGTAGCTGGAATTACAGGCAGGCACCACCACGCCTGGCTAATTTTTTTTGTTTTCTAAAGGTGAGGCCTCACTATGTTGCCCAGGCTGGTCTCAAACTCCTGGGCTCAAGCAGACCTCCTGCCTTGGCCTCCCAAAATGCTGGGATTGCAGGCATGAGCCACCACACCTGGCTCACTAAAGGTTGCAAAAATCCTGCTGAACAACCTTTAAGAATGAAATACCAAAGGCTAGAAAAATAGGACACTTGCTTCTTGAGGCCATACCTGTGGTTTTTCCCAAGAGTATATAGATTGGTCCATATCCAGTCTTGTAAAACAGCAAAAAAATGAATCTTCTGAGGAATATCCTATTCACTTAGAAGAAATATTTAAGCAGTTTTCTTTCCTCAGTGGCCACATTGGTGAAGTTGCTTTGTCAGGCTATTTTGTTAATAAATGTCACACAGAGATAAGTAACTTACTGAAGTAATATACCCTACAATGGGAAGTGACTCCCTTGATGGAGTCGCAATATTTAGCAGCACATTTTGAGAGAACATTAGAACAAAAAAGAAGCCAGCCAGGCACAGTGGCTCATGACTGTCATCCCAGCACTTTGGGAGGTGGAGGTGAGAGGATTGCCTGAGCCTATCAAGACCAACCTAGGCAACTTGACAAGTCCTCGTCCCTACAATAAATAAAATTTTAAAAAATTAGCCAGGCATGGTGGCGTGTGCCTGTGGTTCCAGCTACTTGAAAGGCTAAGGCGGAAGGATGGTCTGAGCCTAACAGGTCAAGGCTGCAGTGGCCGTGAGTGTGTCATACTCCAGCCTGGTCAACAGAGTAAGACTCCAACTCAAAAAAAAAAAAAAATTACTGAAACTGCAGGGTCCCACCCTCATTTAAAAAGACCTTCACCCAGCTGGGCTCAGTGGCTCAGCCTATAATCCCGTGCCTTTGGGAGGCTGAGGTGAGTGGATTGCCTGAGCTCGTGGGTTCGAGACCCGCCTGGGCAACTTGGTGAGACCTCATCTCTACAATAAATCAAAAATTAGCTGGGCGTGGTAGCCCATGTCTGTAGTCCCAGCTACTTGGAAAGCTGAGGCAGAAGGATCGCCGGAGCCCAGCAGGTCGAGGCTGCGGTGGCCGGGAGCGGCCACTGCACTCCAGCCTGGGTGACAGAGTGAGACTCCAACTCAAAAAAAAAAAAAAAAAAAAGACCTTCACCCTATGGTTTCTTTTTTTTCTTTTCTTTTTTTTATTTCTTTCTTTTTTTTTTTTTTTTTTTTGTGAGCCAGGGGCTCACTCTGTCATCCAGGCTAGAGTACAGTGGCATGATCATGGCTCACCACAACCTTGACCTCCTGGGCTCAGGCAATCCTTGAGATTCTTCTGTCTGCCTCCTGAGTAGCTGGGACTACAGGTGTGTACCACTATGCCTGGCTATTATTTATTTTTGTGTACTTATTTATGTATTTATTTATTTATTTTTATTGTAGAGATGTGGTTTCAACAAGTTGTCCAGGCTGGTCTCGATTCCATAGGCCCAGGCAGTCCTCTCACCTCTGCCTCCCAAAGTGCTGGGATGACAGGCATGAGCCACCATGCCCAGCTGATAAAAACTATTAACCAACTTAGAGACTTTATTTGAATTTCATCCATAAGACCCCCAGGTGCCCACAACTTAACTGTTTTTACTCATTAGATTTTCCACTGATGTCCTTTTTCTGTTCCAGGATTCAATCCAGAACACCACATTGCATTTAGTTGTCTTATCTTAGTCTCTTATCTGCAACAGTTTCTGGATCCTTCTGAGACCTTCCTTCCTTGTCTTTCATGACACTTCTGAGGAGTATTGGTCAAGTATTTTGTGGAATGTCCCACAGTTTGGATTTTCCAGATGTATTCTCATGCTTAGAGGAGGATTAATGGATTTTGAGGGAAATCCATAGAAGTGAAAGGGGGCAGGAATTTAATGCTTTATTCACTGCTGTTTGCCCTGTGCTTGGACCCGAGTGCCTGGTCCATTGTACATACCAAAAATCCATTTGTTGAATAAATAAGCAAATACGCAATCGACTCTGCAGCTATCTGGTATTGTTTCAAGGTTTAAACATTTTTTTTTAAAGTCAGATTCCCACTCTCACTCAGGCTGGACTGCAGTGGCACAATCCTTATTTACTTTTTTTTTGAGTTGGAGTCTCACTCTGTTGCCCAGACTGGAGTGCAGTGGCCGCCGCTGGCCACCGCAGCCTCGACCTGCTGGGCTCCAGCGATCCTTCTACCTCAGCCTTCCGAGTAGCCGGAATTACAGGCGCGGGCTACCACGCCCGGCTGATTTTTTGATTTATTGTAGAGATGAGCTCTCGCTGCCCAGGTGGGTCTCGAACCCGCGGGCTCAGAAAATCCACTCACCTCAGCCTCCCAAAGGCGTGGAATTACAGGCTGAGCCACCGAGCCCGCTCCTTATTTACTTATTATAGAGACGAGGTCTCACTATGTTGCCCAGGCTGGTCTTGAACTCCAGACCTCAAGGAACCCTCCCATCTCGGCCTCTCAAAGTGCTAGAATTACAGGCATCAGTCACCACACACTGCCTACTCTATGACTCTTTTGATGAAGACACTTGTCATTATTGCATACAGAAAGGACAATGGAAATAGATTTGTCCCTTAAAATGTAGCTGAGGCCATCTGACAAGCCACAAAGGGAAGCCCTCAACCTCCTGAGTGCAGTGGTAACCGTCTATGTTGGCGGGGCTCCAGGGAATCTCCCGGGAAACTACTTCCAATAATTCCTTTTGTAATTGACCACAAGTCTGACCACTCATCACTCAGTGCCAGACACAAGAGAGAGACAAGGGTAGGTGGACAGAAAGTGACTTTTATTTCCAGAAGCTGGCAGATGGGGAAATGGCCAGGCCCATGCCTCAAAGAAACCATTTCAAATTCTTGGGCCTAGAGTAAAGATTTTTATAGCAATGCCGGGCATTCGGGAGTTGTGCAGGATACAGGGCTCCATGTCTTTCTTGGCTGATTGTCCTGGATTGCTGTCTACCTAGAGAAGACACCTGACACCGTCTCAATTGTGGTCAGGTTGTAAATTAACCTCCTGGGGGTGATTTTTGAATCTTGGCTGTGGGGTCTCCAGGCGCCACTGATTTCTGAAATATAAAATTCCAGCGCAGCTTGTTCCAAGATCTGGAAACTCTCAAGCAAGTATACAATCAGAGCAAAGGGTTTGTGTTCAGTCATAATCATAGGCTCATTGTGTAAGGGAAATCCAAAGAGGAAAAGAAAGAAAGAAAAAAATAAAAACTTAAAAGTGTTCCTACAAGCTGCACTGTGAACTTAACAACAACAATTAAAAAATGCCTGGGCAACATAGCGAGAAAAACAAAAAAATTAGACGGGCATGGTTGTGCACACCTGTAGTCCCAGCTACTTGAGAGGCTGAGACGGCAGGATTACCAGAGCCCAAGAGGTCAAGGCTGTGGTGAGCCATGATGGTGCCAATGTACTCCAGCCTGGGAGATGGAGTGAGACCTCTTCTCAGAAAAAAAAAAAAAAAAAGCTCGGAATCTCAGTTACACTTTAAATAAACAAAGAGAAACTAAACTTGAAATAAAAAGGAATTTGTGCTGTGTTGGTAGACCCAGGAGCAACTCTCTCCTCAAATGCCACTATGATACATCAAACTTGGAGTTAGGAAAACATCCCAGTGGTAAGAGCTTCCAATCAAATTCAAAGAGTGCCTTTGTAGGACCCCTTAACTGTCACCCTGACCCTTTCTCCGAAAGTCACGCTTTCCTATTATGTGAGCTTGCCCCTGGGAATCTCCTAGGGAGAGAGTTGCTTTCTAAATTGGGAGGTCAAATTAGATTTTCCTCAGGAGAAATAACCTTAGAAATCCCAACTTGGGAAAACTGGATGACCACATGCTGAAGATTGAAACAGGACCCCTACCTATCACCATACACAAAAACTAACTCTAAGTGGATCAAAGACCTAAACGTAAAGCCTCAAACTATAAGAATCTTAGAAAGCACAGGAGACACCCTTATGGAAATTGGAATGGGAACCAATTCCTATTCAGAACCCTAAAGGTCAATACCTTAAGAAATAAGACAGACAAGTGGGACCTCATCAAACTAACGAGCTTCTGCAAAGCAAAAGAAACCATCAAGAGAGCAGGGAGACAGCTCCCAGAATGGGAAAAAATATTTGCCCACTGTATATCTGACAAAGGCCTAACATCGAGGATCTACAAGGAACTCAAATGCGCCGAAAGGAAAAAAGCAAACAGCCCCTTTAAAAAGTGGGCAACAGAAAAAGTGCTTAACCTCACTCATCACCAGAGAAATGCAAATCAAAACCACATTGAGATATCCCCTAACCCCAGTAAGAATGGCCATCATTAATAAAACAAACAACAACAGATGCTGGCGAGGATGTGGAGAAAAAGGAACGCTTCTACACTGCTGATGGGAATGTAGACTAGTACAACCTCTTTGGAAGACAGTGTAGCAATTTCTGAAAGAACTAGAAATCAACCTTCCATATGACCCAGCAATTCCCCTGTTGGGAATATACCCGGAGGAACTCAAATTATTCTACGAAAAAGATACCTGCACATGTATGTTTGTTGCAGCCCTATTCACAATAGCAAAAACATGGAACCAACCGTGTTGCCCATCGAAGCTGGATTGAATTCAAAAAATGTGGTATATATACACAATGGAATATTATGCAGCCATAAGAAAGGACAAATATATGGACTTTGCAGCAACTTGGATGGATCTGGAGTCGATCCTACTCAGTGATTTATCACGGAAACAAAGAACTGAGTTCCATATGTTCTCACTCATAAGCGAAACTTGAACAATTATAATGCTATAAGAAAGCGACTGGAAGTAGTGGAAAACTGTCAGGGGAGGGGGATGGGATTGGCAGTTGAGGGAAACTGCTAGGGGAGGGAGGGGCATACCTCATCAACAAGGGTAAATGCATGATCATTGTTTGTATTCCTAACCCTGAATTGTACCCCACATCTTTATAATAAATTAAAAAAACAGAAAAAAAAGAAATCCCAGTTTCATCAGACACTAAAATATTATGTGTTCTCTACGTTCTAATTGATTGTCCTGAGGTCCAGACTGTTAAATTCCATAGAAATACAGATTTTTTTTAGATTTCTCTGAAATTCCTGACACCCTAAGTGCCTCTATTTTTGCATATACAGAAAAAATCAAAAGTGCTAAACCTGTGAAAATTCACATTGATCTTTCTTTCTTTTTCTTTTTTTTTTTTTTTTTTTGAGTTGGAGTCTCACTCTGTCACCCAGGCTGGA
Organism: Cephalopachus bancanus; assembly: GCA_027257055.1. NCBI lineage: Eukaryota > Metazoa > Chordata > Mammalia > Primates > Tarsiidae > Cephalopachus > Cephalopachus bancanus. The sequence continues at coordinate 421,581 of JAPVLO010001038.1, read as the reverse complement.
GTGCAGTGGCATGCTCATGGCCACCGCAGCCTTGACCTGCCGGGCTCAGACGATCCTTCCACTTCAGCCTTCCAAGTAGTTGGCACTACAGGCATGTGCCACTATGCCCAGCTAGTTTTTGATTTATTGAAGAGAGGAGGTCTCGCCAAGTTGCCCAGGCTGGTCTCGAACCTGTGGGCTCAGGCAGTCCTCTCGCCTCTGCCTAAGTGCTGGGATACACTGATCTTTCAAAACTGCTTTTTAAGTTTCCTCAGAGCCATACTCACGCTCACTCCTGTGATGGAAGACTTACTGAAACAGAGGCTTATTATTCCTTGTGCCAGTCCTTGCTATGCTCCTATCATGCCCGTTAAAATACACACACAAAAAACAGCCGAGCACAGTGGCTCACTATAATTTCAGCACTCTGGGAGGCCAAGGCAAGAGGATAACTTGAGCCCAGGAGTTCGAGACCAGCCTGAGCCACATAGCGAAACCTGGTTCCTACAAAAAAAAATCAAAAAGTATACAGGCGTGGTGGTGCACAACTGTAGTCTCAGCTACTCAGGAGGCTGAGGTGGAAGGATCTCCTGAGTCCAGCAGGTCGAGGGGTGAGCCATGATCTTCCCACAGTACTGCAGCCTGGGGGACAGAGTGAGACTCAGACTCAAAAACAAAACAAAACAGAAACAAACAAATCCCCATGGATGAGGATGGAGATTTGTACAAGATCTTAGAGTCATATGTAAGATTGTTATTCCAAGATTTCCTGTAGTGCCTTACCCAAACATCCTTTTGACGAACGTACCAGATGATTCCAAACAGTTCACAGGAGTGGCCTTATCCCCACGTCCTTTAAAATTTCTGCAGACAAAGGGAGCCATTTGTTCTTTGTCCTTGCTGAGAACAATCAATAGTATACTTGTACAAGAATGCCTCAGGGACTTACCAAGGCTCCTTCACACTTCTGATGAGTTTTACATTGGAATTTAAAAACGTGATTGAAGCCGGGCTCGGTGGCTCAGCCTGTAATCTCATGCTTTGGGAGGCTGAGGTGAGTGGATTGCCTAAACCCGCGGGTTCGAAATCCACCTGGGCAACTTGGCAAGACCTCATTTCTACAATAAATCAAAAAATTAGCTGGGCATGGTAGCACGTACCTGTAGTGCCAGCTACTTGGAAGGCTAAGGTGGAAGGAGCTCCAGAGCCCAGCAGGTCGAGACTGCGGTGGCCGAGAGCATGCCACTGCATTCCAGTCTGGGCGACAGAGTGAGACTCCAACTCAAAAAAATAAAAATAAATAAAAACGTGGTCGGGCACGGTGGCTCAGGCCTGCAATCCCAGCACTTTGGGAGGCCACGGTGAGGGGATTGCCTAAGCCCACGGGTTCGAGAACAGCCTAGGCAACTTGGCAAGACCTCATCTCTACAGTAAATCAAAAAATTAGCTGGATGTGGTATCGTGTGCCTGTAGTTCCAGCTACTTGGAAGGCTGAGGCGGAAGGATTGCCAGAGCCCAGCAGGTCAACCCTGGGGTGCCCGTGAGCATGCCACTGTACTTCAGCCTGGGTGACAGAGTGAGACTCCAACTCAAAAAATAAACAAATAAATAAACCTGCAGTTTCCCAGAACTCCCACCCTGATTCAACAGGTCTCGCTATGTTGCCCAGGCTGGTCTCAAGCACCTGGGCTCAAGCAATCCTCCCACCTCAGCCTTCCAAAGTGCTGGGATTATAGGTATGAGCCACCACACCTGGCTTTAATTTTGGTGTTTTTTTTTGTTTGTTTGTTTTAGTTGAAGTCTCACTCTGTCACCCAGGCTGGAGTGCAGTGGCACACTCCCAGCCACTGCAGCCTCAACCTGCAGGGCTCCAGCAATCCTTCTGCCTCACCCCTCTGAGTAACCAGAACCACAGACATGCGCTACCATGACCGGCTAATTTTTTTTTTTTTTTTTTTTATGTGGTGTAGAGACAAGCTCTCTCCAAGTTGCCCGGGAGGGTCTCAAACTGGCGGGCTCAGGCATTCCACTCCCCTAGGCCTCCTAAAGTGCTGGAATTACAGTTATGAGCCACCACACCTGGCTTTATTTTTGCTTTTTAAGTCATTCTTTAACAACATACCTTTAAGCGTCATACTACTGGGGTGAAGTCTCACAGATCATAATCTGTACATTTTGTATGACAATAAATTTAAATTTTTCCATAATTAGATCTGACTTTCTCTTGGATGTCAGCATGCAAAGGGGAGGTAAACGGGAGCAGGACTGTTGTCAACGTGAAAGGCAAACCAGATTTCTACAAGGAAGGTAAGCGAAGGCAGAGAAAATTTAACATCAGGAACAATGAGTTCTGTTTTTACATTTGGGGGAATATATTGCTTATTCAGAAGCTAGACATGAGCAGGCTGGCTAGCCCTATGCATAACCAGGACCCTAGCCCTAACCCTAACCCTAATCCTAACCTTAACCCTAACATTAGCCCTAATTCGAAACCCAACTCTAAATGAAAACCTGAACCTAGCCCTGGCTCTGGCCCTGGTCATAGCCCTAATCATAACCCTAACACTAACCCTGACTCCAACCCACAACGCCGATCTCAGCTTTAACTCTAACCTTAATTCTTTTGTTTCTGTTTTTGAGTCACGTCTCACTCTGTAACCCAGGATGGAGTGCAGTGGTACACTCATAGCCACCACAGTCTCCACCTGCTGGGCTCAGGCGATCCTTCTGCCTCGCCTGCGAAGCAGCTGGTACTACATGCATGTGCCACCACAGTCACTAATTTTCTGATTTATTGTAGAGACGAAGTCTCAGCATGCTGCCCAGGCTGGTCTCCAATCCCTAAGGTTAGGCAATCCTCTCGCTACTGCCTCCCAAAGTGCTGGGATTACAGGCGTGAGCCACTGTGCTCAGCTACCCTAAATTCTAACACTAACTCTAAACCTAAACCTAGCCCTGACACTAACCCTTGTCATAGCCCTATTCATGACCCTAACACTAACACTAACCCTATCCCTAACCCACAACACTGATCTTTACCCTAACGCTAACACTAGCCCTAGCCATAATCCTAATGGTAGCCATAACCCTAATGCAACCTTAACCCTAACCCTAACCCTAACCCTAATCCTAACTCTAACCCTAGTCCTTACCCTAACCCCCCAAAAGAAGACAAAACAAAGAGCAGGCGAGTTGGGGCCACGAAAGCACTTCTGATATTTGGAATTTTCCAGAAAACCTTGAGAGCTTAGATGTGGAACATTCGTAGGAAGTTGTCCCTGTGACAGCTGCCACAGCCTCCCGTTGGCAATGGCCTGTAATTAGCCCAGGTGGCTCTGTTCCTTCAGCAAGGTTTCCCCAAGGTCTTTATTATTTCCAAATAAGTCTCTATCCACAGCAATATCTATGTTTGCATTGATGCGTAGGAGGGGGGATCCCAAAGCCCTGGAATTTATTTATTTAAAACTCATGTATTTATTTTTACATGTTTAAACCTCAGTCACCTTCCAAGTACTCTCTGTTTGACGCTATACACCCATCGAGATGCTTTTTCCATTGCTCAAAGCAGTTTTTGAACTCTTTTCTTTTGGTGTCTTTTAGTCACCTCTTCCACGTCGGAAAATATTTCCTTTGAGGACTTTTTTCATCCAGGTAAACAAACAAAAGAAAGTCTCTCAGGATGAAGTCAAGTGAACAGGGAGGGTGGGACATGGGGATCATGCCATTTGGGGCCAAAAACTACTGAACACTCACTCAGCGTGGGCAGTTGCATTGTCATGGTGGAAGAGCCAATCACCTGTATGCCACAACTTGGCACATTTCTTCTGCAAATCGTGAGACAAACTTCTCAAAACTTCCAGAGCAAGACTTTGGTTGACCTTTTGATCCCGAGGAACAAATTCCGAGTGTACTACAAGGGACCTGCCCTCCAAAAGATAATTCTGGGGGTTTTTTTTGGGTCCTTCTCGTATGTTTACATACAGAGGTATGGTCCCTGACTTAACAATTTTTTGACTGTATGTAGTACAAAAATGATATGCATTCAGTTGGACATCAGTAAGTTGCATGTAATATTCAACACTTTACTACAAAATAGGCTTTGTGTTAAATTGTTTTGCTTAACGACTATGTTAATGTAAGTGTTCTGAGTGCATTTAAGATAGGCTAGGCTAAGGAATGATTTTCCACAGGTGTATTTTTGTTGTTTTGTTTTGTTTTGTTTTTATTTTGTCGACCTGCTGGGCTCCAGGGATCCTTCTGCCTCAGCCTTCCAAGTAGCCGGAACTACAGGTGTGCACTACCACGCCCGCTACTTTTTGATTTATTGTAGAGATGAGGTCTTGCCAAGTTGCCCAGGTGGGTCTCGAACCCGCAGACTCAGGCAATCCATTTCCCTTGGCCTCCCAAAGTGCTGGGATTACAGGCTGAGCCACCTAGCCTGGCAGACAGCAATATCTTTATGTGAGATATCTGTGTCTTTCAACTCTATCCATGTCTGTGTCTACATCCAAGTCTATATCCATATCAATGTCCGTGTCTGTGTTTGCTTTCTAGGGCTGCTGTATTAAATCCCCTTAAACTTGGTGGCTTAAAGCCAGAGAAGTCTATTCTCTTTCAATTCCAGAGACAGATATCCAAAATCAAGAAGTTGGCAGGGCCACACTCTCTCCTTGGCTCCAAGGGAGAATCCTGTCCTTGTACTTCCGGATTCTTATGGCTCCTGGCGTTTCTTGGCTTCAACCTCTGCCTCCGTCTTCACATGGCCTTCTCTTCTCTGTGCCTTCTGTCTCTTATGAGGACACTTTTCGTTGGTTTTACGGCCCACCCAGATAACTCAGGATAATCTTATCTTGAGATCATCAATTACATTTGCAAAGACTCTTTTTTTTCTTATATTTTATGTTAAAGATGCGGGGTACAATTCAGGATTAGGTATATAAGTGGACATCGTACAGATAAAGTCTGGACCTCCCTTTGGTCCCCACTTTGCCTGGTTTCAGATCAGGTACCCTTATTGATGTTGTGTCTCCATCCCCACCCTGGCAGTATCCCACTACTGCCAATCCCTTTCTTATAGTGTTTTGGTAAATGTTCAGGGTCTGCTTATGAGTGATGCAAAGACCCTTTTACCAAACAAGAGCACATTCATAGATTTCAGGGGTTAGGATATGAGCATATTTGGGAGAGGTATCACCAGTCAACCCACCAAAACGCACATATCTGTTTATGTCTACAGCTGTGTCCTTGTCCATATACAAATAAATATCTATATCTATAACCAATTCTTATCTACATCTGTGATTGTATCCCTATTGATATCTACATCCGTATCGAGTCCTTATCCACATCTGTAAATAAATCTATGTTATGAGTATGCAACCAAATAAAAACAGGAATTACTTTGTTTCTGCTTGAAATATCTTAGCTGATTCTTATTTTCTTCTTTATGGTCTCATATTTATCTGGATTCTTTCAATGAGCGTATATTATTTTTGTAACAAAATGCAAGAAATCTCCAACCTGGGAAACATAACAAGAACTCATCTATAGAAAAAATTTCAAAAATTAGCCAGGCATGGTGGTGTGCTCCTGTAGTCTCAGCTTCCTGGGTGGCTGAAGCGGGAGGATTGCTTAAATCCAGAAGATCAAGGCTGCAGTGAACTGTGATCATGCTACTATACGCCAGCCAGGGTGACAGAGTGAGACTCCTACTCAAAAAAACAAAAAGGAAAAGAAAAGAAAATCTACTATCATATTAAGGAATATAGGAAAACCTTTGTGGATTTTTTTGGTTGGGTTTGTTTGGGGTTTTTTTGTTTTGTTTTATTTTTGTTTTTGGGTTTTTTTTTAGTTGAAGTTTCACTCTGTCTACCCAGGTTGGAGTGCAGTGGCATGCTCATGGCTACCGCAACCTTACCCTGCTGGGCTCTGATGATCCTTCTACCTCAGCCTTCCAAGTAGCTGAAACTACAGGCGTATACCACCACACCCAGCTAATTTTTTGATTTATTGTAGGGACAAGGTCTGGCCAAGTTGCTCAGGCTAGTCTCGAACCCCTGAATTCAGGCAATCCTCTCACCTCTGCCTCCCAAAATGCCGGGATTACAGGCGTGAGCCACTGTATCTGGCCCTAGAAAAATGTTTGTATAACAATGGGTGACCCTCAAAGTTGGGGTCCAGCCTGAAAGGCCAAGTGGGTTTTGGATTCCTGCAGGAAATAATTCAACAGGGAGCCACCAGAGTAAAGTGAAAGCAAGTTTATTACAAAGAGCAACAGAAAGCAGGCTACTCCATGGACAGAGCAGTCCCCATGCATTGCTGGGGTTTTATTTTTGTTATTATTTTTTTTGAGTTGGAATCTCACTCCGTCACCCAGGCTGGAGTGCAGTAGCACGCTCCCAGCCACCCCAGCATCGACCTGCTGGGCTCTGCCAATGCTTCCACCTCAGCCTTCCAAGTAGCTGGAACTACAGGCTCGCACGCTACCACACCTGGCTAATTTTTTATTTATTGTAGAGACAAGGTCTCACTATGTTGCTCAGGCTGGTCTAGAACCCATGGGCTCAGACAATCCTCTCACCTCGGCCTCCCAAATTGCTGGAATTACAGGCTTGAGCCACCGCACCCAGCCTGGAGTTTTATTTTTATAATTATTTCTTGATTATATGTTAAGCAGGGTGTGGGATATTCATGGGGTTCTTGGAAAAGAGGTGGAGATTTCCAAGACTTGGCGTCCACCCAGTTTATTACTATAAACAGGCAGGATCAGAACTACCATGGTGCTGGAAGGTATGTCATTTAGCATGCTAATGTATTATAATGAGCGTATAATGAGGGGTAAGGTCAGGTAGCAGGCCAGTTAGTCGCCATCTTGGTTCTAGCTGACTCTAACTGGTTCTCAACCACATCCCATTTTTCTCTGTGGGGGCTCAGAAAGAAATTGTCTCGGCTACCCATCTTGAGAAATTAACCCTGCTGTTTGTCCTAGGAAACCAGCCCTGCTGAACTGTCTCACCTTGACCATGACATTGTCCACTCATCCTCACGTCTTCCTCTCCCTCCTATGCTGTAGGGCTTGTCCTAGCTCCTCCCTCTCTCTCACCTCCCCCCCACAGGGTTCCCTAGCCTGTGCCCTCTCATCTTTCCCATATTTGCCCCCGGTAGAGCTCAGTATCCAGGAATACTGGCTGAGATTTCTCCCAAGATGAAGGGTGGATGGTGTCCTCCCCCTGTTCTAGGAAATTTCACGGCCCCCAGTGTTCTCAGGATGAGTCCCTAACAAAGCCCAGAAGGATTCTGTCTGCCTTCATTTCCACAAATCCCTTCCCCCAATTAAAAGGAAATCCAAGAATTTGGGTTTAATTAATTTATTTATTTTTATTTTTTTGAGTCGGAGTCTCACTCTGCTGCCCAGGCTGGAGTGCAGTGGCACACTCACAGACACCCCACCATCAACCTGTTGGGCTCAGGCGATCCTTCCACCTCAGCCTTCCAAGTAGCTGGAACTACGGGCACGCGCTACCACGCCTGGCTATTTATTTATTTATTTATTTATTATAGAGACGAGGTCTCACCAAATTGCCAGGGCTGGTCTCGAGCTCACAGGCTCAGGCAATCCACTCGCCCTAGCTTCCCAAAGTGCTGAGATTATAGGCTGAGCAACCGAGCCCGGAGAGTTTTGTTTATTTCTATAGATCCCTGTGCAAGCCAATGGCTTCTCACAGTTCACTATACTATTTTAAAAATACCTTTCAGCCAGGTGCGGTGATTCATGCCTGTAATCCCAGCACTCTGGGGAAGCAGAGGTGAGAGGATTACCTGAATCCAGGGGTTTGAGACCAGTCTGGGCACATGGCGAGACCTCTTCTCTACAATAAATCAAAAAGTTAATCGGGAGTGATGGTACACCCGTGATTCCAGCTACTTGAAAGGCTGAGGCGGAAGGGATCGTCTAAGCCCAGCTGGTCAGGGCTACAGTGGCTGTGAGTGTGCCACTGTACTCCAGCCTGGGTGACAGAGTGAGACTCAAAATAACAATAAAATAAGACAAAAATACCTTTCCTATCCCAAAAAATAATACATCCCAAGTGAAAAATGTCCTAAAAAATACAGAAAGACACTAACCAGTTGCCCCCAAAGATGGCTGCCAACAACCCCGCCCTCCTTGTGTTCTTGTCACCCCTCCCAACACCAGGGCCGGTCTGTGTCCCCTCCCTTTCATCTGTGTGGTCTTGTGCCTTGTTTTGGCCAAGAGAATGCAGCGAGTGGTGTGTCCATGTCATGCCGCGCCCCGGTCTCGGGAGGCCTGGCCGCTTCTATTCTCGATCTCCTAGAAGTCAGCCGCCATTATGCAAGGAAGCGAAAGACAGACTAGGGAATCACAAAGCCTCACGTGGAGGCAGAGAGGCCACATGGAGGGGAATCAGCCCAGCACCCCCGCCCCCCATCACCAGCTGGCTGCAGCCACACCAGTGACCCAGGGAGAGGTCAGCAAAAGAACCTCCTGGCCCACCCACTGAATCCTGGTAAATCACTGTTGTTTGAAGCCTCTGAGGTTTGTTTGGTTGTAAACAGCAATACTTAGCTGAAACAAGCTCCTCTCCTAACCCCACCCACAGCCCCGCCCTAGCGCTGAGAGAAATCCTGCTGACGCTTGGTTTGGTGTAGGTCCTGCCAGATTTGTTTTTCCTGTGCTCATGCATATGATCTGAAAAACACTAACAGGAACATGTGGCATCCACAAAATAGACATCTTGGCATATTTTTACATTTCTAGAAAACTCTCCAAAGTGGCTTTATGAATAATTTAGCTGCAGCAGAATAGAACAAAGTTTCCTTCTTAACCACCGAGAGAGATACACCCAACTCCACAGCTATCAAGATCAACGACCCAAATTCAAAAGCATTGCCAGTTTGTCCTGAGTTACTTTAGTACTTGTCTATAAAGTCTCACAGGCCCGGTGGGCAGGAGCAATTATTTTTTTAAAACATCTTCCGGCCAGGCACGGTGGCTCAAGCCTGTCATTCCAGCACTTTGGGAGGCCGAGGTGAGAGGATTGCCTGAGTTCACTGGTTCAAGACCAGCCCGGACAACTTGGTGAGCCCTCATCTCTACAGTAAATCAAAAAAATTAGCCGGACGTAGTAGCTTGTGCCTGTAGTTCTGGCTACTTGGAGAGCTGAGGTGGAAGGATCACCTGAGCCCAGCAGGTTTAGGCTGCGGTGGCCGTGAGCATGCCACTGCAGTCTAGCTTGGGCAACAGAGTGAGATGCCCATCCCCCCCAAAAATTTAGACAGGTATGGTGGTGTTAATCAGAGGTTGATTAGAGTTACCTTATGCTATGGGCTAAGTTGTTTTCCCCTCTCAAATTCATATGTTAAAGCCCTAATGTGACTATCTTTGGATATGGGGCATTTAAACAGATAGCTAACGTAACATGAGTTCCCATGGGCAGGCCATAATCCAAGCTGGCTGATGTCTTTATTAGTAGAGGAGACTAGGACACAGACACAAGCAGAGGGAAGGCCATGTGGAGACCCAGAAAGAAGTCGGCTGTCTACATGGCAAGGAGAGAGAACTCAGAAGACACCAACCCAGTTGACACCTTGATTCTAGACTTCTGGCCTGTGGAATTTTTTGTTTGTTTGTTTTTTGAGTTGGAGTCTCATTCTGTCACCCAGATTGGAGTGCAGTGGCTGCTCCTGGCTACTGCAGTCTCGACCTGCTGGGCTCCGGCGATCCTTCCACCTCAGCCTTCCAAGTTGCTGGAACTACAGGCACACGCTACCACACCCAGCTATTTTTGATTTATTGTAGAGATGAGGTCTCGCCAAGTTGCCCAGGCAGGTTGGAATTTTAAGAAAGTAAATTTCTGTTGTTTAAGTCACCCAGTCTATGATACTTTGTTATAGAAGCCCTAACTGTGTAGAATATCGTGCCATTTGTATGGCAGAAAGAATAGATCTCATTGTACACATGTGTGTTCACGTAGGTCCACCCCTGTAGAACTCAGAGACAGCTGGGGCTGTCCCTACTCCCCTGCTCAGAAGGCGGAGCCTGCCCCGCCCACCCCACCCCCTTTTCCTTGACCTTGTTTTGAACATTGTGAGTCTTTCCTCAGAATGAGCTTTTCCTGCTGTTGTTCCATCTGAGACTTCTGTTCCTCCCAGGACTGTGTCCTGTGTTCCTGTCCTCCAAAATGTTTTCTAATAAGACTATCTCCCCCGCCTTACTTTAAAATTTTTATATATAAGTTGAAAAATTTATTTTTTAAAAAATAAGAGGGAGAAAATGCACGGAACATTTTTTAAGATGAATTGATATACTCAAGTCGTTGCCAGGATGCTTTCACTATAGTTGACTAACATGAATAACGATACTCCACACGATCCCCTGCAACTTGCTTTCTCCCATTTGTCTGGTCAGTGTTTTGAGATCCAGCTCAGGCTTTTGAATAGTCAGTCATGCAACAGTCCACAGAATTGACAGGAAGTGATCAAATCATTGTAATTAAACAGCTGCCTGTGTGATGAACATAATCAGTGGGAACCAGGCCTATCTGGATCACAACTGTATCCATCAGCAGTGGGAGTTTTGTTGGATGGGTGGATGGATGGATGGATGAATGGTAGTAATGATGTTTGTTTGTTTGTTTGTTTGTTTTGAGTTGGAATCTCACTCTGCCGCCCAGACTGGAGTGCAGCAGCCGCTCCCGGCCACCACAGCCTCAACCTGCTGGGCTCAGGCGATCCTTCCGCCTCAGCCTTCCGAGTAGCCGGAATTACAGGCGTGCGCTACCACGCCCGGCTAATTTTTTGTTTATTGTAGAGATGAGCTCTCACCAAGTTGCCCAGGCGGCTCTCGAACCCGCGGGCTCAGGCAATCCACTCACCTCAGCCTCCCAAGGCGTGGGATTACAGGTTGAGCCACCGAGCCCGGCCCAGTAATGATGTTCTAAAGGCTGCCTGGTCAGGCTCGGTGGCTCAGCCTGTAATCCCGCGCCTTGGGAGGCTGAGATGAGTGAATTGCCTGAGTCCGCGGGTTCGAGACTGGACTACTTGGCGAGACCTCATCACTACAATAAATCAAAAAATCAGCCAGGCGTGGTAGCGCGCGCCTGTAGTTCCGGCTACTCGGAAGGCTGAGGCGGAAGGATCACTGGAGCCCAGCAGGTCGAGGCTGCGGTGGCCAGGAGCGGCCGCTGCACTCCAGTCTGGGCAACAGAGTGAGACTCCAACTCAAAAAAAAAAAAAAAAAAAAAAAAAAAAGGCTGCCTGGCCTAGCTATATAGAGCCTGGGATTTGAAGAGTGAGAGAAGCTATGATCACTGCATGTCCCATTACCTGCCAGCTACATGAGCATGCCAAAGACTTCCCTGCATTTCTCCCCATTAAGCTTCAGGTTTCTCAACCCAACATACCCATTTTTCTCATCCTCCAGTTTCACAGGTGTAAAGCATTAGCTCCTTGTTACCTAACTGTATTTCTCTAATTGTAATGATGTTGAGCACCTAATCCTATGCATTGAGCCTTTGGCTTATCCTGTCTTCTAAAATGCCTGTTCATATTTTTGCCCATTTTCTTCTCTTTTCTTTTCTTAAGTTGGAGTCTCACTCTGTCACCCAGGCTGGGGTGCAGTGGCACACATCCTCACAGCATTGACCTGCTGGGCTCAAGCAGTCCTTCCACCTCAGCCTTCCAAGTAGCTGGAACTACAGGCCTGCGTTACCAAGCCCAGCTAATTTTTTATTTATTGTAGAGACGAGGGCTTGCCAAGTTGCCCAGGCTGGTCTCAAACCCACGGGCTCAGGCAATTCACTTGCCTCGACTTTCTAAAGTGCTGGGATTACAGGCTGAGCCCCCGAGCTTGGCCTTTGCCCATTTTTCTATTGGACTTGCCTTTTTCCCCTTGATTTGCTTGAGTCCTGTGTGAATTTCTCAATATGTGTTTCTCTACTTTGTCTGTGGTGATGTGTTCAACAGAAACCCCTAATTTTGATGCAATAAAATTCACTTAATTTTTAAAATGAGGTGGGGTCTTGCTGTGTTGCCCAAGCTGGACTCAGCTCTTGGGCTCCAGCAATCCTATTCACTATCACCCATGTTTTACCTGATGGTTCATGTTTCTGAAGTTTTGTTTATAACGAACTTCTTCGTTACCCCACATCCCAAGCTCACCAAGACAGTCCCTACGTCCCAGGCTTCTGAAGTTTATGGCGATTCTTTCCTAGGGAGCTCTGCTGAAGTCCACCTCTGTATGTGGTGTGAGTTAGGAATTCAGTTTTGGTCTTCTTCATATATTGACTTCACCCTTTGTGACCCAACTGTGCGTTTCAAATTCACCAGCACGGTAGGGTGGTTCCGAGACTGTGGACTCAGCGATACTTTAAATTTTGAGAGAGACACAGCGACATCTGTCGGACACTTAGAGAACTACAGGACCAGGTGTTTGGGGCTTCTTCTTTAGCCCAGCGGGCAATCCCTTCAATGACGTCATGTCTTGCGTGAAGCTGCGTTTTTATTGGCTGAAGGGATGAAAAGCAAATCCCAACCAGAAATCACTGCAAACCAGGAAATGAGGGTGGAGGTGTTCAATGCTTTGCTAGGGTTTGAGAAGTTGTGCAGTGCCCTACAGACACACACGTTCTCACTAGTAAAGACTGTGGTTATTTAAGAATAAAATGCAAGCCGGGCTCGGTGGCTCAAGCTGTAATCCCACGCCTTTGGGAGGCTGAGGTGAGTGGATTGCAAGGCTGAGGTGAGTGGATTGCCTGAGCCTGCGGGTTCGAGACCCGCCTGGGCAGCAAGACCTCATCTCTACAATAAATCAAAAAATCAGCCGGACGTGGTAGCGTGCGCCTGTAATTCCGGCTACTCGGAAGGCTGAGGCGGAAGGATCGCCGGAGCCCAGCGGGTCGAGGCTGCGGTGGCCAGGAGCGGCCACTGCACTCCGGTCTGGGCGACAGAGACTCCAACTCAAAAAAAAAAAAAAAAAAAGAATAAAATACAAATATGTGTGTGTGTGTGTGTGTGTGTGTGTGTGTGTGTGTGTGTGTATTTATTTCAAGTGGTTACTAAGTACTTAGGACATAAACACTTAAGCTTGTTTTGGCTTCACCAGATGATAAATGAAAGTGTTAGTGTTAGGTCACTGTGCCGGTGTCACGAGAAAGATGCAAATAATTGCACAAAGACTAGGTTTAAAGGTTTATTTAGGCCGGGCGCGGTGGCTCAGCCTGTAATCCCAGCGCTTTGGGAGGCCGAGGTGAGTGGATTGCCTGAGCCCGCGGGTTCGAGACTCGCCCAGGCAACTTGGCGACCCCCTATCTCTACAATAAATCAAAAAATTAGCCGGGCATGGTAGCGCGCGCCTGTAGTTCCAGCTACTCGGAAGGCTGAGGCGGAAGGATCGCCGGAGCCCAGCAGGTCGAGGCTGCGGTGGCCAGGAGCGACCACCGGTCTGGGCGACAGAGTGAGAATCCAACTCAAAAAAAAAAAAAAAAAAAAGCTTATTTAGAGGGTAAATCAAAGAAAAAGGATGAACCCACCTCTCCAAGATTGGAGAGGGGACCAGACGCTGAAAGAACGTGTGACACTGAATGTCTGAAGCTGGGCGCTTTTATAATGTTTTTTCCCAGGAGGGAATTGATTGGTTTACAAAAGACATTTCTTGAAATGTAACATGGCTATTAGCTGTTCCAGACAGCAGCAGCCAGAATTTTAGATAGTTGATTACATAGACAGGGAAATTAGCCCAAGGTCTGTAAAACAAAGTTTTAAGACACAAGCATTAATTTTCAGATATCCTTAGATTTAGGGGGGAAAAGATCTTCAACGGGAGTACATTGTTCATGGGTTAGACAGCAGGAAGGCTGGGGTACAAAATCATTGGTGGGAAAATTATAGGAGGACTGCAGCCAAAACTATGAGCCAACACCAAGCTGCCTGCTCACAATGGCCAAGGTAACTCCATTCTGGCCTTTTGTCTTTTCAGGTAGGTATCTCTCTGGGACAATGTGGAAAATAACCGAACTACTAAGACCCAGTGCACAGAGCAAATTTGGGGGCATCAACCCCAGGATATGGGGATAACAACTTGGTCTCTGGGTCAGAAGACCTGGGTCTGCCATCTTACTTGCCACGCCCATGCAACCTCTGTGCCTGTACAGTGGCAATAGGCAAGTTATGGGATTAATGCCACCAAGCCCTTGTAAAATATTCAGACCATACCTTCCACTTCTTAGCAGGTAACAAAGGTTAGCTTTGTGAATGTATTGCTATAACCAAAATGGACTCATTCTGATGCCAGGTGAGATGTGGGGTGTTGCTCCGTGGGTTCTTTGACTTTGCCACAGAAAATAATTTCAGAATGAATACAAAGCACAGTGTAAGAAAGAATTTGTTAGAAAGAAAAGAGGCATATTCAGTGAAAAGTGTGGATGCCCTAAGAGAAAGGGCAGTGTTGCCTTTGACAAGAAGCTTTATAAACTTTTACAATGGTGATTAAGCAAACCATGAGCTAAGAGCTGGGGACTGCAGGTATTTGATTGCCAACTCACAACCCTCTAGGGTCACAAGGACCTTCTAAACAATGGGAGTTACTAACTAGACGTGGGCTTTTCTTAGAACATCATGTCTGTGTTTTGGGTAATTCCCTGTCATTTCTGTGATTTACTGCACTGGCACTTTCACATTTCGACCCACAGGGGTCAGGTGAAGGTTGTGTACGATTAAGAAAGATGTCTGAGCCGGGCTCGGTGGCTCAGCCTGTAATCCCGCGCCTTTGGGAGGCTGAGGTGAGTGGATTGCCTGAGCCCGCGGGTTCGAGGCCCGCCTGGGCAGCAAGACCTCATCTCTACAATAAATCAAAAATCAGCCGGGTGTGGTAGCGCATGCCTGTAATTCCGGCTACTTGGAAGGCTGAGGCGGAAGGATCGCCAGAGTCCAGCAGGTCGAGGTTGCGGTGGCCAGAAACGGCCACTGCACTCCAGTCTGGGCGACAGTTTGAGACTCCAACTCAAAAAAAAAAAAAAAAGAAAGATGTCTGAGTGCTTAACCTGTTTTAATTTAGACCTAAGAAAACCTGCCTAACTACTGCTAGCCTGTGTTAACTATGTCTGCCTTAATTCTACATACAGATTTCTACCAACGAGTTATTCCCTTCAGCTAACGTTACCCGGGCATTTTTTTCTAGGCAGGCCCACAAGAGACCTAGAGTGTTACTTCTAATAGCTGCACTATTTGACTATGACTTCTCTTTTCCTAGTCTGCATCCTTCAGGGACTTCTTGAATTAAGAACTTCCGAGACCTGGAGGCTCCCTGAGTTCCCCAGAACCTTGGATACAGTCCTCCAAAAGAATGCCCTTTTCTCATTAGAAAACAGGTCCTGTTCTCCCTTCCAGATCCCCTTCCTCTCAGGAAGCAGTCCTATTTCCTCATTCCAGCATTCAAGGCCTCTGTGTCCTACCTTGGTGAAGGCTCCCTGCAGGGTAAATCACAACATTGTCACCCCCATGCCTTGTGACCCCGGGTAGGTCCCGCAATTTCCCTGGGCCTCAGTGTCCCAATCCGTATAGGGATAATCACAGAACCCACATCCCTGGGCTACTGTGAGGCTTCTAGAACTCAGCCTCTGAGGCTGTCAAGAATCTGCCCTAGAGGCTGCTGGTCCTGCCTGGCTAGAAGCTCCCTTACCACGAACTGCCCCCCTCCCTGTCCACATCAAAGGGTCTAGCCCTCAGTCACCACCATCTCTTTGGGGGACCTTGGCCAAAAACAGGACAATGAGCTGGGAAGCCACAGAAGCTTGGGCTGGAAGTTAATCTGCAGTTTAGATGCTGTGTGATTTGGGAAAATTAAACAATCTCCATGGTTCTCGCTTTTCTCGTCTACCTGGCTAGTTCTCATCTAGGGATTGATTTAGAGATCAGATGTGAGGGACAATTAGGAGGGGCCTGGGGCAACGTATGGCGGAAGTTAGCAGCTGTTGACATTATTATTATCATTCCCCCCTCCATGGGGGTGGGGCAGATGTGCTGAATTTAAGATTTGTTCTGCCGTCTGGTGGGATGAAAAGCCACAATGCAGAGAAAAGGAGCATGGAATCCCAGTTTAAATGGAGTTAAACCCATTCATTCGTTTAACAAACTTCCTTGGGTCCTTATTTGTGCTGGATGGTGCTGGAGACCCAGCAGTGACCATGACAATCCTGGACTTCCTTCTCAGGGACACAGTCCAGTGAGGGAGATGAAAGTGACCGCTCGAAGGGGCACCTGACCCAGTCCAGGTGCTTTAGGCTGGAATGAGACAAGAGAAAGGCTGGTCTGAACTTTCGGACCTCCTGGACTATGACGGTGAGGGACTGGGCTTTGGCCTGAGGGCACTGGGGAGCCATGGCAGGTTCAGAGCAGGGGAGGGACAGGGGCAGATTTGTGCTCTCATGTGCAAGGTGGATGGGGGGGTGAGATTGGGGAGGGCAAACAGGGAAGGGTCTGGGGCTGAGACGAGGAGTAAGAGGCACCTAGGCAGGGTTGGGGCGGTAGGGGGAAGTATCAGGGTGAGGACCAGAGCTCCGAGGAGAGGGAAGGCCTTACCCCCTCCAGATCTAGGGAGGACGGGCTGGTCTCCAGCCTGATGCCTGCCCCATCCCAGCCCTCCTCACAAGGGTGTCCACCTGGAGTTCCCATCTGCACCCCCTGAGCCCGGAGAGCTCAGGCTCCCCAATACCCCCAGCAAGTCCTGCCACTTGGGTCAAGCCCAGGTCTGCCAAGGATGACTAGAAAAGACCCTTGGGTCCCAACCTGAGGGAGAATGGGTGTATGTGTTGCCAGGATTGGGGGTGGGGAAAGAAGGGTCGTGTGTGTGTCAGGAGGGCTGGGGTGTGTGGACGTGTGAGAGGGATCAGCAAGTGTGTGGGTGTGCAAAGGAGTGTGAGTGTGAATCTGGGTATGGTAGCGGATGTGCGTGTCAGCATGTGTGCGTGTGTGAGTGTATCTGGATGCGCGCATTAGAGGGTACGTGTGTGAGCATGTGCGAGTGTGTTTTGTGAGTGTGTTGCATCCGTCTGTGTGGGTGAGTTAGTGCAAGTTCTTGTGACTGACAGGGGCCAACACACGCCCAGTGCCACACCTTGAATCCTGCAACCTCCCCCAGGGGTCTTCAAGGAGCCACCACAGGGCATCCGCCTGTCCTCAGCAGGTGCCTCAGTTTTGGAGTGTCACCGTCAGTATAACCTCCAAATACGGGCTCACCATCGTCTCATGTGGTCAAATATAAGTAAATGCAAAACGACAACCACCACCAAAAAACCCACAAAAATAAAACCCGTGTGAAGAAAGGAAAACACAAAAGCCACAGAGCGGGTGGGCGAGGATGGCAAACGAAAGGAGGCTTTTGAATGCAAAGCATCAGGTTGACACAGGTCCCACGCCCCACCCTCACTGCCCCCTATCCTGCTCACGATCCCATCACCCAGGCAAGCTGGGCAGACCCCATTCCAGGGCTAACGCTGGGGAATAAGGTGAAGCCCAGTTTTCATCTCATTTCCCAGACGAAGAAACAGGCTCGGAGAGGTGGGGAAGAGCTGGAACCCGGGGCAGGCCGGATCCTGGAGCCTGAAGTCGTGGACCAGCCCCCTCCCCGCGCTGGACCGCCCAACACGCCCCCGGGGAGCCAACACGCTCAGCCGGGTCCCTCAGGGGGTTCAGGCGGGGAGAGGAGCAGCGCCCGAGACTCCCGGGTGTGTGGCCAGGCCCTGGATCGCCTAGGAGGGAGGAAAAGGGTCCCGCGGTCGAGGGGGACTCCCTCCCCGCCGCCCCCCGCCGGGCGACACCCAGGACTCGCCGCGGCGCTCGTGCGGCCGCCAGGGGGCGCTCCGGGGCCGCTCGGTGAAGACCCGACGATGCCGCTGGGCGAGCGCGCAGGGCGCTGGGGCGGAGAACCGTGTCCAGACGCGTTCAGCGCTGCAGTGAGGAGGTGGGATTCCACACGAAGGCTCCCGTTAGGGCACGGCAGGGACTGGGTGAGCGTGGAGAGGCACCAGAGCTGGCCAGCCGGAGGTGCACGCTGGGAACCCAGAGATCGGAGAAAATTGCAAAGAATTGCGACACCCAGAGGTGAGAGCAGAAAAGATTTAAGAAAAGTTCACCCCCACAGACAGGGCGTGGGCCTACACTCTAGGTGAGTGTGGCCTCCTAGCCCCCCGAGTCCTGGCTTAAATCCTTTTCTTGGAGATGCTACACGTGACTGCCGTGACTGCTGTGACTTCCTTATCCACCGCCTGTGGATGTCTTGGAGAACCTGTGACACAGAGCCATTAATGTCCGCCCACATTATCATAGCCCCTAGAGAAGGGCGTGACAAGGATTCTCATTCTCCTGTACCTTCCCCAACCACATTCCTTAGACCTAATGGAGGGTGTGCCTCCCCTTGTCTCCTAGGTATTCCCAGTGGGCATCTTCAGGGGGGTCCTTGGCTTCCCTGTAGAAAGTCCCCAATTTACTGGAAGATCGAATCCCCACCTGCTCTCCCTCTGAGTGGTCATAACTTTTGTAATTACAAGTTTCATGACTTCTACAGTCCTCGCCCAACGCATGATGTCTTAGGCCTGGTAAATTCCCTTTACTCTAGGCAAGCTTGATTGCCACTATGAGATACCTCTGATAGATGGAAGTCTGTTTCTGAAAAGACAAAGTCGGTGAAGTTAATTCTACCTAAAGTGTGCATTTCTCCAAAAGCATAGCTTCTACTTTCTCATCATTGTGTCAGATGAAAAATGGCTTCCCACTCTCGATCTGTCCTTGGAGTTCCTAGTCACCGTTTCTAGCTCTTGCTATAGGACAGGCACTGCTTGAAGCGCTCAGATGGTTTTAACACATGTTTAAGGGCTGTTGGACTGCACATTTTACAGAGGAGGAAACTGAAGCTCAGCGAGGGGACAGTTCTGGATTCGAACTTCTGCTGGCTCAGCTCCAACCCCTTCTGTGTGACTCCAGAGTTTGTGACTGGACAACCCCCACTCGCTCCCCACCCCCACTCCCCATCCCTGGGCAGAGGGCAGAGAGGGCCAGGGGCCAGCTGGGGAAGGGTTGCCGGTTGGAGGCGGTGTGCGGTCCCAAGACTCGCAGGGATCTCTCTACACCCTGGCCCCTGCTGCAGTCACGGCCAGGGTCGAGGTGAGGCTGGGCTGGACGTGAGCAGATGCTGGTTAATAACCTCTCCTGGACTAGCTGGGTGGGGGGAGGGGCAGGGGATTAGGGTCCTCTTCACTGGGTGTCGCGCTCTGCTCCCCGCGAGCCCGTGGCAGCCTCCTGACGACACCAAGAGGACATGATTCTCGAAAATGGAGGCATGGGAAGGCGAGTGACCAGCCCGAGGTCTCAAGGAGGATGAGGGGTGGCGGACGGGGGCGGGGTGGGAAGGAGCCCAGGAAACCCCACTCCAATTACTCTCCTCCCCAGCCCCCACCGCACTGTTCCCCTTCCCCATCTGGGAACAGTGTCCCCACCGTTCCCCTCCTGGGACAGGCCAGGCAGGCGCTCTCGCCTCCGCATCTGCATTGTCTTTTTTTGTTTTGGGGGGTTTTTTGAGTTGAAGTCTCACTCTTTCACCCAGGCCGGAGTGCAGTGGCTCGCTCCCGGCCACCGCAGCCTCCACCTGCTGGGCTCCAGAGGTCCTTCCGCCTCAGCCTTCCAGGTAGCCGGAACTACAGGCACACACCACCACGCTCGGCTAATTTTTTGATTTATTGCCGAGACGAGGTCTCACTATGTTGCCCAGGCTGATCTCGAACCCCTGGGCTCAGACAATTCTCTCGCCTCCGCCTCCCAAAGTGCCAGGATGACTGGGCCTCCTCTACAATGGGTGCCCCAGTGATTAGCTCTCCTCTGTGAGGGGTGATCCCGTGATGGGTGGCCCGGTGACAGACCCTCCTCCTCTATTATAGGTAACCAGTGACTGCCCCTACGTTGTGTTGCATCCCAGAGACTTCCCATTCTCCGTGAGCCACCGCGCCCGGCTTTTTTATTTTTTATTTTTTGTTTTTTTGTGACGATGTGTGGCGTCTGGGCAGATCCAGATCAAGGCTGATGTAGAATCAAGTCCTCGGTGTCTGGGGCGCCTGTTCAGATACTGCAAGTTTGAAACCACATGTGTTAAGAAAAAAAAAGTTCAACCCTTATTGCCGTCCTCGGGTTGACAAAGTATCCACTCCACATCGGATGCTCACTCTGGGGTCCAGGGCACAGAGGTGGTCGTGTGCATTCCCGAGAGAGACACACTCAGACTGCGGGGTGCTCCTCCACCAGCCTCCGCCAGAGGGCGCGCATAGGGCATGGTATGCAATGGCCGCCATTGCCGTCCATTTCTTCCCCTCCCTGTCCGCCCCTGGAATTTCTTCCTGCAAGAGTGTGACGTCTGTTTTCTTTCCCCTTGAATCTGGGCTAGCTTCACGACTTGATTTGACCAAGAAGCCGAGTCCCATCGAAGGATCCCTCTCCCCAGTCCTCTGATGGCTTCATATGCCACTATAGGTTCAAGCCAGAGTCCTCATAAGGCTCTAGACCTGTGCTATTCAATGCAGTAGCCACTACCCACACGGGGCGACTTTGATTTCTTTCTTTCTTTCTTCCTTTCTTTCTTTCTTTCTTTTCTTTTCTTTTCTTTTTTTTTTTGAGTTGGAGTCTCGCTCTGTTGCCCAGGCTGGAGTGCAGTGGCGTGCTCACAGCCACAGCAGCCTCAACCCACTGGGCTCAGGCGATTCTTCTGCCTCAGCCTTCCGAGTAGCTGGAGCCACAGGTGCATGCCACCATGCCTGGCTAATTTTTTTTTTTTTTTTTTTTTTTTTGAGTCGGAGTCTCACTCTGTCGCCCAGACTGGAGTGCAGTGGCCGCTCCGGCCACCGCAAGCCTCGACTTGCTGGGCTCCGTCGATCCTTCCACCTCAGCCTTCCGAGTAGCCGGAATTACAGGCATGCGCTACCACACCCGGCTGATTTTTTGACTTATTGTAGAGATGAGGTCTCGCTGCCCAGGCGGGTCTCGAACCCGCGGGCTCAGGCAATCCACTCACCTCAGCCTCCCAAGGTGCGGGATTACAGGCTGAGCCACTGAGCCCGGCCTGGCTAATTTTTTAATTTATTGTAGAGACAAGGTTTCGCCATGTTGCCCAGGCTGGTCTCGAACCCGTGAGCTCAGGCAGTCCTCTTACCTCTGCCTCCCAAAGTGCTGAGATTATAAGCATGAGTCACCACGCCCGGCCTAGGTGACTTTAATTTCAATCAGAACTAAATATGCAAGTTACACGAGCCACATTCCAAGCACTCAAGAGCCACATGTGACCAGTGGCTGCCACATGGTACAAGACGGGTACAGGACATTTCCATCATCATGGAGCGTTCTCTTGGACAGTTCTGGTTTACACACTCTGCCCTATCTTATCTCTGGCTCATCTCCCACCACCCTCTCCCTGTCTCGTGTAGTTTCAGCCACCAAGATCTCAGGGAGCATACCAGACATATTCCTGCCCCAGGGCCTTTGCGCTTGCAATTCCTGCTGCCTGGAGTGCCCTTCCCCGGGATATTGGCAAGGCTCCGTCCTTCGGGTCGTTTGGATCTTTCTTCAAACGTCACATTCCCGCAGAGGGCTTCTCTGACCACCCATTAAAGATGGAACCCTTTCCACAAGCCTTCACTCTATTTTTCAGAGCCCGGAATGTCCCCAGCACACTCTTTGTTTCTCGGCAGTGCACAGGTTGCACTTGTCAGGGGGGTTAGCAGAGGAAATTGGTGACATGGGCATTACAGTCACGACATGCAAAGAGAGGGAGGTCAGGTGGCCTGAAGACTAGTGGGGCTTGTGGAGGGGAGAATGAGGGAGGGACTAGGATGGGGGCAGATTTTCACCCCCACTTCCCAAATAGAGAAACTGAGGCTCAGAGTGGCAGGAGAGGGAGCTCGAACCTGGGCTTGGCTTACTCCAGGGCCCCTCGACTATCTGGCCATCTGGTCCCGGGAGAGGGACATCATGGACCCCAGAGCGTGACGCCCAGGCGCCCGGGGTCCAGACCCTCCCTCCCCTCCCCCCTCCCCTCCTCCCCATCCCCCTCCTTCCTCCTCTCCCCCCTCCTCCCTCTTCCCCAGAGGCCGAACCCGTCTCGGCCCCTCGGGCTGCTGAAGCGGGGAGAGCCGCGTCGCGAGACCCCCGGGGTGTGGCCAAGTCCAGACCTGCCAGGAGGTGGGGCGGCCGCCGACGTCGCCCCCTCCCGTCGCCCCCGCAGCGGGACTCCGGAGCCGGCCGCAGTGCCCCGCGTCACCACCAGGCGGCCCTCGGGAGCGCGGGCTGCGGCGCGGGGCGAGGGCGCTCGCGGGCGCGCCGCGAAGGCGAAGCGGCTCCGGCCGGGGCCGCGGGGCGCGGAGAGCCAGGCCCCGAGCGCAGCGGCGTCCACGCCTCCCGGGGCCGGGACGGTTTCTTGGAAGCCCCTGGGGGGGCAGCCGGCTTTCGCCCCCACTTTCACCCAGGGCTGCTGCCCGCCCCGTCGCGGGGCAAGCGGCGAGCGTGCGGGTGGGCACGGGCTGCAGGACGCCCGCGGGGCGCCGGGGCTGGGGACCGCTGCGCAGGCGGCGAGGACCTGGCCGCGCTGACGTGTGACAGGGATGAGGCGCCATGTCGTCTCCTGGGGCTCCAGTCCCCTGAGCGAGGCTGGGAGGAGGGCTCTGCCGGGATCCCCCTTCCAGATGAGTAAGAGGAGGCACCGAGAGGTTGAGTGACCAGCCCAAGGCCACACAGCGGGTGAGGGGCGCGACTGGGGGAGCCAGGCAGCCCGACTCCCCCTCACCCAGGCCCCAGCGGCTTCCTGTCCTCCTGTCCCATCCTGTGAGGCTGGGAACGGAACACAGAAAGTCCCCACCTCGGGTGGCAGCTCTCCCCTCCATGTCTGCGTTTGGAATCACCTGTGCTCTGTCTTTGTCTTTGGTGACAATGAGGGGCGGCTGGACTGGCCCAGGTGAAGGCTGACTTGGAGTCGCATCTCTGGTTTTTTGGGCTTCCTCCCTGGAACCCGTGGGGCATTTGATTTTTTTATTTTATTTTTTTTTTCCCTTGAGTTGGAGTCTCACTCTGTTGCCCAGACTGGAGTGCAGTGGCCACTCCCGGCCACCGCAGCCTCGACCTGCTGGGCTCCGGCGATCTTCCGCCTCAGCTTTCCGAGTAGCCGGAATTACAGGCACGTGCTACCACGCCTGGCTGATTTTTTGATTTATTGTAGAGATAAGGTCTCACCAAGTTGCCCAGGCGGGTCTCGAACCCATGGGCTCAGTCAATCCGCTCACCTCAGCCTCCCAAGGCGCAGGATTACAGGCTGAGCCACTGAGCCCGCTCCCGTGGTGCATTTGAACCCACAACCCGGGAAGCATCCACCGGCTGCCTTTGGGGACTGGCCCTGCAGGCCGCATCTGAAAACCCCAAGGATTGAATAGAATATTGGACACCCTGTTATGTCCTGGGTTCCCCGTGGGTTCCTCCCATCTCTGGGGTCTCCTGGGTGCTCACGCTGGACATGCTGGGGGCAGGAGTGCAGGGAAGGTTGTGTCTGCCCGAGAGAGCGACAGACTCCAACTCAATGGAGCATAGACTTGCCCAAAGCCTCAGGGCCGCTCAGAGAGGCTACAAGATCCAGGGAGAGAGTGTGAGAAAGTGTCTTTGGATGTCTGTGACTAGCTGTTGAGTTCCCGTGTGATCACACGTGAGTGTACACACGTAGCCAAGTGTATCAAAGTGTGCGAAAGTGTCTAGCACTGTGTGCACACGTCCCGTGAGTGGGTGCGTTGACACTCGTAAGTATGGCCATGTAGGTGTGACTCTGTGTGGGGTTGCTTCAGTGTGTGTCTAGAGCAACACAGTGGGTCCGTGTGCCTGTGAGTACCCAAGGACGTTTTGTGTGTGTCCATGTATCTGTGTATATGTATGTGGGCTCATCGTAATGTGTTTGAGTGTGGGTCTGCCGATTGTGCCTGTGTTGAGGCATGTGTGTGTCTGTGTGTGCTGTGCTTGCGTGTCTGGGTCTGAGTGTACACGTGTGTGTGTGTGTGTGTGTGTGTATGCACATGTAGCCATGAGGGAGGCGGCCCAGTGTTGTCAGGGGTATCTGATGTCTGTGAAATCCACAGAGATGTTAGATCCATCTTGCCTTCTGTTCGGGGTCCACACCCTTTTCCCTCCCACTGACCCCAATGCTCCCCCCAAGACCCTCCAAGCTCTGGGCTCTGCAAGGAGAGACAAGCCTGGGCTTCAAGCACCTTATATTGCAAACACGCCTTCTTACCCCCCCCATGTGGTCCTGAGACCTCTCTCCTCCAAGTTGGGCAGCAGGAAAAGACAGCCCCCTCCCCACCCTCCTGGTGTGAAGAATGTGTCTCAGTTGCTCCAGAAACCTCCCACCCAGCCAAGCTCTTCTGCACCCCTGCAGGCGGGTCCATGCCTTTTCTTCCTTCCACCTCCCCACACAGGTCTCTTTCTTGCTGGGCTGGGAGCCGTGTTAGTTCATGGCCGTTTAGGTTCGGCCTCATTTTCACCACCAGGGGGCGCCGGTGAGGCCACGGGGACCACCGCGCAGCATGGTCTGTGACCACTCCATCCAGAAAGCAGGGACAGGAGAAAGAGAGGAGTGGTGAGACAGGATTCTTTAGTTCCAAGGGGAGTTGGGGACGTAGGCCAGGCCTGCAGCCAGTCAGGAAGACGGAACCGGATCCTGTCTCCTCCTCCACGAAGTCCCCTCTCCTGCCATCTGTGAGGCTGCTGTATGGTCATCGGCTGTTTTTCTTGGAGTTGGAGTCTCACTCCCTCACCCAGACTGGAGTGCAGTGTCATGTTGACGGCTACCCAGCGTCAACCTGCTGCGCTCTTGTGGTCCTTTCGCCTCAGCCTTCCAAGTAGCCGGAACTACAGGTGTGCGCTACCACGCCTGGCTAATATTTGACTTATTGCAGAGACAAGGCCTCGCCAAGTTGCCCAGGCTGGTCTCCAACCCGTGGGCTCAGGCAATCCACTCGCCTCAGCCTCCCAAAGTGCTGGGATTACAGGCTGAGCCACCGAGCCTGGCCATTTGCTGTTTCTCACAGCTGGAGGCTGGGGGGATGTCACAAAGCAAAACAGAGATGCCCCAGCTTCCACCTGGCCTCCACAGGGTCCTGGTAGCCCAACGACCCCTCAGTTATAAGAAACAATGATGGCACTGCAACCCCATTTGTTGTCCAGCGGCCAAGTTGCCCAGATGTCTGTGGGGCTTGATCCAAAGATTCCAAGGCGCAGCTCTAACAAATCCACAGGACTGGTGGCCAACAGCCCCAGAATCTGCAGTTTGAATGCATTTCCTAGATGATATTTTTCTGTCTCTAGTAACCAAGATCGGGATAAAGTATGCAAACTGTGGGTCCTGCACCCTCTACACCAGCAGAGCCCAGGGACATGGGGCTTGCAAGTAAAGTGACAACATGCACCCAGAGACACCCATCATGGAGGATTGGCCTGGAACGGCCAGCAAGGGCCAAGTCATCCCTGAGCATTCATCAGCTGCCAAGTGCAAAGCCAAGCAATCTGTTCATAAACATTTTATTCACATGTTAGATTGAGCTCTCTTTCTAAGTTCAAGGAGACAGTCCACGTATAGTGTGCAGGCGAAAGGGAGACTGGAAAAGGAAGTAATTTCTCC
Organism: Cephalopachus bancanus; assembly: GCA_027257055.1. NCBI lineage: Eukaryota > Metazoa > Chordata > Mammalia > Primates > Tarsiidae > Cephalopachus > Cephalopachus bancanus. The sequence goes on along the minus strand of JAPVLO010001038.1, from coordinate 395,900 downwards.
TCTGCCCTGCCTCTTTTTTTTTTGAGCTGAGTCTCACTCTGTTGCCCAGGCTGGAGTGCAGTGGCTGGCTCACGGCCACCGCAGCCTCCTGGGCTCAGGTGATCCTTCCACCTCAGCCTCCCGAGTAGCTGGGACTACAGGCACAGGCCACTACACCCGGCTAGTTCTTTAAATTTTTTGTAGGTCTCGCTATATTGCCCAGGCTGGGCTCAAGCAATACCCCCCGTCTCGGCCTCCCAAGGTACTGGGATTACAGGTGTGAGCCACCACACCTGGCCAACTCTCTCCCTTTTCCTTTTCAAGCTGAGTACCTAGAGTTGCATTCGAGGAAGTTAAAACCATGGGTGATGCAACTCAAATTGTATTGAATTTTTTTTTACATCCCTTGGGTTGCTATGAAGAGTATTTTTTAAAAAAATCAACGCATGAGACATCAAACTTTAACAAGAAAAGAAAGAGGGTTGTTAAGTGGAGATGTGGGCGGCACTACCTGCCTATCTCTTTGACTCCATTTGCGTGGGAGAGGGAGGGAGCCCCCCAAGGGCCCAGGTCAGGCAGGCAGGGGGCTCCAGGGCCTGTCCCCTTGGCCCTGGTCTCACAGGGCCTCACAGCTGGTCATCTTGCTCTTCCTGCTCCGCTTCCGCTCTGGCCTCGGCCCTCAGCACCCTGAGACTCCTGGCCTCGCCTGCCCTGGGGACTCTCTTAGGCAGGGTTGGAAGTCGGGGAGCGTGCCAGAAGGCTCTCCGGCACTTGCGAAACCATGAGAAGCGTCCAGGCGTCTGGAACCTCACTGTCTTTACCTGTTTTCGGGCTCTAGCTCCTGGGGCTGCCCTTGTAGCCGCCCGGGCAGCTGAGGCTTCGGCTTCCTGGATACCCGGGGCTCCTGCTCTCTGATTATGTGCAGCTTCTGCCCTTTGGTCAGCCAGGGTCTCTGCCCTCTGATTATCGGCTGCCTCTGCTCCCTGGTCAGCTATGGCCCCCTCCCTCTGATTACCCGCAGCCGCAGCCCCTTGGACAGGTAGGGCTTCTTCCCTCTGGTCACCTATGACTTCTGCCCTCTGATTATCTGCAGCCTCTGCCCTCGGATTACCTGCAACCTCTTCCCTCTGGCCAGCTAGGCCCTCTGCCCCTAGGTCACCTATGGCCTCTGCCCTCTGATAATCTGCAGCCTCTGACTTCTGGTCACCTGGGGCCCCTGCCCTCTGATTATCTGCAGCCTCTGCCCTCAGATTACCTGCGACCTCTTCCCTTTGGCCAGCTAGGCCCTCTTCCTTCTGATTATCTGCAGCCTCTACCCCCTGGCCAGCTATGGCCTCTTCCCTCTGATTATCTGCAGCCTCTACCCTCTGGCCAGCTATGGCCTCTTCCCTCTGATTATCTGCAGCCTCTGCCCCCTGGTCAGCGGCAACATCTGCCCCTTGACCTGTGGATGCTGCCGCCTCCTTCCTGCGGCGCCGGAAGGAGGCCCAGTTGATCTTGGGTCTCCATCGTCTGGACGAGCTCTCGGGCGTGGGCCCATGGTCTGCATTTCCCAGGTCATCCCCCCGGCTGGGGCTGCCTGGCACGGATGCCCGGTCTCTCTCCTCCACCGAGGCGGAGAACTGCGGGGCCTCGCCCGCCCCGGGGCCAGACCTGGGGGCCCAACCCTTCACCCTCCGCTTCAGCTTTCCCCAGGACACCTGGCTGACATACTCTCGCCACCTGTCCACCTTGGACAGCTGGGGCCTCCCCAGGTTGTCCTCAAACACAGGCACTGGCAGGTTGACGCGGCGACGGGCGGGGGACACGCTGGGCTTCTTCTCCCCCCGCCGGAGGAAGGCCTGGACCAGCTCCTCATCGTCCTCGCTCTCCAGGTCGCTGCCGAGGAACTTGCTGCCCAGGTAACTGACGGGCATCTTGCGAACCTTCCTGCGGCGCCCGGACCCTTTGCTGCCCTTGTCTCTGCAGGTCTCGAAGTCGCTGAACTCGCTGTCGCTGGCGTTGCTGCTGTCGTAGGTGCCCACGACCAGCCGGAGCGGAGGGGTCACCATCTGCTGGACTCTCCTCCTCGCCTGGGGCTCCTTGGGCTTTCTGGGGGGCTGGGGCGGGTGCGGGGTGCTCTTCTCGAGGATGTGGGCCACGTCCTCCAGGGTGCGGCCCTCTTCCTCCAGAAACTGGGTCAGCCGCTCGCGGAATTCCGCTTCCTTGGTGGCGGGCTTGGAGATGACCCTCCAGACGCCGCCGGCCAGCCTGACCTCCCGGGGGATGAGCAGAGAGTCGACGTCCTCCCCAATCTGCAGCATGCCCACGGTGGAGTCCTCTTCCTTGCGGAAAACCTTGCCGATCTTCTTAAAGGTCCCCACGGGCTTCAGGGCTTCCACGAGGACGTCCAGGTCCACATCTTTGCAGACGTCGGGGACGCTCCAGAGGATCAGGCAGTCGGGGGACGGGAGGAAGCCCCAGGGGAACCAGCCCCCCACGTGGCTTTTCTCCAGAGTCTTTAAGATATCCAGGGTGACGGCTGGGCGGGGCGATGGGCCCAAAGGAGCTCCTGGTAGCCCCTGGCCTCGAGGGAGGGAGTCGGGGTGGGGCCCCGGCCACGCTGACCGGAGAGTCTCACCTGGCCAGCCGGGGCCGAGCCAGTTTCTCCTCCTGCAGCAAGTCTAGTCCTGACCAAGTCCGGCTCCCCCCGGGGGCGCGAGGGACTCGATTCCCAGGATGCTTACGTGAGCCGGGGCGAGGTCGGTCCCGAGGCGCAAAGCCCACTCCGAGCTGGAAACGTGGTGCCCTGGCTCCGAGTTAGGACGCACGGGCTGCCCCCGGGTTCCTCCCGCTCCGGGCACCGGGGACGCGGCTGGAACTTGGGAGACGACTTCGCAGACAAAGGCTGCTCAGCCGTGGCTGTTCAATATGGCCGAGGCGCTCGGAGGCCTCAGCCCAGCCCCCCAGGAGGGTCTCCCGCCCCCAGGCAGGCTGCCACCCAGCGTCAGGCTGACCTTGACCGCGCGCCTCCCGCCGACCAACTCCAGCGCGCGCTCCGGGCGGCCGAGCGCACGGGCAGGAAGTTCCTCCTCGCCCTCGCCAGGGTGAGGCCCACCTTCCCCGTCTCATCTTACACTCCCCGACTCGGGAAGACTGACAGGGGGGCTGTCCACTCCCTTCGGGGCGGCCACGCACCCTCCCCCACAGGGGTGTGGCCGCGCCCCGGGCCTAGCTGGGGCCGTCGCTTCCTGGCCAGGCGGCCGAGGCCCACGTCAGCTCCTTCCTGAAAGGCGGCGGGTCCCAGGCCAACCGTCCTCAGTGTGCGGGTTCCAGCCGACCCCCTTAGGTGGGTGTGCGAGTGGAGCAGACTTGAGAGCCGCTGGCCCTGTGTCTGTCACCATTTGAAATTCCCGCGACGGTGGGTACCAGCGGTTCCAACCCATACACCGGTGCTTTTATATTTTAAATAAAGGCGAGATCTCGTTCTGCTGCCCAGGCTGGTCTCGAACTCCGGGACTCAAGCAATCCTCCCACCTCAGCCTCTCAAAGTTCTGGGATTACAAGCCTGAGCCACAGCGTCCAGCCAGTACATGCACACTTTTGGGTAGAAAAATTGGTACCAGGGTTTTATTGCACCAGTCCCCTTGTGGTTGGCACGCAGGCCGTGGTCAGTACATATTTTTAAGTGGATGAATGAACATAAGTGTTCATTAGTAGGGACTGTCTTTTTTTTTTTTGAGTCCTGGTCTCACTTTTCATCCAAGCTGGAGTGCAGTGGCATGGTCACTGCTCATCGCAGCCTTAAACTCCTGGGCTCAAGCAATCCTCCTGCCTCAGCCTCCCAAGGCGCTGGGACTCCAAGGGTGCACCACACTGCCCGGTTAATTTTTTTTATTTTTGGTGGAGACAAGAGTCTCACAATGTTACCCAGGCTGCTCTCAAATTCCTGGGCTCAAGTGATCCTCCATCGCTGGCTTCCCAAAGTGCTGGGATTACAGGTGTGAGCCACCGCGCCCAGCTTCATGGGACTGCCTTCATATTATGGTCTGTTCTTTTTTTTTTTTTTTTTTTTGAGTTGGAGTCTCACTCTGTCGCCCAGACTGGAGTGCAGTGGCCGCTCCCGGCCACCACAGCCTCGACCTGCTGGGCTCCGGCGATCCTTCCGCCTCAGCCTTCCGAGTAGCTGAAATTACAGGCATGCACTACCACGCCCGGCTGATTTTTTGATTTATTGTAGAGATGAGGTCTCGCTGCCCAGGCGGGTCTCGAACCCGCGGGCTCAGGCAATCCACTCACCTCAACCTCCCAAAGGTGCGGGATTACAGGCTGAGCCACCAAGCCCGGCTATGGTCTGTTCTTATGGTGAAATACCACGCAGCTATGAACAAGCACAAGGTTGCTAAGGAAAGGCACGTTTTATGGAGTGCTTCCTCTATAAGGTACCATTCCACATGCTTTCTATGAATGAATGCAGAAATTCCTCCTGAGAACATATGTTGGATAATATGAGGATCATTCCCATTACACCGCTGAAGAAATGGAGGCCAAGGAAACAAGATCATTTGCTCAAGGTCACAGCCAGGATTTGGTTTAATCTGGATTTGAATCCGAAACAGTCTGCCTTGTGTATGCAGACCAAAGAGTCTAGGTGTGTGCCTATTCTAGTCACTTGTACAAGCACTACCAACAGTAACGGCTTCTGGGGAGAGGACCGGGAACTCCTCACCAGAGGCAGGAGGGACATTTCTTTTCACCCTTACACCCTTTTAGCTTGGATTTTTAGCCATCAAAAATGCTCCTTAAATTGCGTTAAATAAAACTGAAGGTCTTGGCCGGTCGCGGTGGCTCATGCCTGTAATCCCAGCACTTTGGGAGGCTGAGGAGAGAGGATTGCCTGAGCCCAGGGGTTTGAGACCAACCTGGGCAATTTGGCGAGAACTTGTCTCTATAGAAATAAAAAATTAAGCCGGGCTCGGCAGCTCAGCCTTTAATCCCGCGCCTTTGGGAGGCTGAGGTGAGTGGATTGCCTGAGCCCGCAGGTTCGAGACCCGCCTGGGCAGGCGAGACCTCATCTCTACAATAAATCAAAAAATTAGCCAGGCGTGGTAGCGCTCGCCTGTAGTTCCAGCTACTTGGAAGGCTGAGGCGGAAGGATCGCTGGAACCCAGTAGGTCGAGGCTGCGGTGGCCGGGAGCGGCCACTGCACTCCAGTCTGGGCGACAGAGTGAGACTCCGACTCAAAAAAAAAAAAAAAAAATTAGCCGGGTGTGGTGATGTGCACCTGTAATTCCAGCTTCTTGGAAGGCTAAGGTGGGAGAATCACCTAAGCCAAGCAGGTCGAGGTTGCAGCGGCCATGAGCATGCCACTGCACTCCAGCCTGGGTGACAGAGTGAGACTCTGACTCAAAAACAAAACAAAAAAACCAAAGGTCCTGGCCAGGCATGGTGGCTCACACTTGTAATCCCAGCACTTTGGGATTTTGGGAGGTGAGGCAAGAGGATTGCTTGAGCCCAGGAGTTTGAGACTAGCCTAGGCAACCTAGCAAGACCTAGACTCTAACACACACACACACACACACACACACACACACACACACACACACACACAACCAAAGGTTCTTAGGCTCCACCACAGACATACTGGGTCAGGATACCCAGGGTGTGGAGGCCAAGATTTGCAGTTTCCCAGATACTTCTGAGGTGGCCAGCTCAGCAATGATATGTACAACAACAACAACAGTGGCATTAGTAATAATAACAGTATCCTTGAACAAAGCATTGTAGATGTGTTGAATGGGCCTGTGGTTGCGAACCCTCAGAGTCACACGGTAAGATGGGTGCCATCACTATCATCTTTCTACAGATGGGGAAACTGAGGCTGGTCTGACATTGCACAGCTCTAACGGGAGGACCTGATATTTGAACCAGATCTTGAGCCCTAGAATAAACAGCAGGTCATCTCTAAAGACACAGTTCATTCCATCTTCTGCAACATCCAGGATGGTTTAGCCCCTTAAGAGCCACAGGGTGGTGACGGGTGCGGTGGCTCAAGCCTGTCATCCCAGCATTTTGGGAGGCCAAGGCGAGAGGATGGCCTGAAACCAGGGGTTCGGGACCCACCTGGGCAACATGGCGAGACCTCATCTCTACAGTAAATCAAAAAATTAGCCGGGTGTGGTAGCGCACACCTGTAGTTCCAGCAACTTGGAAGGCTGAGGTGGAAGGATCGCCGGAGCCCAGCAGGTCGACGCTGGGGTGGCCATGACTGTGTCACTGCACTCCAGCCCGGGTGACAGAGTGAGACTCTGACTCAAAAGAAAGCTTTTGCCTGGATGGGTACAAGCCCCTCCTCATGTGTTTTCCTGTCGTCCCTTGCTGCCTGACATCTCAATCCATGCCCCAGACAGTAGCTGGGGCATCTTTTGAAATTTGAATCAGATCTGTCTTTACTGAAAATTCTCCACCTCACTCGTAGTAAAATCTCAGTCCTCACCACCTCACCACATCCACAAAGACCCACAGAATCCCCCATGCCCTCCTGTCCTCCCCTCCTCACTACGCTGCAGCCACACAGGCCTCTTCCCCGGTGTTCTGCCTACCAGGCCTGCTTCGACCTCAGGACCCTTGCACTTGCTGCTCCACCTTCTCCTGTCTTCTCCTGGCAATCTCTCTCACCTTGCCTAGGCCTTCCGCTCCCATGTCACCTTCTTCCAGAGTCTCTCCAGTCACCTCCCCACCAAATACCCTCTCCAGGGCTCTCCAGCCCAGGGAGCTTTAACCCTATCTATGCCATGGAACCTTTTCAGAGCAAAGTTTTTCTTTTCTTTTTTTCCTTTTTCTCGAGTCGAAGTCTCACTCTGTCGCCCAGGCTGGAATGCGGTGACACGCTCATGGCCATTGCAGCCTGGACCTGCTGGGCTCAGGCGGATCCTGCCACTTCAGTCTTCCAAGTAGCTGGAACTACAGGCATGTGCCATCACACCTGGCTAATTTTTTGATTTACTGTAGAGCTGAGGTCTGCCAAGTTACCCAGGCTGATCTTGCCCCCTTTTGGCTCAGGCAATCCTCTCGCCTCTGCCTCCCAAAGTGCAGGGATGACGGGTGTGAGCCACCACGCCCAACCCAAAGTTTTTCAAAACATAGAATTACATCCGTTGGCTTACCAAGGAAACCAGCGATAATGAAACGCGGCGGCAAAAGATCATTTTTAGAAACCCCACAAAAACCAGGTGAAAGGATGACTCATCCCGGCACAGTGTGAAAATGAACGTGTCATTTTATTTTACTCGTGGTGTGTGCTTTTCTCTCATGCAGGAAGGAGCCAGACAGACGTTTAGAGAAAGAAGGCAGGGAGGGATACAGGGAAGGGAGAGAAGGAAAGAAAGGTGGAATGCGTGGGGGTTAAGGAAGTTAAAGCCTTGGCGAGGCCTTTGCACAACGATTGGCTCATTCGGATTGTTTTTCTCTGGCAGAGAGAAACAGAGAAAAATCGCTGGATTTTTTTCCCCCAGCTCCCCCTCGCTCCATCCCTGCCAACGCACTCAGCCCTGCGGCCTCCCGCTGCCCCGCCCGCCCGACAGTCCCTCTGGCACCGGGGGTTTGTGTGTCCCCGCCCCCCGCCCCCCCTCGCCGGCCGCCAGCGGTTTCCATGGCAACCGCGGGCCGCTCGCCTCCGCGTGGGTCTGAGCTACGGGGGGGGCCCCGGCGGGAGACGGAGGGAGATGGGGGTGGGGAGGGGGCGCCGCGAAGGGAGGGGCGGGCAGCTCCTCTTCTCCGCCCCGATGCCCTTCTTAGGTCTCATCTCCAAAGCCTGCTGCCCTGAAAAGCTGCTTTGTGGAGGCCGAAACCCCCAAATCCCGGGGACACCCGGGTTTCAGGAGCCGCAAGTCTGAGAAGTCATGACGGTGCCTTCCCAAGGGCGAGCTCGTAGATGGGACGTTTGGGTTTTGTCCTTGAGAAAAGGGGTTTGGGTTTTTATGGGGGGGAAGGGGGAGGAGGGGCAGGGAGGATTTTCCTGGAAATGAAAATCCCCAATGTTCAACATTCTTATAAAGATGGCCAACCCGAGCATTTCTGCTGTGGGTGTTTTCAATTGTCCAGATCTCTGGCAGGCGGGACCCTTTTCCAGCTGCCACAGAATAAAGACGGTAATTATAGTTTCCACTTTTGTATTTGTTTAAAATAAATAGGGCAGCCCCCTTGGGTCCCCTCCCGCTGTGGGAGCTTTTCTGTCCTCTCAATAAATCCTGCTTTCTAAAAAATTTATAATAAAGATCAGGAAAGAAAGAGGGAGGAACACAGAACATCGCGAAATCCCTCTACCCAGCTATGCTTCGTTGCCATTTTTTTAAAAACTACAGAAATTGACACAGACTCGGTAAGACAATGCAAATATTACAGAAAGGTGTACAATGAAAAAAAAGCTGTCTTCTCCCCAGCACTGCCCTCCATCCTCTCCTGGAAAAGTAACCACTGTTAAATATCTTTGTACTTTTCCAAGAAAAAATAAGATTATATTAGCATATGTATTAATTTTAGAACTGATGTCACAGGGATTTTTTTTTTTTTTTTACATTATTCTAAATTATTTTCATCACAGCACTTACCATTCCTAATTTTAACAATTTATCGCCCAGGCTTGGTGGCTCAGCCTGTAATCCCAGCACTTTGGGAGGCCAAGGTGAGTGGCTTGCCTGAGTCTGAGGGTTTGAGACCAGCCCGGGCCACTTGTGAGATCTCATCTCTACAATAAATAAAAAATTAGCCAGGCATAGTAGTGCACGCCTGTAGTTCCGGCTACTTGGAAGGTTGAGGTTGAAGGATTGCTGGAGCCCAGCAGGTCGACGCTGGAGAGGCTGTGAGTGTGTCACTGCACTCCAGCCTGAGTGACGGAGTGAGACTCTGACTTTTAAAAAAAATTATTTGCCAGGCTCGGTGGCTCAGCCTGTAATCCTGCGCCTTTGGGAGGCTGAGGTGAGTGGATTCCCTGAGCCCGCGGGTTCGAGACCCGCCTGGGCAGGCGAGACCTCATCTCCAAAATAAATCAAAAAAATTAGCCGGGCGTGGTAGCGCGCTCCTGTAGTTCCGGCTACTTGGAAGGCTGAGGCGGAATGATCTCCGGCGCCCAGCAGGTCGAGGCTGCGGTGGCCGGGAGTGGCCACTGCACTCCAGTCGGGCAACAGAGTGAGATTCCAACTCAAAAAAAAAAAAAAAATTATTTATAACTGGGATCAGTGGCTCAGCCTGTAATCCTGCACTTTGGGAGGCTGAGATGAGTGGATTGCCTGAGCCCACGGGTTCGAGACCCGCCTGGGCAACTTGGTGAGCCCTCATCTCTCAACAAATCAAAAAAAAAAAAAAAAAAAAATCAGCCGGGCATGGTAGCGCATGCCTGTAATTCTGGCTACTCAGAAGGCTGAGGCGAAGGATCGCCTGGAGCCCAGCAGGTCGAGGCTGCAGTGGCCGGGAGCTGCCACTGCACTCCAGTCTGGGCGACAGAGTGAGACTCCAACTCAAAAAAAAAAAATTATTTATCATTTCACCCTTATTAGAGCACTAGCTCCATCAGAGCAGGGATATCTGTCTGATTTGTTCACAGTTGAAGTTTTAGAATCTAAAACACATCAAGTAAGTGCTTGAAACATTTGTTTGTTTTGTTTTGATTTGAGTCGGAGTCTCTCATTCTGTCTCCCAGGCTGGATGGAATCTAGGGGCACAATCATGGCTCACCGCAGTCTCAACCTCCTGGGCTCAGGCGATCCTTCTGCCTCAGCCTCTTGAGTAGCTGGGACCACAGGTGCGAGCCGCCACACCTGACTAATTTTTAAAAATTTTTTGCAGAGATGAGGTCTCGCCATGTTGCCTACACCAGTCTCAAACTCCTGAGCTGAAGCGATTCTTCCACTTTGGCCTCTCAAACTGCTGGGATTACAGGCGTGAGCCACTACTCCTCACATACTATTTGGTGAATGAATGAATGAATAAGGGGGTGGCACTAGATCTATTACTCTAAAGTGTAATTACTTTTTCACTTAACGGCATGTCTTGAAGTCTTTCTGGATCAGGACATGCAGCTCAATCTCGGTTTTCTTTTTTTCATGACAACGTTCACCTTTGTGCATGCCCACAAGCTGGGAATGTGGTGCTACTGGAGAGAATTCACTTTTATTGAGAATTCACTTTTTTTGTCCTTGGCCCCGTGCATTTCTCGCTCAGTCCTTACAGCCCATCCTGAGCAAGTGCTATTCCCATTTTCCAGATGAGAAAAACTGAGGCCAGAGAAGGTCACACAGCTAGGCAATTGGCAGAACCAAGCTTTGGGCTACTTAGGTTTAATAGATGCCAGGCTCCACACGCCTCCTTTATCTGCCCTTTTACCTCTGGCAGGGACAAGGGAGCAAGATCGGTGAGCAGTCCCCAAAGACTCCTCTTTCAGGTGACACTTCTCATCGGGGCACAGCCACCAGATATGTCATCTGTCTTAAACGCCCAGAAATCAGATTCCTGTCTGGAATGAACGGGATATAAATTAGCCACACCTCCCAACCAGACACCGAAGGGTTAACTGACTGCTCAGCCTGTAATCCCAGCACTTTGGGAGGCCAAGAGAGTGGATTGTCTGAGCCACGGGTCAGGTTGAGATCAGCCCAGGCAACTTGGCGAAGAAACATGTCTCTACAATAAACAAACAAAAAATTAGCCGGGCGTGGTAGTTCCAGCTACTTGGAAGGCTGAGGCAGAAGGATTGCTGAAGCCCAGCAGGTTGACGTTGGGTTGGCCGTGAGTGTGTGTGCCACTGGACTCCAGCCTGGGCCACAGAGTGAGACTCCAACTCAAAAAAACACCAATTATCATATATATATAAATTATATATAGCAGGAAGCAGCACTGTGGTCAACATGCTGGTCACTTAACTGGATCACTCTCCTCCATCTCATCCAAAATCGGAAACCCGTTTGGTGAGTGCAGAAGCAAAACGGGAAGTTAGTATAGTTGAGGACATCATTCACTTATTCATTCATTCATTCCATTACTCGTTCCGCCCATTTCTCTAAAGGAGTGCTGCTCAAATCTGACTGGGCTCGAGAATCGTTGAGAGAGCTCTAGACATCGCTGGTTCCTGAGTTCAGCCTGCTGGATAAGAATGTCTTGGGGTGGAGGTGGGGTATTGCATTTTTTAGAAAATATCCCCCAAATGACCCTTCCCAAGTAGGATGGATGGTTGGTGGGACCGGGCAGTCACGGGAATGGGGGTTGGGGAGGGCAAGGGCGGGGGGAACGGAGCCTCCTCAGAGGAATTTGCGCTTTGAGCGTGAAGAAGAAATTCGAGTTTTTAAAATTTGATCAACATATTTTGCAGACGCTGTCTTTTTGAGCCTTCATGACACCTTCAGCACCAGAGACCCAGACCTATGTCAGGAGTCTATGTGGTCAGAAGGACCTGGTTTCGATTCATCCCTCTTGTGCTTTGCTGTGTAGCCTAAGGCAAGTTACTTAACTTCTCTGGGTTTCACTCTCCTCATCCATCCGTAGAATGACATGATGATCATAATAGTACACATACATAATCCAATCCCTTATCTGCACTTCTGACATCCAAAAGGCTCTGAAAACTGAAAGTTTAGCACCAAGGAAAAGCATTTGGAGGTAAGACCTAGATGAATGTGAGAATATTTACTTTACTTGGTGTCAATATCCTACATCTCACTACAGAACTATTCACAGGATTATGGGGGCGTCCCCTGGGGAGTGTGCAGTATAATGTATAGTCACTGTATCTTTTTTCTAAAATGCAAGGCTCTGAATTCTGAACCACATCGGGTCCAGGGTTTGCATAAGGGATTATAGACTTACAGGGCCATACCGTGCAGGGCTGGTGGGGTGTGATAAACTGATGAGATAAAGGATTCTGCGTAGAGCCTGGAACACAGGCGCACTGTTGCTGTTTTTATTCCAAATCAATTGCTTTACCTTTCCCATCAGTCACTAGAAAATGACCCGAGACTCTGAGAAGCCTGCAGGAGAGAAGAAAGCTGTGTGTTTGAGATCCTCTTGGCCCTTGAGCTCAGATAATACCCCTTAAAAAAAAAGATGCAGCTGGGCTCGGTGGCTCAGCCTGTAATCCCAGCACTTTGGGAGGCTGAGGTGAGTGGATTGCCTGAGCACGCGGTTCGAGACCCGCCTGGGCAATTTGGCGAGACCTCATCTCTACAATAAATCAAAAATTAGCCGGGCGTAGTAGCGCGCGCCTGTAGTTCCAGCTACTTGGAAGGCTGAGGCGGAAGGATTGCCGGAGCCCAGCAGGTCGAGGCCGTGGTGGCCAAGGAGCCCTCCAGTCTGGGTGACAGAGTGAGACTCCAACTCAAAAAAAAAAAGGTGCAGGCCAGGCCAGGCACAGTGGCTCATGCCTCTCATCCCAGCACTTTGGGAGGCCGAGGAGGGAGGATTGCTTGAGCCTAGGAGTTTGAGACCAGTCTGGGCAACATAACAAGACACTGCCACTACAAAAAAAAAAAAAAAGTCTGGAAATTAGCTGGAGGTGGTGGTGCAGTAGTCCCAGCTACTTGGAAGGCTGAGGTGGAAGGATCACCAAAACCCAGGAGGTCGAGGCTGCAGTGAGCCATATTGGTGCCACGGCACTCCAGCCTGGGCGACATAGAGAGACCCTGTTTCCAAAATAATAATAAAAATAATAAATTAATTAAAACATGCAGCCCTGGAAAACTTCAGCCAACTCATGGTAGTGAATTTTAAAACTTTTAAAACCAGCCAGATCATTTTTCCAAATTAAATCTTACATGGATTCCCCTGCAACATGTCAAAGAGCAGAGTATGGTTTCAATATCACACGTTTATTTTGAATTCATATTTGTACAATATAGCATCAACCACAAAGAACAATGAAGAGTTTTAGTTGAACCCACTTTTGAGATCAGGGGTTTACAGAGGTCAGAAACAACCCTCCATCAGCCGGCTGGCACATTCAACGTACACGGGAATTTTCGCTTGGGATTTGCCATGCCAGTGATCTCTTAAAGTACTCAAGTAGCTTCAGGGGTGACAGTTATTTACAATAACAGCTTGCATTGCAGCCCCAGGATACTCTTCAACTGGTCCATAAAAATCTCAAAAGAAAGGTCGTAGGAGATTTTGGTTTCATGGGCAACACTGAACTCCAGTTGTGTATCATAAATGCTGTATGGAAAACACCCCAAACTCACCAAAAGCGCAGATATATTCCTCATGCTGCAAGATGACGATAAGAAATGTCACTTATTCCACAACGTTTATGCCTTGGTGGCAGAACAGCATGCAACAAGCAAACGTGCTTGAGGCTTGTGTGGCTTTTATTCAAGCGCACACTCTGTGATGGAACAATGAATACGGCCGTACAATATTCTGTGGGTGGGTGTATGTAGGCCAGGAATTTACAAGGAATGAAAAGATCAATATAGCACTACAGACTTCTTGACCACGGACTTGCAAGACATTCAAATATATGCATAGGGATGGCAGGAAAACCTTTATCCTAACCATTGCACAAAAGGATACCAAGGCTGATGGAAGAGAGGCAACTTGGGAAATGGACAGACATCAGTCTTTGAGGTTTTAGGTGACGTCAGCCAGTGAATTCTGAAGTCCTTCATTTTCTTGACACTCGGTGGGAACGCAAGAACCAAAAAAAGTTTCTGCCTGCTTTAGAGTGGGTTTCTTCCCTGTACCCTGTCCACCAGGGTAGGGGTGTATAGCGAGAAGCTCCACCTCTCTGGCTTTGATGGGGGGTGGTCCTGGGGGGTAGCTTCCCAGAAATAAGAAAGGGAGTTGAATGCTGGAAATCACAGACATGACTGATGACCCCCACAGTGAGACACTGGATGTCTCCAGTGCAACAATTTGACAGGTAAGAGGCTGAGTTTCTGTGTGAGTGAATTACGTTTTTGAAAAGAGATTCAGCTCAAATCTTTTCAGATCCCTAAACCAATGAGTTTGCAAATTCACAGGTTAGATGCCTGTGAATAAGAGATGTCCACGCATGCATATTTGGATTTTATCTGATTTTTTTTCTTCTACACCATCACAGGGGGCTCAGCTTATAGACTTGGGGACTCGATGTTAATGTCGTTGAAAATGGCCTCTTAAATATTTATCCCTTTTGGATCATTCCCTGTACATGCCTTCTGTTCTTGAGAGAGTGGAACGAACCCCTCCCTCCAAACCAGAGCTTCTGGGATTTCATCTGGGGAGACCCACGCCCTCATCCCCGGCGCCATCAGGGCATTAGGGTGCCGCTTCTGTAAGGGAAATTCAGCATGTGGAGAACTGCGACAGCTTTTCACAGAGTCACATACAGGGCACTGGGTTCTCAGATGTGGCGACCCTGCAGCTTACTTCTTCACCCGTGGCTCCTGCTTGACCTGCGCAAAACAGGGTGGCCCACTCCGGACAAGTTCATGCCAGAGTGCATCGTTTTGACAGACAGAAAACGGCTCTAGATTTTTACAATGACAGGATTTCCAGGAGGGCCCAAAGCTTGGAAGGGTCTGCGCCTCCCTCCTCCCCCAGGACAAGAGAGGCCGCCCCCAACATCAGGCCGCAACCACGGCCTAAGGGGGATGGCGGCCCTTCTCCCGAGCAGGAATCTCCCTGTCACGTTCTTCCTGAACCTGCTTGGGCTTTCTTCAACCCAGTTAAGAGACCTTCTGCAAAACCTTGGAATGCGGGATCGCGTGTCTCCTCCTCCATTTCCTGCGGTGGGCCCGGGCGCCTGGGGTGGCCCGCGGTCTCCATGGCAACGCTCGGAGGCGCGGCTGGGCTCCGGCTCCCACCGAGACTGCATATTTGGATTTTATCTATTTTTTTTTTCTTCTACACCATCACAGGGGGCTCAGCTTATAGACTTGGGGACTCGACGTTAATATCTGAGTCTGATCAGACTCAAATCTTTCGTGTTCCCTCATGCTGCTGGTCCCGCGGGATCTCCCGGGTGCTGGAAGTCGCTTGCGGGTTTTGGAGACCGCTCCTCACTTAAAAGTTGCTCTCACACACGCAAAAATCATGCCCACACACATGCTCAGATGTTACTCGCACACCGTCAAAGGGTACCCATAGAACTTTCAATTACACGCAGAGGCTACCCATACGCTCTAAGGGTACCCACGCTCACCTGTATATTCTAGTAACCCAGACGTTCCTCGCACCCACTCAGATCTGTTGTGTGCCCTGCTGTATCCCCAGTGCCTGGCACACTGTAGGTGCCCGGGAAATATTTGCTGGTTGCCTGCACGAGGGCATGAGTGAGCCACAGCCAACTCGACACTGGGATCCCACGGTGATGACCGCATCTCAAGTGTGTCCAAGTAACTCAGATGTCACCCACTTACACTGAGTGCCCTGGAGGTAGGGGTTTTTGTTGGGTTTGCTCCCTTCCGTATCCCCAGCTCCTAGGGTGGTGCCTGGGATGTCATAGGTGTGCAATACATATCTGCAGGATGAATGAATGAAGGATCCCCCCCCACCATATGTTACCCACACCCACTCAGATGTAACCCCCACGTTAACCCAGATGCAGATATCCACCTCCATTGCACTAGTCAGAGGGGACCTAGGCTGCCCAGATGATACCCATGCCTACTCACAAGCGACCCACTCACTGGAGCGATGCCCATCTTCACTTCTATTTCACTCGAGTGAAAACTCTTGCGTCCCCCACGCTGACTCAGGGCACGTCCGCTCCCACAGTCCTCACCCCCACCCGCTCAGCGCCCCCCACGCCCACCCACGCCATCTCACAGCTTCTTGTCAGACGCGTGATGCCGCCGACGGTTTTTCTTGTGCTTCTTCTTGGCCCTCTTGCCGTCGCCAGCCAGGCCGTCCCTCTCGGCGGGGGGCGGAGGGAGCGCCACGGGCCCCCCGGGGGCGGCCCCGGCCTCCCCGACGGCGGCCCCCCCGGCTTCCGGCTTCTCCCCCAGCGCGGGCGCACAGCACCTCCTCGCAGGCAGCTCTCTGGGGGCCGTCGGGAACAGCTCCTGCCTCAGGACCCGGGCCACGTCCTCCACGGTCCTGCCCTCGCTCTGCAGGAAGAGGTTCAGCTTGGACAGGAACTCGACGTCCTGCTTCCGGGGCATGTAGACCACTCTCCACAGGCCGCCCTTGCCCTTGATCTCCCTGGGGACCACGGCGTGATTGACGTCTTCCGCCAGCCTGATGATGGCCGCCCGGGTGCGGTCTTCTTCCAGGAAGGCCTTCCCGGCCACTTCGAACTTGCCCAGGGGTTTCAGGGGAGCCCGGATGATCTCTTCAAATTCCTCGTGGTTGCAGTCCTCCGGGATGTCCAAGATCATCAGGGACTTGTAGTTGTCCACCTCCAGGGCCTTGCACCCGTGCTCCAGCAGCGCGATGTCCTTGACGCCGAAAAGCATCTTGCCCAACTCCTTGAGGCAGCAGTATGCCCGCTGTTGCGCACTGGAGCTGCCCCGGGAATCCGAAGACGAATCCAGGGTGCCGCGATCTCTTCCCCAAGGCTGCGAGAGAGTCGAGGCCTCACGGGCCGGAGGGGCTACGCTCGGGCCCACCCTGTCCAGCTCAGCCAAGGATGCCCCGCCCTGCTCGCGGGGCTGCACGATGTCCGGGCTTCTGGGACCTCCCCTGGGAGGGCTCGTGGGGACTCCCGGGGACTTACTCGGGCCTGAGAAGCAGAAGTCGATGTTTGCCGACTGACCCGTGGCCCCCAGGTCCCGGGCAAGGCTGCACCCGAGAGGGTCTGAAGATGCTGCCTTCTCTTTCCTGGCGGCGGCCTCCCAAGGTCTCCCAGACCCCGGCAGCCTCAGCACATCTGGGAACTGCTGCTCCCCCCGGGGCTGCTGCCACTGGAGTGTCGCGGGCGGGGGCCCGGCAGGCAGAAAGGTTCGCCCCTCCCCGCTGGCCCAGAGGCTGCCCTAGGTGCCCAGCGGCCGGACTCAGAGGAGGATGCGGCCGCCGCACTTGCTCCCGCAGTGACGTCACCGCCTCCTTCCGCGCTGCGGCCGGCGGTCTCCATGGCAACCGCTAGAGCATCGCCTCCGCCATTGGCCGCCTGGCCGCATTGAAATCCGAGTGCGAGGGGGTCACTCGGAGGTGAGGGGTCAGCCACCCGCCCTCAGAAGTACCCGCCCTTCTCCTTGGAAAATTCCAGAGGGGGGCGGGTGGGGGAGGGGAGGGAAGATACATGAGGCATCTCTGGCGATCAGAAAGCAAGGAAGTCTCAATGAATAATAACATCTGGAAGGTCACAGGAGCCAGCTCGAAGGGCTCCCACTGGCCAACTCTGGGACGCATCGACGTTAAGAATAAGAGTAACAGATTATAACCCCTTCAATAAAGTAAGAATCTATGGGTCTGTGCAGATTGAAGTAAATGAATGGAAAGTTCTGAGGAAGAACATTGTTTCAACATACTTGCCCACAGATCATACTTATTCATCGAAAGGAACAAACATATCTTTACAGTGGAATGTCCTTGTTTGAAGGACACGTACACTATGACATTAAAATACGATGGGACACCAGATTGGCAATTTATTCTCAAAATGTTTTGGGGGGGAACATCTTTTGTAGTGTATTTGCAGCTTTTCTGTGTTTTTGGTTGTTTCAAGTGAAAAAAAAATTTTTTGGGATTCAGGATCTCATTCTGTCACCCAGGCTGGAGTGCAGTGGCATGTTCACAGCCACTGCAGACTCAACCTGCTGGGCTCAGGTGATCCTTCCACCTCAGCCTTCCAAGTAGCTGGAACCACAGATGTGCATTGTGCCCGGCTAATTTATTTTTATTTATTGTGGAGACCAGGTCTTGCCAAGCTGCCCAGGCTGGTCTCAAACCCCTGGGCTCAGGCCATCCTCTCACCTCTGCCTCCCAAAGTGCTGGGATTACAGGCATGAGCCACCATGCCCAGCCAGTTGGAGAAAAAATTTTAAATTAGAAGTCGCAAAGTATCAGCACAGGCATTGAAAACTGGCCTTCAAATAAGCTTTATTTGTTCGATACTGCTTCTCAAAAATTTGAATCAATATCCAAGCTTTGCAATTAAACTTTAAAATAACACAGAGATTTTTGGCTTTTCTTTAAAATGAGAGAATCTGTCCAAATAAACTCTCACAGTCACTTGGTTAAAATCTGCTGGGACCGAGAAACTTCTTCCTCCCTTTTAGATGGGGCACCTACTCCCTCGTTTTCCACAGACCCCATTAGTCCCTATTACACTACACTCACTTGAATTTATGCATCTATGTTACCCACCTTGTCTCTGTAGTCATTAAAGTTTGCAATGCCTGATTGACACCAACTATATCAGCAAGCTTTTTATTAAATCATCCTTCAACATCTTTGAGTAATTTTCCAGAAAGAAAGTCAAACACTGACTAACGGTGGAGTTATGCATGTCATCTAGCACCCAGAAGCTTCCCTTCTTTTTCAAGCTTCCCTCGCAAACAGCTGATGCCCCAGTCTAGTGGGAACTTTCCCCTAGCTCTGTTACAGTCTGAGTAACACTTGGCTGCTAACCCTCGACACCAATAAACTAAGCGACAAGAACTGCTGTGGAAATAAGTAGAGTTTTGATCTGTTTGATGCCAGGTTGGGGCTTTCTAGAAATATTGATATTAATAATGACACTGCTACAAATCCTACCACTACTCACATGGATTTTAGCATTCACTGGTTAACATTCGGTATCAGTTAGGATAGGCAGGAACTGGTAGAAAGAAGTTTGTTTCTGAATGCAAATCCAAGGAGCAGAGCCAGGTTCCTGGCCTTTCTAAAATGGTTCTGCTCACCCTTCGAGTTTTACAGTCTGCTTTTATAAGTTCAGGGTTATTGGCATTTATATACTGACTACGTGACTAGCAGAGCATTGGATAGAATTTAAGTTACAACCGTATTTTGTCAATAATGACATTGGTAGGCCGGGCTCCCTGGCTCAGTTTGTAATCCCAGCACTTTGGGAGGCCGAGGTGAAAGGATTGCCTGAGCCCACAGGTTTGAGACCAACCTGGGCAACTTGGTGAGACCTCGTCTCTGCAATAAATCAAAACATTAGCTGAGTATGGAAGCGCACACCTGTAGTTCCAGCTACTTGGAAGGCTGAAGTGGAAGGATCGCCGGAGCCCAGCGGGTCAACGTGAGCGAGCCACTGCACTCCAGACTGGGTGACAGAGTGAGACCCCAACTCAAAAAAAAAAAAACTAGAAATAACAGCAGGCCCAGCTCAGTGGCTCAGCCTGTAACCCCAGCATTTTGGGAGGCTGAGGTGAGTGGATTGCCTGAGCCTGTGGGTTCAAGACCAGCCTGGGCAACTTGGCAAGACCTCGTCTCTACAATAAAACAAAAAAGTAGCTGGGCGTGGCAGCGCGTGCCTTTAATTCCAGCTACTTTGGAAGACTGAGGTGGAAAGATCACTGGAGCCTAGCACAGCTGGGTTGGCCATGAGTGTGCCACTGCACTCCAACCTGGACAACAGAGTGAGACTCTAACTCAAAAAAAAAAAAAAAGAAAAGAAAAGAAATAACAGCAAATACAGCAATGTCGCCCATAAGGCCACACAGGGTGCCTGACACCATGTGAAGACCTGTACACATGATCTGGTTTCACAACAACCTTATGACATGGGCACTATTCATGTTCCCAATGTTATAGTCAAGAAAACTGAAGATCAGGGAGGTTAATTCACTTACCTAAGGCCACACAGCAAGGTCAGACTTTGTGCCTCAGCCCCACCCCCCACCCACCATTCCTCGGCCCAAGCTCTTAACATCATACTGCACAAAAGAAAAAAAACAAAAAGGCGGGGCTCGGTGGCTCAGCCTGTAATCCCAGCACTTTGGGAGGCTGAGGTGAGTGGATTGCCTGAGCCCACGGGTTCAAGACCCGCCTGGGCAACTTGGCCAGACCTCATCTCTACAATAAAATATAAAATAGCCGGGCGTGGTAACGCCCATCTGTAGTTCCGGCTGCTCGGAAGGCTGAGGAGGAAGGATCGCTGGAGCCCAGAAGGTCCACACTGGGGTGGCCGTGAGCATGTGTGCCACTACACTCCAGCCTGGGCAAAGGAGTGAGATCCTCCAACTCAAAAAAAAACAAAAAACCATCATACTACATCATGCAATTCTCTGAGAAGGAGGTGCCATATTGTGTCATTTGGCTTAACTCTTGTTGCTGTGTGACCTCGGACAGTTCACTTTCCCTTTCTAGGCTGTGTGGGGATTTTGTCCTGTACCAGCTTAGTTAAGCTGGGCCTGTGTATCCTAGACAACTCTAGTTTAAACTTGTCTAAAAAGAAATGTGCGTCAGATTTGAATGGCAGGAGTGAAGGGGCGGTCATGACCACGGGAAGGACTGTGCAGGGCCCACGTGCCAAAACGGCTCACACAACTTGTCGCTGATCTGGGGGCTCACCTTGTTGGCCTGGGGCAGCGTCTGGGACTAAGATTCATTTGTTCCTGCAGATCCTTTCGGTGTCTGTGAAATCAGGGCCAGGTGCCTGGGCTGCTCCATGGGGACGGCCAGGGGAAAGCAGGGGTGGGAGGCACTAGCTTCTTTCTGCAGGTCAGGCATGGAACTGAAGTTGGAGGTGGTAAGAGACACATGGGTTCCACTTTGTCCTCATGGGTTCCAGATGATTCTCGTAGGTTCCAATTTGTCCTCTCTCTCCCAGTCCGGTTTCTCAACTGCCCAGCTGAATGACCTACAGAGACTGCAAACCCTATATTAGTTACAGAAATAATGACCTTGCAAACCTTACCTCTCTTGCAGCCATCCTGGTGCTCCCTGGTTAGTAACTTTTTTTTTGAGGCTGGGTCTCACTCGGTCGCCCCAGCTGGAGTGCGGTGGCAGTATCATGGCTCACCACAGCCTCAACCTCCTGGATTCAAGTGGTCCTTCCTCTTCAGCCCCTGAGTAGCTGGGACTACAGGTGTGCACCACCACACCTGACTAATTTTTTGATTTTTTTGTAGATAGAGGGTCTTGGTATGTTGTCCAGGCTGGTTTCAAACTCCTGGGCTCAAGTGATCCTCCCACCTCAGCCTCCCAAAATGCTAGGATTACAGGTTCAAGCCACTGTGCCCAGCCTTAGCAATTTTCAAAAATGTTCCCACCATCCCTTCCTGGGTCCTTACTTCCCAAGCTTTGCCCACAGTTATCTAAGGTCCAAGCCCATAACAACATCCTCAGCCTGCAATCCCAGCACTTTGGGAGGCTGAGGTGAGTGGATTGCCTGAGCCTGTGGATCAAGATCAGCCTGGGCAACTTAGTGAGACCTCATCTCTACAATAAATAAAAAATTAACTAGGCATGGTAGCATGGGCCTGAAGTCCCAGCTACTTGGAAGGCTGAGGCAGAAGGATCACCTGAGCCCAGTGGGTAGACGCTGGAGTGGCCATGAGTGCAGTGCACTCCAGCCTGGGTGACAGAGTGAGACTCCAACTCAAAAAAAAAAAAACTTTATCCAATGTGGCTCGTGGTGGACCCACTTCTCTGTTGAGCACTGGCTGATACTGAGCCACCATGACTTTTCCTCTTTTTATTTTTGAGTCAGAGTCTCACTCTGTCACCCAGGTTAGAGTGCAGTGCCAGGCTCATGGCCACTGCAGCCTGGACCTGCTGGGCTCAGGCGATCCTTCCGCCTCAGCGTTCCATGTAGCTGGGAACCACAGGCATGCACCATCACACCCGGCTAATTTTTAGATTTATTGTAGAGACAAGGTCACATCAAGTTGCCCAGGCTGATCTTGAACCCGTGGGCTCAGGCAATCCTCTCACCTCCACCTCCCAAAGTGCTGGGATGACAGGTGTGAGCCACCGTGCCCAGCTCCTGTTTCTTTTAAAAAATTTATTTGACCAGCCTGGACAACACAGTGAGACCTCATCTCTACAAAAAAATCAAAAACTTAATGGGGCATGCATCTGTAGTCCCAGCTACTTGGAGGGCTGAGGCAGAAGGATCACCTGAGCCCAGGAGTTCGAGGCTATAACGAACTGTGATTGTGCTGCTGCACTCCAGCATGGGTGAGAGTGAGATCCTGACTCAAATTTTTTTTTTTTTCATTTGAAACAACCGAAAATACAGAAAAGTTGCAAATACACTACAGAGGATGCCCCCCCAAACCATTTTGAGAATAAATTGCCAGTCTGGTGCTCCGTCATATTTGAATATCATAGTATACGTGTCCTACAAGCAAGTTCAAGACCAGCTAATTTTTTGCTTTATTATAGAGATGAGGTCTTGCCAAGTTCCCAGGCAGGTCTCGAATCCCTGGGCTCAGGCAATCTTCTTACTTCCGCTTCCCAAAATACTGGGATGACAGGCTTGAGCCCTCACACCCGGCAATTTTTCCTTTCTAAAGTGACAGGTCTGCACGTATTATTTTTCAAGTTTTCTAGCAGAGAGAAGGAAAATATGCCCTCTCAATGAAGGATTTTAGGAACCAACTTTCAACAGAATTTCTCTGCAGTTTTATTTTGTCATTAAAAATTCACATTCGACTCCATAATGTAGTGCATTTTAATATAAAGATGAGTTTTCCTTCCAACGAAGTAAACTTGGCAATCCAAAATATTTGCCGTGAATTCATGAACCCCTGGCTCTCCGTTGCATATACCTGGGTTTATGCACGTTCCAGATGGAGAAGCATTCGACAGAATGACTCATTTATTTGGTCCACCCATGCTTACTGAGAAGTTTCCTTGTTTTAGGCTTGGGACAACGTGCTGAGCATACTCGAGGGTGTGAGACAGGCCTTGCTTTTAGGAGCTCAGTCTAGTGGTTACGACAGGCTTGCTTGGCCTGCTTATAGTCAAAGAAAGAAGCCCTATAATGACCACGAAGATGTGTCCTGAGCCCTGGTGTGGGGCGTAGAATACAGAATATACTAAGTGGACTTAGTTTTCCTGGCATATGTTTCGCTAGAGTTTAAAGAGATAAAGAGAGAACTGCATAGAGTGCTTTGGGGTCCCTGAGCAAATAATCCTGTCTGGCCTCATCTAGGAAGGCTTCCTGGAGGAGGTGACATTTCAGAGAAATCTTGATGGATGCATATAATGACCACAATAATCAAACTATTTGAAAAAGTAATAATTGCTAACATTTACCTAGGGCATACCATATGCCAGACAATTTTGTGTGTGTGTGTGTGTGTGTGTGTGTGTGTGTGTGTGTGTGTGTCTCACTCTGTTGTTGCTAGGGCTAGAGTGCAGTGGCATGCTCACAGCCACCGCAGACTCAACCTGCTGGGCTCAGGCGATCCTTCTGCCTCAGCCTTCCAAGTAGCCGGAATTACAGGCACATGCCACCACTCCTGGCTAATTTTTGATTTTTTGTAGCGACAAGGTCTCACCAAGTTGCCCAGGCTGGTCTCAAATGCCTGGGCTCAGGCAATCCTCTTGCCTCAGCCTCCCAAAGTGCTGGGATTACAGACTTGAGCCACTGCTCCCAGTCAATATTCTAAACTTTCTGTGTGTACTAAGTCATTCAATTTTTAGACCAGCCCATGAGTTAGATATTGTTTTATTGATTCAATCATTTATTCATTCAATGAATATTTATTGAACAGCTCCTGTATTTTATGGTCGGAAAAACTGAGAGTACCAGCAGAGAGGTTAAATAACTTACGTGGGGCCACACAGATAGTGAGATTTTTAATTTTTAGTTTATTTTTTTTCTATCCTGAGCTTTTACTCATTTTTTTTTTTTTTTAGTTTGGAGTCTCACTTTGTCGCCCAGACTGGAGTGCAGTGGCATGCTCCCGGCCACCGCAGCCTCAACCTGCTGGACTCTGGCGATCCTTCCCCCTCAGCCTTCCAAGTAGCTGGAACTGCAGGCGCGCACTACCACGCCCGGCTAATTTTTGATTTATTGTAGAGATGAGGTGTCACCAAGTTGCCCAGGAGGGTCTCAAACCCGTGGGCTCAGGCAATCCACTCACCTCAGCCTCCCAAAGGCACGGGATTACAGGCTGAGCCATCGAGCCCGGCTTACTAATTTTTTTAAATGGAGTTTTCAGCTAATTAAGAAGTGTCTGTTCCTGTCTTTCGTCTACTTTTTAATGGGACTGTTTGCTTTAATCCCAGCACATTAGGAGGCCGAGGCGAGAGGATTGCTTGAGCCCAGGCATTCAAGACTAGACTGGGCAACATAACGAGACCTCATCTCTACAAAAAATTTTACAAATTAGCTGGTTATGGTGGCGCACCTGTAGTCTCAGTTTCTTGGGAGGCTGAGGCTGGAGTATTGCGTAAGCCCAGGAGGTCGAGGCTGTGTGGTGAGCAGTGATCCTGCTACTGCACTCCAGCCTGGGCAACAGAGTGAGAACCTGACTCAAAAAAATAATAATAATAAACAAAACGAGTTTCCTTCTTTGCTGAGGAGTAAGCAAACTTCACAAATAAAGGAAATTCGTTTATTATCTTGTGACAAAGCTACTTGTTAGCTAGATTCAAAGCACACACTGGAGATACCATCATGAATAAGAGAGAGAGAATTCCCTGATGGCCAAGAGCTGACAAGCTCTTGGGCAGACAGAGCAGAGACAATTAAATAAGATACATAATATGCCATGTGGTGGTGATAAGTTGTTGTTAGGAAAGGAAGATGTTAGATCAGTGATTTGGTGCTGCCAGAAGGATGCAAAGAATTGCACAGAAGTTAGATTGGAAAACACAGTTTATTTAGAAAGTAAATTAGTAGCCAGGCATGGTAGCATGCGCCTGTGGTTCCAACTACTTGGAAGGCTGAGGCAGAAGGATCGCTGTAGCCCAGCAGGTTGAGGCTGCAGTGGCCGGGGACACGCCACTGCATTCCAGCCTGGGCAAAGGAGTGAGACTCCAGCTAAAAAAAAAGAAAGAAAGAAAGTAAATTAGAAAGAGAGGAGAATTCACCTCCCCAAGACAGGAGCGGCAGCCAAAGCTTAAAGAGAAGCATGGCGGCCGCCGCTTGAGGATGAATGCTTTTTAAACCTTCCCTTTGATGGGAGCAGGTCATTAAGGTGATTGGGTGGTGGTCTATTTTATCACGAAGGGGCAGGTAAGCACAGATACTGATATCACGATGATGGACGGCAGGCAGGTGGGTGGCCAGTCACTTAACTGCTGCCACGGTGATGGGATCTATCTGTGACACGAAGGTCATGGAGGGTTGGTCCCAATAGATTAGGTTAGCTCGGTTCTCTTATGGTTGGAGGCAATTACTTGGTACAGAAAAGCTAATTAAGAAGTGTCTGTTCCTGTCTTTTGCCTACTTTTTAATGGGGCTGTTTGCTTTTTCCTGTCAGCACGTTTGAGTTCCTGGATGTTAAGCCTTTGTCAGATATACAGTCAGCCTATCTTTCCCATTCTATGGGCTATCAGCAAAACACCTTAAGCATAAACATGTAATTGGAATCGCCAGTAAAGTTGACTGCAAAACCATACGCAGAGGTTTAAATGTTCCAACTGTTCTTTCTACTGGCAACTTAAGCCCATCTGAAAAATCTGGTAGTATACAGATAAAGTTTACTATATACATGTTTATTTTTGTTCTGTGTTGTTTCCCAAGTGGCAAACATGTAGACTCTCCCTGTAGAAACTGCCATCTTGAAAAGAACTCTTGTCTACAAATAAACTTGTGGGTTCAAGTTTGAAGTAGTAGACAGGGGTTAAATCATGAGGGTGCTCATGGGCCATGATGAGTACATTGGCATCACCCGAGCATGATGAAGTAGCCACTGAAGACAGCAACATGGTCAGAGTTTCATTTGAGATCATTGTGCTGCATGGAGGTGAATTTTAAAGAAACAAGCTCACTAATCCTGAATTGGACCCCACATCTTTAAAATAAAATATATATACATAAAAAAAATTTTTTTAAATAAAAAATAATAAGCCGGGCTCGGTGGCTCAGCCTGCAATCCCAGCGCTTTGGGAGGCTGAGGTGAGTGGATTGCCTGAGCTCGCGGGTTCGAGACCCGCCTGGGCAACGTGGTGAGACCTCATCTCTACAGTAAATAAAAAAATTAGCCAGGCGTGGTAGTGTGTGCCTGTAGTTCCAGCTACTTGGAAGGTTGAGGGGGAAGGATCGCCGGAGCCCAGCAGGTCGAGGCTACGTGGCCGGGAGCGGCCACTGCACTCCAGTCTGGGTGACAGAGTGAGACTCTGACTCAAAAAAAAAAAAACGAAAACAAAAACAAAAAAAAATTAAAAATAAGAAAAGCTAATTAGTACAAAACAAGCTGGGGAGGGGGTTGTAAGGCAATGAATTGATCATTCTTAGCTACGCCTAAGAAGCTGTTTCTGTCCTTGGCTAGTGATTAGAGGGTACATTAAAGTGAACGGCTAGAAAACCACAACAAAGCTAAGCAATATTAAAATGGCTGCTCTTTGGCTATATGGAATCCATATTGGCCTTTTGTTCTTTCAGTTGTTATGGGAGAAAATAAGACAAGAACCAGAGAGAGGAAGGGAGGGAGGGAAAGAGAGGCCAGCAGAGAGTGTGTGTATGGGGGGAGGGTGCTATAATGTTTTACAGTGTGGGAGGTAAAGGTTTTGTGAAGGTGACCTTTGAGCAAAGACCTGAAGGAGGTAAGAGAGCGACCACATGAATATTTGAGGAAACGGTGTTCCGAGAAGGGACAACAGCACAAAGGGCTTGAGGCTGGAGCCTGCCTGGCATGTTTGAGGAACCGCAAAGAGACCAGTGTGACTGAAGCAGAGGGAACCGGGGAGAATTGAGAAGAAAGTCAGAGAAAGCCAGGCACAGTGGTTCATGCCTGTCACCCAGCACTTTGGGGTGGAGGCGAGAGGATCACCTGATTCCAGGGTCCAAGACCAGCCTGGACAATGGTAGACCTCGTATCTACAATTAATAAAAATATTAGCTAGATGTGGTGGCACGTGCCTGTAGTTCCAGCAACTTGGAAGGCTGAGGCGGAAGGATCGCCGGAGCCCAGCAGGTCGAGGCTGCGGTGGCCGGGAGCGGCCACTGCAGTCCAGTCTGGGCGACAGGTGAGACTCCAATTCAAAAAAAAAAAAAATGTAATGCAAGATGATTTGGGAGTGCTTAAGAGGGAACCCAAACTACGCCAGGAATCTGTCCTGTTTGAGACTGTGCTTCCAGAATCTAGAACAAGTTTCCATGGAACCAGTCTCACTAAAATGTCCTCTTGGAGGTTGCATTAATATATCCCAGGTTGGTTGCGGTGGCTCACACCTGTAATCCCAGCACTTTGGGAGGCCGAGGAGGGAGGACTGCTGGAGCCCAGTTGAAGACCAGCCTGGACAGCATAATATGACCCTGTCTCCACGAAAAAAAAAAAAAAAAGTGGAGCATGGTGATGCTGTAATCTCAGCTACTCGGGAGGCTGAGGTGGGAGGATCCATGGAGCCCAGGAGGTCGAGACTGGTGCATGATTGGGCCACTGCATTCCAGCCTCAGTGACAGAATGAGACCCCGCCTGAAAACAAAATCCCTTTGCCAGGAGTAAGAAGAGGATGCCTGTTTTCCACTCTCCACAGCTTTGTGTTACTGAGTTTTGAATCTTTGCAATCGGACAGGCTGTTATTGTCATGTAATTGATATTTCTTGAATCACAACACTGAGCAACGTTTCCTTTTTTTCTGTGAACTTCCTGGGCATATCTTTTATCCATATGTTTTTTAAAAATTGGGGTCTGTTTTTCTAGCTGAATAGCAAGAGAGCTTTATAAATAAAGGAAATTAATACATCTTCCGCACCACCAGTCTTGAGTATCTCTCTCCAAGTCTGTTGCTTGTCTTTGTACATTATGCCTGACAGGTAATATCAAGTTTCACGTGATTAAATTTGTGTGTGCTGATTAAATGTGTCAATCTTTTCTTTCATGACCTCAGGGGTTGTGCCACACCTAGCAAAGCTCTTGTTATTGTTTTTTTTTTTTTTGAATTGGTGTCTCACTCTGTCGCCCAGACTGGAGTGCAGTGGCCACTCCCGGCCACCGCAGCCTGGACCTGCTGGGCTCCGGCGATCCTTCCGCCTCAGCCTTCCAAGTAGCCGGAATTACAGGCATGCACTACCACACCCAGCTAATTTTTTGATTTTATTGTAGAGATGAGGTCTCGCCTGCCAGATTTTGTTATTCTAAAGTGACGAGGTCACCGTTTTTTCTTTTGTTAAAGTGTCTTTCTTTTTTTTTTTTTTTTTGAGTTGGAGTTTCACTCTGTCGCCCAAACTGGAGTGCAGTGGCTGCTCCGGCCACCGCAGCCTCAACCTGCTGGGCTCTGGCGATCCTTACGCCTCAGCCTTCTGAGTAGCCGGAATTACAGGCATGCACTACCACGCCCAGCTGGTTTTTTGATTTATTGTAGAGATGAGGTCTCGCTGCCCAGGCGGGTCTCGAACCCGCGGCTCAGGCAATCCACTCACCTCAGCCTCCCAAAGGCACGGGATTACAGGCTGAGCCACCGAGCCCAGCTTAAAGTGTCATTTTTGACATTTAAATCTCCAATCCACCTGGACTAGATTGTAGTATTTTAATAAGGATCTAACCCTTTATATCTTTCCAGATGGTTATTCTGCTGTCTTAGTTTTGTGGAGAAAAATCCATCTTTTTATCAATGATCTGAAAGTCCATTGTTATTATATACATTCCCAGATGTAGTACTGGTCTCCCTAACTGGTCCTCTTTAACCATCTATCTGTCTACTTATGGGCTGGCCCCAAACTGTATGAAACTACATCTTAACAATCTGTTTTCATACACAGAAAGTCTGATTTCCTCTTCCTTACTTTTTTTTTCCAGACTTTTTCTGGATCTTTTCATATTTTTATCTTTTGAATTTCAGAATCAATTTGTCTAAGTTTAAAAAGATTTTTTAGTGTTTTAAATAGGGCTGGATTAAATTTATAGATTTGGGGGGAAATTGGATTCAATTTTTTCCTTCCTCCCTCCCTCCTTCCCTTCCTTCCTTCCTTTTTTTTGCAGGGACACATTCTGTGTTGCCCAGGCTGGAGTAAAATGGCACGATCGTAGCTCACCACAGCCTCGACCCCCCGGGCTTAAGCAATCCTCCCACCTCAGCCTCCCAAGTAGCTGAGACTGAGGGTTCATGTGCCATCACGCCTGGCTAAGTTTTGTTGTTGTTGCTGTGGTTTTTTTTTGAGACAAGGGTCTCCCTGTGTTGCCCAGGCTGGTTTTGAACTCTTGGCCTCAAGCAATCCTCCCTCCTCGGTCTTCCAAAATGCTGAGATTACAGGCATGAGCCACCACACCTGGCCTGGATTCCACTTTTTAATATTGAATCTTCCCACCCAAAAGCATTTCTCCAAACGTTTATACCCAGCCCCAGGAGCAGTTTTAAGTTGTCTTGGACTATGCCATTCTTGGACTATTCTCGATAAACTCATTCCAAGATATTTTGATTGTCCTCATTATTATTGCTAGAGTAAATGTAATGGCCTTTTCTCCTGTTTCTTTTCTAAGCCAGTTCTCTCTACATTGACACCCTGTTACTTTGAGAATATCGAGTCTGCAACCCTGGGACTTTGCTGAATCTTCACTCCTGATAGTTTCTGGCTTGATTCTCTTTCCAGGTACACAATCATATCACCTCTAAATAATAGTCACACCTTTTCCTTGCTAATATTCATGCTTTTAATTCTTTATTTGATGTAATTACATGAGTCAAGCTCTTTGAATCTGGGTCCAACACTCAAGGTTTCTGCTCTCTGGCACAGAGCCTGGGACCTCTGTCCATCTTGAAATGCTCAGTCTACCTTACTCCAGCCCATAACAATTATAGCCAAAGTGTTCTGCCATGAGAGGTGTCACCCCTGTTCCTCAAGCTTGAGGGCATCACTACATTGGGAGCTACTTTGAAGGGGTCTCTCTCTGCGAGTACTCCCAAATATCCCCATTCCAATGAATAGAAACACAACCACCATATTATGGAGGTTGACATGCATTGTGAAAAGCCTTATACTGTGTACTGCAGGGCACAGTGGTTCATGCCTACAATTCTAGCACTTTGTGAGGCTAAGGCAGGAGGATCACTTGAGGTTAGGAGTTTGAGACTAGCCTAGAAAACATAGTGAGGCCTCGTCTCTACAAAAAATCCAAGCATTAGTTAGGTGTGGTGGCGTATGCCTGTAGTCCCAGCTACTCAGGAGACTGAGGTGGGAGGATTGCTTGAGCCCAGGAGTTCGAGGCTGTAGTGAGCTATGAACATACCACTGTACTCTAGCCTGAGCAACAGCAAGATCCTGTCCTGAAAGAAAGAAGGGGGAGGGGAGAGAGAGAGAGAGAGAGAAGAGAGGCTTTACACTCTGCTGAGTAGCATATTAAAATTAAATAAGGCTTCCGGGTAAATTCAAGTTAGGACAGGTCACCCCAAAACCATGCAACCACTTCCAAACCTTTGGTGGTTTTTTAAATGTCTGAAAATTCTTTGACACTCTCCTCACTAAAAGGCGGAATCTGCCCGGGCGCAGTAGTTCACATCTGTAATCCCAGCAATTTGAGAGGCCAAGGCGGGAGGATTGCTTGAGCCCAGAAGCTCAAGGTCAGCCTGGGCACCATAGTGAGATCTCATCTCTACAAAAATAAAAAAATTAATCGGGCATTATAGCATGCATTTGTAGTCCCAGCTACTCAGGAGGCTAAGACGGAAGGATCATCTGAGCCAGGGAGGTTGCGGCTGTGGTGAGCCAAGATCGTGCCAGTGCACTCCAGCCTGTGTAACAGAATGAGCCCCTGACACAAAAATATACAAATAAACAACAAACAAAAAAGGCGGAGTCTAATTCCCCTAATCTTCCAAGAGGGCCGGCCTTAGTGATCCACTG
Organism: Cephalopachus bancanus; assembly: GCA_027257055.1. NCBI lineage: Eukaryota > Metazoa > Chordata > Mammalia > Primates > Tarsiidae > Cephalopachus > Cephalopachus bancanus. The sequence goes on along the minus strand of JAPVLO010001038.1, from coordinate 365,122 downwards.
GTAATCAACACAATGTGACAAGAGTGGTGTTATGTGGTTTCCACGGCGAGGTCGTGCCTGGGATGCTTGTCCTTGCTACCCAGCCACCATGCTGTCAGAAAGCCCAAGCCTCATAGAGAGGCCACGTTCTAGGCTCTGCCCCAGCTGAGGTCCCAGCTGACAGCCAGCACTGACCACCAGACATGTGACAGATGAATGAGCCTTCCAACGGTTCCAGTCCCGGCCACTGAGCCACCCCAGCAGACGCTGCCTGGTGCTGAGTGAGCCAGCCTGCTGTGCCCTACTCAGCTTGCATATTTGCAAGCAAAAGAAATGTGGTGTTAAGCCACAACATTTTGTGGTGGTTTGTTAGACAACTGTAAAAGCTGGACCAGATCCTAGTAAAAATGCTAACATAGTTTTCTTTCTTTCCTTCCCTCCTTCCCACCCTCCCTCCCTTCCTTCCTTCCTTTTGAGTCAGGGTCCCACTCTGTTGCCCAGGCTGGAGTACAGAGGCCCAATCATGGCTCACCTCAGCCTCGACTCCTGGGCTCAGGCGATCCTTCCACCTCAGCCTCTCGAGTAGCTGGGACTACAGGTGTGTGCCACCACCACGTCTGGCTAACTTTTTAAATTTTATTTATTTTTATTTTTTGTAGAGATGAAGTCTCGCTGTGTTGCTCAGGCTGATCTTGAACTCCTGATCTCAAGCAATCCTCCTGCCTCAGCCTCCCAAAGTGCTGGGATTAAAGGCATGAGCCACTGTGCCCCGCCCAGATTTTTTGTAAGTGCATGTTAAATACACAATACATAAAGAATGTTCCAGTAATTTGTAAAAGGTGTAACGGAAGGCGGTGTAAAAAAGGTTGAGTCTGCCGAGTTATGGAGACAAGAGCCAAAAATGAAGAGAATTTCTTGGTGAGTACCTAGGACAGCCAGGGCCAATGGAGCCAAGAGGCAGAGCTCTAGGTATGGCCAGCGCCTTCCGGCACCTTGCTAGGCTCCACTGCCTCTTGCTGTGTTTAGCTGTGGTATATGCCTGACATCCAGCTCTATTCATTACATTAATATGCAGGGGGAGGGCCGGGCTCAGTGGCTCAAACTTGTAATCCCAGCACTTTGGGAGGCCAAGGTGAGAGGGTTGCCTGAGCTCAGGGGTTCGAGACCATCCTGGGCAACTTGGCGAGATCTCATCTCTACAATAAATCAAAAATCAGCTGGGCATGGTAGCGCATACCTGTAGTTCCAGCTACTTGGAAGGCTGAGGTGAAGGATCATCTGAGCCCAGCAGGTCGACGCTGGGGTGGCCATGAGCATGCCACTGCCCTCCAGCCTGGGCGATGGAGTGAGACTCTGACTCAAAAAAAAAAAAATGTGGCGGAGAAGCCATGGGGATCCCTCATCACACAGCCATGACTTCCTGTGTCACAACTGTGCATAAGGTCCTCTGTGAATCAGAAACTTCCAGTGAAGGACAATCGACTGATATCTCATTGTGGGCTTTGTTTGTTTGTTTTGTTTTGTTTTTGAGTCAAGGTCTCACTCTGTCGCCCAGGCTGGAGTGCAGTGGCATTCATGGCTCACTGAAACCTCAACCTCCTGGGCTCAGGAGATCTTCCCACCTCAGTCTCCTGAATAGCTGGGACTACAGGTGCACACCACCACACCCAGTTAATTTTTTAATTTTTTTTGTAGAGATGAGTTCTCACTATGTTGCCTAGATTGGTTTTGAACTTATGAGCTCAAGCAATCCTCTCATCGTGGCCTCCCAAAGTGCTGGGATTATAGGCGTGAGCCATCGCGCCTGGCCTGTTTTAGACTTCTGACCTCTGTAACAATAAGAGGAAAAAAATTGATGTTCTTTTAAGCTACTGAGATTGTAGTAATTTGTTATAGCAGTCAGAGGAAACTAATACACTCCCCGGCTCTGTTGCCCACAGCGAGGGTCTCTGCGTGCATGGGAGTTGATACCCCAGCAGGCACAACCAAGCTCCATTCTCACTCACCTCAAACGACTGGTCGTCTGTCAGCCCTGAGGCCTGGAGTTATGCGCAGCAATGGCGCCATTCACCTGGGGAAGATCCCCACACAGGACGGGGAATTGGACTCAGGTCGCTTGGGCAAAGAATGCTGGGCCCTGGTACCCAGAATCTGGTCTAGAAGTGGGAGGTAGAGGCTGCAGGTGGCACATGTCCCTGGCTGGAGCGCATGGCTCTGAACAGAGGGCTGAAATCCTGGGTCTGAAGACAACATCAGACTTGAAATACATTCTGGAGGCCAGACCAACAGAATTTGCTAATGAATTGATGGGGGAGGAGAGTTGGGAAAGGTAGGATAAGAATGAAAAATGGGCCAGATGTGGCGCCTCACACCTGTAATCCAGCACTTTGGGAGGCTGAGGCAGGAGGATTGATTGAGCCCAGGAGTTCAAGACCAGCCTCGGCAACATAACAAGACCACTTCTCTACAAAAAAAAAAAAAATTAGCTGTGTTTGGTGGCATATGCATGTAGACCCAGCTACTTGGGAGACTGAGGTGGGAGGATCGCCTGAGCCTGGAAGGTGGAGGCTGTGGAGAATCATGATTGTGCCACTGCACTCCACCCTAAGTGATAGAGTGAGATCCCAACTAAAAAAAATAATAAAAAATTTAAAAGACTCCAAAAATAAAATTATAATATAACTCAGAAATTCCACTTCTAGATGCCTAGCCAAGAGAACTGAAAACTGGCATTCATACAAATCCTTGTCTGTGAAGGTTCCTGGCAGCTCTATTCACAATATTCAAAAGGTGGACACAACCCAAATGTCCACTGATGGATGAGCAGATAAAATGTGGTGCATTTGTACAATGGAATATATATCTATATATTTTTTTAATTTAGCAGACTTTAATTAAGCAAAGAGCAATTTATGATTTGGGCAGCCCCCAGAGCCAGAATAAGTTCAGTGTGACTGCAGGACTGTCACATGTCCAGTAAATTTTTTGGACAGAAAAAGAAAAGTGATTTACAGAAAATTGAAGTGAGGTATGGAAACAGCTGGATTGGTTACAGTTGGGCATTTATTTTATTTTATTTTATTTTGAGTCGGAGTTCACTCCATTGCCCACACTGGAGGGCAGTGGCACACTTCCGGTCACTGCAGCCTCGACCCACTGGGCTCCAGCGATCCTTCCGTCTCAGCCTTCCAATTAGCCAGAACTACAGGCATGCGCCACCACATCCGGCTAATTTTTTTATTTATTGTAGAGATGAGATCTCGCCAAGTTGCCCAGGCAGGTCTCGAACCCGCGGGCTCAGGCAATCCACTCGCCTCGGGATTATAGACTGAGCCACTGAGCCCGGCCTATCTTATTCTTTTTTTTTTTCCTCTTTATTTTATTTTAAAGATGTGGGGTAGATGTGGTCTGTGTGCAGGTGAAGTTTGGGCCTCTCACTGGTCCTCACTTCCCCTGGTTTAGGATCAGGTACCCTTAGTGATGCCATGTGCACTCCCCGCAACCCCTCCGCTCCCGGCAGTGTCCCACAGCTGTTGATCCCTTTCTTGTAGTATTGTGATAAATGTCCAGGACCCACTTATGAGTGAACAACGGAACACTATTTGACCACAAAAAAGAGAGAAGCGCTGACACATGCTCCAACATGATGAGTCTTGAAAGCATGCTAAGTGAAAGAAGCCAGCCACAAAAGACCACAAACTGCATGGTTCCATTTACATGAAAAGTCCAGAGCAGGCAAATCCATAGAAACATCAAGTAGATTAGTGGTTGCCAGGGACTGGGGGATGGAGGGATGCAGAGTGACTATTCAATGGGTCGGAGTTTCCTTTGGGAGGGATGACAATGTCTTGGAACTAGATCGAAGTGATGATTGCGCAACACTGTGAATGTACTAAATGCTGCATATGAACGCTTTTTTTTTGAATCGGAGACTCACTCTGTTGCCCAGGCTAGAGTGCAGTGGCATGCTCATGACCACTGCAGCTTCGACCTGCTGGGCTCAGGCAATCCTTCCACTTCAGCCTTCCAAGTTGCTAGAACTATGGATGTGCGCTGCCATGGCCAGTTTTTTTTTTTTTTTTTTTTTTTGGAGTCAGAGTCTCACCGTCACCCAGGCTGGAGTGCAGTGGCACGCTCATGGCCACCGCAGCCTCAACTTACTGGACTCAGGCAATCCTTCTGCCTCAGCCTTCCAAGTAGCTGGAACCACAGGCACGTGCCACCACGCCTGGCTAATTTTTTCAATTATCGTAGAGCTGAGGTCTCACCAAGTTGCCCGGTTTGGGCTCAGGCAATCCTCTCGCCTCAGCCTCCCAAAGTGCAGGGATTACAGGCTTAAGCCACCTCTCCTGGTCTTTTATTTTTTAATTTATTGCAGAGAGGAGGTCTCGCCAAGTTGCCCAGGCTGATCTCACACCCCTGAGCTCAGGCAATCCTCTCACCTCGGCCTCCCAAAGTGCTGGGATTACAGGCTTGAGCCACCACGCCCAGCCATGAGCACTTTTAAATGGTTCTTTTTATATTATGTACATTTCACCTCAATATGAAAACTTGTAATACTCCGTTTTGGCTTCAACCATCAGAATGATGGTGGGTCCATTCACTGGGATGGGAACACTCTAGGGAAGAATGAACCGGGGAGTGGGGAATTCCATGTTGGAGATCTTAAATCTGATACGCTTGGCAGACTTGCAAGCAGAGTTAGCTATGAGCCTGAATTCAGAGGAGAGATGCAGCGGTGGGGATATAAATTTAGCAGTCATGGACACTTGGGAGGTATTTTAAGCCACTGGGCTGGCTGAGATGATCTAGGGAGAGGGTGGGGGGAAAGCAGAGGAGATGGCCCAGGCCACACCCTCCCTCCCCGCTCACAGTGGGTCTGTGTCAGACAGAGGAGGAAAACCAAGGAAAGATAGTGGAGGTGAGGGCAGGGATGGGGGGAGGGGAGGAGCCCAGGAGTGTGTGTGTGTGTTCGAAACACAGAGAGAGTAATAGCAAGAGGGTGGAACTGGACAAAATACCCACTTGTAGAGGATGGTGCTTAGTGGGACATAAACACAATCAAGTTGTGACACATCTGTGTCATGGGATACGGTGCTTGCATAAAAGAAAATAAGGAAGGGGCCAGGCACAGTGGCTCACACCGGTAACCTTAGCACTTTTGGAGACCAACGCAGGAGGATTGCTTGAGCCCAGGCGTATGAGATCAGCCTGGGCAAAATTAGCTGAGCATGATGGGATACGCCTGGCATCCCAGCTACTTGGGAGGCTGAGGCAGAAGGATCGCCTGAGCCCAAGAGACGGAGGCTGCGGTGACCGTGATGGTGCTGCTGCAATCCAGCCTGGACAACAGAGTAAAAGCCCGACCCCCATCCCCCAATAAAAGAGGAAACTAAGGCACAGAGAAGAGAAGCGCCTTCCCCAAGGTCACATGGCTGGTGAGAATTATGGCCGCTTAATTAGCTGGGCGTGGTGGCGCGCCTGTGGTTCCAGCTACTTGGAAGGCTGAGGCGGAAGGATGGCCTGAGCCCAGCGGGTGGAGTCTGCGGTGGTCGTGGGCGTACCACTGCACTCCAGCCCGGGCGACAGTAAGACTCCCATTCAAAAAATTAATTAATTAACTACTAAATAAATAAAATAAGCGTCACGGCCACTTAAAGTCAACAGTTGAACCACGGAACCCACACTCTTAAATTCTATGTCATGATACCGCTCTGCGCTGTGTTCTTGTTTTATGACATTTTATTGTGCAGATGCATTTTATTTTTAGATGCAAGGTTCGCAGGAGAGGATCAGGCTGGGTGGAGGCACTTGGAGGCTTTGACAAGGTGTGGGGGGGAGTCTCCGCATTTGAGGCTTGTGGCGCTGGATTTCCAGTGAGGTCCCGGAGGCTGGCTGTTTGAGTTTATCCTGCTTCGTGGCAGGGAGTGGCTTTCACTCGGGAGGGGACTCGTAAAAGGGAGAGAAGTGTTGTCCCTTCCCCAGTTGACGGTCCATCTGCAAATCCAGCGGTACTCAGGTCCCCCGGGAGCTCTCAGAGTGCAGGATCTGGGGTGGGCGGCCCCCATCTGTCCTTCCAAAGGGCCACCTGGTCCCCTGAGCTAAGCTCTGGGAGCCAAGCACGCCAGGCCAGCTGCAGAGGAGGGAAAGGCCTGGAAGGGTGTTCCCAGGCCTTGGCCAAAAGAAACCAGTTACATTCCAGGAACCAGAGCCCAGAGGCTCCTGTGGGGAGCTGAGGGGCTGGAGGGAAGGCAGAATCCAGAATTGTTGGGGCCTCTGAAGCTGTGGGGGCGTCTGGCTTTGGGCACCAGATCCAGCAGGCTCTGTCGCCCCCCCCCCCTCACCACATTATTTGGAGACCGAATAACGGCTCCCAAAAACAGCCGTGTCCTAATCCCTGGAACCTGTAAATACATGACCTCATGTGGCAAAAGGGACTTCGTAGATGTGGTCGCATTAGGGGTCTTGTGATGGGAAGATTATTTTGGATTATCTGAGTGGGACCAATGTCATCAGGAGCGACCTTATAAAGAAAAGCGAGGCCCGGTATGGTAGCTCACGCCTGTAATTCCAGCACTTTGAGAGGCTGAGGCAGGAGGATTGCTTGAGTCCAGGAGTTTGAAACCAGCCTGGGCCACATTATGAGGCCTCATGTTTACAAAAAAAAAAAAAAGAATTAGCTGGGCATGGTGGCGACGCCTGTAGTCCCAGCTACACAGGAGGCAGGAGGATCAGAGTTTGGGAATTCAAGAAAGGGCTTCAGAGCCAAGGAATGCAGATGGCCTCTGTAAACTGGAAAGGCAAGGAAACAAATTCTTCCCCAGAACTCCAGAAGGAACTCAGCCCTGCTGGCCCATTTTAGACTTGTGACCTCCAGAACTGTCAGACAATATGGCTTAAGCCACTTAGTTTAGTCATTTGTTACAGCAACAGAAACTTGATGCAGCTAGTTTTTTCATCTCCCTGGGCCTCAGTTTCTGAATCTGTAAATTGGGGATAATTGGGAATCATCACAGCATTGTAATGAGGGCTTGCTGCAAGCATACATTGAAAGTGATGGTGGCCGGCATACAGCAAGCACTCAAGAAACATTCATAGCCGGGCTCGGTGGCTCAACCTGTAATCCTGTGCCTTGGGAGGCTGAGGTGAGTGGATTGCCTGAGCCCGCGGGTTTGAGACCCACCTGGGCAACTTGGTGAGACCTCATCTCTACAATAAATCAAAAAATTAGCCGGGCGTGGTAGCGCGCGCCTGTAGTTCCAGCTACTTGGAAGGCTGAGGCGGAAAGATCGCCGGAGCCCAGCAGGTTGAGGCTGCGGTGGCTAGGAGCGGCCACTGCTCTCCAGTCTGGGTGACAGAGTGAGACTCTAACTCAAAAAAAAAGACTTTTTTTCTTCCCAAGAAAAACAAATGTGAAGTTCATCAAAGTCTCAATGGTTATGCTCTCTTTGGTGTAAACTTATTTATTTACATATATATATATGTACACAAACATGTACACACGCATATATAAACACACATACATGAATATATACACACATATGCAAACACATTTACACATGTAAAAATACATATACACAAATACATACACGCACATATATACACAAATACATACACATGTAGACACATATAAACACATATACACCAAAACATACATCTATACACACATGTAAATATACAAGTACATATATGTATGCGCACATATAAAAACACATATACACAAATGCCTACATATATACACATATAAATACCTAAACATGAATACATATAAATACACAAATACATAATACATACACACATGTATGCAAATGCATACATATATGCATATAAACACACATATACACACATACACAACTAAACACGCAAATACGTACACATACACAAATACATACATATATACACACATAAACATGCAAATACATATATAAAATAACATACATTACATATATACATACATAAAACACACATATATGTCATACTTACATACATACATAAATACATAAACAGATGTACATATCCACCCACACATATACATATAAAGGCACACACATACATATACCCACATATATTAGACACATAGACATGTAGATACAAACTTAGACATGTACATGCAAATTTGTGAAATATACATATTCACACGTACATACACATATATACATCGATATGCACATATAGAGATTGCTGAAATATACAGAAACATTTTTTCTGTTTTGGAAGGAAAGATGAGAACTTGCCACGGTTCTGGCTTTGGGGGATGGGCGGGGACACTTTCTATTTACAATTCTGTGCTGTTTGACTGTCAAACGCTTCGCATCTCTTATTTTAAAATGTCGACAGGGGCTATTTTGGCAGTGAGATGATGGGTCGTTTCTTGTTTTCTTCTTTATATGACTCCTTATTAAATAAAGATGAAACCACGGCAACCTAAAAATAAAATGTGCTGGAAGCCAAGACCACATTATAGGCTCCAGCCACAGTCATTCTTTTTTTCTTTATTTTTCCTTACTCCTTTTTATCCAGGTGCAGCATAAAGCTTTCATTTAATCTGATTTGCTCTTGCAAATTCATCTCTGAATGAGACACTCACAGCCCTACTTGCTTCTCCCAGCCTGGGCACGTCCAGGCATGTGAGACGGCCCAGGCCGGCAGCTGCATGGTCACATTCCTCAGGCCTCAAGAGACGACAGGGGCATCTGCCAAGGGTGCATTCAGCCTTAGGGACACAAGAGCTTTATAACAATATGCAATTGTGCAATGAGTTTGAACACAAGGGTTTGCTGTTCTAGATGGCATCACAGTGCCAAGTTCAGGGTATTTCCCTTATGACTTTTTCATGAATGACACAAAATGAGAAGAGTTTTGCCATTCCACTCAGAAACATTAAAAGATTCCTCCGCCAACCCCGCCCCCTTTGACTCCTTCTGGATCTGTGTAACCAAGATTAGAACAGGCAGCGGCTAAAAGCTGTGGCTGGGTCACTCGAGCCAGGACATTCCTGAAAAGAAAGTGAGATCAGCTCATTCAACAGTCTACAAAAGAAATACAATAATTTAAAAGTTTTGGAAATAGAAAAAAGGAACACATCAGTGAAATGATTTCAAATATAGGCATTCATAGTTTGTCTTTTTATTTTCTTTATGAGTTTCTGATCTCATAAAGATATTTTATTTTACTTTATTAAATTGTGGTCTCATTTTGTCACCCAGACTGGAATACAGTGGCACTGTCACAGCTCACCACAGCCTCAGCCTCCTGGGCTCAGGTGATCCTTCGATCTTAGCCTCCCAAGTAGCCTTTACCACAGGTACACACCACCACACCTGGTCCATTTTAAAAATGTTTTATAGAGACGGAGTCTCACTATGTTGCCTAGGCTGGTCTTGAACTCCTGGGCTCAACCAATCCTCTCACCTCAGCCACCCAAAGTGCTGGGATTACAGATGTGAGCTACTGTGCTCAACCCATATACAAGCTTTAAAATTCAAATGTGATGCTTGATGCTTGCTCTTCCTAGCTTCTGAGTTTAGTTTTCCTGTTTACAAAGATATCACCCCCCCCTTTTTAGAGTATATATTAATTCACCATTTTTGGAGCATTTGATGGCTTCATGGTTTGCATTTAAATCTTGGATCCATCCGGAATATTTTGGTGAAAGGAACACAGAAATATCCAGCTCTTATTCTCTCACACTCCAAAGAAACATTTGGGCGCTTGATCCTTCTCTTGTCTGCTGGTTTTCAAGACTGTCTGCATCAAAACTGAAAATTCCTCATTTGTGGGCAACAGACCATCAGAGAAATATTATAGACTTATAATGCATTTTCATGCCCAATAGGGCATACTGCTGCCTTATGTCTCTTTTTCTGGGTTTCTTTCATATGGTAACAATTTTTCAACTGTTCATCTTCCATCAATTTTTTTTTTTTTGAGTTGGAGTCTCACTCTGTCGCCCAGACTGGAGTGCAGTGACCACAGCCTCGACCAACTGGGCTCCGGGGATCCTTCCACCCCAGCCTTCCAAGTAGCTGGAACTACAGGCACGCGTTACCACGCCCAACTAATTTTTGATTTATTATAGAGACAAGGTCTCACCATGTTGCCCAGGCTGGACAAAGAGGTAGTGGGGAGATTAAGTTTTATAGTTGGCTAGGTGCAGTGGCTCACGCCTGTAATCCCAGCACTTTGGAAAGCCAAGGCAAGAGGGTTGCTTGAGCCCAGGGGTCCGAGACCAGCATGAGCAAGACCTCATCTCTACAAACAAATCAAAACATTAGCCAAGTGTGGTGGCATGCACCTCTAGTCCCAGCTACTTGAGAGGCTGAGGTGGAAGGATCGCCTGAGCCCAGGGAGGTCAAGGCTACGGGGAGCCATGATTATGCCACTGCACCCCAGCTTGGGCTACAGAGGGAGGCTCAGACTCAAAAACGAAAAAAAGAAAAAAGACCAGGCGTGGTGGCTCATGCCTATAATCCCAGCACTTTGGGAGGCTGAGGTGAGAGGATTGCCTGAGCTCACGGGTTCGAGACCAGCCTGGGCAACTTGGCAGGTTCTTGTCTCCATAACAAATCCAAAAAAAAAAAAATTAGCCAGGCGTGGTGGCACATACCTGTAGTTCCAGCTACTTGGAAGGCTGAGGCGGAAGGATCGCCTGAACCCAGCAGGTCGAGGCTGCGGTGGCCATGAGCGTGCCACTGCCCTCCAACCCAGGCAACAGAGTGAGACTCCAACTTAAAAAAAAAAAAGAATAGTTGTATCGTGAAGGGACTCACGTGATCAGCAGCTGTGCACACGTTGCCTCGCCTGAATGTCAAAGTCACCGGGAGGTGCCCTGCCGATATCCCCCCAGCACAAGACCACGCCCTTGTCTGTTACACATTCACTGGTTTTTATGGAACCATTACACAGGGAATTGGAGTTTTTCCACAGCAGCCGTGCCCAGGTTTACTTGTCATTGGAACCAAGCGTGACAAGGCATGTGCTTTGCAGAAATAGTTGGTAGGGTTTTTCAGGCGTGGACATGCCCATGCTCCCAAATTTTTAAAAACTAACCAGCACAGGCAGGGATACACCTTCCAACACAAGGACGTTCTGTAAAGTGTGCAAATATTTGTCCAGAAATGGCAGGAGACGCTTCCAAGAACAGCAGAAAAATCTGGTTAACTTAGCAATGGTGGTGAATGCGGTTTGGGGGAAATTTCGCTTTTTAAAATTTTTTAAATGCAGTCTTGTTTTTTTAATGTAAAGGTGCGTAGAGAAAATGAAAAATGTCGTTCTATTGTTCCACATCAGCTTTCTTTTTTTTTTTTTTTTGAGTTGGAGTTTGACTCTGTCGCCCACACTGGAGTGCAATGGCCGCTCCCGGCCACCGCAGCCTCGGCCTGCTGGGCCCCAGCGATTCTTCCGCCTCAGCCTTCCAAGCAGCTGGAACTACAGGCGCACGCTACCACGCCCGGCTAATTTTTGATTTATTGTAGAGATGGGGGTCTCGCCGAGTTTCCCAGGTGGGCCTCGAACCCGCGGGCTCAGGCAATCCACTCACCTCGGCCTCCCAAAGTCCTGGGATTACAGTCTGAGCCACTAAGCCCAGCTCCATATCAGCTTTCTTAAAAAAAATAATACGTTACAAAGCTTGAGAGTTTCAGGTGGGGACGTAATAAAGTTCTCAACTCTTACACTTTCATTTTATAAAATTTTGGTTCAGCTGGTGTTTATTTTGATATAAGGAATGGGTTGTCCCCTCAATGGTTAGCTTGTTGTCCCAACACCATCTTCTTTTTCTTTTTTTGAGTTGGAGTCTCACTCTGCTGATCGGTCTGGAGTGCAGTGGCATGTTAATGGCCACCGCAGCCTTGACCTGCTGGGCTCAGGTGTTCCTCCCACCTCAGCCTCCCAAGTAGCTGGAACTACAGGAGTGCACCACTATGCCCAACTAGTTTTTTTATTTATTGTAGGAATGCCAAGTTGCCCATGCTGGTCTCAAGCCCCTGGACTCAGGCAATTCTCTCGCCTCCGCCTCCCAAAGTGCTGGGATTACAGGTGTGAACCACTGCGCCCAGCTCATTTTCTTTTCTTTGAGTGGGGGTCTCACTCTGTGGTCCAGGCTAGAGTGCAGTGGCACATTCACAGTTCACCACAGCCTCAACCTCCTGGACTCAGGCAAGACTCCCAGCTCAACCTCCCAAGTAGCTGGCACTACAGGTGCACACTACCACACCTGGCTAATTCTTTTGGGTTTTTTGTAGCAACGGGATCTTGCTGTGTTGTCCAGGTTTGGTCTCGAACCCCCGGGCTCGAGCAATCCTCCTGCTTCAGCTTTCCAAAGTGCAGGGATTACAGGCATGAGCCACTGTGCCCGGCCCCAACCCCATTTTCCGAACAATTCATCTTTTCTGTGCATTTTTGAAACCACACCTGTAAACTGTATTTGATATTGATGCAGCTATTATGTTCCTACACTTAATATTCTCCTTTTCTTCAGTCTATACCAAACTGTTTTAACTATTGCAGATTCATAATATATTTTATTATTTATCAAAGCCAATCCCCTTTTGTTATTTACTAGCTCTGTTTTCTGGTTGATTATTTATTTAAGACTTCCCCCTCCCTGTTCTCACACATTGACCGTTTTTTGAAGCAGTACTCATAGAAAATGTTTTAGTTAAGCACACACAAAATCTGGACAAAGCAGAGGCAGGAAATTTTTGCTTCAGAATTTTTTTGATCTTGAACATTCTTTACATGCTCACACTTCTTATCTAAGAGTAAAAGTCAGAGGAGAAACACCAAGAACCGTCCTCCAGCACAGAAGTGGTCTATAATCATCAACATTGGCTACACGTGTGCTGTCATTCCAGCACATTCCCACTGAGGCTGGAGCCCGCAGCTCTGTTTTACTTGAGCATGACCGGACGTGTACATTCCTGTCTCTTTTCCAATTCTGTAAGAATGGATAAGCCCAGGCTGGAATTTTGAAAATTGACCCTTGGGAGCCTAAGCATTCTCCTAATCAAAACGTATTCATTGAAAAAAATCAAATAAATTAGCTGGATGTGGTATCACACGCCTGTAGATCCAGCTACTTGGGAGGCTGAGGCGGAAGGATCGCCAGAGCCTAGCAAGTAGACGCTGAGGTGACCGTGAGTGTGCCACTGCATCCCAGCCTGGACAACGAAGTGGGACCCCAACTCAAAAAAACCCACAAAACTCAAATATACATCTGCTGGGTGTGGTGGCTCATGCCTAGCATCCCACCACTTTGGGAGGCCGAGACAGGAGGATCACTTGAGCCCAGGAGTTCGAGGCCAGCCTGGGCAACATAGCAAGAACCTGTCTCGACAAAAAAAAAAATTAAATTAAATCAGAAAAATTAACCTGGCATGATGGCACTTGCCTGTGGTCCAACCTACTTGGGAGGCTGAGGCAGAAGGATCACTTGACACCAGGAAGTCAAAGCTGTGGTGAGCCATGATTGTGCCACCGCACTCCAGCTTGGGTGACAAAGTGAGACTCCAATTCAAAAAACAAACAGAAAACTCATACAAAAGAATTTTTTTTAACCTCAAATATACATCTAAAATCAACAGGAAAAGCTTTCTTCCAAGTTCTGCAACAGAACGAATTTGCCCGGCAGCAAAAGTAATGTGATTTCCACATAAAACAGGTGTCTGGCTTTGAGGTTCAAAAAAAAAAAACCACAGGGAAAAATATAGAGAAGAACCTTCACCCTATGCCCCCCAAAAGGTCCCCACTGCCAGATCATTTACTACTTTTTAAAAACTGAAATAAAGACTGGGAGTAGCGCCCATCTGTAATCCCAGCACTTTGGGAGGCCGAGGCGGGAGAACTGCTTTGAGTCTAGGAGCGCAAGACCAGCCTGGGCAACACAGCAAGACCTTGTCTCTATTTATTTAAAAAATCTATTTAAAAAATAAGATGAGATCCACATAATATAAAATTCACCACTTAAAAATATATAATTCCGGCTGGGCGCGGTGGCTCAAACTATAATCCCAGCACTTTGGGAGACCGAGGTGAGAGGGATTGCCTAAGTCCGTGGGTTCAAGACCAGCCCAGGCAACTTGGTAAGACCTCGTCTCTGCACAAAATAAAAAATTAGCAGGGCATGGTAGTGTACCCGTAGTTCTGGCTACTTGGAAGGCTGAGGCAGAAGGATCACCGGAGCCTCAAGGCTGCGATGGCTGTGAGCGTGCCATTGCACTCCAGCCTGGGCAACAGAGCGAGACTCCAACTCAAAATTTAAAAAAAAATACAATTCCGTGGCATTTGGTGCATTCACACAACCTCTATCTAATTCCAGGATGTCACCCCAAAAGAACCCATGCCCACCAAGAACTTGCTCCCCTAACCCCCGGCCCCCAGCCCCTGGATACCACTAATCTGCTTTCTGTCTCTATGGATTTGTCTGCTCTGGATACTTCATATGGATAGAATCGTACAATACATTGTTTTTTGTGCCTGGCTTCTTTCACTCAGCGTCGTCCACAGCATAGCATGTCCCAATGCTGCATTCCTGTTTAAAAGAGTGAAATACCAGCCGGGCGTGGTAGCGCATGCCTGTAATTCCGGCTACTCGGAAGGCTGAGGCGGAAGAATCGCCGGAGCCCAGCAGGTCGAGGCTGCGTTGGCCAGGAGCGGCCACTGCACTCCAGTATGGGCAACAGAGTGAGACTCCAACTCAAAAAAAAAAAAAAAGAAAAGAGTGAAATACCAAAATGTAATTATTTAATGGAAAAATCTTAAGCTAAAGTGCAGCCCTTTTGACACTACCTAGTTCCATCATATTTTCTTAACATTGCCTAGCATGCCCTCTAGTCAGGGACAGAACCGGTTTCTCAGAGGTAGCACTTGATAATTATTTCACAACCCCCTCCCCTGCCTGCTTTGTAAACCGAGTTAACCTAATCAGGTCTTCGTGACCTTCATGTCACAGACAGATCCTGACAGACAGCAGTCATGTCACTAACCCACCCATCTGCCTGCTGTCAATCACCTGACATCAGTAACTGTGATTACTGGTCCCCCTCATGGTGACGTGAAGGAAACCAACCTCAACCACCCTAATGACCTGCTCCCATCAAAGGGAAAGTTTAAAAACGGGCGCGGTGGCTCACGCCTATAATCTCAGCACTTTGGGAGGCCGAGGTGAGAGGATTGCCTAAGCCCGCGGGTTCAAGACCAGCCTGGGCAACTTGACGAGACCTCATCTCTACAGTAAATCAAAAAATTAGCTGGGCATGGTGGCGCGTGTCTGTAGTTCCAGCTACTTGGAAGGCTGAGGTGGAAGGATTGCCTGAGCCCAGCAGGTTGAGGCTGTGGTGACCGGGAGCGGCCACTGTCCTCCAGCCTGAGTGACAGAGTAAGACGCCAACTCAAAAAAAAAAAAGCATTAAACCCCAAGCAACCATTGGCCATTGCTTTGCTAAGCTCTGGTCTAACCATGTGGTTCTTTGAGCTGTGGCCGCCTGCGAGGGGCCAGCCCCTGCAAGTTTTGGGGAGTCCCTTGGAAGATGTGGTGGCGTCGGCGAATCTGTAGGGATAGATATTAAAAGAAAGAAAGATGGAAGGATAGATATAAAGAGGAAGAAAGAGAAAGAAAGAAAGTGGACAACTGTTCAGTGAAATGAGCAGAAGCCGTTTATTGAAAGTTACAGCAGGTATTTATCCCCAAATTTTACACAGGCAGTCTCACAAGTCGTTCACGTGAACACAAAGCCAGGTGCAGGAGGGGCATCCCCCACCCACCAGATGCTTAGGTGTGAGGAGGGACAAACCCCAAGATTGTCCTATTGTTCCTTTTGCTAGTTAATGCTCTTCAAAAGCAGTGCAACAGTCCCTACTAGCCTAATGATGTTCTGATAATCAATAACTTCTAAAGCTCACTCAATACCCATGATGACTAACTTAAACTTTATTACCTTTCTATTCTATGCTACTACTACTTACACAATGCTACGGAAGCTCTTAGTTATAGCTTAAACCAATTCCTAAAGAATGTGGCCCAGTCCAAAGATCACACTGGGCTCTATAGGATGTGGCCCAGTCCAAGGTTCATGGCGGGCCACTTTTTGGAACAATAGACTACAATCTCTTAACAAAATGGCTATTCTAAAGTCCTATATATCTATCCTAATTTCTATGAAAGTTTCCAATTCCTAATTCTAATATATAAAGCTGATCAGCAGCAGTAAAGCTTCCAAATATAAACTGTGAATGTACTAAGGCCAAAACCATGATAGTAGAAAATGGAGACAATGAAATTTCTAAAGTTAACTATATTCTTATTAAACCTAAAAATATCATGATTGATTATGCTTGAACTAACATGATTCCTTGACGTAGTATAACCTATTCTACAATACCTTCTATGAATAAAATAAATTCAATTTCAATATAGGTAGAAAAAAGACCTTACACTAACTGTAGCTAAAGCCGGCCCAAAAGAATGCAGCCCAGTCCAAAGTACGTGCTGGGCTCTCAGGAATGCGGCCCAGCCCAAACTCTGTGCTGGGCCACTCTTGATAATCATCTACACCATTGAAAAGCTGCAAACAGCTCTCCCTAAGTATATACTAATTCTACAAATATTCTTTTAAATCTTATAAAGAAGCTTGTACCGTATAAAAGGCTCCCAAATGTGACCTGAATTTGAATTATATCTAATACCTAAGCTGAAACCACAGTTTATGGGAAACAGGAACAATGGGTTTCTAGAGTGAGCTATGCCTGTCACAGTCACAGAGCCTTCAGCTTAGACTAGCAGAGTTCCTTTAGGTTGTTTTTGTGCTGCATAGCAAAAGGGGGAGGAAAATGGGGTCTACAGCTCCCGAACACGTCCTAGCGGTCTCAGGGTCCACGGCCCTCCCTGATCCCTAACGCTCAGTGGGCCTCCGTGGCCGGCTCCCAACAGCCGCCATATTTTCCTAAGCTTTGGACCCTTCCCCTACCTTGAGGAGGTGAATCTCCTTTCTCTCTCTCTCTCTCTCTCTCTCTCTCTCTCAATCTCTCTTTCCCTTCCCCCTCCCTCTAATTTACTTTCTATATAAACTATATTTTTCAGTCAAACTTCAGTGCCATTCTTTGCATCCTTCGGCTGGCACTAGATCACAGACAACTCCCATCTGGTCTTAACCTGACATTTTGGAGGCCCTGCTGGGATTCTGACCTAACACTGTTACTGTTCATGGCTGAATATTTGCTACCTAAGAAAAATTTATGGTTAGAAACTGACGGCCAGTCTCGGTGGTTCAGCCTGTAATCCCGTGCTTTGGGAGGCTGAGGTGAGTGAATTGCCTGAGCCCGCGGGTTCGAGACCCGCCTGGACAACTTGGCAAAACCTCATCTCTACAATAAATCAAAAAATTAGCCAGGTGTGGTAGCTCGTGCCCGTAGTTCCAGCTACTAGGAAGGCTGAGGCAGGAGGATCGCGGAGCCCAGCAGGTCGAGGCTGCAGTGGCCAAAGTGGCCACTGTACTCCAGTATGGGCGACAGAGTGTGACTCCAATTAAAAAGAAACTGACAATGTACAGGAAATAAAAATAAACCCTAAAGGCTCCACCTTCTTCCACCTTCTCTTAGTTCAAGGTCAATTACTGTGAAAATGACTGGGTGGGGTGGCTCATGCCTATAATCTTAGCACTTTGGGAGAATGAGACAGGAGGATTGCTTGAGCCCAGCTGTTCGAGACCAGCCTGGGCGACATAGCAAGACTCCATTTCTAGAAAATAAAATTACTATGAAAATATATATGTACCTTTCTGAAAACAAAGACACCTGTATGCATTCAATAATAGATAGCTGTGTACTGCTATTTCTCTTTAAAATAGTCAGCAAAATGGATCATAGCACATCTTTTTTTGCTATGGATGGTGTGTTTGCTAAAAAATATAGCTTGTTGAGTCCTAAGCACGCGGGGAGGGATAGGGAGAGCAAAGGACTGAGGGAGAGTATTAGGCTTGTTCTGGCTCTTTGTTGGGAAACCAGTTACGTAGGCATGTTACATTTGTGAGAATGTATCCAGCTAAACACTTAGAATATGCCTACTTTTCAATAAAAACATGGCCTAGAAATCAGAACTCAGAGATTCATTTGAGCCCAGGAGTTCGCAGCTGTGGTGAGCTGTGATCATGCTACTGTACCCAGCCTGGGCAACAGAGTGAGACCCCAATGCAAAAAATAAAAAAGTTTATATAGTTCAATTGATTAATTTCTTTCCTTTATGACTTCTGAACTTTGAGTCCATCTTAGAAATGTCTTCTTCTTCCAAACTTCCTCCTGATTTTATCAAAAATATTTCTAGATTTCATTTTCTACATTTGTATCGTTGATTCATCTGGAAGGTATCTGGGGATACAAAGAAGGAGCTCTTTCTTCTTTTTGTTCCAAATGGCTGGCCAGTTTTGTAGGCACCAGCTTTTTCCAGATTAGAAAATCTCTTTTCTCTCCTAGTGATT
This sequence comes from Cephalopachus bancanus, assembly GCA_027257055.1. Taxonomy (NCBI): domain Eukaryota; kingdom Metazoa; phylum Chordata; class Mammalia; order Primates; family Tarsiidae; genus Cephalopachus; species Cephalopachus bancanus. The sequence goes on along the minus strand of JAPVLO010001038.1, from coordinate 346,673 downwards.
TAAAAATAAACAGCACCGTGGTCAGAGTCTAAATTCTCAGATGGAAGAAGCTCTATTTCTGGATTCATTATTCTGCCCACTGTTTTGTTGACCTATTTCTTCATCACGAATAAACCATGGTGAGTATAAACCTCACAATCCATTTCATTATCTATTAGTAGGGTAATGTGCCCACTAATAACATTTCATTTTCCTGAATGTTCTGGCCATTCTCAGAAGGTAGCAGATTTTAAATACAGTCACTGGTTTTATAATGTGAAGACATGGTGAAACCAACCCAGATGCTTGCAAATCAGGGATGAGAAATTTGGGTCATCTTGATCATTAACAACCTCTAATAGATGAGTACCTTCTCCTTATAAATGTCAAAGTCACCAGTCGCAACAAGGAAACTCTCTCCAATTGTTTCTCTGTGGTGGAGACTTGTTGCACCCTCACCGGACCATGAAGCTCCTACAAGTCAGCCCCCTGACCTTGAACTGAGATGTGGATCTGTTATGGGCTGCAAAGAGGCCATATTGGTCGTATTAGAACAGTCATTTAGAAAAGACTTAGAAACACGTATTAAGAAACTTTCTCTTGGTAGCTGAGTTGGGCTAAACGTAGAAGCCACTTGAATTTAAAAGTGCACATTTTTCTTCTTCCCCTCTCCCTCAAACCCCCTTCTCCTCTCCTAGCACAGCCTTGCTTAACTGGTAAATAACCAGGCGAGTCAGACCACTTGATAATTAGGAGAGTGGACCAAAGCCGGCAGGAGTGTATCTGAAAGCCTGGAGTGGGCACTGCCCACCTCCATCTGTGACTACGAGGACATTGGACATCGGACTGTTACAGGCCAGGGCTCTGGGAATAGGAAATTGTTACAATTATGTTTTAAAACAATTGAAAGCTGTTTTTTCACATTTTAAATTTCAAATTCCTTCCTCCCAAATGTTGCAATTGTCTGCCCCTTCCTCTTAAAAAAAAAAAAACTGTAAGAGAACATATTGTAAATTCCAAAATGTTACCTAAAACGTCAGTATGACCAGGAGACTTTGTGTCACGCCAGTGGTCATGTATCAAAAGACGTTTATATAAATCTTGAGTCATGCTAAAACTGCACATAAGCTTCAAACTCAGGGTGGTAAAGGGCTATGAATTTGGCGTATAATACTGGAATGAATTTGTGTTGCTTGGAGCAGGTTTTTGGCAAGAATGCTGACCTATCTCCCTATAACCTGTTATGGAAATTAAACACTCCATTTTCTCCCAGTCTCTGCCTCTCGTCTTTGACTGACCATGAGGGATAGCAGCCAATGGTTGCTTAGACCGTTTAAGATCGAACGCACAATTTTACCAGAACAGACATGAAAAGCTTGAATTTTAAATGCCGACCCGTGCTAGGCTACAACCGACTGAATCCACAGCACATTGCTCAGAACTGTAAATGGACACTCAGAGAGGGCAGGACCATTATCACACACAAGATGCATTCAACAGGGCCCATTGGTGACTGTTGGGCTAGTGTGCAGTATTGCTTTGCTTCTGGCATTTATTCAGTGCACAGAATGATAAAGATGAAAATGAAATAGCATTCTCCCCCACGGTTACTTTCTAAAATTGTATTTATTTTTATTTTATTATTATTATTATTTTTAGAGACAAAGTATTATTCTATTTCCCCAGCTGAAGTGCACTGTACGATCATAGCTTACTGCAGACTTGAATTCCTGGGCTCAAGCAATCCTTCCACCTAGGCCTCTCGAGTAGCCACAGGCACACATCACCAAACCTGGTTAACTTTATTTATTTATTTATTTATTTATTTATTTATTTATTTATTTATTTATAGAGATAGGGGTCTCACTGTGTCACCCACGCTGGTCTTGAACTCCTGGCCTCAAGCCATTCTTCTGCCTTGGCTTTTCACAGTGCTGGGATTATAGACATGAGCTTCCTCACCTGGTCCTGGTTATTTCTTTAAAAATAGTTTTTATTGAATTATGATTTGCATGCAGTGAAACACAAATACAGGCTGCAGAGAATAGGAACCCTTCTACACTGTTGGTGGGAATGCAAGCAGGTTCAACCTTTGTGGAAAGCAGTGTGGCCTTTTCTCAAAGAACTAAAAATTGAGCTTCCATACGATCCAGCGAGCTCACTTCTGGGAATATACCCAGAGGAGCATAAATTGTTCTACCAAAAAGATACCTGCACGTGTACGTTCATTGCAGCACTACTCACGTTAGCAAAAACATGGAAAGAACACAGACGCCCACTGAAAGTGAACTGGATAAGGAAAATGTGGTACATATAGATGATGGAATATAACACAGCCATAAAAAAGGACCAAATCATGTCTGTCGCAGCAACATGGACGCGGCTGGAGACCATCATACTAAGTGAACTATCACAGAAATAAAAAGACTGAATACCACATGCTCTCACTCATAAGCAGGCCCTGATCACTGGTCACATGAGCACACAGGTGGGAATGACAGACGCTGCACACTACTAGGGGAAGGAGGGAGGGGAGAGGGACAAGGGGCACACACCCATATACTGGGTACCAGGTCTACAATCGGGGAAGAGAGGGCCCCTTAGAAGCCCAGACCTACCTGCACACCAATTTATTTATGTAGTAAATCCTCACACGGAACCCTACAACTCTGAAATAAAAAAAAGAAAGTGTACACATAGTTTGATGACTTTGACAGATACTCATTTTGACACTTTGTGCAACCACCACACCATACACAGAACATGCTGCTCTCCAAAAAGTTTCCTCACAGTCAAAACACTTCCCCCATCAAAATCACTACTGGGCCGGGCTCAGTGGCTCAGCCTGTCATCCCAGCACTTTGGGAGGCCAAGGCGAGTGGATTGCCTGTGCCCATGGGTTCGAGACCTGTCCGGGCAACTTGGTGAGACCACATCTCTACAATAAATAAATAAATAAAAATAAATAAATAAACTAGCCGGGCGTAGTAGCACGCACCATAGTTTCCGCTGCTCAGAAGGCTGAGGCAGGATTGTCGGAGCCCAGCAGGTCGAGGCTGCAGTGGCCAGGAGCAGGCCACTGCACTCCAGTCTGGACAACAGTAAGACTCCAACTAAGAAAAAAAAACACTACTGTTCTTTTTACAGCACAGGTTTGTTTTTCCTGTTCTGGACCTTTCTAAAAATGAAATCATGTAGTATGTGTGTACTCTTTGTGCCTGGCTTGTTCTCCTTAGCATAAAGCCTTTGAAATTCATCAATATTGGCCAGGCTCGGTGGCTCAGCCTGTAATCCCAGCACTTTGGGAGGCCGAGGTGAGTGGATTGCCTGAGCCCGCAGGCTCGAGACCCACCTGGGCAACTTGATGACACCTCATCTCTACAATAAATAAATAAATAAATTAGCTGGGCGTGGTAGTGTATGCCTGTAGTTCCAGCTACTTGGAAGGCTGAGGCGGAAGAATCACCGGAGCCCAGCAAGTCGAGGCTGCGGTGGCCGGGAGCGTGCCACTGCACTCCAGTCTGGGTGACAGAGTGAGACTCCAACTCAAAAAAAAAAAAAAGAAATTCATCAGCCAGGCTCAGTGGCTCAGCCTGTAATCCCACGCCTTTGGGAGGCTGAGGTGAGTGGATTGCCTGATCCCGCAGGTTCGAGACCCACCTGGGCAGTGAGACTTCATCTCTACAATAAATCAAAAAAATCAGCCGGGCATGGTAGTGCATGTAATTCTGGCTACTTGGAAGGCTGAGGCGGAAGGATCGCCGGAGCCCAGCAGGTCGAGGCTGCGGTGGCTGGGAGCAGCCACTGTACTCCAGTCTGGGCGACAGCGTGAGACTCCAACTCAAAAAAGAAAAGAAAAGAAAAGAAATTCATCAATATTGTTGTATCAGGACTTCATTCCTTTTGTTGGGTAACATTCTATTGAATGGATGTAGCTCTTCTAATCGTATATAAACGAAGTATATATAAAACCTATACACAAAGGTTCACAGGTATATTCTTACGACAGTCAAAAAGTGGAGACAACTCAAATGTCCATCAGCTGATGCATGGATAAGTAAAATATGGTACAAAATTTGGGTTGTTTTCCAGATTTGGGCTATTATGAATGAGGATGTTGCTATAAATATTCATGGACATGTCTTTGGTAGACATGTCTTCATTTATCTTGGGTAAATAATTAGGAGTGGACTAGTTGGGCCATATGATAAGGGAATTTCTAACTTTTTTAATTAATGTAATTTTTGTACTTTAAAAAATTTTATTTTTTGCAGAGAAGTTGTTTTGCTATGTTGCCCAGGCTGGTCTTGAACTCCTGGGCTCAAGCAATCCTGTTGCCTCGGTCTCCCAATGTGCTGGGATTACAGGTGTAAGCCACTGCGCCTGGCTAATTTTCTGATTTATTGTAGGGACGAGGTCTCACCAAGTTGCCCAGGTTGGTCTCAAACCCCTGGGCTCAGGCAAACCTCTCACCTTCTTCTCCCAAAGTGCTGGGATTACAGGCATGAGCTACCATGCACGGCCTTTCGTTTTAAATGAATTAAAAATATGTTTAAGTACATTTTAATGTATCACTCAGTCTTGTCTAGCTTTTTCAAGAAACTTCAAAACAGTTCTCCAAAGCAGTTGTACTATCTCTGGTTACTCTATAATAAACAAACAAATTCACTGTTCTTGACTAGAAAATAAACAGTATTCAAAGACACAAGATGAAAATTGATACTCTCTTTTCCCTAGTCCCTCTCCCCAAAATAACAACGGTTAGAGTTTTTTATTAATTTACTATTTCTGCCTGATAAACAAATTATCCATATATAAGCATGTATATACAAATCTTGTTTGTCTTTAAACAAATGTGGTCTTAATATGCATCCTCTCGAAATTTCCTTTAAATAACTAAGCTTAGAAATCCTTTCACACAAGCACATGGTATTCTGTCATAAGGATGTCCTTTTTCCAGTTGTTTGTTTATTTATTTTTGAGTCAGAGTTTCACTCTGTCGCCCGGGCTGGAGTGCAGCCTCGACCTGCTGGACTCAGGTGATCCTTCTGCCTCAGCCTTCCAAGTAGTTGGAACCACAGGCACGTGCCACCATACCCGGCTAATTTTCTGGTTTATTGTAGAGATGAGGTCCCACCATGTTGCCCAGGCTGGTCTTGAACTCGTGGGCTCAGGCAATCCTCTCACTTCAGCCTCCCAAAATGCTGGGACTACAGGCATGAGCCACTGCACACAGCTGTCCAGTAAAGTATTTAATTAGTTTTGAAATCACAGACATTTAGATTATCTCCAGATTGCACAAATTCACCTTGCTACCCACAGTGGAAGACATCACCCAATTCTCCACGCCTCAGAGCAGTGGGTTTCATCCAGCTGTTAAATTTTAGATTGGTGAAAAAAACATAATTCGTCACTTTCAATTGTTCACTCTGAGAATAGAAATGGGGCTGAGCATCTTTCTTTCACACATTTACTAGACATTTTGAGTTGTTTTCTCTAAATCACCTGTTCATCACTAGTATATTTTCTTGCCAGGCTGTCTTTTTCTTATTACTTTGCTAGCTTATTAATTGACTAGTTTTGTTAAATTAAGGAGGTTAGCCCCGTGTTATTTATGCTGCTAATATTCTTCCCAATTTGCAGTTTATCTTTTCATTTTATAGTAGCTAAAGTACAGACTCTATACTTTTTCTATTTTTTTTAAAGAATGGTGCAGTCATATTTCACCACAGCCTCAAACTGCTGGGCTCATGGGATTCTCCTTCCTTGGCCTCCTGAGTGGGTGGGACTACAGGCTCATGCCACCATGACTGGATAATTTTTTTTTTTTTTTTTGTAGAGATGAGGTCTCGTTAAGTTGCCCAGTCTGGTCTCGAACTCCTAGCCTCAAGCAATCCTCTCGCCTCACAGTCATCCCAAAGCCCTGGGATTATAGGTTTGAGCTACCCTGCTCTGTCTTTCATTTTAAGTAAATTTTTTAAATGTTTATGTACATTTTTATGTATTATGTACATTTTGGGGGTCTATGGTAACCTCTACCTAGTACTTTTTTTTTCCAGAAAGTTCCTTGTCTTCTCATATGGTAACAATTTTTCAACAGCTCGCCTTGCAAACCGTTGTTTCACTTCAATTAAATGAATTCAGAAGCTTGAAATTGAAATCGCAGGAAATGTGGTCTCATAATGGAACCATTAACGCTATTTAACTCCTCAGTCTCCTCAAGAAAAAAACAACAGAAGTCACAGGAGAAATACCAAATCTTACACTGAGCACTAAGAAGATCCACGATACCATGCTGTCATGCAGAGAACTGCCATGTGTTCTCTTGTTGTTATGTAGCTATTAGGCCTGCATGACAGCCAGGACCCAATAGGTCTGCGGGAACCATGCCTGATGTTTAATTCAGTGAGACAGACTTAATGCGCTTTGCAGACCCAGGACACCTGGGTGTGATTTTACAGGCCGGGATGTGCCCTGTGGCGAACTTTAGCACAAATCAGCACACTCTCTAATCTTCTTAATCGCTTTTACCGTTACAGAAAGTGCAAATCTATAAACAGAGATGGACAGAAAAAGACTACTGCATTATCTACGGGAGAATGAGTTAATCTGACCCCAGTGGCTAAGGTTGTTTGAATTAAATAATGCATGTGGGTGCTTTTAAAAGTCTACAGTATTCATTTTTTTAACGCAGGGAAATATTTAAAAGTAAATTAAAAGAAAAAGGCAGGCGTGGTGGTGCCCGCCTGTAGACCTAGCCACTCAGGAGGCTGATGAGGGAGGATCACTTAAGTCCAGAAGTTCGAAACTGCAGTGAGCTATGGTTGCACCACTGTACTTCAGCCTGGGTAACCTGCCTCTTAAAAAAAAAAAATGCCGGGTGCAGTGACTCATGCCTGTAAACCCAGCACTTTGGGAGGCCAAGGCAAGAGGACTGCTTGAGCTAGGAGTTCAAGACCAGCCTTAGCAACACAGCAAGACCTTATCTCTACAAAAATTAAAAATATTAATCAGGCATAGTGGTGCATGCCTGTGGTCCCAGCTACTAGGGAGGCTAAGGCAGAAGGATCGCCGGAATCAGGAGGTTGAGGCAGTGGTGAGCCATGATGGTGCCGCCTGCACTCAGTCTAGGAAACAGAACCTGACTTACACACACACACACACACACACACACACACACACACACACACATTTCATAATCCCATCACCCATGTGGCACCACCATATTGATATTTTATAAAAATAACAATAACATAAGTTCATGGGAGTTCATTTAAAATCTTAGTTGTAATTTTCAAATATCAACAAAAACTCCAGAAAGTTGGCACCATTAAATTGGTGCTATATGGCCGGGCTCGGTGACTCAACCTGTAATCCCAGCACTTTGGGAGGCCAAGGCGAATGGATTGCCTGAGCCCGTGGGTTTGAGACCCATCAGGTCAACTTGGTGAGACCTCGTCTCTACAATAAATCAAAAATTAGCCGGGCGTGGTAGTGCACGCCTGTAGTTCCGGCTACTTGGAAGGCTGAGGTGAAAGGATTGCCAGAGCCCAGCAGGTCGAGGCTGCAGTGACCTTGAGCAAGCCACTGTACTCCAATCTGGGCAACAGAGTGAGACTCCAACTAAAAAAAAAAAAAATTGGTGCTCTGAAGCTACTTTTTGCTAATACTTTTGCCAACATGGAACACATAAAATGTAAAAATATTTGCTCATCAGGTGAAAGACACTATCTTGTTTCCATCTGAGTGAGCATACCATTTCAGTGGTAAACTGATTTTTCACATGATGTATCTGTAATTTGAGGGCTCAGTGGCTCTCAAATTACCGCCATTGCTCAGGCAATCCTCTCGCCTCAGCCTTGACTACGCAAACTGTAAGCTGAGGTGAGTGGATTGCCTGAGCCCACGGGTTCAAGACCTGCCTGGGCAACTTGGCGAGACCTCATCTGTACAATAAATAAAAAAAAAAATTAGCCGGGCGTGGTAGCACATGTCTGTAGTTCCAGCTACTTGGAAGGCTGAGACGGAAGGATCTCCAGAGCCCAGTAGGTAGAGGCTGCGGTGGCTGGGAGCAACCACTGCACTCCAGTCTGGGGGACTAAGTGAGATTCCAACTCAAAAAAAAAAAAAAAAGAATGTTAAACTAAGCTGGGTGCGGTGGCTTACATCTGTAATCCCAGCACTCTGAGAGGCAGAGGCAAGAGGATTGCCTGAACCCAGGGGTTTGAGACCAACCTGGGCAACTTAATGAGACCTGTCTCTACAATAAATTAAAAAATCAGCTGGGTGTGGTGGCATGCACCTGTGTTCCAGCTACTCGGAAGGCTGAGACAGAAGGATCACTTGAGCCCAGAAGGTAGAGACTGCAGTGGCTGTGAGCATGCTACTGCACTCCAGCCTGGGTATCAGGGTAAAACTCTGCCTCAAAAAAAAAAAAAAAAAAAAAATGCCAGACCCAGTGACTCAAGCCTGTAATCCCAGCACTTTGGGAGGCAGAGGCAAGAGGATTGTCTGAGCCTGAGGGCTCGAGACCAGCCGGGGCAACATGGTAAGACCTCATCTCTACAACAAATAAAAAAATCAGTTGGGTGTGGTAGCATGCGCCTGTAGTTCCAGCTACTTGGAAGGCTGAGGCAGAAAAATCGCTTGAGCCCAGCAGGCCGACGCTGGGGTGGCCATGAGCGTGCCAGCCTGGGTGATGGAGTGAGACTCAAAAAAAATTTCTTTTTTTTTTTTTGTTTTTTTGTTTTTGAGTTGGAGTCTCACTCTGCCGCCCAGACTGGAGTGCAGTGGCCGCTCCCGGCCACCGCAGCCTCTACCTGCCGGGCTCCAGCGATCCTTCCACCTCAGCCTTCCAAGTAGCAGAAATTACAGGCAAAAATTTCTTTTAAACTGTTCACCCCACAATCACAGGAAATGCTCAAATTCAACAGATCCTAAGGTTTGGAAGAATAATGGTAGATTTTTGTTTTGGCATTGAATTTTTAATACTAACAGCTGCTCACATTCTTTCCTGCCAAGGGGCAACTTGGTGAGACCTCAAGTTGCCCAATACAATAAGCACCCCAAATTTCATCTCTGTACCAGACTATGCCTGCAGAATTTGTTCAGGTTCACTTATAATGATCAGAGTGATACTTTGTTAGCAGTGACACTAAACAAATATCAGCCATGTGGTCAAGCTTCCTTGCTTCTCTGAGTCTGCAGAAGGGTATATGCTTATGCTGCATCTTTAAAATTAAGGCAGCACGGCCGGGCTCCGTGGCTCAGCCTGTCATCCCAGCACTTTTGGAGGCCGAGTCAAGAGGATTGCCTGAGCCCGCGTGTTCAAGACCCACCCGGGCAACTTGGCAAGACCCCGTCTCTACAATAAATCAAAAACTAGCCAGGCATGGTAGTGCACACCTGTAGTTCCGGCTACTTGGAAGGCTGAAGCGGAAGGATCACTGGAGCCCAGCAGGTCGAGGTTGCGGTGGTCAGGAGCATGCCACTGCACTCCAGTCTGGGCGACAGAGTGAGACTCCAACTCAAAAAAAAAAAAATTAAGGCACCACAAAACTGCCAGTTTACTAATCTCTGGCACACATGTGATACAAAATCAAATAAATAGATGTTCAAATCTCCAAAGGAGACACTTTATTCCAAAACACCTTGAAAATAAAATTATCCTGGCAGCCTTAATCAATGCATTCAAGATTCTAGAATGCAAACATTGAGTCAGAAAAAAAAGAGAGAAGAAAGAAAAGGAAAAAATGGCCCATAGCCCCACCTCTTAGATTAATTGCCCTACTGACATTATACAGAGATAGAAAGAATTCATGTTCCTAACTTGTACCCCACATTTTTCTTTTTTGAGTTGGAGTCTTACTCTGCTGCCCAGGCTGGAGTGCAGTGGCATGCTCATGGCCACCATGGCCTCGACCTCCTGGGTTCAGGCAATCCTTCCACCTGAGGCTTCCAAGTAGCTGGAACTACAGGCACATGCTACCACGCCCAGCTAATTTTTTGATTTATTGTAGAGACAGGTCTCACCAATTTGCCCAGGCTGGTCTCGAACCCCTGGGCTCAGGCAATCCTCTCGCCTCCACCACCCAATGCCCTGGGATTACAGGCGTGAGTCACCGCACCCAGCCTACATCTTTATAATAAAATAAAGATTGCTTTTTTAAAAAAAGAATTTATGTGCACGGTCAAAAATGCAACAGGTAAAAAGAAGAAAAGTGAAAAGTAAAATATATTCTTCTCCCACCACCTAGTTCTTCTCCCTAAAGACAACCAGCTTAAAACACCTGTTTCCTTCTAGTTACGATGCTTGTCTTAAAAGATTTTAAGGATTCTACGCCTTTCCCTGTTACTGAAGACTGTTTTATCTCCACCTCGGAAGGACTCTGTGAGGTTAATACATGAGAAGTCCCATTTTGCAGGTGAAACTGAAGGGAAGTGATATGCTCAAGATCACACAGTCAGAGGAAAGCTGGGAACAAACTCAAGCAGACTGGGACAAGTGGTCACACCTGTACCCAATCCTCAGTCTCTATCCTGGGGCCTACCCTTCAGGTCTTCCCAAGCCTCCACTCCAAACAAAAAGACTGAAGATTTGTCCCAAATCTCTATAGGAGTCATTTGTTAACTACTTTGTCCTCTCTGCATCCCTTCCCTTTGGAAAAAATGCCCTCCCTTCCTCCACTTAAGTCTGTCAATTAAGTGGCCTATACCCATGGGCATAGGGCATGTGACCCAGGCTGGCCAATCAGAGCACTGTGTTCTTCTAGTTACTTTGGTTTGAAGCTAGACAAGCGACTTAGCCTGGGCCTATCAGAAGTCTTCCCTGGGACTTTGACTGGAACTGTGAAAAATGACATCCACTTTTACTGGGAGTTTTAAGGATCTAACAGCTTTACCCTATTGGTAGCTACCTTAGTCACCCCATGGAGAGCTTAGTCTGGGAATGAGACCAATATGGAGAGAACAGAGCTCAAAGTGGCAGGGAGCCTGATTCCTAGGGCTTTTCTTTGAGCAGCTGGATACAAACATACCTGAAGCCACTCCCCTGACATTTCAGTAACACAAGCTAAGAAATCTCTTTCTTCTTGAGCTAATTTTAGGTGCGGTTTCTAACATTTTGCAGTAAGAAAATGAAAACTAGAACACTCTCCAAGATACATTGGGTGAAAAACAAGGTTAAGAAAAATTATTATGGTATTCCTTCATTTGTGTGAAAAAAAAGGGGTGCGAAATATATCTGCATGCAAATGTTGTAAGTATTTTATCTACATAGAGCACCTCTGGAAGAATACACAAGAAACTACTACAGCCAGGTGCAGTGGCTTATGCCTGTAATCCCAGAATTGTGGGAGGCTGAGGCAAGAGGATTGCTTGAGCCCAGGGGTTCAAGACCAGCCTGGGCAACTTGATGAGACCTTGTCTCTATAATAAATCAAAAAATTAGCCGGGCATGGTGGCGTGCATCTGTAGTTCCAGGTACTTGGAAGGCTGAGGCAGAAGGATTGCCTGAGCCCAGGAGGTCGAGGCTGCAGTGACCATGAGCGTGCCACTGCACTCCAGCCTAGACAGCGGAGTGAGACTTCGACTCAAAAAAAAAAAAAAAAGAAAGAAAGTAAGTAAGTAAGAAATTACTACAACTTCCTCTGGGGATGAAGACTTTGAGCCTGGGGTGGAACTGTGATTAAGTCTTCACTGTACTCCCTTTAGTAGTTTCATTAATCAGGATTATTTCAATTGTGAAATAATCTATTAATAATTCAGACTGGTAGCCGGGCTCGGTGGCTCAGCCTGTAATCCCGTGCCTTTGGGAGGCTGAGGTGAGTGAATTGCCTGAGCCCGCGGGTTCGAGATCCACCTGGGCAACTTGGCAAGACCTCATCTCTACAATAAATCAAAAAATCAGCCGGGCATGGTAGCACATGCCTGTAATTCTGGCTACTCGGAAGGCTGAGGCAGAAGGATCACTGGAGCCCAGCAGGTCGAGGCTGCGGTGGCCAGAAGCGGCCACTGCACTCCAGTCTGGGCGACAGAGTGAGACTCCAACTCAAAAAAAAAAAAAATTCAGACTGGTATAAGGAGTTGGAAGGAGAAGAGCAAAAAAAAAAAAGAAAGAAAGAAAGAAAGAAAGAAAACTTTTCTATTTATTGAGTCATGTAACCAAAAAGTCCAAGAGTCTTGGCTTTCGGGCATGGCTGAATCCAGGCTCTCACATAATATAGACAATATTCTCTCTTTCCTGGCTCTGTCTTCCTCTACATTGCCTAGGGCTCTGAAAGTCCACCCTCTCTAACCTCATCTCCTACCACTTTCCTTCCTTCTCACTCTGCTCCAGCTAAGCTCACACACACCAGAAATACTCCTGCCTCAAGGTTTTTGCAACAGTATCAGGCTTACATTCTACTAGAAGGAAATCCGGAAGAAAGAGAGCATTTTATTCTCAAGGCCAATAAAAATCCCAGGAGTCTCATTGGACCAATCACCATGGCTTGGCAGATAAAACCTCTGATTGGCTGGGCCCAAGTCACGTGACATCTCTGAACCTGATGAGTCCAGGGTGTCAGAAAGGAGGTATGGAGGAGGGAGGTGCCTTTCTCCTGAGGAAAGTGGAGAAATTACCAGAAGAAAAGGGAATGAATGCAGAGAGGGCAGAGTCAACAGGCTTCTACTACACTAATTTCTTTTTTTTCAGTTGGAGTCTCTCACTCTGTTGTCCAGGCTGGAGTGCAGTGGCATGCTTACAGTCACCGCAGCCTCGACCTGCTGGGTTCAGGCGATTCTTCTGCCTCAGTCTTCCAAGTAGCTGGAACCACGCATGCTGCTGCACCTGGCTAATTTTTTGATTTATTGTAGAGACGAGATCTTGCCGAGTTGCCCGGACTGGTCTCGAACCCCTGGACTCAGGCTGCCTCTACCTCCCACAGTGCTGGGATTACCGGTATGAGCCACTGTGCCCACCCACTAATAATTTTTTAAGATATAGATGTATTACTTTTTTACCGTAGCAAGTAGTCAAAAAACAACTGAATGTGCATACATATAATTCAAAAACATTATGCTGAAAGAAAGAAGACAGACACACACAAAATTGTACACTGTAAGATTCCATTTAATCCTAGGGCACAGGAACTCACCCGGAAGGGGCACAAGGGACCTTTCCAGGATGACAGTATCCTGTGAGAGGGGTGGGTTACACAGGTACCTCTGCATATGTCAAAACTCATCAAGTAATTCACGTGAGATTTGTGCACTTCATCCTAAGTTTATTTTACCTGAAAATGAAAATGTTAAAAAAAAATAAGTGAAAAAATAAATCAGTATGCTCCATATCTTTCTTCTTGACCTATCTGCTACTCAGAGCTCATAATGGGCAGCTTTTTTTTAGAGCCTCCATGGCCTTCCTGGTCCAGCCACCATCACCCCCCACTGGGCTCCCAGTCTCCGTCTCACCCTTCTCATTCTCATTACCGGCAGAGGGGGTGCTCCTCCCCGGTGTGAGACGGGTCAGTGGTGGGTTCTTGTGTTCATGTTTTGAAGGAATTTACAAACAGACAGAGAAGCAGCATAAGAAAGTAGCTTTATTAAGCAAAGAAAAGTACACTCCCAAGAGAGAAGAGCAGGCAGAAACAGCCTACAGAAAGTTCCTGCTTCTGCACCCAACTGTTAATGAGCTAAAACTTTTATTCTCAGGGGTATGGAGGAGCGAGTTTAGGGGTGGGCTCTTGCTAGAAGCGGGTGGTCTTAGGGCTGGAGCTGTTACTCCTCCGTCATGTTGGGCAGGGGAATGTCAGGCCTTATAGGGTCACACTGGTATTGTCATGGTGTCATGCATATGATGGGTGTGGGAGACTCCCCTAGGGTAATTTTATGAGAATAGTATTACAGTGAAGGTTCATGGTTCTCTTAGGTCAACCTTGACTATGGTTGTGCAGGCACCAGGGGTCTCTAAGCTAGTTTCTGCCTTGGTGGTCCGCTCTCAACAGACTGCAAGCATCCTGGGTAGACAGACCAGTGTTGCACGTGTATCTGGTAAGAACCTGATAGGTAAATAGGTGTGGAGTTTCCTATAACTAGGCCACTTGCTTGGATGTGTAGTTGTGCACCCCTAAAGATTTCCTAGTCTAACTTTCCACTCTATCAGTCTGTTCCCCGCCAGCAGGCCGCCTGAGAGAACCTAATTATGACCTCCTGCTCAGCACCCTCCTATGGCTCCCTTCACACTCATGTTGAAGCCAGAATCTGCCCTACTGTTGGGCTTTCTGGCAGAGGCGAGCACTGCTACTCTGACGTTTGCTGCATTCCCTGTGGAGCCATGACTGAGGCTGATGTAATCCGAAGGCCTGTCCCCTTGCCCACCTCATCAAGAAGCTACTGGATCATTCAGCAGTCATGTAACTACAAGCAGCTTCGAAAAGGAGCCAGTGAGGCCACCAAAACCCTCAACAGGGGCATCTCTGAGTTTATGGTGATGGCTGCAGACGCTGAGCCGCTGGAGATCATCCTGCCCCTCCCGCTGCTGTGTGAAAACAAGAATGTGCCCTGCATGTTTGCGCGCTCCGAGCAGGCCCTGAGGTGGGCCTGTGGGGTCTCCGGGCTTGCCATCGCCTGTTCTGTCACCATCAAAGAAGGCTCACAGCCGAAGCAGCAGATCCAGTCCATCCAGCAGTCCATAGAAAGGCTCTTAGCCTAAACCTGTGGCCGCTGCCACGCTTTCCCTGCTGACTACTCCCCCAGGTTGTGTATCACCTTGCCTGTGCTAGCATGTAGTGTTCTCAGCTTCAGTCTCTTATAAAATATTACTGTACTAAAAAAAAAAAAAAGCCAGAATCCATCCTTACCATGCCCATGAAGCCCCGCGCCCTCAGCCTCCAAGGCTCCCAAGGCTCCCTGGCCTCATCTCCTGCTCTGCCCCAGTCACACCAGCCTCCTTGCGTCTGTCTCCCTCCACGCTAACTCTTCCCTCTGCCTGGGAGGCTGTGTCCACCAGCTGCTTGTCTCACCCCCCTCCCCGCTTCAGGTCTGTTCGGAGTCTCCCCAGAAAGCCCCTACCACCATCACCACTGCAGGAAACAGGCAGCTCGCTCTCTCTCTCTCTCCCCTCACCCCTCTCCTGCTTTACTTTTTACCACCCTCTACCTGTATCTGGGCAAGGCTTGTCTCCTCACCAGAATGCCAAGCTCCAGGAAACTGGGAATCTTTGTCTTGTTCCCCGCTGTGATACAGTAGATGCTCAATAAATATGGGGGGCTGGGCATGGTAGCTCAAGCCTGAAATCCCAGCACTTCGGGAGGCCGAGGCGAGAGGATTGCCTGAGCTCAGGGGCTCGAGACCAGCTTGGGCAAGTTGGTGAGACTTCGTCTCTACAATAAGTCAAAAAATTAGCCAGGCATGGTAGTGCACACCTGTAGTTCCAGCTACTTGGAAGGCTGAGGTGGAAGGATTGCCGGAGCCCAGTAGGTTGAGGCTGTGGTGGCTGTGAACATGCCACTGCACTCTAGCCTGGGCAACAGAGTGAGACTCCAACTCCAAAAAATTAAAAAATAGATGAACGAGGCATGACAGCATGGATGGACCAGGAAACTTACCTTCAGGTCCTGCTGGTGGTATCTCTCCCTGCGGGAGCCTATGCCCAGCCCTGTTCCAGCACAGCCCTGAACAGAATGCTGCCTCCGCCCAAGAGGTCATTGAAAAGAGGCTTCCTTGAAAAGAGCCAACGTGCACGTCCCATCCCTGGTTTCCCCCTTTAAACCACATGGGCCTTTCCGACTTCACTGATGGCCCGGGTATAACTAGAGAGAGACCCTATCACCATGGAAGGTACTTAAAGGTCTTAGCCAAATAGGGCTTTCTCCATTGTACAGGCCGGGGCAGGGAGGACCTTATGACTAGACCTTTACCTGGATTCTTGTGAGCCCACTCCAGTTTCTTAATTAGCTCCCTGTTCTTGAATCCCAGCTTCCCTCTCCGTCTCTTTTAATCTCCCCTCCCTGACAATCTCCATTCACCTTTTACAAAACCCCAACCTTGACCTCTAAGGATACTTCCCTTTTCCCCAATTTTCCATCTACAGCTCTCCAACCCATGTCTGTATTAAAATTCTCAGGAGAAATTGCTTAAGACACAGATTCTCAGGTATAACGTCCAAGAGAGCCTGATTCAGCAGACGAGGCCACGAAACGGCATTTTATTATTTTTATTTATTTTTTTGAGTCAGAGTCTCACTCTGTCACCCAGACTGGAGTGTGGTGGCATGCTGGGCTCACATGATCCTCTACAGCTATCCAAGTAGCTGGAACTACAGCATGCACCACCACACCCAGCTAATTTTTTCATTTGTTGTAGAGATGAGGCCTCGCCATGTTGCCCAGGCTGGTCTCAAACCTGTGGGCTCAGGCAATCCTCTCACCTCCATCTCCCACAGTGCTGGGATTACACACATGCCTTGCTTTTAAAAAAAAATATCTATTTTTTTTTTGAGTTGGAGTCTCACTCAGTCGCCTAGACTGGAGTGCAGTGGCCGCTCCCGGCCACCGCAGCCTCGACCTGCTGGGCACCGGTGATCCTTCCGCCTCAGCCTTCCGAGTAGCCGGAATTACAGGCGCGCGCTACCATGCCCAGCTGATTTTTTTGATTTATTGTAGAGATGAGGTCTCACTGCCCAGGCGGGTCTCGAACCCACGGGCTCAGGCAATCCACTCACCTCAGCCTCCCAAAGGCGCGGGATTACAGGCTGAGCCACCGAGCCTAGCTTCTATTTATTTATTTAGAATTGGGATCTCGCTTCGTCACACAGACTAGAGTGCAGTGGTAGGATCATGGCTCATGGTAACCTCAAACTCCTGGGCCTGAGCAATCCTCCCACCTCAGCCTCTCCAGCAACTGGAACTACAGGCGAATGCCACCATACTCAGCTAATTTCTTCTTCTTTTTTTTAGAGATAAGGTCTTGCTATGTTGCCCAGACTGCTCTCAAACTCCTGGGCTCAAACAATCCTCTTGCCTCTACCTCCCAAAGTGCTGGGATTACGGATGTGGGCCACTGCACCTGGCTGGAAAGGCATTTTATTTTTTTCATTTTTTGCAAAGGCATTTTAAACCAAGGTTCCAAGTAACTGATGTAGTGGCCATCCTGGTTCAGAAGTTTCTGGAGGAGGGGAGCAGAAGAAAACTAAATTTGAAGCTTAAATACCTCAGCTTCTATCTGAGGGGATGGGAGGAGAGGGAAGGAGCTTCATCTTTCCGCTGCTTATAAAAATAAACCAGCACTTTCAGATAATTCACATCACCAGTTGCCTACTCCAGACACTTCTAGAAACCCTAACATCTATGGGAGATCCTTTCACATTGGTAGAAAGCCATAGCGAAGAGGAAAAACAGCTGCTTCTGCCATGGAAGATTACTAATCCTTGCAGCTCAAACCCGGGTCTGACAACCTCTCACGTCTGGCTGGGGGACTTAGGGGTGTGTATTATTTAGTAGGGGAATTCTTTTCTCAAATTAACTCATCCACGCAATCTCTGCCTATAAAAGAGACTAAGCAGGATACTTAATTTGCTAAACTTTATTATACACATATACATTCACATTGACTAATCATGATGTCAATCTGTTAACACAATGAAGCCCTAGTGGACCAGATTTTGAAATGAGAAGCTGGATACTTGCAGGCTTTCGTTACCTAAAGAGTCCCATTCACTCCTGGGTTTTGTTCTGCACACGTCCAAGGAAAACCTTGATGTACACAGATGAGCAGCCGCAAATGGAAACCCTTCTCTTCTTTCCTGCATTTTCAGTTAGGCTCACCCAGGATTTTGAAATGAATCATCACAAGAAATTTGTTTTAAAGTTGAATCACTGACAACATCTAACAACTGTTCACATTCTGCACCACAAAAACTGAAGTCAGAAGAAAGGCCCTGAAAACGTACCAGGGCTGAAACTCTATGATAGACTATTACTACTGTGTATCAAGTTGACGTTTACTTGCTACCACACAACTGAAGAATCACAGCAGAACGAGAGCTTGTGAATTACAAAAGGAAACTTGCTTTTGGTTATATAGGACATGCACAGGACTGAATTTCCTCCACTTCTGGCCTTCCTTGTCACACTCACATTTATAAGAAATTCAGTTATAAGCAAAGAGGTGGCAGAAACGATTCACTCAAGCCTGTGCAAAAACAAGTTGATCTACAGACACAAGGTAATATTCTGATAGTCTTCAATGCAACTGGTTTGGTTTACAACATCTCTGAATAGTCATTTTCACAGTTTAAAAAAAACACACAGGAAAAACAGATTTGGATTACATCTCTGCGGAAGCCTTGGGACTCCCCAGAACACCACTATCTCGGGGCTCCCCCCGCCCTCCTCTACACATGCACACACACTGAGACATGGTGGTCTGGTCTGACAGTGTGTCTAAATTCAGAGGGCAGAAATTAAGAGCCAGTTTTAAAGATTTTTTTTTCCTTCTTACTATAATGTGAGAAGTGGTCTTCAGCTGCAAAGATGGTGACCGACAGGTGGACGTACTGGATGGAATCAAAGCTGGGAACCTAGGAACACCCGAGTCCTGTCCTACCAGCCACCCCTCCTCCCCACAGGCTCCCGAGCGGGGTCACCCCAAATAGGGATCAAAGTGCCATTTTTATTAACAGACTCCAAAACTCAGAAACTTCAAGGCTTAGGCAGACATTGTTCTTCCCTAAAACGAACTCTTGGGATCTTCCAGCTTGATAGCTGGAGAGTGGAAGCTGAAGATGGAAAAAGCAAGAATGCCAGGTCTGCATCAGAGACCCTGGTTGGCTTAACCAGCCCTGCTGGTCACAGCAGAGAGAGGCCGGAAGGGAGAAAATGGCCACTCGGCTTTTCAAAACAAAAGGGCCGCTGACCCTTCCCGGGAGGAAGCAGGGGTGAGGAAGAAGGGCTGAACACAGATGAGTGTAAAAGTGGCCCTGTCCATGCATAAAGGGGAATAAAGATTCCAGAATTTTCCCAATCTACTTACCAACTCTCCCGCCTCCGAACGCCAGCTGAGGAGGATGTTGACAAAGCAGGCCTGGTAGAGAAAAGGGTAGAGACACACCTGCCTCTCCCCCACCCCCACCTATCATTACCTCCGAGAGCCAGATCTCTACAAACTGGGCCCTAAAAGAGTCAAAATTCCTGTTTCATTCAGTGACGAGAGATGACGTTGCTCCTGACTTGGAATTTCCTCAGTCTTCTTTCAACTCTGGTACAGGTGGTCTCCCAAATCAAAGCTTTCTGGATTCTGTGGATAAATCAGAACAGCTCAAGAGAAGAAGCAGAGAGAGGAGTTGTTAGAAAATGTTTCCCTTTCGAGCACCTTCTAAGTCCTTGAACATTTCTGTCCCCTAACCAGACCTCGAGAAAACGTCATCCTTTAAGCCACACACTTGACAAACATCCTAAGCCCAGACACTTCCATTCTGATTGAGAGAGCTGCTCAGCTGGATGGTACAATGACCACAGTGACACCAATAAAAGACAGGTCAGTGGGTTTGCTTTGCCACCTCTTGCCCACCACGTGTCTCCAGCGCTGGCCTCCAGGGGCGCCAAGGAGGGCAGTCCAGGCTCTCACCCCCTAAAACCTCAACTGGTATGTCACCCACCTCCTGCAATGCACTGGGGTCCCCATCACCCCCTGGATCTGCCGCCTCTTTGGGCTCCTCCGCCCCCACCTACCTCTCCTGCCCCATCCACTTGTTGACACAATCCCAATCACTTGTCATTCTCACCACTGGCAGCATCACGAGGAGAGCCTTCTGGCTTGGCCTTCGGACCCCTTGAGGTTGAGGCTGGAGACTCAGAGGGCTGCAGGCCTCGAGGGGCTTTCTGAACGGACGCCTCTCTTCTCGAGCCTGGCCCTTTCTTTGGAATCGCAGGTTTCTTCTTGGCATCTTCCGAGTCGACAACGACATAAGAGATGGAGCCTAGGCTCACTTTCTTCTTCTTCCTCAGGGGGGCAGGATTCTTTGCTGAGGCCCAACCCAAGGCCTTCTTCTTTGGGGGCCTCTCCTGACTACCCTCTTGGTCTGACTCAAAGACACCTCCAGGGCGCTCAGCTTCTGCTGGGGCATGCTGAGGTGGGTCTCTGGGGGCCTTCCAGGTACACTTCACCACGGGCTTCTTCAGAGCCAACCCCTCCTGCTTCACACAGGGCTTTTTGTTACTCTTGACAGATTCTGAGATATCCATCCTTTCGGCATCACCAGCCTCAGGATCCTCCAAGGAGGCTGAGCTGTTGGAATGGTTGCCTTTGGGTTTTTTCCAGGACACAGGTTCCTGCCTAGAGTTTTTCTTCTGCTTCTTTCTCCTGGAGCGAGACTTAGCTCCAGCCCTGCGAGCAAAAGGTTTGGGAGGGTACCCTCGGACTTCATTCCAGTTGTTGGGGTTCTCCGCCTTAAAGGCAGAGCCTGCCCGTGCAGCAAGCCCCGGCTCTTTCTTGACCTTCTTCCCTGCTGCTAGAGCCCAGGTCACCTCCTCAAACTCAGCGGCCTCCCGAGCCCTAGCTTCCTCACGTTTCCGGAACTGGGAATCCATGTATAAGATGATTTGCACCATGGTCCCCAGGAGCATTCCGAAAGTTTGTGTCCAGTTCCCTGGGGGTTGATTCTGGTTCAGGGACCGTGGGGGTTGGTTGAGCTGGAGCAGGCGGACCACATCCTCCCAGGTGCGCCCCTCGGCGTCCAGGAATTCATTCAGGTTTTTTAAAAACTCAGCATCCTGGGTGGGGTCTCTGCAGATCACCCTCCAGACGCCGCCCCTCCCTGGGAATTCCCGGGGTATGGTGCTCAAATTCACACCCTCACCAAACACAACGAGGGCAGTTTTGGCATTGTCTTCCCGCACAAAAATCTTGTTGAGCACGCGGTACGGGCCCAGCGGGGAGAGGATCCCATTCAAGGTCTCCTCAATTTCTGCTTGGTCACAGTCCTCTGGGATGCCTGTGACCAACAGGGACCTGTGGATGTCCAATTCCATACCCCGGCACCAATCCTCCAGAAGGGTCAGCGCCATGATCTTGGCCACTCAGCGACTCTCCTGCCACGTGGAGCAGAGTCTGCGATGGGCGCGGGCTGCGGCGGTCCCCAAATGTGGGTCCTGCAAGGTCACAAGAAGGTGAGGTCAGCTTCCCAGGAAGGCGGCCAGTCTCTGCGATCCCAGCCGCCCCCGCCGCGGCAGGCCTCGCCTTCCCCGGGACCGACCCTCCTCCCCCGCCCGGGCCCCGGGTGCTCACAAGCGTCCGGGAACAGACAGCCCTGGCCCTTCGCCAGGGCCTGGCGCAGGGATGCACTCGGCAGCTCCGCCTCCCACCGTCCGGCCAGGCCGAAGAGAGAACGCCGGGATGCGGCCGCCTCCTCCCAGGCGCGGGCTCCGGCCACCCCGGCGCGGCTGCTCAGGGCTGGAAGGGTCGAGAAGCCGTCCGGCGCCCCTGCTCCGGCCGGGTGGGTCACGCGGCGTCCGGCCTCGATCCCAGCAGCTGCGCGGAGCCGAGGCTGGGGACGCAGCGCGCGCCTGCGCACTAGCTCCCGAGCCGCCGCTCGGGGTCCTCGGGCCGCGCGCCTCCCAAGGTCTCCATGGCAACCGGCCGTCGGTTGCTAGGGACGGAGGCGGTTGCCAGGGACGGAGCGTGGGTTGCTAGGACAGAGCGCGGCCTGCGCCGCGGGTTCTGCAATGGGGCCTGAGGAGCCTGCGGGGGCGGGGAAGGCAGCTGTTCCGGCTAGCGAGGGGTCTGGATGTTCTCCCGATTGCATCACCCTCTTTTTTGAGACACAGTCTCTCACTCGGTCGCCCAGGGTGGAGTGCAGCGGCGCGATCATAGCTCATTGCAGCCTGGAGCTCCTGGCCTCAAGCCATGCCCAACTCTTTCCACCCATGTAGGCCCCGGGAGATGGGAGCTGGGTGGGTGAGGGGCGCTAACGTGTATGGCTGCACCAGCTAGCTCTCTTATCC
Organism: Cephalopachus bancanus; assembly: GCA_027257055.1. NCBI lineage: Eukaryota > Metazoa > Chordata > Mammalia > Primates > Tarsiidae > Cephalopachus > Cephalopachus bancanus. The sequence continues at coordinate 324,714 of JAPVLO010001038.1, read as the reverse complement.
TCTGCCCTCTTGCTGACTTCGGCCAATGAGACTTCTGGGAAGTCAGAAATCAGAGGGCAGGAGGAAAGGGAGGCTTGACTCCTCTCGGGTTCCTCTAACAAAAGCCACAGCTCCTGTTGGGCAGCCTTCTCCAGCTACAGCACCCGGGCTTCTCTAGGAATTTCCAGAAACTTCTCACTCCCCCCCCTTCAGTCCTGAGGGTGGTGCCTCACCTTTCCTTGTTTCTTCCCGTCGCTGTCCATGGGTAACACTTGTTAACAATTAAGCACTCCCGTGTGACTCAGTTTGAGTTGCCATCTGCTTCCGGCTAGGCCCTGACACCTAGCAATGCTGCTTCCTAGCTGTGTGATCTTAGACAAGTAATTTGGGCTCTCTGAGCTCTTTCCTTTTCTCTACAATAGGAATATTAATACAAACTTTCCTCATCAGGGAGCTCACATGTGAAAGATGCAATGAAATACAATTTTGGCCTTGTTATTCAACCAGAATCTGTTCTTTGGCTTCACTTTTGGAACTGACCTTTGCAAGATCAAAGAGCTGAATGTCTATGACACGATCATCTCTGGCATCTCAAAACTTGGGCGTGATCAGTATTTGTGTGTAATTGCCCAAGTTCCCATCGTTTTTCTGAAAAAAAGATATGCCATTCAAATTGCTAGTGTGAATATTCACATCTGAATATTCCAGAAAAGATACTCTATAATTAGAGTTTTTAAATCTCATGTACTTTATGTGTTAAAATTCTATGAATCAGCTGAAGGGTGAATATATTCCCCCTTATTCACTGCATTATGTAGTGGTTTTGTTACTGGAATTCCGTATCTGTTATCAGTGTTCTGTTCCAGGTCCGTGACTTCACCACATAAATGAATTTCAGAGTGTGTTGAAAGGAGAAAAGCAATTAACAAGTGTATTAAAATGGAAAAACAACAGAATAGGACACACTTCAGGGCAAAGTGTGGATGGACACAACAAAGTGTCACACCAAGGGTCTCTGGCTTGTGGTTTTTGTGAGCTACAATAACGAAGGGGTGGAATAGTCTATTAAAGGGGTGGATTTTTCTAAGAAATGGTTGGGCAATTCCTGGAATTGGGATGCCACCACATTTATTACTATAAATGGGCAGGGTTGGAATTGTCAGGATGTTGGTGGGTGTGTTGTTTAGTATGCTAATGAGTGTATAATAAAGGGAAAAGGTCAAGGTTCTCTTAGGTTAACCTTGGCTATTGTTTTGCCTACTCTGTCAATTTTTAAACATGGCCATAAATTCTTTGATACTCCTATTGAGAATTGGGGATCTATGTCCCTTCCCCCTAAATCTGAGCAGACTTATAACTGCTTTAACCAAGTGGTGGAAGGGAAATGTGCCAATAGAGAATGCTGTAAGGGAAACCGTGTGACTTCTCAGACTATATTATGGAAGGCCACATGGCTTCTTCCTTGTTCATTGGGACAATCTCATTCTTGGATCCCTGAGAAGTGAGAAGTTCAACTATCTATTCTCTGACTATTCCTCACGCTGTGAGGAACCCATACCATACACACGGAAAAGCCACATGTCAGTGCTTCAGTTAACAGTTCCTAATTGAGCCTAACCTTCAAAGGATCTCAGCCCAGGAACCGGTCATGTGAGTGAAGAAACTTCTAGATGATTCTAGGTCTCAAACATTTGAGCCACCCCCAGCCATGTACATCTTTCCAGTTGAGGTCTGGACATCATGTAGCAGATACAAAGTGTCACTGCTGCACCCTGTGTGAATTCCTGCCACATAGAATCCATAAATATAGCAAAATTGTTTGTTCTACATCAAGTTTTGGGACAGCATACTATACAGCAATTGATAGCTGGAATCAGTTGCAAAAGGTGGAATGCAAAAAGAATTGATGATGATTGGCTAAGCATTATTCCAACAGAAAACAAGAGCAACAGTCTTGTCTGCTTCTGAAAGGATTCCCAAAAGCAACTTTTTTGCAGGCAGTGTGCAAAGTTTCATTCCGTGAAATTGTTTCAGTGAAATAGCATCACCTTAGCAATCAGATCGTCAAGGCTGAGTTGAATAAGAGCGAAATCTTCCACCTCAGTCAGTTACTTTTACCGAGGAAGAAGAGCATAATTTGGTCTCATGTCAGCACTAGTGGAGCTGGTCAAAAGTGTCTTGTTTCTTCAGCAGCCATTTCACATCGTAAATGGGAAGTAAAGTAGTCAAATGAATAAGCTAGTAGCTAACTGTGCTCTGAAATTATAGTGCCAAACTTTTTGTTTGTTTGTTTGTTTGTTTTGAGTTGGAGTCTCACTCTGTCGCCCAGGCTGGAGTGCAGTGGCATGCTCAAGGTTCCGCAGCCTTGACCTGCTGGGCTCAGGTGATCCTCCTGCCTCAGGCTTCCAAGTAGCTGGAACTACAGTCGCGCACTACCACACCCGGCTAATTTTTTGATTTATTGTAGAGAAGAAGTCTCACCAAGTTGTCCAGACTGGTCTCGAACCCCTGAGCTCAAGCAATCCTCTCGCCTTGGCCTCCCAAAGTGCTGGGATTACAGACTTGAGCCACCACACCTGGTCTCAGTGCCAAACTTTTAAGATTTGGTTACTAAACCTTTAAAAAAGTTAAATTGTCATGCAAATTTAAAGTTTTTAATATAATTTCAAATGTATTCTTATATTCTCTAAACTTCATTTTGTGATGGTGATTTTTTTTGCCTTTGACCAAATACTCACCCTTTCAACATTTTGTCAAAATGTGCAGTTAGTGCAGACACACAGTAAGCCGTGTTGTTATTATTTTAAATGCAAGAGTTGCAAGGGGTCTGCTCACGACTGAACATTCATCTTATGCCATCTTTCCAGTGACGTGGAGTTTGTTCTGGGATGATTAACCACTGGCTTCAGGAAAGTAACAAGAGGGCATAGCATAACTGCTACCAAATGGGATGATCTTATTAGAAGGTGCGGCAAATGGAACCCGATCCCTGGCCCTAACCTTAACCCTAATCCTAAAAAAAAAAGAAAAAAAGAATGTTCGGCAAATGGTACTGAGATCTAGTACTGACTCGGGGGAGCAGTTGCAGATTTGCTGACTGAGGATGGATAAAATGAAAAAGCAAAAAAAGCACCAAGAATTGGTGAGGAGAGGAGAAAGCGGAACTCTTAAATGTGTACATGGCTGATGGGAATGTAGATTAGCACAACCACTTTAGAAAACTCCTTAGCTGTTATCTACTAATGCAAAATATATGCACATCCTATAACCTAGCAATCCTCCTTCTAGATGTAGAACCCAACAGAAATATGTCCACTAAAAGATATGGACAAGGATAATCATTGCAGCACGGTCGGGAGCGGATGTGATGTGGGGACCAAACGAGCACCGTCACTGTAGCAGACCTTGAGTAAAGGCCCCAAGCAAAGGCAAGGTCTCGCTTGGTAACGCTGCATCCTAGCCAAAGGCGAGGGATGCAACCTGCTACACAAAATGGTGTCTCAGATGCCCACTTATCCAGTGCACATAGCATAAATAAAGCCTTAGCCACAAGATAACCGCGAAACAACTCTTAGGTAGCAACAAAATTCCGTTATGGCTCTCTTACAGACCTTTGAATCCCTTCCAACTTTCTTTGTGCTTGATTATAAAATAAACATGCTGATCTAGTTCGGGGCCACTTTTCCTCCATCAGAGGAAAGTGTCCCACCTGGCCCCAGCTTTTCTTTATGTCTTTGTGTCTGTGTCTTTCTTAATCTCTCGCCACTCTCTCTCAGGACCCTCAAGGCAGCCATGCGGGCCGCAGAACAGCACTATTCATAATAACCAAAATCTAGAAGCAATCCAAATGCCAAACAGCAGAAGAATGGATACATCGTGGTCTGCTCACATAATAAAATACAGAGCAATCTGAATGAATGACCTACAACTAGACACACAATATAGACAAATCTTGCAACTGTAATGTTGGGCCAAAGAAACCAGACACACAAGAGTGCATATGGTATGATTCCATTTGTATGAAGTACAAAAAGTCATTTACACTGTTAGAAGTGGAGATAGGGGTTTCCTGTGGAATGTCACATGACTTGAAACGTGGGACTCCCAGGGGCAGAGAGAGCTGGTAAAATTCTGTTTCTTGTTCTGAGTGTTGGTTACAGGTGTGAAAATTCAGCAAGCTGTATGCCTATGATATGTGCGTTCTTCTGTAGGTCTGTTATACTACAATAATAGGCAGGCCAGGCTTGGTGGCTCAGGCTGTAATCCCAGCACTTTGGGAGGGCGAGGTGAGTGGATTGCCTGAGCCTGAGGGTTCGAGACTCGCCCGGGCAACTTAGCAAGACCTCGTCTCAATAATAAATCAAAAATTAGCCAGGCATGGTAGCGCATATCTGTAGTTCCAGCTACTTGGAAGGCTGAGGCGGAAGGATTGCCAGAGCCCAGCAGGTTGAGGCTGCGGGGGCTGGGAGCGTGTCGCTCCACTCCAATCTGGGTGACAGAGTGAGACTCCAACTCAAAAAAAAAGAAAATAATAATAATAATAGACTTTCCTACTGTGCCGCTGAATTGCATGCAAGGTGTTAGGGAAACCAAGCAACTCCTAGGTTTTTGAAACTGAGACAATGGAAGAAGGATGATGCCACTTATTTTTGTATGGAGGAAGTTTGGTGAGAACACATTTGAGGATGAGGGAGAGGATGAATCGGAAGCTTAGTTTGGCCCATGTTGAGTCTGAGATGCTGTGTTTGGGGTTCCCAAGACCACCCTCAGGTTCAGGATTTGCTAAAAGAACTCACAGGGCTCAGAAAAACTATGATACTCATAGTTACAGTTTATTACAGCAAATGACACATTCAAATCAGCAAATGGAAAAGGCACATAGGGCAGAGTCCAGGAGAGACAGGAACGAGCTTCTAGTTGTCCTCTCCCAGTGGAGTCCTGTGGACAGCACTTAGGAGGGTGGACCCACAGAAGGTCAGAGTTTATTTATGAAAATGTGTGTATTTATTCTTACATGTTTAAACTTCAGTCACCTTCAACGTACTCTCTGTTTGATGCAATACATCTATCAAGACGCCTTTTCCACTGCTAAAACAGTTTTTTAACTCATTGATTTTGATGCCTTTTAGTGATTCTGCCATTTTTTGTTTCACCTCTTCCACATTCGCAAAACATTTCCCTGTGAGGACTTTTTTTCACCCCAGGAAACAAAAGTCTCTTGAGGTGACATCACGTGACTAGGGAGGATGGGGCACTGGAGTCGTGCGGTTTTTTTCATCAAAAACTGCTAAACACAGCGCTCTGTGGGCAGGCGTGCTCATAAATCACCCATTGTGAAATGGACAAATGTGTTGAAAGAATCTCCAAAAAAAGTTTGCTGACACCGAATCCAGGCTCTCACAACAACGCTAGCTGGTACGCTGATGCCAATGTGTTCCCAGAACACTCACCTAGCCAGGGATGCCTGTACTACAAAGGGCCCACCCTCCAAAAAATGATTCCAAATTTTTTGGGGTCCCCTTGTATGTCTCTCCATAACAAACACATGATGACACACGCAGAATAAGGCATCGATGTTCTGTATCAGGGAAGAGGAGGGAGATGTTGGCTGTGGGAGGAGATGAGAGGTGGTATGAAATGGTGGGGGGAGGAAGAGATCAAGGTTCTGCTTCCATAAGACAGGGGAAATGGATTCCAGACAAGTGTGTGTCCCAACTGCCCTCTCCCAGACCCTTAGATGTGTTCTGTCATTTGATCACCATGACCACCTTGTAGGAAGAATATAAATAGCCACGTGTTATAGAAGGGGAACATGGAGGCTCAGAGAGGGAAAGCAGCTTGTCCAGGGCCACACAGCTGGTGGGAGACAAAGTCAGGTTCTGCGGACCCTGGGGACCTGGCTGTTTTTGTCTTCTGTATGAACTTGAAATTGAGTTGGAGTCTCAAAATATCTCCCCAGATTACTGATTAATTACAAAGAGGAAAATGTACCTGCCTGAGTTTCCTGTAGCTGCTATGATAAATTACCACACACTGGGTGGACTAAAACAATAGAAATGTATTCTGCCATATTTCTGGAGGTCAAAAATCTGAAATCAACATGGAGAGGGTCTCACTCCCTCTGAATCTCTAGGGAAAGATACTTCCTTTCCTCCTCCAGCTTCTGGTAGCTCCTGGCATTCCTTGGCTTGTGGCCACATCACTCCAGTCTCTGTCTTCACATCATCATGTCCCCTGTGAGTCTGGGTCTCAAATTCCCCTCTGCCAAAGGACACCTGTCAGTGGACTTAGAGCCCAACCTAAATTCAAGCTGATCTCATCTTGAGATCCTTACTTGCATCTGCAAATACTTCTTCCCCCACCCTCCACCGCAAGTAAGGTCACACTCACAGGTTCTGGAACAGAGACATATTCTTTTTTTGGAGGGGGGTGCTTACCATTCAAGACACTACAATACCTTTACAATGGGGAAACTTAGTGGACATCGCCTGAATCAAGTGATCAAAATTAACAACACCAGAATGGGGCAAACTGGCCACATGTGCCACCTATGTGATTGCTGAGAAAACCCAGCATCACACCTGTGGTATCCCTCCGCCAAATTCATAATCTGAGCTAATCACGGGGAAACATTCAACAAGTGCAAACTGAATAGGATTCCAAGAAGAGAGGCTATGGAGCTTTTCCAAATGAAAGAGGTTTAAGAGACACAACTACCGAATCCAACAATGCATCCTATGCTGGATTCTAGATTGAAAATAAAGGGCATAAATACCCGAGTCATTTAAAAAGAAAAGAAAAAAATTTTTTTTTATTTGAAGTCTCACTCTGTCACCTAGGCTGGAGTGCAGTGGCACAATCACGGCTCACCGTAGCCTCGACTTCCTGAGCTCAGGCAATCCTTCTGCCTCAGCCTCCCAAGTAGCTGGGACTACAGACGTGAGCCACCATACCTGGCTAATTTTTTGATTTATTGTAGCAACAAGGTCTCACCATGTTGCCCAGGCTGGTCTCAAAGCCCTGGGCTCAGGCAAGCCTCTCACCTCAGCTTCCCAAAGTGCTGGGATTACAGGTGTGAGCCACTGCACCCGGCCAGAAAAGAAATTTACTTCTTACAGTTATGGAGGCTGAGAAGTCCAGGACTGAGGGGCTGCATTTGGTGACACCCTTCTTTTTTTCTCAGAGATCTGAGGTGGCAAAGGGCATCACATGGGAAAGGGGCTGACATACAACTCAGGTCTCTCTTCCTCTTTTTACATGTACAGTCACCATTCTTACTCCCATAATAACCATTACTTCGTGAACCTATTAATCCATTAACCCAATAATCCATGAATGGATTAATCTATTCATGAGGCAAAGTCCTTATGACCCAATCACCTCTTAAAGGCTCCACCTCTCACTACTGCCACATTGAGGATTAGATGTCTTTTTCTTTTTCTTTCTTTTTTTTTTTTTTTTTTTAGTCAGAGTCTCTCTCTGTCACCCAGCCACCGCAGCCTTGACCTGCTGGGCTCAGGCGATCCTTCTGTCTCAGCCTTTCAAGTAGCTGAGACAGAAGGCACCACCATGCCCAGCTAATTTTTTGATTTATTGTAGAGATGAGGTCTCTCCAAGACCTCAAAACCCTAGGCTAAGGCGATCCTCTCACCTCTGCCTCCCAAAGTGCTAGGATTACAGGCATGAGCCCTGCGCCCTGTTGAGGACTAGATTTCAACATAAGTTTTCCAAGTGGCAAATATGCAAAAAATAGCAATTCACAATAGCCAAAAGGTGGAAGCAATCCAATTGTCCATCGACAGATAAATGGATACACAACACAGGGTAGGTCCAGACAATGGAATATTATTCCATCATAACAAGGAATGAAGTACTGATATGTGCTACAACATGGATAAACCTTGCAAACATTATACTAAATAACAGAAGCCAAACACACAAAAGCCACACATATGAGTCCATTTATATGAAGTATTCAGAATAGACTTTTTTTTTTTCAGTTGAAGTCTCACTGTGTTGCCCAGCTGGAGGGCAGTGGCATGATCATGGCTCACTGCTGCCTTGCCATCCTGGGCTCAGGTGATCCTTCTGCTTCAGCAGAAGATCCTGAGTAGCTGGAATTACAGGCGCTCACCACCGCGCCTGGCTAATTTTTTTTTTAATTTTTAATTTTGTAGAGACAAGGTCTCGTTACATTTCCCAGGCTGGCCTTGAACTCCTAGGCTCAAGCAATCCTCCCACCTCAGTCTCCCAAGTATTGGGATTTCAGGCGTGAGCCACTGTGCCTGGCTAGAAATAGTTTTGACGCATTCTTATTAGGAGTCAGTACTGTGGTTTCCATGACAACGGGTGATGTGGAGATTTCCATGACAACACATGGTGCTGTGGTGTCCATGACAACGCATCCTTACAGCCCCAACCCTTTCCATCTATCTCAGCTCTCTGGGTGTGGGGTTACCCTTCCATCCTCTTCCTCTCTGTCTCGCCTTTGGGTTTTATTTTGTCTTGCTGTGTATTTTCAATGAGAATCCACAGGGCTTCCATAAGAAGGTCCAGGGGCCTTCCTAGACTTCCTAGGCTTCCCCCTCGCTTTCCTCTCCCAGATCAGTCTGTAACAACCCACCTGCATGGTTCTGTGACTCACCCTGGCTTATTCGGTCTTGTTTGTCCTTCAGATCTCCTTCTCGCTCCAGGGTTCAAGTTTGTCCTTGCCCCTCCCCCTCCTCCGCATCCCTAACTACACCTCTTTCCTTCACCCCTAAGTCTGATGACCAACCTCAACATACGGTATGAGTCTATATATGTATACATATATATATTTTTTAAATATATACATATTCCTTCATCTCATATTATGATTTCAAAATACACAGATTATTTTCAAATAGCCATATTTATTTCTTAAAATTACTGTTGAAGGCTCATGCCTATAGTCCTAGCATTTTGGGAGGCAGAGATGGGAGGATTACTTAAGCCCAAGAGTTCAAAACTAGTCTAGGCAACATAGCGAGACCTCATCTCTATTAAAAAAAAACAAAAAAAAACAACAACCAGGCATGGTGGCACACACCTGTAGTGCCAGCTACTTGGGAGGCTGAGGCAGAAGGATTGCCTAAGCCCAGGAGGTGGAGGTATTGGTGAGCCATGATCGTGCCACTGCACTCCAGCCCAGGTGACAGAGTGAGACTCCAACTCAAAAAAAAAAATTTAAGTAAAACAAACTACTGTTAAAATACTTCAGAAGAAAAAGAAGGCGGGGGAAGGGGAAGATAAAATAAGATTGGCCATGAGTTGATAATTTTTATAGCTGTAGGTTTATTATACAAGTCTCTCTACTTCTGTATATATTTTAAATTTCTGTAATAAAAAAAAGTGTAACAGTATAGAAAGAAAATGCCCTCTCTCTTAGATTCCTTTTTGTTTGTTTTGTCAACATGTTTTACAGAAAAAGTAAGATGCAGCCCACAGGATTTTGTTGTTTTAACTCTAATTATTCTCCTAAAATTTATCCCATCCTACAGTTTTTTTTGTTTGTTTGTTTTTGAGTTGGAGTCTTACTCTCACCCAGGCTGTAGTGCAGTGGCACAATCACGGCTCACCACAGCCTTGACCTCCTGGGCTTAGGCGATCCTTCTGCCTCAGCCTCCCTGGGACCACGGCCGTGCACCATGACATCTGGCTAATTTTTTATTTTTATTTTTTGTAGAGATGAGGTCTCCCTACCTTGCCAAGGCCGAGGGCTCAAGGAATTCTCTCACCTCGGCCTCCCAAAAGCCAGGAGTGGTGGCTCACACCAGGGCTAATGTGGGTCACCACTGCATCCCTAGCTCATGCCAGGCACAGAAGAAAGACTTGGGGAATGTCTTTATTGGGTGAATTTGCCATACGGTCTCCAAAGATGCTGGTTCAAGAGGGGAGGAGGTTTGAGGTGATGCTTAAGATGACTCGGTTGGGGTTGGCGTTCATATCCAGACTCGACTCCACGGCCTCAGAGCTGGGGAACCTTGAGCGCATCACTCTATCTTTTTGAGCCTCAGTTTCTCTGTCTGTAAAGTGGGATATTGGAAGGATTCTGGAGATGATGCCTAGGAATCATGGGACTGGCACGTGGGGCACACTGGGCACATGTCACTCTGCATCATTGCTGTTATCCAAGATGGGGACACGAATGAGTTCCCAACAAGCACTTACTTCTGTCATTTTCTGTTTTGGGGGCTGGGAAGCAGGTATGTACAAGCATTTTGACATGACATATCAGCAGCTGGGCACGGTGGCTCAAGCCTGTCATCCCAGCACTTTGGGAGGCTGAGGTGAGAGGATTGCCTGAGCCCAGGGGTTCGAGACCAGACTGGGCAACTTGGCAAGACCTCGACTCTACAATAAATCAAAAAATGAGCCGGGCGTGGCGGCGCACGCCTGTAGTTCCAGCTACTTGGACGGCTGAGGAGGAAGGATTGAGTGCCTGAGCCCAGCAGGTTGAGGCTGTGGTGTGGTGGCTGTGAGCATGCTCTACAGCCTGGGAGACAGAGTGAGACTGGCTCAAAAAAAAAAAAAAAAAAAATCAGCAAACTCTACATGTATTATTATGGAGAGGTGAGAAAATACTGAAAAGAGCAAAATGAAAACCTGCAATTTCTCTTTGCATGGAGAAACTTGTTGCCATTTTTTGGTGTTTTGTTTTGTTTTGTTTTCAGTCGGGGTCTCACTCTGTTGTCCAGGCTAGAGTGCAGTGGTATGATCACGGCTCACCACAGCCTCGACCTCCTGGACTCAGGTGATCTTCCCACCTCAGCTTCCCGAATAGCTGGGATTACAGGCTCATGCCACCATGCCTGGCTAACTTTCTTTTTAGTTTTTGTAGTGACCAGGTCCTGCTATGTTGCCCAGGCTGATCTCGGAACTCCTGGGCTCAAGCAATCCTCCCACCTCGGCTTCCCAAAGTGCCGGAGTTACAAATGGGAGCCACTGTGCCCAGCCATTGCCACTTTTTAAAAGGTAAACTCAGCCAGGCTCGGTGGCTCAGCCTGTAATCCCACGCCTTTGGGAGGCTGAGGTGAGTGGATTGCCTGAGCCCGCGGGTTTGAGACCCGCCTGGGCAGCGAGACCTCATCTCTACAATAAATTAAAAAATCAGCTGGGCGTAGTAGCGCATGCCTGTAATTCCAGCTACTCGGAAGGCTGAGGCGGAAGGATCGCCAGAGCCCAGCAGGGGAGGCTGCGGAGGCCGGGAGCGGCCACTGCACTCCAGTCTGGGCGACAGAGTGAGACTCCAACTCAAAAAAAAAAAAAAAAAAAAAAAAGCCGGAGTCGGTGGCTCAGCCTGTAATCCCGCGCCTTTGGGAAGCTGAGGTGAGTGGATTGCCTGAGCCCGCGGGTTCGAGACCTCCTCTCTACAATAAATCAAAAAAATTAACCGGGTGTGGTAGCACGCGCCTGTAGTTCCTGCTACTTGGAAGGCTGAGACGGAAGGATCGCCGGAGCCCAGCAGGTCGAGGCTGCAGTGGCCGGGAGCAGCCACTGCACTCCAGTCTGGGTGACAGAGTGAGACTCCAACTCAAAAAAAAAACAAACTGGAATTTATTTACAGAAAATTGTGTATTTATTCCTACATGTTAAACTTGTCGCCTTCAAAGTACTCTCCATTTGATGCAATACACCTGTTAAGATGCTTTGTTCATGGCTCAAAACAGTTTTTAAACTTGTCAGTTTTGATGCTTTTCAGTGCTTCTGTGGGTTTTCCGTTCCACCTTTTCCACACGGGCAGAACATTTTCCTTTGAGGATGTTTTTCATCTGGGAAATAATAACCAAAAAAAGTCAGTTGGGGTGAGATCGAGTGCATAGGGAGGGTGGGTCACAGGGTTCTTGCTGTTTTGGGTCAAAAACCGCTGAACACGCAGCACCTGTGATCAGGTGCACTTGTAAATCACCCATCATGAAATGAGCAAATGCACTGAATCTCCAAAAGAAAAAAAAGCACTGAGGCCGGACGCAGCCTCTCCCAGTAACGCTAGCAGAAACATGGATGCCAGTGGGTTCCTAGAACACATACCTAGCGGGGAAGCCTGTACTACAAGGGGCCCACTCTCCAAAAGATAATTCTGGGTTTTTTCTTTTGGTCCCTCCTTTGTCTATAGAAAATTGGCTTTTCCCACAGTGGGAGAGCGAATGCAGATGAACTGTCAGCAGATAAAATTCTTACATGTCTGTGAACGTGGATCATTTGCACTGCTTTCATCTACAGTTTACAGAAATGCAGCTAGCTCAAAGACTTAGAGACCCATAGGATCACCAAAACCGGAAGGATGTGCCAAACTAACCTTAAATATCCAGCAAAGACACCATCATTTTGAGACATTTCAGGGTCTTTCACAGTTTGGTTTTTTGGTTGTCGTTTTGTTTCCTACAGAAACACCAGAATATAGTACAAAAGCCAGGCACAATGGCTCATGCCTGAAATCCCAGAACTTTGGGAGGCCGAGGTGGGAGGATTGCTTGAGCCCAGGAGTTCAAGACCAGCCTAGGCAATAGTGAGACCTTGTCTCTACCAACAAAATAAAATAAAATAAAATAAAATAGCCAGATACGGTAGTGCAAGCCTGCAGTTCCTACTACTTGGAAGGCTGAGGCAGGAGGTCAAGGCTGTGGTGGTCATGAGCATGCCACTGCACTCCCGCCTGGGCGACAGAGTGAGACCCCAACTCAAAAATAAGTAAATAGCACAAAATAAAAGAATACAAGATATCAACCGTAAAGAAGGACAAATATATGAACTTTGCAGTAACTTGGATGGATTTGGAGTCGATCATAGTCGTTTATCACAGAAACAAAGAACTGAGTTCCATATGTCCTCACCCATAAACTGACCTTGAATAATTATAATGCTGTAAGAAAGTGATTGGCAAACCGGCTCGGTGGCTCAGCCTGTAATCCCGCGCTTTGGGAGGCTGAGGTGAGTGGATTGCCTGAGCCCGTGGGTTCGAGACCCGCCTGGGCAAGTGAGACCTCATCTCTACAATAAATTAAAAAATTAGCTGGGCGTGGTAGCGCGCGCCTGTAGTTCCAGCTACTTGGAAGGCTGAGGCGGAAGGATCACAGGAGCCCAGCAGGTCGAGGCTGCGGTGGCCGGGAGTGGCCACTGTACTCCAGTCTGGGCAACAGAGTGAGAATCCAGCTCAAAAAAAAAAGAAAGCGATTGGCAGTAGTGGAAAACTGTCAGGGGACGGGGGTGGGACTGGCAGTTGGAAACTGCTAGGGGAGGGAGGGGCACACCTCATCAACAAGGGTACCTGCAGGATCAATGTTTATATATCTAACCCTGAATTGTACCCCATATCTCTATAATAAATAATAATTTAAAAAATAATGATAATACAAGATATCTGCATTCATCATGTGTAGTAATGTAATATGTCGTTTTGTGAAATTTTATTTTTTATTTTATATATTAGTGTGTGTGTGTCCTAGGTCATAGTAAAATGTCTTCTTACCGTGGATCACGGTCAATAACTTGACCAACACTGCCATAGGTTAATGACCTATTCCCCTATGGACGGCTATATAGGTTGTTCCAATTTTTTGCTATTTCCGGTGAAAAGCTGGGAAGGGTTGGTGGGTGGTACTTTACAGACTTTTATGTTGGTGAAATTCAAATGTGACTTCTCAACTTGTTTGAAAGTAGGATGCTTTTCAAAAGACATAATGTCTGGTTTACACATTTTTATTACACAGAACAAGAATCTAAAATAAAGCCCAATGCTTCCATACCATAAACCTGGCAACCCTACCCTGGGCCATTCTGAGTTGCTCTCTCTCCCTCTCTCCCTCTCTGGAAATAACCAAAAACCCAGGGATTATGTGGAGGGAGAAGAGATATCCTCTCATGTGAGCTGGGACTCAGCACAGTCCCCAAATTTCCTCCTGACCAAAAAAGAAAAAACCAAACAAACAAAATCCAGCAGCTGTCCCTGATCTCTGCAGTGAGAGAACAGATATTCCAAGTAAGGAACCGGAGCCAGGAAATTGAGAGTTCCCAGCGTTCTTTTTCTTTTCTTTATTTATTTCATCTAAAAAAGAGCCACACAGCAAAGTAATCCATCCAGTAGGACTGCGTGGATATAAAGTTCAAACATAATCGAATCTGCTGTGTTAGGAGATACATAGTTTGTTAATAAGCATACATGATTATAGAAAAGCAAGGAAGTGTTTATCACAAATCAGGATATTATTTATCCCCAGGGCAGGGAGGGGTTTGGGTTGGGCAGAATACATGAGGGGCTTCCGGGAGGGTGACTATTTCTTGATGAGTGATAGCACATGGTGCTTGCTATATAATTATTTCTTAAACTGTGCGATTGTGTTTAGGGCACATTTCTGTGTGCATGTTACATATTCCACAATTTTTAAAAATGTTTTTAAAAAACAGCCACACACTCAGGGTTATAGCCGTGAAATAAATATTATAACTATTTTCCAGAATGATTTTTCTACAGCTGAAAACCTGAACCCAGCAGTATAAGTGCACATTTTTAAAAGACTCATACCCTGAATGCTCAAAACACAGTCGAGTGAGTTTCTTCTCATTTGTTATGGAAGTCGATCATGTTTCTTCCCGGTGCCTGGAAGGTGTCACGTGGTCAGAGCACAGTCTTGGCTGGTGACTAATCCTGCTTTTTGTCTGAAGCCCTCAGCCAAAAAAAAGAGAGAGCTATTCTATTTTTTTTTTTTTTTTTTTTTTGAGTTGGAGTCTCACTCTGTCCCTTCCTGTGACAGCTTCCAGGCTCGCAGAGAATGTAGCCCACGGTGAGACTCTGTCTTCATCACCATTATTCAATTTGGTTTACCAGTTGTTTTCCTGCTGTGTTGCCTCTTCAGATATTTAAAAAGCTTTATCAAGCATAAATATACATTTAGAATTTGAGGAATATAACACATACCTTCTTAAAAAAAAGTAAAATAAAGCCGGGCTCGGTGGCTCAGCCTGTAATCCCACGCCTTTGGGAGGCTGAGGTGAGTGGATTGCCTGAGCCCGCGGGTTCGAGACCCACCTGGGCAGCGAGACCTCATCTCTACAATAAATAAAAAAATCAGCTGGGCGTGGTAGCGCATGCCTGTAATTCCGGCTACTTGGAAGACTGAGGTGGAAGGATCGCCGGAGCCCAGCAGGTCGAGGCTGCCACTGCACTCCAGTCTGGGCGACAGAGTGAGACTCCAACTCAAAAAAAAAAAAAAAAAGAAACAAGGTTGATACAAGACAGAGGCCGCCTTTTGGGGTCATCCGCTCACCCTGGGGGAAGGTTTTGAGTTTAGAGGTTGAAAAAAAATGAGTCATTTGTACATCTTTCTTCTTCTTCTTCTTTTTTCTTGGCTAAAGTCAATATTTTTCTTTTTTTTTTTTTTTTTTTGAGTTGGAGTCTTACTCTATCACCCAGGCTGAAATGCAGTGGCACACTGAAGGCCACCGCAGCCTTGACCTGCTGGGCTCAGGTGACCCTTTTGCCTCAGCCTTCCAAGTAGCTGGAACTATAGACATGTGCCACCATGCCTGGCTAATTTTTGACTTATTGTAGAGACGAGGTCTCGCTAGATTGTCCAGGCTGGTCCCGAACCCCTGGGCTCAGGCAATCCTCTCTTCTCTGCCTCCCAAAGTGCTGGGATTACTGGCGTGAGCCACCTCGCCCAGTCTAGTATTTCTATTACATGTCCATCTCATCCTGTTTTGTCCACTTGTTTTTTGTTTGTTTGCTTGTTTGTTTGTTTACCCCATACCATTTATATAAGCATTCTTTTTCTTTTTTATTTTTTTGAGTCGGAGCCTCCCTCTGCTGCCCAGGCTGGAGTGCAGTGGCACGCTGATGGCCACTGCAGCCTCGACCTGCTGGACTCAGATGATTCTTTCACTTCAGCTTCCCAAGTAGCTGGACTACAGGCACACGCCATCATGTCCAGCTGATTTTTTTTTTTTTAGTAAGTTGGCACTTATTAGAATATAAGAATGCTCCCAGCAGCCCGAGGGGACCCGAAAGAGGATTGCCCTGGTTGATTTTTTTTTAAGTATTTTTTGGCCGGGCTCGGTGGCTCAGCCTGTAATCCCAGTACTTTGGGAGGCCGAGGTGAGTGGATTGCCTGAGCCCGCGGGTGCGAGACCCGCCTGGGCAACTTGGTGAGACCTCATCTCTACAATAAATCAAAAATTAGCTGGGCGTGGTGGCGCATGCCTGTAGTTCCAGTTACTTGGAAGGCTGAGGCGGAAGGATCACTGGAGCCCAGCAGGCCGAGGCTGCGGTGGCCGGGCCAGGAGCGACCACTGCACTCCAGTCTGGGTGACAGAGTGAGACTCCAACTCAAAAAAAAAAAAAATTAAAAAAAAACTTTTTTTTAAAGTATTTTTTGTAAAGATGAGGTCTCACTAAATTGCCGAGGCTGATCTCAAACTCCTGGGCTCAGGCTATCTTCCTGCCTCAGCCTCCCAAAGTGCTGTGATTACAGGCACGAGCCACCATGCCCAGCCTGTATAAATTTTTTTTTTTTTTTTGAGTTGGAGTCTCACTCTTGTTGCCCACACTGGAGTGCAGTGGCACTCTCACGGCCACTGCAGCCTCAATCCGCTGGGCTTAGACGATCCTTCCACCTCAGCCTTCCAAGTAGTCGGAACTACGGATGCATGCCACCATGTCCAGCTAGTATTCCAGCTTGTATAATTATATCTTGAAGTTTGTTTCATACAAGCATAGTTTTTTTTTTAAGAAATGGCTGGAGCACAGTGACTATTCACAGGTATGATCATAGCACATTGCTACTTTGAACTCCTGACCTCAAGAAATTCTCCCACCTCGGCCTCCCAAGTAGCAAGGATAACAGACACAATGACATCTGGCCCTCAGCATACTCGTTTTATCTACCCATTCATTCATCTATATGTGTCAAGGCAGTGGAACATAGTAATTAAGAGTATCATATCTAGAACGGGCATGGTGGCTCACACCTATAATCCCAGCACTTTGGGAGGCCAAGGAGAGAGGACTGCCTGAGCCCACAGGATCGAGACCAGCCTGGGCAATTTAGCAAGATCTCATCTCTACAATAAATCAAGAAAAATTAGCTAGGCATGGTGGCGCGTGCCTGTGCTTCCAGCTACTTGGAAGGCTGAGGCGGAAGGATCACCCAGCAGGTCGAGGTTGCAGCGGCAGTGAGTGTGCCACAGCACTTCAGTCTGGCGACAGAGTGAGATTCAGACTCAAGAAAAAAAAAGAATATCATATCTGTAATCAGACTCCCTGGGCGTCACAATTCCTGGCTGTGTGACTTTGGACTAGTAATTAAATTCTCCTTAGTTTGTGCCTTAGTTTCCTGATCTGTAAAATGGGAATTACAAGACTAGCACCCGACTCATCAGGATATGAGGATTAGAGAAGATCATTCAAGTGAAGATCTCGTTGAGCATCATAAGTATTCGACATATGTGAGCTATAATTATCAGCGTAAGGATGTTGTAAGGATGAAATGAGTTAATTCATATAAACCAGTTAGAACAGTCTCCTATAAAATAAGACACTTTGTTAGCTCTCTGTAAAGATTAGTTATAAAAACGGTTAAGGAAATTGTTTTGATTTGAGGATGCAAGAGTCTCATATCTTTACCTTTTATAATTACAACTTAAACCAAGGCTAAATTTAAATATATATATATACGTATATATTCTTGTCCCTGATGATGAATCATGCTGAGTACATTTTAACGTGCTACGAATGATTCGTAGCACGTTAAAATGTACTCAGCATGATTCATCATCAGGGACAAGAATGTTAAAACTATGGTAAGATACCAATCCCACTGGTTTCCTTACTTTCCTTTAAACACACCGAAGCTATTCCTGCCTCAGGGCCTTTGCACTTGCTGTTCTCTGTGCCTGGACTGCTCTTCCCCTAGGAATCCACACAACTCACTCCTCCACATAATTCAGATCTCTGCTCACATGTCAGTTCCTCAGCAAGGTCTTTACTGATCCCTGTCTGTGATAGCCCCAAGTATGCTCTGTCCCCTCAGCCTGCTTTGTTCTCTTTAGCACTTGATTTTATATGATATGTCTGTTTATTGATGGAACTCCACAACTAGAACATCAGCTCCCTAAGGATAAGAATGTCTGTCTTGTTCACTGTTGTCTCTCCACGACCTAGAATAGGGTATGGCACATAAGAGTGAATGAATGAATGAACGAATGAGGTGGTTTACATGTTTTCTATTTCTTGAATATCTATTTAATACAATAGAATTTGTGAGTGGGAATCTGGAGAAATACAGACGAAATGCCCACTGCTGGGCAAGAAAGTGAGAAAGCAGACAGCAAAGACACAAGAATATGAGTAGAGTTGTGCGATAAAGGTTAACACAGCAGGCCTGAAGTGTCCAAACCCTGCACATTCCAGAGGAAGGTCTGCCCCTTGACTAGCTCCTAGGAGGTCACCTCTAAGTTCTTGGACTACCTTGCCTGTTAGGAGTGTCTCCAGATAGCTTATGCTAACACTGGTTTATGGTGGGGAGCTTGGGCCACACTGTGTCAGTCTGACAGCCTCTGGAGGGGCTGGAGACTGGGTAGTTAATGTCAGTCACATGGGCACACCATACCAGCATGGCTGATCCCCCAGTGAAAACCCTAGAAGCCAACGTTCAGTTGAGCTTCCATAGTTGGCAATACAACAACCGTATTCGCCCACATCATTCCTGGGAGAATGAAGAACTGCTCATGAAACTCCATTGGGAAAGGACAACTGGGCGCTCACACACCTGGTCTCTCCTGTACTTTGCCCTGTATGCCTTTCGCCTTTGCTGATTTTAATCTTTGACCTTTTGCCGTGATCACTTGGCTTTTTTGAGTGCTGAGAGACTACCAAACAGTGGACTCTCCTTAGGCATTCTCCAAAATCCACAAACTCCCCACAGGCCTGGGGTGTAGCTTGAAGATGCTTTATTTGGACAATGGAAAAAAAAAAAGGATGGTCTTTGAAGACTAGAGACTTTGGAGATCACATGAGGGCAGCAAAAGTTGAAGAATAGCTTGAATGCCCCTATTGGGGGGCTGACTTCAAATAAATATGGTATATTCACACAGCAGAACAGTACACAGCTGTAAAAAAGGTGTGAGGAAGGTCTCTATGTACTGATAATGATGTCCAAGTTGCCATGTTAAGAGAACAGAGGCAAGGGACAATGTGTATAGGATGCTAGTGTTTGTGTAAAAAGGAAGGAAAAATAGTATATTTGTTTCTTTGTGGGGGTTTTTTGAGGTTTTTTTTTTTTGTTTTGAGTCTCACTCTTGTCGTCCAGGCTGGGGTGTAGTGCGCACACTCATGGCCGCCACAGCCTCGACCTTCTGGTCTTAGGCCGTCCTTCCACCTCAGCCTTTCAAGTAGCTGGAACTACAGATGCATGCCACCACGCCCACATGCACACTTTTCCCAACCACTTATTTCCCCTCCTACCACAGGTGTTAGCTTCCTCTGTCTGCTTCCAGATATTTTTAGTGTATATAAAGTAAATACAAGTATATACTATTGGCCGAGGTAAGAGGATTGCATGAGCCCACAGGTTCAAGAACAGTCTGGGCAACTTGATGAGATCGCATCTCTACAATAAATCAAAAAATTAGCCGGGAGTGGTGGCGCGTGCCTGTGGTTCCAGCTGCTTGGAAAGCTGAGGTGGAAGGATCACCTGAACCCAGCGGGTTGAGGCTGCAGTGGCTGTGAGTGTGCCACTGCACTCCAGCCTGGATAACAAGGTGAGACTCTGACTCAAAAAAAAAAGAAAGAAAGAGAAAAACAAATGTTTTTTTTTTTGAGTTGGACTCTCACTCTGTGGCCCAGACTGGAGTGCAGTGACCACTCCCAGCCACCGCAACCTCGACCTGCTGGGCTCCGGCGATCCTTCCGCCTCAGCCTTCCAAGCTGGAACTACAAGCACACACTACCATGCCCGGCTATTTTTTTTTTTTTTTTTTTTTTATTGTAGAGATGAGGTCTCGCTGTGTCGTCCAGGCGGGTCTCAAACCCGCGGGCTCAGGCAATTCACTCACCTCGGCCTCCCAAAGCGCGGGATTACAGGCTGAGCCACCGAGCCCAGCAGAGAAAAGCAAATTAACATATCCACATCTCACATAGTTACCTTGTGTGTGCATGTGTGTGGCAAAAAAGCATAAAGTCTACCATCTTAGCAAATTTCCAGCACACAGTATTTCAAACTAGAGACTTCATGCCGTTCATTGACTCTCTAGACTTGTCTGTCCTACATAAGTGGAACTTTCTACCCTTTGTTTCCACCTCCACATTTCCTCCACCACCACCCCCTCCCCTGGTAACCATGGTTCTATTCTCCCATTCTATGTATTTGGGTTTGTTTTAAGTGAGAATGCAGTATTCTTTTTTCTCTGTGTGTCTGTCTTATTTCACTTAGCAAAAATGTCTTCTAGTTTCGTCTATGTTGCCACAAATGGCAGGATCTTCTTTTTTGAGGCTGAATCATATTTGTGTGTGTGTGTGTGTGTGTGTGTGTGTGTGTGTGTGTGTACCTCAGTGTCTTTATCCATTTGTCAATCGATAGATATGCGAGTTACTTCCATATCTTGGCTTTTGTGGATAATGCTACAGTGAACATGGGAAGGAAGATGTCTTTATGAGACGGTGTTTTCATTTCCTTTGGGTTGCTGGGTCCAATGGACATTCTATTTTTAATGTCCTTAAGAACCTCAAGTTTCTTTCCGCTGTGGCTGCACCACTCAGCTCCTTTTATTCAACCTCCCTGCCACATTTTTCCCTATAGCTGTGATCACCATCTGACACAACTGTAAAAGTTGCAGGTACCAGAACAAAATCAACTTTGTCAGACCCTAACTTAGAGCCAGAAAAGCACAAAAAAGGAAACCTCATGCTTGCATGTCTGAGATAAAGATTGTCTCAGAGACTTTCTAAAATAACCCCATGGGAAAGTCCTCTTTAGAACTGACAGCAATTCAGACAAGATGCTCTCAAAAGAACACCTGCCCAGTAACAGAATCCACACCAAGGAACCGATGCCAACTCTGGCCTTGAGCCTCCAAAATCGATGAACTTTGCTTCCAGGAAGTGATGAGAACCACTTATTTTTGGTAATAAAAGCTTCCCTTTGCCCTCTCCTCTCAGATGTGTCTGTGGCTGGCCATAGCCATGCATCCCAGATTATAATCCTTTTTGCTTAGTCCTGAAAGATTTTGTTCTATTAGGAGATATTTTTCTCTGATGTGTTTTTTTGTTTTTAGTTGGAATCTCACTCCATCGCCCAGGCGGAGTACAGTGGCACACTCACTGCCACCCCAGCCTTGACTTGCTGGGCTCCGGTAATCCTTCCGCTTCAGCCTTCCAAGTAGCCCAAACTACAGGCGCGTGCTACCATGCCTGGCTAATTTTCGATTTATTGTAGAGACGAGGTCTCGCCAAGTTGCCTGGGTGGGTCTCGAACCTGCAGGCTCAGGTAATCCACTCGCCTCGGCCTCCCCAAGTGCTGGGATTACAGGCTGAGCCACCGAACCCAGCCTGAAGTCTGATGTCGTTTTTTTAGATTGATACCACATATATCTTTTTTTTTTTTGTCCTGTTTATCACCTGTGTCCTCTCAATAGACTATCAGCTTTGTGGGTTGGGACTTTTATCTGATTTATTCCCTGCTGCTTCCCCAGCCTCTAGAACAGGGCTGTCCTGTGTTGAATAGTGTCTCCCAAAATTCATGTCCACATAAAACCTCAGTTAAGATTGGGTTATGCTGATTGAAGATGGGCCTTAAGTCCAATGACCAGGTCTTAATAAGAGGAGAGATGCACAGATGCATAGATGCACAGAGAAGGAGACCAAAGGGGTGATGGAGGGAGAGGTGGGAATGATACAGCTGTAAGCTGAGAATACTAAGGATTGCCAGCAAACACCAGAAACTGGAAGAGGCAAGAAAGAACCCTTCTTTAAAGACCTCAGAGAGAGCATGGTCCTGCTAACTAATCCCTTGATTTAAGACTTCTAGCTTCCAGATTGTGAAAGAATAAATTTCTATTGTTTTAAGCCACATAATTTGTAGTAATTTGTTATAGCAGCTACAAGAAACTGATACAGATGGCCAGTCCATTTCCGTGGTTGGCTGAGAGCAGCACATCGGTTGCTGGTGGCCCCAGGTGTTCCTTGGTTTGGGGCTGTATCATTCCAAGTTCTAACTCCAACTTCATATGGTCTTGTCCTCTCTGTCTCTCTCTCTTTCTCTTTGCAAATCTCCTTCTTCTTTTTAAAATAAATACATGAGTCTCGGCCGGGTGCGGTGGCTCAGGTCTGTAATCCCAGCACTTTGAGAGGCCAAGGCGAGAGGATTGCCTGAGCCCGGGGGTTCGAGACTAGCCTGGACAACTTGGTGAGACCTCATCTCTTCAATAAATCAAAAAATTAGCCAGGCGTGGTGACACCCGCCTGTAGTTCCAGCTACTTGGAAGGCTGAAGTGGAAGGATCTCCTGAACCCTGCAGGTCAAGGCTGCGATGGCCAAGAGTGTGCCACCGCACTCCAGCCTGTGTGACAGAGTGAGACTCCGACTCAGAAAAAAAAAAAAAAGACATCAGTCTCATTGGCCACCTAAATCCGGGATGATTTTATGTCAGGGCCACCCTAAATCCAGAATGATTTCATGTAGAGATCCTTTTTCTTTTTTGTTTTTTTTTTTTTTTGAGTTGGAGTCTCACTCTGTCGCCCAGACTGGAGTGAAGTGGCCGCTCCCGGCCACCGCAGCCTCGACCTGCTGGGCTCCGGCGATCCTTCCGCCTCAGCCTTCCAAGTAGCCGGAATTACAGGCGCGCGCTACCACGTCCAGCTGATTTTTTTTGATTTATTGTAGAGATGAGGTCTCGAGAGGTTCATCTACACATACAACTTTTTTTTTCTTGAGTTGAAGTCTCACTCTTTTGTCCAGACTGGAATGCAATGGCACGCTCATGACCACCACAGTCTCAACCTGCTGGGCTCCACGATCCTTCCGCTTCAGCCTTCCAAGGAGCCAGAACTACAGGTGCACGCTACCATGTCCAGCTAATTTATTTTATTTTATTTTTTGAGTTGGAGTCTCGCTCTGTCACCCAGACTGGAGTGCAGTGGCCACTCCTGGCCACTGCAGCCTCGACCTGCTGGGCTCCGGCAATCCTTCCGCCTCAGCCTTCCAAGTTTGTTTGTTTGTTTGTTTTTTTAATTGTAGAGATGAGGTCTCCCCATGTTACCCAGGCGGGTCTTGAACCCATGGGCTCAGGCTATCCACTCGCCTCGGCCTCCCAAAGTGCTGGGATGACAGACTGAGCCACCGAGCCCAGCTCATACAATTTTTCTTGCCTCTCACTGTGTCCACTCAAAAGGACCCAGTAGAACTCCAAGTTATCCTTTTGTGGCTACAGAAGGTCCCATGCTGTGGTTGGACCATGGCTCATTTGGCCATTTGGAACATTTACAGCGTTCTGAATGTTCTGCCAACACAGATGAGCCACGCTGATGCTTAAAACCTGAGGCTTGTGCCAGCCTGCCATGTGCTAGAAATCATTACCCGTCACGAGCCCGATCGTCCCGTGCTCGGCAGTGACATGTCACTTTACATCTTGTGTGCATTAAAGCCTTCATTTGCTAAATGTCACCGATGAAATCATACCACCGTTTAGTCGCATACCTGAAATGCTTTGACATGTCTTCACTTTTTAATGAACTAGGAGATTTTTTTTAGAAAAGCGGAAGTGATTCTGAATCATCTCAGGGACCCGGGAATGCTACAGAGAAAGAGCTATAGGCATGGAAAGAAAGAATGTTTTCCATGGAAACTGTGAGATGGGGGCGGGGGTTGAGGAAGTGTCTTCTTGTGATCCTGGAACTGAGAGAACAGCGACTGAGTACGTTTTTCTTCCCACACGTTGCCTCCTTCCTCTGCCCACATCTGAAATCCCACCTGTGTTTCCCCCTTGGCACCAACTAGCAATAAAGAGACACGGGTTTGAACCCTGGTTCTGCCCATTACCAGGGGTGTGTGCTTGGGTGGATGGTGTGGGGGCTGCCAAGGCCATTCTCAGGTTCAGTGACTCACAGAATTCAGAAAAGTGGCTACACTCGTGATTACAGTTTATTACAGTCAAGGACTGAGATGAAGATCGGCAAAGAGAGGCGGCACAGAGGACAGTGTCCAGGAGGGGCCAGGCGTGAGCTTCTGGTTGTCCCCCCCTAGTGGAGTCCCAGGGACAGTGTTTAAAACTCCCAGTAATGGCCAGGCTCGGTGGCTCAGCCTGTAATCCCATGCTTTGGGAGGCTGGGGTGAGTGAATTGCCTGAGCCCGCAGGTTCGAGACCTGCCTGGGCAACTTGGCGAGACCTCATCTCTACAGTAAATTTTTAAAAAATTAGCCAGGCGTGGTAGCGTGCGCCTGCAGTTCCAGCTACGTGGAAGGCTGAGGCGGAAGGATCGCCGGAGCCCAGCAGGTCGAGGCTGCGGTGGCCGGGAGCGGCCACTGCACTCCAGTCTGGGCGACTGAGTGAGACTCCAACTCAAAAAAATAATAATAAAAATAAAATAAAACTCCCAGTAATGATGTATGACAACACCATGGAGTGTTGCCACCCAGGGAAGTGCTCCTGAGTGTTGGTGTCCAGAGTTTTTATTGGTCACATAGGCACAAAGCACCTGCCTGGCTGACCTCAGTTACTCAGTCTCCAGCCTTTCCAGAGGCCGAACGGATTCCACATGGCCCAGGCACCCAGGCAAACAAAAACAGGTGTTCAACATAGGCTATGTCATTGGCATAAACTACCTATCTGACCCAAGGTCCCAGGCAGAATATCCCTAAGAACTCAGGCATTATCTAAGCAAAGGCCAGTCCTGTTTTTATTTTGGAGAAATGTGTGGGGTTTGGTCAGCTCAAGTCTGCTGAGTTAACCCCTTACTAAACAGGAAGCTGTGGAGGAGACTCTAGGTACCAGGCTGAGGGTGGGAAGACTGCTTCCCTTAGACTAACGAGGCCTCATCTCATTGAGGATCTGCAAGGTGGGAGGATATGGGAGAAGCAGAGATGATGAGAGATGTTGGGAGAGGTTCAGAGAGCTGAGACAGGAGCCACACTTCAGGGGTCCGTGAGGAGCATGTGCTATGGTATTGTCCATAACCCTGCTCAAAGTCAACTGAGTTTCTCTGTCCCTTGTCCTGGAACCAGGGTGACTTGGGTGGAAAAGAAGGCATTAGGGGAGGACTGGGCCGCGAATGGCAGAGCCAGATCAGATTCAAAGTGGATGCTGAGTGGATTTCACACATATCTGCCCAACTTTGTTAGTCTTGAAACCTTTCTCCATGAGAGGACTGTCTACTCTCTCCCTCACTGCCCTTACCACACACATTCAACACAGATGCATGGCCCATACATGGGTTCACAGTGCACATAAAGAAACAGACATGTGGCTGGGCTCAGTGGCTCAGCGTGTAATCCCAGCACTTTGGGAAGCCAAGGCAAATGGATTGCCTGAGGCCGTGGGTTCGAGACCAGCCTGGGCAACTTGGCAAGACCTCATCTCTACAATAAATAAATAAACTGGGCATGGTAATGTGCACTTGTAGTTCAGTGCACATGGAAGACCGAGGTGGAAGGATCGCCAGAGCCCAGCAGGTCGACACTGGGGTGGCCATGAGTGTGTCACTGCACTCCAGCCTGGGCGACCCAGTGAGATTCCAACTCAAAAAAAAAAAAAAAAGAAGAAGCAGACATGCACAAACACACACACGTTATAGCCCGAGACCCCCAATCCCAAACACAAACATGCAGGCATGCCATGAACACAGACACATATGTTCACCCAGTCGCAGAAACACACCGGCACCATAGAAGAGGGTTCACAAACCCACATCTTAATTTTTGTTTTTATTTTTTATGTCAGGGTCTCACTTTGTTGCCCAGCCTGGAGTGCAGTGGCATGATCACAGCTCACCATAGCCTCGACCTCCTGGGCTCAGGTGATCCTTCCATCTCAGCCTACCAAGTAACTGGAACCACAGGTACACACCTCCATGCCCAGCTAATTTTTTTATTTATTGTAGAGATGAGATCTCGCTATGTTGCCCAGGCTTGTCTCAAGCTCCTGAGTTCAAGTGATCCGCCTGCCTCAACCTCCCAAAGTGCTGGGATCACCGGACCAAGCTACCCCACCTGGCTAATTTATTTTATTGTATTTACTTATTATTCTTTTGTAGGTACAAGGTCTCTCTATGTTGCCCAGGCTGGTCTCAAAGTCCTGGGCTCAAGCGATCCACCCACCTTGACCTCCCAAAATGCTAGGATTACAGGTGTGAGCCACCACGCCTGGCCCCAAACCCACCTTTTTAAAAACCATGCTCCAACACTTGTAAATCCAGAATGCCACACACATAAGCTTACTCACAAACACAGATCAATAGACAGACACCCACGAAGTGGGCAAACACACTCGTCCTACACACACACATTCAGACATTCACAGACACGTGCACCCATCTACACCTCATGGCAGAGACACACACTGTGACATTCATATGTACACACACAGATTCATACACACAAGCCTACATGCACAAACACGAACACTCTGAAACACGTGCCAACTCACACTCAGGTTTTGACCCTCATGTGTCCTTTGAGTCACCCTGAGACTTTGGGCAAGTTGTCTCCCACTGTCTCTGTCCCTCCCTCCCTAGACACAGCCTTCCCTGCACCAGTATCCAGTGAGGCCTCAGAGACGGGACGAGCCCTTGGGCAACCAGAGCTGAGATGGCAATGGGGCCTTCAATATTTCTTTTCTTTTTTTTTTTTGAGTTGGAGTCTCACTCTGCCGCCCAGACTGGAGTGCAGTGGCCGCTCCCGGCCACCGCAGCCTCAACCTGCTGGGCTCCAGCGATCCTTCCGCCTCAGCCTTCCAAGTGGCTGGAACTACAGGCCCGCGCTACCATGCCCAGCTAATTTTTGATTTATTGTAGAGATGAGGTCTCGCCAAGTTGCCCAGGCGGGTCTCGAACCCTCAGGCTCAGGCAATCCGCTCACCTCAGTCTCCCAAAGGCGCAATAAGGCCAGTCCCCAAAGAGCCCGTGGATGCCTCGGGGGTTGTGGTTTCAAATGCCCCACGGGTTCCAAGGAGGAAACCCAGAAAACCAGAGATGCGACTCCAAGTCAGCCTTCACCTGGGCCAGTCCAGCCGCCCCTCATTGTCACCAAAGACAAAGACAGAGCACAGGTGATTCCAAACGCAGACATGGAGGGGAGAGCTGCCACCCGAGGTGGGGACTTTCTGAGTTCCGTTCCCAGCCTCACAGGATGGGACAGGAGGACAGGAAGCCGCTGGGGCCTGGGTGAGGGGGAGTCGGGCTGCCTGGCTCCCCCAGTCGCGCCCCTCACCCGCTGTGTGGCCTTGGGCTGGTCACTCAACCTCTCGGTGCCTCCTCTTACTCATCTGGAAGGGGGATCCCGGCAGAGCCCTCCTCCCAGCCTCGCTCAGGGGACTGGAGCCCCAGGAGACGACATGGCGCCTCATCCCTGCCACACGTCAGCGCGGCCTGGTCCTCGCCGCCTGCGCAGCGGTCCCCAGCCCCGGCGCCCCGCGGGCGTCCTGCAGCCCGTGCCCACCCGCACGCTCGCCGCTTGCCCCGCGACGGGGCGGGCAGCAGCCCTGGGTGAAAGTGGGGGCGAAAGGCCGGCTGCCCCCCCAGGGGCTTCCAAGGAACCGTCCCGGCCCCGGGAGGCGTGGACGCCGCTGCGCTCGGGGCCTGGCTCTGCGCCCCGCGGCCCCGGCCGGAGCCGCTTCGCCTTCGCGGCGCGCCCGCGAGCGCCCTCGCCCCGCGCCGCAGCCCGCGCTCCCGAGGGCCGCCTGGTGGTGACGCGGGGCACTGCGGCCGGCTCCGGAGTCCCGCTGCGGGGGCGACAGGAGGGGGCGACAGGAGGGGGCGACGTCGGCGGCCGCCCCACACTCCTGGCAGGTCTGGACTTGGCCACACCCCGGGGGTCTCGCGACGCTGCTCTCCCCGCTTCAGCAGCCCGAGGGGCCGAGACGGGTTCAGCCTCTGGGGAAGAGGGAGGAGGGGGGAGAGGAGGAAGGAGGGGGATGGGGAGGAGGGAGAGGGGAGGGAGGGTCTGGACCCCGGGCGCCTGGGCGTCACGCTCTGGGGTCCATGATGTCCCTCTCCCGGGACCAGATGGCCAGATAGTCGAGGGGCCCTGGAGTAAACCAAGCCCAGGTTCGAGCTCCCTCTCCTGCCACTCTGAGCCTCAGTTTCTCTATCTGGGAAGTGGGGGTGAAAATCTGCCTCCATCCTAGTCCCCCCCTCATCCTCCTCTCCTCTCCACAGATCCAAGTAAAGACACACATACGTACCCCCAAATGTGTTCACCTAGACACCCACACACACACTAACACACCCTCCGCCCACCAGTCACCTGGCCTTAAGGCATCTTCAAATCTTCGAATCCCTGGTCCAGCCTCCGTCCTCTTTTCCAGTCCTTTCCCGGCCTCCTCCTCCCCGAGTCCTGCCTCCTGCACACAGCAGACCTAAAGCAGAAACCTCTCCCTCCCCTGCTTACAACACGCCCCATGGCTCCCCAGCCCTTCACCTTGGCCTTCAAGGCCCTGCACACTCATCCCAAGGCTGCCTCTCTCTCAAACTCCAGTCCAACTAGAAAGTGAGCGACCCCCATGAGGTAGGTGCTGATTGGAAGACACCGCCCCCTCCTCCATACGCCCAGCACTGAGGGGCACGGGCACTCAATAAACCCCCATCATCACGGCCCTGGCCAGGCTTTCCCCCTGGCTCTTCCTACCTCCTGTCTTGTGCTTCCCTCAGGCATCTGCCTGCCACACCCCCTCGCCCCCTTGGGGTCCTTTCTCACTTGTCACCTTGGCAGGGAGCACTTCTCAGACCCCCTGTTTAGGACTATTGCCAATCCGCTCCTGCCCGACCCTCAGGGGCCACTGTCCTGCCAGCCTTTTCTCCAGCTGACTAATGCAGGATCTTGTCCTCATCCAGGACGTTGACTCCCAGCCTCCCCCACCGCAGGGGCCTGTTTACCCCCCCAGATCAGGTCCTAGAACTCGAATGGCCTGGACACATCTTTGGGATGGCGCCAGCTGTTCCCTTCCTGTCCTCCAGGGGACGGCCGTGCCCCACACCTCCTGCCCCAGGTTCCACAGCATGGGAGGAACCTGCAGCCCATCCCTTCCCCGCGGGACCTCGGGGCCTTCACACCGTTGCTCCTCTGACCTCAAATGCCCCTCCACACCCCTCCAGGGAGCAGGGCCCGTGTCTTTCTAGCACATTCCTCACAGGTGCACCTGGGGTCTGGTTTCTCCAGCTCACCTCCTTCATCCTGTCAATCATTCATCAAATGTCAACCCAGCAGCTACCGCGTGCTGGGGCTGGAGGCGAAGAAGGGACCGGACAGGCCACACTCCCTGTCCCAGGAGCTGACCCTGAGGGTATGTAGACCCAAACTGTCCAGGAGAACTTTCTGCAATGATGGAAATGCCCCATACCTGCACAGCACAATGCGGTAGCCACTGGCCGTGTGTGACTCTTGAAGACTTGTAATGTTGCTGGAAAGACTGAGGAAATGTGGAAGGAGGAAACCTGAGAAACTTAGAATAAGCACACAGCACAACCATTTTTGCTTGAACTGACACACTTGGAATCTAGCACAGGTTAGACATCGATAGATACATTTCCGATAGACAGGTTTTAGGAAGCATTTACTGCAGGCCAAGCTGGCACCTACTCCTAGCCCTCAGCAAATCTCCATCACATGCAAGACTAGGACAGCCCAACCATTCCATTCATGGTTCAGCATAATATTCTCTAAGAAACTTACAGGCCCCTTCACCGGCTGAAGCCATAGAAATGATAATAAGATCACCTTTTAGTCAAACAGTGGAACAGGATTGGCAGTAGTGGGAAACTGTCAGGGGAGGAGGGGCAGACCTCATCAACAAGGCTACCTGCGTAATGAACATTTGTATACCTAACCCTGAATTGGGCCCCACATATTTAAATTTTTAAAAAGTAAAAGATCTAACAGGTCTCTTGCAGGAAAATCCCCTTCTGGCCCAAACCAAAGTTAACCTAATCAGTCCTTTGTGACCTAGGTAACACAGACAGACCCCACCTTCCCGACCATGGCAGCAGTCATGTGACTAACCCACCCATCTGTCTGCTGCCCATCACCTGAAGTCAGTACCTGCACTTACCTGCCCCTTTGTGATGACTGAAGCAGACCACCACCCAATCACCTTAATGACCTTCTCCCACCAAAGGGAAGGATTAAACGGACTCAACCACCAGCAGCCATTTGCCATTGTCTTGCTAAGCTATGGCATGACCATGTGCTCTTTGAGCTATGCCAGACCATGTTTTCTTAAGCTTTGGCCCCCTCCCCTCCCTTGGGGAAGTGAATCACCTCTGTCTCTCTCTCTGTCTCTCCAATTTACTTTCTAAATAAACCATATTTTCGAATATAACTTCTGTGCAATTCTTTGCATCTTTCATGTGGCATTGGGTCGCACCCCAGACACCCATACCCCCGACGGGCCTGACCTAACACTCTGGAGGCCCCGCTGGGAGTGTGATCCTAACATTTTTGGGAGGTTCCACTGAGACTTGCCATGCTTGCCTCTGAGTGTCAGTTGGCCCCCTTTCCAATCTAGAAAAGATGAATAATAAACTTTACTTCCTTCTACCTCTTATTTGGCTGGAATCTTGTATTATTCGCGTGGCATCAACCAGCACCGGTTCACCTCGCCTCTCAGTTTATCCTTTCAAAATGGATGTTTAATTTTAACTGCCCCATGTGCCCAGTGGTCATCCTGCTGCACAGAGCAGGTCTAGACCATTATAAGAACTTCAGATGTGGTGACATCAATCAGACGTCAGATGTGACCTCTAAGCAGAACCCTCTGGCAGCCTTATATGGCCAGGAACACAGAGGGAGCCAAAAAAACCCAGGTCCTAGTAGAAGACTCAGTCTGAGGCCCAGGGCAGAGGCTAGGGGCAGAGGCTAGGGGCGGAGTCTGGGGCAGGAGGCAGATGAAACTCTCACCTGGCAGGGTAAACCTGGGTGGAACTTCGGGCAGGGGCTGAGTGGGGTTAGGATACAGGGGATCTGGAAGACTCAGGGCCTCCAAGGGTGTCTAAGGCCTGCAGAGCTGAGTCTGAGACCTGGGGGCTGGAGGTGGGAGGACCGAAGGGGTTTGGCCAAGACCTGCAAGGGGTCAGATGATGCTGGGACAGGGATGGGCCAAGCTGGCAACACAGGCACTGAAGAAGCAAAAAACAGCTGGGCATGAATCAGTGCCAGGGTAGTACCTAGGTGTTCTAGTTGAATGTGGGCATGTATTGTCCAACCTCCCAGGCGCCCCCCTACCCCACTGCCCAGAACACAGGAGAGCAGGCCACTTAATTCAACTTTACTGGCACTTGACACCATACACAGAAGAGAAGGGGAACAGTGACACCCAGGGCCTTCCCCACCCACAATCATCACTGGAGGCCACCAGGCCCAGTCCCAGGTCCACCCAGTCTGCTCCCCAGTAGTCAATGTCCAGAGAGGCCTCTGTGGCCAGGAAGGGGGTGGCATCCAAGGACAGAGAAGCATCGATGCTCCTATCTGCTTCCACACCTGAGTGTTCCTGGCACGGGGTTCAGTCCAGTCGGGTGGTGAGGACACGCACAGGCTCCCTGTTCCTTTCAAGAGACAAGCAAGGCAGGGCCCTCCTGGTACAAAGGGCTTGTCACCTCCTGGGAATGGGAACTTGGACAAGGAAACACACACACACTGACAAGCGGCATGAAGGAGGTGTCCTGTGGAGACTGCCATTTCGGGAAGACATCAGACTTGGCAGGGAGGGCGAGGCATAACAGGGACACACACCACGGAAGACTGAAGCGTTTGCACTTGGGACAGTTGGAAACACCAGGTCAGGGCTGTGGCTTCCTCCATGGGGTCACTTCCTCTCCTCTAAGGACAGACCCACTGAGGGCCTCTACACTGACCCTGTGCCTCAGCCCCTCCCTCGTGCCCCCAGGGTCGCCTCCAGCCTTTCATTCCCTGAGTGTGAACCCAGGGACCCTCACCATCTTAAGTCAAGGGCTGCCAGGCCAGCGGTGAGGGGGTCAATCAGCCCCATAAGAGAGTGGGAATCCAGGGAGTCACAACCTATGGGAGGCCCAGAAGCCTAGTGAATTTCCCCAAATTGAACAGGCTGGAAGATAATTAAAAATCTTGGCAAACACTGCAGTCTGAGTGGCAAATTCAGTCTGAGATAAGAGATGGCCTTGGCCTTGGGCTGGTTCATTTGCATCCCTTGCGACCCCCAGTGGGGAGAAATGGGGTGTGTATTCCCCTCCCCCTCCCACCGCCTCTCCTCTCCCCCCTCTTCCTCCGGGCCTCCTTCCCCTCCTCCCCTCCCCTCCCTGTCCCTGTCCCCTTCCGCCTCTCTGACTTTCCTTTCTGGAATCATCTCCCTCTGGCGGGGAGCTGCGGCTTCAGCGCTTAGCAACAACCCGACGCCCGCTGTGCGGCTGACGGCCCAGCCTCCATCGCAGACCCCAGACCCCAGCCGGGGGCAGCGGTTTGGGTGTAAAGTGGCCTGCAGCCCTGGCCAAGACTCGCGTCCAGAACGATCCGGGTCCCACGAGAGCCATGAACGAAGCGCTCGTCGGCCCTGCCTACTTCCCCAGCCCCCGGGGCCGATCTCTCCCTCCCTTCTCCTACCAGGGTTTCTCCATCAGGATCGGTGGCGCCACCTGCTAGCGCGGGCCGGGAGGGGGCTGGGGGCGCCGGCAGCACGCGGCCCGGGCGCCGCCCAGCGAGAGGACGCCGGTGCCCGGGAGGGAGGAGGGCACCTGGGCGCCCGAACGCCGGTCCCGGGGCCACTGGCGAAAGGTGGGGGACAACCTCCTGCCCCGAGGCGCCTTCTACCGAGCGAGAGGACTTGGCGGTGGGGTGGGACAGGGACCGGGAGAGAGGGGCGGCCGCCCTTGGCCTCAACAGCCGTCGGTCGGGGCCCCAACACCCGCGTCCCCCCTTTTCCTGCCTCCCGCGGCGTCATCCTGGGCGGAGGCCTGGCCCCCAGCTTTCCTTGCGGGAGCGACGCCCCAGCCTTGGCCGTCCCCGCGGGTAGTGTGAGCCCAGGACGGGGTGGGGGCCACGGTCCAGGATGTCCCCGTGGGAGCTAGGCACCTGGGACGGGGGGGGGGTGGAATGGCGGGGTTCCTGCGCGCCCTCTTGCCCCGGCGTCCCCTGGAAGCCTGGTCCTGGAACTCTGACGCCTCCCCGGACTCTCCGTCGGAAGCCTCCTGCGACCCCTGGTAGGTAGGTCACCGTGTGCTCACGGGCGGCCAGGAGGGCCAAGACCTCCAATGGCTTGCCTCCAGCCTCCCCTGGAGCTTTTAGCCATGTCCTGGGCAGCCAGCAGCGCCACCCGCTCCGGGCGCCCCGCCCCCGCCCCCACCCCCACCCCCACCCCCACCCCCACCCCCATTCGTCCTCACCATCCTTGCCCCAGCCCCCCAGGAGGCCCCCTGACCCTTCCTGAGGAAGGCCTCTGGCTGGGTCAGGGTAGAAACGCTCTCCAGAAGGTTCCAGTCACCTCGGACCTTCCTCGGGGCCATGGCTCCACCTCGCGGCTGCCTCCTCCACCTCCACCCGCTTCCCAGAAGTGTCCTTGGACTTGACCGACAAGACCCGCGAGAGGGTGTTTTTTGTCCTTGTTGTTCACGCCCGGCGACTGGATCAACATCTCCTCCCAGGCCGGGGGTTCAGAGGAGTCTGCCTATGCCACAATAGCCAGAACTCAGGATTGTCTGTCCCTTCTCTGTCTTGGTCCCCACTTTTGCGCGGGGCAAGTGTCCATGGGCTCCTCTCCTGACATATCTCTCGCAGCCAGGAGGGCCACCAGGTTGGGGACACCTCTCCTGTCTCCTGCCTTCCTTGATGGTCAAGTTCATCAAATCGAGGGCTCTTTATCTCCTCCTGTAAGGTTTTGCCTGTCACCGTCACCAAGGCCAAGAACTCCGAGAGACCATCTGCCTTGTCCTTGTCACTTCAGAAGGTTCACTTCCTCTTTTTTTTTTTTTTGAGTTGGAGTCTCACTCTGTCGCCCACACTGGAGTGCAGTGGCACACTCCCAGCCACCGCGGCCTCAACCTGCTGAGCTCCAGTGATCCTTCCACCTCAGCCTTCCAAGTAGCTGAAACTACCACGCCCGGCTAATTGATTTATTGTAGAGATGAGGTCTCACCAAGTTGCCCAGGTGGGTCTCGAACCCACGGGCTCAGGCAATCCGCTTGCCTCCACCTCCCAAAGTGCTGGGATTACAGGCTGAGCCACCTAACCCAGCCCCACTTCCTCTTAAGGAGCTCCCTGGAGGCTGTCTGGAGCTTTGTGTAAAGGCTGCTGTCATCA
Source organism: Cephalopachus bancanus (assembly GCA_027257055.1). Lineage (NCBI taxonomy): Eukaryota > Metazoa > Chordata > Mammalia > Primates > Tarsiidae > Cephalopachus > Cephalopachus bancanus. The sequence goes on along the minus strand of JAPVLO010001038.1, from coordinate 290,255 downwards.
TCTGTGCTCAAGGCACCCTCATCCACCCCCTCAGCCTCGATGTCCAGGCTCTCATGGGGCAGGTCCTCCAACTTGTTTTTTGCCAAGGAAAACACCTTCCCTAGCTCCTCTATTTGCCCCTGGCCCTGTTTCTGTGACCCCGGAGGCTGCCTGTCCCAACCCCTCAGGGCCTGGGTCTCCGAAGCAGCAGAGCGGGCATGTCCCCAGGGGCCCTGGCCACCACAGCCTGCAAGGGCCTGTCATCTAGCTACAATCATCTCATCTGCTTCAGGACCCTCATGTCCTGAGCATGGTCCTTACACAGAGCCCTCTAGACCCCGTCCTCGCCTGGGATCTTGCTGGGGATGGCAGCAGGGTTGATCAGTGTCCTCCACAAACTCCACCAAGGTGACTTGGGCCTTCTCTTTCCTCACGGCCCTCGTGTGCCACAGCCTGGATGTGCCCAGGGGCAGGAAGGCCGGCCTCAGGATGTCTCCGGTGTCCAGCCCACTCCAAGCTGCTCTCCGGGATGCCGGTGACTAATGGGGCCCTGTGCACGTCCAGCCCCCTGCGACAGGCTCTTGGCCATAGTGTTGACCCCTTGGCACCATCTTAAGGCGGGAGGGAGCCCTAGGGAGGGGTGGGCTGCAGCCCACGTGTCAGTACCACGCTGGAAGGACACTTGTAGTGCTCAGAGTTCAGGTTCAGGTGAATGTGACAAGGCTGGGGGGCAGGGCGCTTGGAGCCCACTGCCTGCAGGATGACTGGAAGGTGGCCTTCCCCCAGGACCCCTCCCCAGGGCTGTCCGAGGATCTGCAGGCGGTTTATGTGTCTGTTCTCCAGGACTGGCCAGTTGCTCCCTTTAGTCCCTGTCACAGGCCTCAGCGACTCAGCACCGCAGCCAGGTGCAGGGGGGTGGTGCTGATCGCACCTGGAGGGGCGTGGGGGATGGCACCACCGCTTGCCTGGCATTCCCGGCGAGTCTCAACCCAATTCCGCTGTGATTAGGCCACTCGGGCCTGCGCCTGCGCAGACGGAGCTCCACTGCCCTCCCCTGCCTCCCACTGCGGGTCCTCCTCTCCATAGCAATTTTGTAGGCTGGAGTTGGGGTCTTCCGCTGCTGATCCAAGGATCCTCTCTTAGAGGTCCCGATGAGAAGGAGGACTTGGGGACTGCAAGCATCCCTGTCACTGATCAGCAAATAACAAGACTGAATTCACAGGGGTCAGGCACCATCACTCAAGGAGACCCAACCTCATTCAGGAGACAGAGGCCTCCTTCCACAGGACATAGGCTTCAGTCGAGGTTATAATTCCCCCTTCCTACAGGGGGGATTCAGGATCATATAGACCTAAATCAAGGGCACTGGCTTCGCACAGTGGGACCAGGACTCACTTGGGATACTAGCCTCATCGATAGTGTACCGGTCTTCGTATCAAATAAGGGTACCCACCTGTGAGCAACAGGCATCATTCAGTGGGACCAGGTCTCACTCCCATGTATGTTCCTGTATTTCTAACTATTGGGCTTGCCCACAAAAATGTATGCCCATTTCAAAAGATGTTAAGAGATATTCACCGTCATCAGAAGTGTCTGGACATTGATGGTAACTGCTTTGAGGACCTCTTGCAATTGCAGAAGTCATATGTGACTTGTATTCATCTTATTGAGTATTAAAATTTTAACACAGATTTTTCCTTTCTTAAAACGTGTGTACACTTTTTTGACCCCCTCTGTATGTATGCACAATTAAACCTGTGGGTTTTTTTACAGGATTTGAGCGTGCATATGATCACGAGTGATAGCCAATGTGCATTCTGCATAAAAACATTTCCCTTGATGAGAGTAGCAGTCTGCGACGTGAGAGCATCAGCCACAGCTACCCTAAACGAGCATTTGTTTTGCCATCTTTTGTCACCATTAGTCTCCCCCGCTCCATGAATCGGGCCCTGTAGGCCAGCTGTTAGGTGTATATCCCATCACTACCATCTCCTGGAGCTTCTGCAGGCCTCAACTTGATCTTCTGTAAAATGGCAACAGCCATTGTCCCTACCTTGAAGGCTTTTTATGGAAACTGAAGGGAATAATCTGCCGAAGCACTTAGAGGCTGGCACATGGTCCGTGCTCCACAAAAGACACTGATAAGAAGTATTGATTGAGAGCGTACCATTATAAAAATCATTTGTTAAGTCATAAGTAAATAAATTGGGAATCAAACCACCTCGAGTCTTTTGTCTGTTTGATTATGGTTGAAGATGGTTTATAGTGAGGTTACCATGGCAACTGGGTCATGGGCAAACCACTTACTCACCCCCATTTTCCCTGCTTTTTTCTCCTGTCAACTTCCTGATGCCCAGATGGATGTTACTCCTCTCCAGAACAGTGTTTAGAAATAGAATACCAGCCCCAAACACGAACCACAGGCATAATGGTAAATTTTCTAGTGGCTGCCTTCAAGAAAGAAAAAAAAGCCAGTGATGAGAATTTTAAGAACAGATCTTACTTATCCTGAAATATACATTTGCATGCGTCGTCAATATGAAACTTCTTTTTTTATGTAAGAATGAGGCCTCGCTATGTTGCCTAGGCTGGTCTAGAACTCCTGGGCTCAGGCAATGCTCCCACCTCAGCCTCCCAATGTGCTGGGATTTCAGGCGTGAACCACTGCACCTGGTCAAAACAATTTTTTTTTTTTTTTTTTTGAGTTGGAGTCTCACTTTGTGGCTCAGGCTAGAGTGCAGTGGCACACTCATGGCCACTGCAGCCTCTACCTGCTGGGCTCAAGTGATCCTTCGCCTCAGCCTTCCAAGTAGCTGGAACTACAGGCACGTGCCACCATGCCCGTCTAATTTTTTGATTTATAGTAGAGGTGAGGTCTCGCCAAGTTGCCCAGGTTGGTCTCAAATCCACAGGCTCGGGCAATCCACTCACCTCAGCCTTCAAAAATGCTGGGATTACAGGCTAAGCCACCAAGCCCAGCCAGGAAGGATGTTTTTTTCCATCTAGTTCTAACTGAATTACAGGAATTAAGTACATTACAGATTGGTCCCCACTCTTCTGGCCTTCTGCTCTCCTTTCTCCAGCCTCATCAGCAGCGTTGCCAGGGAAACCAGATCTCAACACAACACAAAATCAGCTTAACTCCTGTGCATCCTGGTAATGGTGCGTGTGTCCTTCAGGGCCCTTCTACCCAAGGAACTGTTAACTCTGCCTGGCTCCAAGTCTTTAAAATGCCATTTCATGCCGGGTTCGGTGGCTCAGCCTGTAATCCTGCGCCTTTGGGAGGCTGAGGTGAGTGGGTTGCCCGAGCCCGCAGTTCGAGACCCGCCTGGGCAGCGAGACCTCATCTCTACAATAAATCAAAAAATCAGCCGAGCGTGGTTGCACATGCCTGTAATTCCGGCTACCTGGAAGGCTGAGGCGGAAGGGTCACTGGAGCCTAGCAGGTCGAGGCTGCGGTGGCCGGGAGTGGCCACTGCACTCCAGTCTGGGCGACTGAGTGAGACTCCAACTCAAAAAAAAAAACCATTTCACTTGCCGGGCACAATGGCTCATGCCTGTAACTCCACACTTTGAGAGGCCAAGGCTAGAGAATTGCCTGAGCCCAGGAGTTTGAGACTAGCCTGGGTAACGTAGTGAGAAACTCTCTCTACAATAAATTTTAAAATTAGCCAGTGTGGTGGCACATGCCTGTAGTTTCAGCTACTCAGAAGGCTGAGGCCAAAGGATTGCTGAACCCAGGAGTTGAGGCTGCGGTGAGCTGTAACTGTGCCACTGTATTCCAGCCTGGGCCACAGAGTGAGACTCTGACTAAAAAAAAAAAAAAAAAAAAAAAAAAAAAACCACCGGGATCGGTGGCTCAGCCTGTAATCCCGCGCCTTTGGGAGGCTGAGGTGAATGGATTGCCTGAGCCCGCGGGTTCGAGACCCGCCTGGGCAGTGAGATCTCATCTCTACAATAAAAAAATAAAAAATCAGCCGGGCGTGGTGGCGCATGCCTGTAATTCCGGCTACTCGGAAGGCTGAGGCGGAAGCATCGCCGGAGCCCACCAGGCGAGGCTGTGGTGGCCGGAAGCAGCCACTGCACTCCAGTCTGGGAGACCGAGTGAGACTCCAACTCAAAAAAAAAAAACAAAACCACGACATTTTCTCTGCATCCCCTTCTCTCATTCCTCCCCTGCCCTAGACGGCTCTTTTGACTTTTCTTTTTTTTAATGACTGCCCTCTTATTTTTACATGTTCTTGCCAAATTTGCATTGCTGTTTGAGGGGCAATTATCCTAAATTTTGTGTGATCTACCTCTTTTTGTCTCTCACTCATTTTTAGCACTCAGCAGTCATGTGTCTAAGACTGATCCCAGTTTCGAATTTTGTCTGTAACATCACCTGCAGAGTGAGGCTGTGAGCTGAGCATTTATCACCTCTTGCCCTAATACTGCCTGCTCCTCCAGGGAGAGATGCCAACGACTTTAAACGTGGCTGCAGTCGGGCAGGGTGACTCATGCCTGTAATCCCAGCACTTTGGGAGGTGGAGGCGAGAAGATTGCTTGAGCACAAGGGCTCAAGCCCAGCCTGGGCAACATGGCAAGACCTCGTCTCTACAAATAAATCAAAAAATTAGCCAGGCATGATGGTGCACACTTGTAGTCCCAGCTACTTGGAAGGATTGCCTGAGTCCAGCAGGTCGAGGCTGCAGTGGCTATGAATGTGCCACAGCACTCTAGCCTGGGCAATAGAATGAGATACCAACTCAAAATAATAATAACAACAATAATAATAAGTATGGTTGCAAGTTCTTCAACCCCATCGGAGGTGGAATCTACCTTCTTTTCCTTTGCACCTGATATTCTGGGCAAGTTCGAGTCTGCCTCAGTTGGTAGAGTATAGCAGAAGTGATGCTATGTGTCTTCCAAGGTTAGTTATAAAATGCTTTTGCATGGTTCTCTTGGAAGAATTACTGCTTGGAACTTAGAGCCATGCTGTGAGGAAGTCCAACTCACATGGAAAGCCTGCATGTAGGCACTGAAGTCAACAGCTCTGGCTAAGTCCCGACTTCAAATCACCCCAGACCAAGCACCAGATATACAAGTGAGGAAGCTTCCAAATGATTCCAGACCCTCATTTTCAGAGCTGCTGCCACTGAGGTACCAGACACTGTGGGGTTGAAACAAGCCTCTCCCTTTCACAACTACTGATGCACAGAATCATAATACAATGTTACTGTTTTATGACACTCAGTTGGGATTGTCTTGCTATGCAGTAAAAGTAACCAGTGCATACCCATCACCATCTCCTGCTCCTGCAAACACACAAGAAAGGCTCTATGATAAATGTCCTTGCACACACATCTTCAATGATGCTGAGTGAGACTGAGACTGTTCTTGTCCATATGTCCCAGAAGCAGAATTGCTGGGACATAGGGTCTGCATATTCCTGACTCTACCAAGTGCTGCAAGTTGTCTCATGCAATTGCAGAATCCCAAAAATTAGGTTCAAGCACCTGACATGCAGAGAGGCAAACACTGACACATCAGCCCTGAAGAGCAGAGAGAGGTTTATTCAATTTGGCCAAAGTATGAGGGCAGGAGAGGCACTCCCAAATTCAATGGACCTTTGAACGTACCTGGGGGCTTTTATGGGTAAGGGAGGTTTGCAGAAAGCGAGATTCCCAGCAATCAAAGCTGCTCCCATTCCCCAGAGCCAATCAGACTTCTGGATGCAGCCAGGCATGGTGGCTCACATCTGTAATCCCAACATTTTGGGAGGCCGAGGTGGGAGGATTGCTTGAACCCAGGAGTTCAAGACCAGCCTGGGCAATATAATAAAACTTTACCAAAAAAAAATCAAAAAATTATCCAGGCATGGTAATGTGCACCTGTAGTACCAGCTACTCTGGAGGCTGAGGCAGGGGGATTGTTTGAGCCTGGGGGGGTTGAGGCTACGGTGAGCTGTGATCATGCCATTGCACCACAGCCTGGGCGATGAAGTGAGACCTCAGCTCAAAAAAAAAACAAGAACTTAGGAGGCTGCCAAGAAGATCTGCATAACCTACAAATAATTGTTTCTAAAAGAAAAGCAAGTTTATATGTCCATATAACAAATATGCCTGTGTACTCCCTGAATCTAAAATAAAATTTTAAAAGAAATTAATACACGATTTTTGAAAAATAAAATTATACAAAGAAAAAAAAAGAAGAGTGAGTTCATTAATCTTGTGGGCAGCCCCCAGGGATTAGGATATGAAGATAATCAATTGCTAGTGACTACCCTCTACCAAAATAACTACATGAAAGCAATCATGCATGAAGGAAGACAAGGACAAAGAGAAAGGAAAATAAGTGAAATGAACATCTTATGATTTTTATAATATAGACTTGATTACAGAATGACTGTCCCTGTCCACTCACCCACCATTAGTGCATAAGGATTCCTGTGGCCTCAATGCCCTCTCAACTCTGGACATTATTCAACCTTCTAAGATCTGTCCATCTCATGGGCATAAGGTAGTAGCTTGATATTCTTTGACCACACATGAGTTTGCACAACTCTTTGTAAGTCATTTTGGAATCTCCTTCTGTAAATTGCCTGTTCATGCTTTTTGCCCATTTTCCCATTGCTGTTTCTGCTTTTATCAAACCAATTGTTGACTTTTTTCCTTTTCTTTTTTGTTTTAAGTCAGAGTCTCACTCTGTTACTAAAACTGAAGTATGGTGGCATGATCACCGCTCACTGCAGGCTCAATCTCCTGAACTCAGGAGATCCTCCTGCCTCAGTCTCCTGAGTAGCAGGGACTACAGGCACATGCCACCATGCCTGGCTAATTTTTAAAATTTTTTTGTAAAGACAAGGTATCACTCTGTTGCCCAGGCTGATCTCAAACTCCTGAGTTCAAGCAATCCTCTCACCTCAGTCTCCCAAAGTGCTGGGATTGCAGGTGTGAGCCACCATGCCTGACCTTGACTTTTTAACAGAGCTCAATGGTTGCAATTCCTACAGGTATTTAAGCTCTTTTTGCTGTTCCAATAATAAAGATGCCGGTAGATGTGAATAAAATTTTTATCATGCAAAGAGGCAATATAGGATGCTGCCCAGTAAATCTCTTATTGAAAAAATTGAGGAAGGAAGGAAAGTAATTATAACCGCAATGTCAAGGGTTTATTTTGTGCCAGACACAGGATAGTAAACCCTTTAATATATTGCTTCATTTAATACTCACTGCAACCATGTAAAGTCAGCCCCATTATTAGATTAGAAATCTGAGGCTGTGTGTGTGTGTGTGTGTGTGTGTGTGTGTGTGCGCGCGCGCGCGCGCGCATGCGCGCTCGTGTGCGCACGCATGCACTAGGAAGTGGTAAGACAGGGATTTAACCACAGGTCTCTGTGACTCCAAACCCCCCATTCTAACAGCAACACCAGACAGACTTTCGGCAGCGCCAATCTGCCCCTTTCATTCATTCATTTATTCATTCAGTCATTCACCCACCACAGAGGACTCATAACTGTGGGGGTAGAGCTGTGACCAAGTCAGACCAGGGCCCAGCTGATACCATGGGGGATTAGATATTAACCACACAAATAACTGCTTTATTTACAGTGATGAAAAGAATGAACAAATTACTTCACAACCTTTCTGGGGACCGTCATGTAACAACGAAAAAGAGCGAGCTGTGCCTGCATGTGCTTCCTGGCAAGTGGCCACGTCCTGTGGTTGCGGAGGAGGAGAGGCAAGCCAGGGGACGATGTGTGTGGGATGATGTGTGTAGGTGATTCTGGTCCACCGGGGGGCGTGGGGGAGGGGCACACAATGTCGACTTCAACCTCAGCCCAGACTCATCATGCTCCTCTTTAGAAAAGGTTGCAACATTTTATCCTGCTATTAGCAAAAGAAAACTAAAAGCTTATTCCAACTTACAAAATGAAAAATCACCTCAGCCACCTGAGTAGCTTTTTTAAAGGCTTTGTTGCATGGTAGAAAGAAAGAAAGAAAGAAAGAAGGAAGGAAGGAAGGAAAAGAAAAAGAAAAATAATGGATGCCAACCTAAAATATGGCGAGGGAGACATTGTTTTTCTTTTTTTTCTCTTTTTTTTCTTTTTTGAGTTGGAGTCTCACTCCGTCGCCCAGACTGGAGTGCAGTGGCCGCTCCCGGCCTCCGCAGCCTCGACCTGCTGGGCTCCGGCGATCCTTCCGCCTCAGCCTTCCGAGTAGCCGGAACTACAGGCGCGCGCTACCACGCCCGGCTGATTTTTGATTTATTGTAGAGATGAGGGTTCACCAAGTTGCCCAGGCGGGTCTCGAACCCGTGGGCTCAGGCAATCCACTCACCTCGGCCTCCCAAAGCGTGGGATTACAGGCTGAGCCACCGAGCCCGGCCGACGTTGTTTTCCAAAAGACTTTCAGGGACCGATAAGGTGAAGAAGGAAGGCGAGGTGCAGAGGCTCATGCCTGTAATCCCAGAACTTTGGGAGGCTGAAGTGAGAGAATCGCCTGAGCCCAGGAGCTGAAGACCAGCCTAGGCAACCTAGGGAGACCCCCGTCTCTAAATAAATAAATAATTTATTTTTAAAAAAGAAAAGAAAGTAAAGGAAAAGGAAGAGGAAAAGAAGGAGGAAAAGGAAGAAGAGAAGGAAGGAGGAGAGAAAAGGAAGATTGAAGAGTTGTGTTTTACTGGGGTAGGGGGAGGCAAAAAAAAACCCCACGGAATTTATTTATTAAAAAATCGTGTATTCTCACATTTGTGAATTTCAGTCACCTTCAAAGTCCTCTCCATTTGATGCAATACACCTGTTGAGATGCTTTTTCTGCTGTTCCAAACACTCCCTGAACTCATCAACTTTGATGCCTTTTAGTGCTTCTGCTGTTTTTTGTTTCACCTCTTCCACATCGGGAAAATGTTTCCCTTTGAGGACTTTTTTCATCCAAGGAAACAACAGAGAAAAAAAAAAAGTCGCTGGGGTTGAGATCAGGTGAATAGGGAGGGTGGGACGTAGGGGTCATGCCATTTGGGGTCCAAAACTGCTAAACACTCAGCACAGTGTAGACAGGTGTGCTGGTAAATCACCCATCATGAAATGAGCAAACACATTGAAAGAATCTCCAAAAATTTCACAGAAGCTGAATGCAGTCTCTCAAAACAATGCTAGCTGATACACTGATGCTAAGGGGTTTCTCAAATCCTTACCTAGCAGGGGAAGACTGTACAAGGGACTACCCTCCAACAGATAAAGATTCAAGACCAGCCTGGGCAACATAATGAGACCGCATCTCTCAAAACAAAACAAAACAAAACAAAAATTAGCTGGGTGTTGTGTTGCACACCTATAGTCCCAGCTACTTGGAAGGCTGAGGAAAGAAGGATCACCTGAGCCCAGGAGGTCGAGGCTGCAGCGAGCCAGGATCTCATGCCCACTGCGCTCTAGCCTGGGCTACAGAGTGAGAACCTGTTTCAAAAAAAAAAGAAATGATACTGGGTTCCCAGAGGGAGGGAGCTGGACCCATGTGGGGCTAAGTATGAAAGAAAGGAGACTGTGTCCTTACAGCTGTGACAAATGTTTATTGAGCACCTACTGTATGTCATGCCATGTTCTGGGTCCTAGGAACATAGCAACAAACAAAATAGACAAAAATCCCTGCCCTCATGGAGTTGATACTGTAAGTGACAAGGGCAGATGATAAAAAATAGAGAGAGAGGGTGCCAAAAAATGTACTCACATTTTAAGAAAGGAAAAAATTGTATTAAAATTGCAGTACTCAATATGACAGAAGATGAATACAAGTCATGTTTGACTTCTACAATTAGAAGAGGTGCTCAAAGTGGTTACCATCAGCATCCTGACACTTCTGATTATGGCAAACTAAAAGCAATACATAGGCAACTTTTATATATATGTGTATATAATTTTGGCACCCCCATATAATGAAGTAAAATATACATGTGTCAAGTGTAGATGCCAAGGAGACACTGTCACAGTATAAGGGGAGAATGGGTGCACAGCTGCTCAAAGAGGGTCTCGCTGAGAAGGTGACATCACAGCAGAGAGCAGAAGAAGCTGAGGACATGGGGAGATGTGGAGGTGACTGAAGGTACAGTGAACAGTATGTACCAAGGCCCTTGGAGAGCTTGGCATGTTGGAGGATCAGAAGAACAATTGGGAGACAAGCAAGGTCTTGTGGCTCTGATGAACAAATTCAGGTTTTGAGTGGACGCCATGTGGGGGTTTTGAGTGGGCGTTATCTATTGCTATAAAACATGCCAACCCCAAAGCTTTGTGGCTTAAAACAAGGACAGTGTATCATTTCCCTTGATTTTGCAACCAGGGCTGGGTTCAGCAGATTGGTTCTTCTGCTTCATAGGCTTCTATTGAGGAAGGAATATCCAAGATAGTGTCTTCACTTAGCTGTCTGCACCTCCGGGTTTGTTTGTTTGTTTTTTGAGTTGGAGTTTCACTTTGCCGCCCAGACTGGAGTGCAGTGGCACACTCCCAGCCACCGCAGCCTGACCCTGCCGGGCTCTGGTGATCCTTCCGCCTCAGCCTTCCAAGTAGCCAGAACTACAGGCACCCCCATATAATATACCATGCCTGGCTAATTTTTTGATTTATTGTAGAGACAAAGTCTCGCCAAGTTGCCCAGGCAAGTCTCGAACCCGTGGGCTCAGGCAATCCACTCACCTCGGCCTCCCAAAGCGCTGGGACTATAGGCTGAGCCACAGAGCCTGGCCCAATGGGATGAATCTAATGGCTGGGGGTTGTCTGGCATCTCTTTCTTCACACTGCCCATCCACATGGCTGGCTTGGACTTCCTCACACCAGGGCGGGAGTAGAGGCGTCTGACTTCCCACATGATTACTGGCTTCTTAGAGGGGTCAGGGAAATCTGTCATGCCTCTTAAGGGCTACACCTGGAACTTGCACTGCATACTTTGTGCTGAATTCTACTAGGTAAGCTGAGTCATAGGGCAAGCCTAGACTTAAGCCGAGAGGAAATAGATGCCACCTCTTGATAGTGGCATCCTTGGAGACAAAGCACCCCTACCGTGCGCCCCCTGGCAGCGTCTGGTGGAGTAACCAACTGGAGTTTGAGTTTGTCTCTCTCCAGAACGGACGCAGCCATCTCTGCCCACTCCGGCCCAGTAGCTCATCAGCCAGGGGCTTAAACGTGGGATGGACACTTTGGAAACCTGGACACAGCAGGGAAAAGTTCACCGGTTTTAACCCAAGGAGGATCCGTGGTGCCTGCAGGGCCCAGTCCCCAAATTCAGCTCATTGATGTCCCAGGAGGGGGACGCATGGGGACATTATTGGTCTTCTGTCCCAGACGTGTGTGGTGGTGATGACGGGGCCGGGGGAGACGCAGACTGGGTGCAGTGGGGGAGGAGCATCTGGGGTGGCACTGCCAGGGCTCACCCCCAACTCCCAACCTCCCAACCCCCAACACCCTGTCACCTAGGGCCTCCCTCTACCTACCTGAAAATGGGGATGGTGTTCTGTAAGTTTGTCAAACAGATGGAAGAGGCTGTGACATGTTCGTGCTCAGAACAGGACTCCCAGCGAACCCCTCATGGTCCTTGGCAAATCTGATAAACATTATCAATCAGCTGCTGGTCACCTCCAGCTCACATGGAACCTGACTGTGATCCCGGAGAGGGGGAGGGGAGAGTAGAGACCACTTGGAGCCTCTTCGACCTCCCCGGCTGGCCAGTGCGGTCGCCCAGCTACAGACTCGAGTCACCTGGATGGGGTTTGAGCCGAGCATGGTCGCCTGGGTTCAGATTCCAGCACCATGTGACCCTGAGCAAGTCATGTCCCCTCTCTGAGCCTCAGTTTCCCCATCTGTTACATGGGGTACAATAAAAGCACCTGAATTTGAGTTAAAATAATCTAAGTGCTTCTTAGCCGGGCTCAGTGGCTCAGCCTGTAATCCCGCGCCTTTGGGAGGCTGAGGCGAGTGGATTGCCTGAGCCTACGGGTTCGAGATCCACCTGGGTAACTTGGCAAGACCTCATCTCTACAATAAATAAATTTTTTAAAATGAGCCAGGCGTGGTAATGTGCACTTGTAGATCCAGCTACTTGGAAGGCTGAGGCGGAAGGATTGCCGGAACCCAGCAGGTCGAGGCTGCAGTGGCCAGGAGCGGCCCTGCACTCCAGTCTGGGTGACAGAGTGAGACTCCAACTCAAAAAACAAACAAACAAAATAATCTGAGCGCTTCCAACAGTGTCTGGAATACAGTAAGAACCGTAGGAAAAAGAGCTATTGTTATCAGAGTATCGAAGCCCAGCTCCCGGGCTACTGAGCTGAATCAGTCCGGGCACGTCCGCCAGGTGCACCTGTGCACGCAGTTGAGTCTGGAACCAGTGGCTCTGGTGGAGACACGAGCGTCACGGTCCACACAGGTGGACTAAAGACCCAGGTCTTGCTGGGCACGGGGGACCATGAGGGGGTCGCCTTCTGTCTCTGGAACCCTCCTTCCTTCCTCCTGGGCGATCCAGGACCTGGCCACACTCCCGGGAGTCTTGGGAGCTCCTCTCCTCGCCCGAACCTCCTGAACGGCCTGAACAAGGCAGCCTCTGGGGACAGCGTTGGGGACCAGCCCAGGGACACGAGTGGTCTCAGTTCTGGGGTCGGGTCTAACCCCCACCAGGGCTAGGGAACGTGATCAGAGGGTCCCTGGAATCGGGCAAGTCCAGGTTCTAGCTGCTCCCTGCCTCTCTGAGCCTCAGTGTCCTCATCTGGAAAATGGGAATAAAATGTGGTTCATCTTGTTTCCCAACGCCATCCCCGGAGAGAGGCCTGGCCAACTCCCCCAGGTGGTGGGAAGGTGGACAGAAGGGGGGACAGTTAGGGTGGGAGGTGGGACTTGTGTCCACCTACATGTTTTCTGTTCAAAAGCCTCGTTTAAGTTGGCCATTCTCCCACTCGCTCTGTGGCTTTGTGCTTTCCTTTCTTCGCTTTTTTTTTTTAAGTTGGGGTCTCACTCTGGAGTGTGGTGGCATGATCACGGCTCACCACAGCCTCGACCTCCTGCGTTCAAGCAATCCTCCCACCACAGCCTCCCAAATAGCTGAGACTACAGGTGCATGCCACCATGCCTGGCTAATTTTGGGGCTTGTTTGTTTGTTTGTTTGTTTGTTTGTTTGTTAGAGATGAAGTCTCGCCATGTGCCCTGGCTGGTCTTGAACTCCTGGCCTCACGTGATCCTCCTGCCTCGGTCTCCCAAAGTGCATGAGTCACTGCGCCTGGCCCCTGAGGCCTTTGAACTTGGACCGAGTCATGCTATCTGCACTCCAGTTCTCCACCTTGAAGTCAGTCTGTGGCAGGACTTCTCAGCCTCCATAATGATGTGAACCAGTCGCCCAATAAATGCCTTCTCTTATCTCTCTCTGTATCTTCCTGTTGATTCTGTCTCTCTGGAGAACTGATTCATATGCTTCCTCCGTAAAACAAACAGGGTCGCTCCTGCTACCTCCCAGGACTCAAGCCCATGGTGTACCAGGCCACTGCGGGGCTCAGGTAAGGCGAGCTGCATTATTCTTTTCATAGTGATTCCCTGGAGCCTGGAACCACATGTCTGCCACCACCTGCCAGACAGTGAGGGGCCAGGACTGGCAGGGCCACTCTCCTCCGAGCCAGCTCAGTGCCAGGCACCTCTGGCTGCCCGCGCAGCCCCGGGGCTCCTGGGAGCCAGGATCCCAGGCCCTGGGGGGGCATGGGGCTCCTCCCGGCGGCTGCTGTTCCCCAGAATCTGACCCAGCCTCAGCAGCAACCCCCATACTGGCTGCTCCCCCCACGCGCCATCCCAGGGACGGGCCCCACGGTCTTCCCCATCACCTACCTGAGAGAGGGCCTCATCCCAGACCCTCCTAACCCCAACCCCTGAAGTTCGGGTCACTTTGTGCTGTCAAGTCGGCCTCCTGGACATCTCTCAGATTAGATGACTCCCTTCCAGCCCTAAAAGCCCTGCCCCGGCCTCCGTCCTCTCCTGGCCAAGTTCCTGCCCCAACCTCCACTGGCCTCCCAGCCTCCCAACCTGCCCCTCCAGAGGGTGTTTCCAAAGCACAAACTTGACTTGTCCTTTCTCTACTCAGAGCCACCCATGGCTTCCCAGAGCCCTCAGCAGAAAGTCCAGGCTCTTCCCATGGTCTGCGAGATGTGCGTCCTGCTTCCTCACCATAAACCCCTCCCACTTCCTACACTCCAGCTCCACTCGCCTCCCGGGTGCCAGGCTCCACTCACCTCTGGGGCTTTGTCTCTGGGTCCTTCCTGCCCGGAGTACAAAGCCACCAACCCCTGAGGGACGCCAGACAAGGTCCAGAGACCCAGCATCCTCCCCATCCCTGTCACTTTCTCACCTGCCTTCACCACCCCACCTCCATGGGAGCCAAAGGCCATTTCTGCTCATCTGGGGGCAGAGCCAACAGGTGGCCGACCAGCTTCTCCCTCAGGCCCAGTAGGGCTGATGGCAGGCAGCAGTACCAGTCCTGGGGGTCAGGGAGCCCGGCTCCTCTAGGCTGAAGAGAAGCAACGGGACTCTGAGTGGGTGATGCTGGGTGGGGTGTGGTGCAAAACTAACCCTAAAATGAGTTTTAGAGTAGCCGGCAAAGTTTTAAAACAAAGCTTCTTAGAGAAAGAAGAGGAGAAAGATAGGCTGGCATGGGCAAAAGAAACCCGCGTTTTTGGCCTTTTTTTTTTTGAGTTGGAGTCTCACTCTGTCGCCCAGACTGGAGTGCGGTGGCCGCTCCCAGCCTCGACCTGCTGGGCTCCGGCGATTCTTCCGCCTCAACCTTCCGAGTAGCCAGAACTACAGGCGCGCGCTACCACGCCCGGCTGATTTTTGATTTATTGTAGAGACGAGGTCTCGCCGAGTTGCCCAGGCGGGCCTCGAACCCGCGGGCTCAGGCAATCCACTCACCTCGGCCTCCCAAAGTGCCGGGATAACAGGCTGAGCGACCCAGCCCGGCCGCTTTTTGCTTTTTACAAAACGCCCAGTACACCTATTTAGTAATTGATATGCTAAGGAGTAGGTGGGTTACCAGGCCCCATTGCTCCGCCTTTATGGGTGGAGGGCTGGTCTCCAGGGAGACTCGCCAGACATTTCAATGCACAAGTTCACGAGCGCAAAGGGGTCTTAAGACCATTTCCACAGCTTTTTTTTTTTGAGTCGGAGTCTCACTCTGTCGCCCAGACTGGAGTGCAGTGGCCGCTCCCAGCCACTGCAGCCTCGACCTGCTCGGCACCGGCGATCCTTTTGCCTCATCCTTCCAAGTAGCTGGAATTACAGGCATGTGCCACCACGCCCAGCTGATTTTTTGATTTATTGTAGAGATGAGGTCTCGCTGCCCAGGCGGGTCTCGAACCCACGGGCTCAGGCAATCCACTCACCTCAGCCTCCCAAAGGCGCGGGATGACAGGCTGAGCCACCGAGCCAGGCTTTTATTTATTTATTTTTTTCGTCCTGGCACCTCCCAGGTTACCCCACACCTGCCCCAGTCAGGAGACCCCTTGTCTCACTACCTGCGACCCCCGCCCTAACTCACCTATGCAGCCTCTTCCTCGGTCCAGGCCCAACCTCGCCCTTCCCATTCATCCTACACACATTACAAACTTGACCCTGGCTCTCCCTACTCTAAGCCACTCGGTAGCTCCCAGTGCTCTCGGAGCCAGCACAGGCTCCTAGGAGGCCCTGCACCCGGTGGCCCCGCACTCCCCCAGGCATCTGACTCCCACGTTAGGTAAGCTCTGCTCAGGAGGGCTTCCTGCGTCTCCCCCCGGCTGCAAGCCCCAGGAGGGCAGGGCCTGGTGACTGTGTGTGGAAGACAGGAAAAGAAAGGAAGGGAGAGAGGAAGGGGGGAAGGAGAAGCTCCTTAAAATTAAAACCTCTGACAGGGCACAGTGGCTCACGCTTGTCATCCCAGCACTTTGGGAGGCCGAGGCGAGAGGACTGCCTGAGCTCAGGGGTTCGAGACCACCTAGGGCAACTGGGAGAGACCTCGTCTCTACAATAAATCAAAAAATTGGCCGGGCGTGCTGGCGCGCGCCTGTGATTCCAGCTACTCGGAAGGCTGAGGCGGGAAGATCGCCGGAGCCCAGCAGGTCGAGGCTGCGGTGGCCGGGAGCGTGCCCCTGCCCTCCAGCCTGGGCGACAGAGTGAGACTCCGACTCCAAAAACCGACCAACCAACCTCTGGGTCTTTCTTCCCGAACCACCTCCCTCTGCCCACCAGAGGGCGCGCTGGCCCAGCACATTGTGGATGCAAGAAGGGAATTAGGACAACGAGGAGAATTCACGTGAGTAGCCGCCCCTTAAAACCCACTGGCACCGGCACCTGCGCTGAACCCTCCACGTGCTTAACTCAACGCGGCAGCTCTGAGACTGCAACTGTCGATATAAGAAGAATCAAAGGTGTGGGAAAGGGCTGAGTCCTGCAGAGCCGCAGGCGTCCGTTAAACCAAGTTGACAAGCCGTGGTTTCTTTTCTTTCTTTTTTTTTTTTTTTTTTTTGAGTCGGAGTCTCGGCTCTGTCCCCCAGGCTGGAGTGCAGGGGCGCTCATGGCGGCCACTGCAGTCTCGACCTGCTGGGCTCCAGTGATCCTCTGACCTCCACCTCTCAAAGTGCTGGGATGACAGGCGTGAGCCAACACACCAGCGGATTATCTTTAAAACCCCAAGCCTAAAAATCCTCAAAGAGGTGGATTTGGGGAATATCTCCTGTCTCCTGCTTGGCTGCCCTGTGATAGTTGAACTCTTTCTTCGGTGGCTCAGCTGGTCATCCCAGCACTTTGGGAGGCCGAGGCGAGAGGATTGCCTGAGCCCATGGGTTTGAGACCAGCCCTGGCAACTTGGTGAGACCTCCTCGCTACAATAAATCAAAAAAATTACCCAGACGTGGTAGCGCATGCCTGTAGTTCCGGCTACTTGGAAGACTGAGGCGGACGGATCACCGGAGCCCAGCAGGTCGGGGCTGGGGTGGCCATGAGATTGCCACTGCACTCCGGTCTGGACAATGGAGTGAGACTCTAACTCAAACAAACAAACAAAAAACCTTTCTTTACTGTGACTGCTGCTGGCTCAGTGAATGGGTGCTCTGTGCAGCAGGCATGAGAACCCACTCAGATGGTGACAAGAGTATCCTACCAATGAGAAAAGGGAGGCTCAGAGAAGTTGTGTGACTTTCCTGATGTCACACAGCACATACACTACACAGGGAAGCGTCCGCCTCCGGCCTTGGTAACCGCACAACCTTCTGCTCCGTGGACCAACCCACAGGGCCCTCCACCCCCAACCCCTGCTCAATTATACCCCACCACCCTCAGCTCCTCAGATATCCTGTCCTCCATCCAGTCCCTGGGACCTCAGCCTGAGGCCACTTCAAAACTCCCTCTTCCCTTTCCCAGCCCCTCCCTCCCACCAAGGGTCACTTCCTCCCCTCAGACAGCTGAACGCCACCTCTTCTGGGAAGTCTGCCCTGATCCAGGACTAGCACCAGGAGGCATGGCCTCTGTAGTCCGGTACCCCCAGAGCCCTGCACAGGCATTGCAGAAATGGAAGGAAGGAATGAAGGAAGGAAGGAAGAGGGGAGGGGAGGAATGAATGCAGCCTACAGAGGTGAGCACCTGGATGAGCGAATCCTCCTCCCTCTCTCCCAACCAGGAATGCAGAGATTCCCCCAACAAATCCCCACAGCCAAGGAGAGGAGACCCTGCACCCTCCTATCGAGGGTCTGCCACTGGCTATGAGTGTAACCTTTGGCCTCGCCTCCCCGGGCCTCCACGTCGTCATGGGTAAGACTCTGCCTCAAGGTGTTCTGTGGTGTTTGGGTGTGGTCCTTGGTGCAAAGTATTGAGCACAACCCCTGGCCTGGAGTGCGCACCAGGCCCAGCTGGAGGATGTTAGAACAAGGAGGCAGGAATATGAGCCACGAGGATGGCTGTGCACGGGGCCACCCCCGCAGGGGACTTCTCCACCTCAGTATTCCCGGCTGTAAAAATGATGGTGAGGGTGATGCCGCCATTATGAGATTGTTTCAGAAGCCATTAAGTTAATGCATGTAAAATCACTAGAGTAGCATGATGGCTTGAAGGTGAGGACAGGCCGGTTGTGGTGGCTCACACCTGTAATCTCAGCACTTTGGGTGGCTGAGGTGGAAGGATCGCTTGAGCCCAGGAGGTCACCTCCACCTCCTGGTGCAGAGGAGGATAAAGAATTTGTAGTCACCTTCTTTGTGTTTTTTGTTTGTTTGTTTGTTTGTTTGTTTTAGAGATGGACTGTTGCCCAGGCTGAAGTGCAGTGGCACAATCATGGCTCGCCACAGCCTGAACCTCCTAGGCTCAAGCGATCCTTCCACTTTGGTTGAGACTACAAGTGTGTAGAAATTTTTGTAGAAATGAGGTCTCACTATGTTGCCCAGTCTGGTCTCGAACTCTCACCCCAACAGAAATCTATTGTCTCACCATTCTGGAGGCTAGAGGTCTGAGATCAAGGTGCAGCCAGGGTTGATTCCCTCTGAGGCCTCTCTCCTTGACTTGCAAATGCCAACTTCTCTCTGTGTCCCCATGTGGCCTGTGCAATGTGCTGTCTGTGTCCAATTTTTTCTTCTTATAAGGATATCAGTCACATTGGGTTAAAGTCTACCCTAGATACTTCATTTGAACATGATTGCCTCTCTAAACACCCTTTCTTCAAATACAGTCATATTCTGGGTACTGGGAGTTAGTGTTAGAGGCTGAAAATGGACCATTTTTGTTGTATTAGAACAGTCATTAGAAAAGACTTTAAGCCGGGCTCGGTGGCTCAGCCTGTAATCCCAGTGCTTTGGGAGGCTGAGGTGAGTGAACTGCCTGAGCCCGCGGGTTCGCGACCCACCTGGGCAACTTGGCAAGACCTCATCTCTACAATAAATCAAAAATCAGCCAGATGTGGTAGTGTGTGCCTGTAATTCCGGCTGCTGGGAAGGCTGAGGTGGAAGGATCGCCGGAGCCCAGCAGGTCGAGGCTGCAGTGGCCAGGAGCAGCCACTGCACTCCAGTTTGGGTGACAAAGTGAGACTCCAACTCAAAAAAAAAAAGAAAAGACTTTAAAACTTATATTGAGAAACCATTCTTTGTAATTGAGTCAGGCTGACTGTAGAAGCCACTTGAATTTAAAAGTACACATTCTGGCCAGACACGGTGACTCATGTCTGTAATCCCAGCATTTTGGGAGGCAGAGGAGAGAGGATTGCCTGAGCCCAGGGGTTTCAAGACCAGCCTGGACAATTTGACAAAACCTCATCTCTACAATAATTTTTTTTTTAATTAGCTAGGTGTGGTGGCACACACCTATAGTTCCAGCTACTTGGCACACACATATGGTTCCAGCTACTTGAGGCAGAAGGATTGCCTGAGCCCAGCAGGTTGAGGGTGCAGTGGCTGTGAGCATGCCACTGCACTCCAGCCTGGGCGACAGAGTGAGACTCCAACTCAAAAACAAACGAACAAAAAAATAAAATTTAAAAGTGCACATTCTTCCCCACCCCCCACCTGCCCTAAATCTCCCGCTTTCCTCTCTTTGCCTGCCTGGTCTAGAGAGCCAGTCCAGAAAGCCTAGTAAGCCATTGCTTGTGCTGAAGAAGGAGCAGCCAGCAGGCCAGACCACCTAATGATGAGGGGGGTGGTCCAAGGCTGATTAGAGTATGTCTGAAAGCCTGGAGTGGGCATTGCCCACCCTCCTCCA
The DNA here is from genome assembly GCA_027257055.1 of Cephalopachus bancanus. Taxonomy (NCBI): domain Eukaryota; kingdom Metazoa; phylum Chordata; class Mammalia; order Primates; family Tarsiidae; genus Cephalopachus; species Cephalopachus bancanus. The sequence continues at coordinate 270,574 of JAPVLO010001038.1, read as the reverse complement.
TCTGTAAATACGAGGACATCAGATTGGTATAGGCCAAGGTTCTGGGAATGGGAGATTGTTACAATTATGTTTTAAAACAATGAAAAGCAGCCGGGCTCAGTGGCTCAGCCAGTCATCCCAGCACTTTGGGAAGCCGAGGTGAGTGGATTACCTAAACCCGTGGGTTCGACAGCAGCCTGGGCAGCTTGGTGAGACCTCGTCTCTACAATAAAGTAAAAAAATTACGTCAGGCATGGTAGCACACGTCTGTAGTTCCGGCTACTCAGAAGGCTGAGATGGAAGGATTGCCAGAGCCCAGCAGGTCGACCGTGAGTGGGGTGGCCGTGAGTGTGCCATTGCACTCCAGCCTGGGTGACGGTGTGAGACTCCGACCCCCCCAAAAAAATAAAAAGCTATTATTTCAAATGTTGTGACTTTCCCTTTTTAATGTGGCAATTGTCTGCCCCTTCCTCTATAAAAAGCTGGAAAAAAACACATTGTAAATTCTAAAATGTTATCTAAAATGTCAGCATGACCAGCAGATTTGTATCACGCCACTGGTCACGTATCAAAAGATATTCATGTAAATCTTGAGCTATGTTAAAACTGCCTGTAGGCTTCAAACTCAGGGTGTATGAATTTGGGGATATAAATACTGGAATGAATGAGCAGGCTTTTGGGTGAGAATGCCAACCTGTCTCCCTATAAACTGGTCATAGAAATGAAACACATCCTTTTCTTCCAGTCTCCGCCTCTCGTCTTTGATTGACCGTGAGGGATAGCAGCCAATTTATTGGACATTAGGACTTCAACAGGTGAATTTGGAAGGGCCACAATTCAGCCCATAACAACAGAGAACTCTAGACTGGAAAGACTGTGGCATACGTGTTTCCCAGGCAGATGAGGGAAGTTCCGATTAAGTTACAAGATTGCAGGGTCCGTATGAGCAGGGACCTGGGACTGAATTGTTCATTTCTCTACCCCCGGTGCCTAGTGCTACAGCGGCACAAAGGAGGTGCCCGGGATATGTGGGTTGAATTAACAAGTGGACATTGGATCCATACACATAATGCTTCATTTCCAGGGTGAATTGTAAGCAAAAAGCTTGCCTATACAAAAAGCCACTTTAACCCAATGGTTTTGTGTTGATTCCTTCTGGAAAGTGACTCTTCGTCCTGAGACTGTGGTTCATACAAAGTTTGTTTCAAAGGTCGGGTATGGGAAATTATATTTAATTATTACTTATTTTTAATTATTGATTTTTTTTTAGATTAGAGACGAGGTCTCACTATGTTGCCCAGGCAGGTCTTGAATCCCCGGACTCAAGTGATCCTCCTGCCTCAGCCTCCCAAAGTGCTGGGATTACAGGCGTAAGCCATTGCACCTGGCCTAAATTATTTCATGTCTTTTAAATAGGAAATAAAATGTATTGCTCAAGCTAGAAATAGTTAACACTTTGACTAAAGAATCACTAATCCTGTTATAATTAGCTCACCTTGTACAAAAACTGGGGATAATCTCCTGGAGTTGAGGAAAGAATTCATGTGCTTTTTTCCCTTTCATAAGTTTATGTAAGTAAAAGTAAAATAAGGTTATTGGACTTTCTTTTCTGTGACCTAAAAAGATGGGGGGGGAGGGAGTAAAATAAAGTTATAGACGCTTCTTTCTTTTTTTTTTTTTATAGACAAGGTCTCACTCTGTCACCCAGGCTGGATTGCAGTGGCGCCATTATGGCTCACTGAAGCCTGGAACTCCTGGGCTCAAGCGATCCTCCCACTTAGGCCTCCCCAAAGTGCTGGGATTACAGGTGTGAGCCATCAGGCCCAGCTCAATCATTTTTTAAAAATCATCAATATCCACCCAGTGTTCAACTTTCTAATGGCCTCACGAATGTCATCCATGTTTTTTAAGTTTGGTTGAATGATATACAAATCAGATCCAATCATTGCATCAACATGTCTTTCAGGTCTCATCTAATCTATAGAGCCCATATGACTTCTTTTTCCTGCAAATTATTTTTCATTAAGAAAATTTCTGTGGAGTCCTTTCTCTATTCTTGCCAGTGAAAGGGAGCTTCATGGGTCTGACTTTTACCTGAGATGCCAAATAATGAAACCTCAGAGGTAGCCCATTAAAACACAAGTTCTCACCATTTCCAAAGAAAGTCCAAATAAGAGATGGAGAAAAAGATCTTTTTAACTTTTTAAATTAAAAAATGAATTTTTTTTTTGAGTCGGGAGTCTCTGTCACCCAGGCTGGAGTGCAGTGGCACACTCATGGCCACCACAGCCTGGACCTGCTGGGCTCAGGCAGTCCTCCTGCCTCAGCCTTCCAAGTAGCTGGAACTGCAAGCATACGTCACCACACTCCGCTAAGTTTTTTATTTATTGTAGAGACGAGATCTCACCATGTTGCCCAGGCTGGTTTCGAACTCCTGGGCTCAGGCAGTTCTCTCTCTTGGCCTCCCAAAGTGCTGGGGTTACGAAAAATGAAATATTTTTAAACATTAAAATAAAAGAGTGAGATAAAGGAGGTGCTCCTTCTCTCCTGCGGCTACAGAGGGAGGGATACTATTTTTCATCATGCAGTCGTCTAAAGAATCAGTTTCATTCAAGTGGCAGTTTGAGAACATTGTCCAAACCTCCATTTTGTTCTGTGCAGCTGCCAGGCTCCGGCGAATTTTGCTGCTACCAACCTGGTTCGTTTCCTGTTCAATTAAGTCTGTCCTTAAAAGGATAATTTGAACAAAACAGCCTGAGATTCTCTTAGAAATTGTTGGACTCGCTGAAGAAAAAGAATCAGAAAAGCCTGCATTCTGATTGGTTGTATTCCTTGATTGTTTGTTGCCATGGCAACAACAAGGCATACAGCATCTCTGTATCTTTTAAAGAATGAGGACTGTGGGTAGGTTTTCTCTGGCAAATCACAGACCTGTTGTCCCAGAACTTTGGGAGGCCAAGGAGGGGGAATCGCTTGAGCCCTGGATTTGGAGGCAGCAGGGAGCGATGATGGCACCAACGTGCTCCACAAACCCGATGACATAAAAGCCTAAGGGTCTTCTAGATTTATTTTTTAAAACAGAGAAATGGAGAGACTCGTGTTATCTGAATGAACAGAAGCACTTGGCAGAGGGGCAAGTCCTTTAAGTGGTGGTGGCTGCTCTCTTGGGGGGCCGTCACCCACTGCTCTCATATGGTATCCAGCGTGCCATTTGGTGGTCACTGTGGAGTGGAGCATGACTGTATCAACCGTATCTACGGTATCTTTCTGTCATCCGGTTTGCTGTAGCCCAAATCATGCAGCTGGCTTGTTCCTGGTGCTGGTAGACTGGGCCAGAACACTCGACTGTTTTGACCCACATCATGTGGCAGAAGGGACGCCATGCCAGTCCTGGCCCCCTAGCTTTTAAGAGGACTGTCTTGATCTCTTGGACTCCCAAGCCACCCTGGAAGAACTCCCCCAAGATCATGGTGACGTGTGAAAGAGAGTCGAAGCTTTCAGACGGGTCCATGGAGGAGCCATCTTGAAAGTGGGTCCCCATCTCCCATCATGTGATGTCACGTGGAACAGAAATTAACACCCGGTGGGTTCCTGACCCACAAAATCCTTTCCGCCTTCCTGACCCACAAAATTCTGAACGAGCTTAGGATAAAAGCTATTATTGTGTCCGTGTTATTGAAGAGGAGACTGAGGTTCAGAGAGGTCCAAGGTCATACACTGGGAAGTACTGAAACCAAGGTTATACATTCAGGTCTGCTGGCCCCAAAGTCTGTACTCTTCTGTGAAACACTATTAAAGAAAAGAGACCGACGTTGGACATGAGTGTGGGCTTAACTAAGGGGAGAAAGGTCTTTGGGGCCCAGTCATAGCCCTACCCCTTCCTATGTGACTTCCCCCTTAAAGATAAAATTTCGGCCGGACTTGGTGGCTCAGCCTGTAATCCTGCACCTTTGGGAGGCTGAGGTGAGTGGACTGACTGAGCCCGCGGGTTCAAGACCCGCTTGGGCAACTTGGCGAGACCTCATCTCTACAATAAATCAAAACAAAATCAGCCGGGCATGGTAGCACATGCCTGTAATTCCGTCTACTGGGAAGGCTGAGGTGGAAGGATCGCCGGAGCCCAGCAGTTTGAGGCTGCAGTGGCCGGGAATGGCCACTGCACTCCAGTCTGGGCCACAGTGAGACTCCAACTCAAAAAAAAAAAAAGAAAAAAATTTCTGTGGAGTGGAGTCTATCCTCATCCCCTGGGCGAATTTATGTAGGAGAGATAAGAGCTGAAGACTTGAACCACCTTGGTCTTAAAGACAAACTGTGACTTTGGAAAGAGGATCTTCACTTAAAGATCCAGGAATTGGCCGGACTCAGTGGCTCAGCCTGTAATCCCAGCATTTTGGGAGGCCAAGGCAAGTGGATTGCCTGCACCCACGGGTTCGAGACCCACCCAGGCAACTTGGCAAGACCTTATCTCTACAATAAACAAAAAAATTAGCCAGGTGTGGTGGTGTCTGTAGATCTGGCTACTTGGAAGGCTGAGGTGGAAGGCTCACCGGAGCCCAGCAGGTGCCACTGCGCTCCAGTCTGGGCAACAGAGTGTGACTCTAACTCAAAAAAAAAAAAAAAGATCCAGGGACTGAATCAGCCCCCACCCCTTTTTTTTCCCCCAAAGGGACTGCCAAAGACCAAATAAAAAAATAAATCCAGTGAGGTGTCTTGACGCAGCATGGCCCAGGGATCAAGACTTGTTAGTCTTTGGACTCACACAAACCTAGGTTCAAACCTCAGCTTTGCTACCTTGAGCCCTAGCATCCTTAGCTGTAAAATAGATTATTTTGCAAAACAATGCCTACTCCCAAGCGCTAGGAGAAGTTGATGATATTTTGTCTTTAAAGCACTTAATAGGGCCAGGCATGGTGGCTCATGCCTGTAATCCCAGCACTTGGTAGTGGCCAAGGTGAGAAGATTGCCTGAGTCCAGGGGTTTGAGACCAGCCTGGGCAACTTGGTGAGAACTCATCTCTATAAATAAATAAATAAATAAATAAATAAATAATTTAGCCAGGCATGGTGGTGCATGCCTGTGTTTCCAGCTACTTGGAAGGCTGAGGTGGAAGGACAAGCAGGTCAAGGCTGCAGTGAGCTATGATCAGTGCCACTGCCCTCCAGCCTGGGCGACAGAGGGAGACCCCAACTCAAAAAAAAAAAAGCACTTCATAGAGCACTACCTTGCACAAAGATTGGAAACTCCGGAAAGAGAGGAATCTTTAACAGTTTCATTCACTGCTGTATCCCCAGGGCTTAACAGTGTTCAGTAAATAGTTACTGGATGGATGAATCATAAGTAGCTAATAAGTGTTCACTGTGGTGATCAGGACATTCTCCGTTGCAAGCCACAGACATGTAAATCAAACCAGATGACGGAGAAAGGGAAATTAACCGACTATATTATTGTAAGACAATACGGTGGCTTAAAGGAAAAGACAAGTTGAACTCTTTTTGCCAGAGCAGTTCCAGGGTGAATAGCCCAAGATGCTGTGTAAGGGACAACCAGTCAGGAACCCAGTTCTTCCAAATTGTTGCTCAAAGTCTAGTCTGGCAGCTCATAGGAAATGCTTCCTCCTGGGTCCCATCCCAGAACAACTGAGTCACAAGTTCTGGGGGTAGGACCCAGAACACTGTGCTCTAACAAACCCTCCCGGGAATTCTGGCGTGCACTTTGAGAGCCATGCCCGAGCACACAGTCAGTATCGGCATAACTGAAGCTGCCCTCTCCAGGTAACTTGGTAGGCAGGAGAAAATAAGTCCCGAGCAAGAGATTTCCTTGTAAGCAGGTACAGTGGAAAATTGCACAGATCACGTCTGCTTGCACGCCTTTGGGGAAGACCAGGTCACGTGGCCACAGTCAGCCTCAAGGGAGGCTGGGAAAGGTAGTCCCCAGTCAGGCAGCTATGTGCCTGGGAAGAAGGAGAGGGGGACATTTGGTCACTCAAAGCATAAGACCACTTCAGCTGTAGTCCTCCAGGTCCCAAACTCTTCCAGGTTACCTGAAAGCAGAAATAAACAGTTTTCAGATGTCAACCGTCTTCATGGCCAGCTCCTCAGTGCGTTGTCAATGAGTCCTTAAAGACCTTGTTAGACCTGACACCTGTTTAGCCACTTGGGGACAAGAGACCAGAGCTGATGGCAGGCAGGAAGCAGGGGGCTTGTGCTAGGAACTGAATTGTGTGCACCTCCTAAAAAATTCATGTTGAAATCCTAACCTTCAATATGATGGATCTGGTGAAGGGGTCTTTAGGAGGTTCTACAATAAATCAAAAAAAAGCGGGCGTGGTAGCGCATGCCTGTAATTCCGGCTACTCGGAAGGCTGAGGCGGAAGGATCCCCCGGAGCCCCCGGGAGGTCGAGGCTGCGGTGGCCGGGAGGGGCCACTGCACTCCAGTCTGGGCGACAGAGTGAGACTCCGACTCCAAAAAAAAAAAAAAAAAGATTAAATTAGGGCAAAGAGAGGCCTCTAATCCCATAGAGTGTGGCCTCATAAGAAGAGGAGAATCTCCCTCAACCCATTTGAGGATACAGTAAGAAGGCAGCCGTCTGCAAGCCAGGTAGAGAGCCCTCTTCAGAACCTGACCATGCTGGCACCCTGATCTCAGACTTCCAACCTCCAGAACTGTGAGAAAATCAGTTTTTGTTGTTTAAGCCACCCCATTTGTGGTATTTTGTTAGAGCAGCCTGAGCCAACTAAAACAGCCTAGAGGGAAGACTTTGTTAGGAGAAGCCAGTAAAAGGATGAGGAGGGTGCCTGAGATAACTTTCCAGCGCAGTTCTAGCAGTCCTTGGTCTCGGTCTTCTCTGGGTTTGTGTGGATGACAAAGATGCCCCACCTCACAAAGAAGCACCACTGAGTGCATCTGTGACTCATTGGGACCCATAGAAGCTCATATCAGGGTCGCTGGCATCAAGGGCCACTGTTCCACAGACTTACCATCTCCAGAATCTCACCACCACCAGCACCAAATCTGGGAACAGAAATCCTTAGCCCAGGAGGAGGCTAAGGGACAAGCTCCTAATATGGACAATCATGAGTTCCTTCTGGTGGCAACCCCAGTTCCTCCTTCCTTGGCTCAAATCCACAAATTACTGGGATCTATGAATGTGGGTGTCTAACTCCCACATAACAATCAAGATTGGTGGCACAAATGGTTTCTGTTTATTAAAATTCATTCTTCCATTCCTCCCTTTAGTAATAAGATGATTGTGGTGGCCCAGTTACAAACAGTATCTTCCAGCCTCCCTGATAGCTACGTATGGTCATGTACCTAAGTTCAGACTCTCATAAGTGCAAGTGATGTGTACAACTTCTAGTCAGCTTCTTATAATACAGACACTGGCCATGAGGTTCTTCTTTCTCCTTTTTTTTTAAGTCAGAGTCTTGCTCTGTCACCCAGGCTGGAGTGCAGTGGCATGTTCACAGCCTCCCCAGTGTCAACCTGCTGGGCTCTGGCAATCCTTCTGCCTCAGCCTTCTGAGGAACTACTGCTACCACGCCCAGCTAATTTTTTTTTTTAATTGTAGAGATGAGGTCTCGCCAAGTTGCCTGGGCTCAGGTAATCCATTTGCCTCAGCCTCCCAAAGTGCTGGAATTACAGGCTGAGCCACTGAGCCCGGCCCTTTTTTCTACTTTTATCCTTCCTGCATGGGGCACAATTCCAACAGGAGCACATCCAAAGATAGAAGCCATTTGTTGAAGCTATCAAAGCAAATTCACCAGCCTGAATGGCCTCATGAAACAAAAGTGTTTACCTGTCCCAAGCCAGTCAACAGCCTTTGGACAGAGAGAAAGAAAATAAAGTTTATGAGTTAAGCCACAATATTTTGTTAGACCTTCTCACTGTCTTAAACTCTTCTTTGGTGTTTTTCATCCTTTATTTTCTCTAAGCTGCAGTCTAGATATTTTCTAGTGACCTGACTTCCAGTTCACTGATCCTATCTTCTGCTGTGTCTAATCTGTTGTTAAACACATTTGCTTAATTCAGTCATGGTAATTTTCTGCTCTGGAATTATTTTTTTATTTGGTGAAATTGCCCATTCCCTCATCTAATCTCTGCATTTTTCCCTCTTTTGTCTTGAGCATATTAATTATAACTATTTAAGATCCTTGTCTGATAACTCAATATCAGGATTACCATAGGCCTGTTTAAACAATCTGTATCACCTCTTGCTTTTCAGTCATTTGATCTTCCCTCCAGCATGCCTGGTTACTGAATGTCAGGTGTTGCCTATGAAAAATGATACATATTCCTCCAGAGAAGGTTTTCCCTTTCTCTTTATACAGATAGAGTAGGGATGGTCACTTTAATCCAGTCAAAAATTGGGTTAAATCTGGGCTGGACTGCCATTCTGGAAAGGCTCGTGTATCACTAGTTCACATTTACTCATTGATTTCTAACTTGGAGCCTGGGTTATAAGCAGAGGCTCCATGGCCCCCAGCTCTTGAACTCTTCTCCTTCTTGTCTCTTCAGCATCTCGAGTCAGGTGAAAACTCTATTCTACTTTTCAAAGATTTTCTCATTGGTGTCAAATTCTGCCCCATGTAGCTTTAGAGTTCTGCAGTGTCATCAAGGAAGAAACAGAAAACCATTAGGCTGTTTTTTAATCCCTCTTTTCACTGGGTTCTAGTCCTTCTGGGCTCTAATGTTGTCTCCCTGGACCTGTGACATGTCTGAAGTTCTACTGGTTTCTCTTGTCTCTTAGAAGGATTCCTTTGCCCAGCTTTTTTGCCCAGGTCCTTAATCTCCTGCTGCATGGCCAGAAGCATCGAATGTCCTGGAGGGAGGAACAGCAGAATGTTGGCTCGGCTGAACCGTCTGTACTGACACCCCATTATCTGGGAGTTTGTTTTCTCATCTGCATGTTGTCTCAGAAGCTCACCAATGCCTTGAAATAATCATTGTTGTTTTTACCATTTTTTAACCGGCTTTTCCATTTATTCTTGGAAGCACCGTTGGTCTTCTGTAAACTATTCTATCATGTCCAGAATCACAGGTCACTGTATTTTGAGGCCTTTTAGTATTAATAGCTTAGTGTGTACCCTAAATAATACAGAAATTGGCACCTGGAAGCGGGGCACTGCTGTAACAAAAACCTAAAATCTGTGAGATTGGATTAACAACCGGGAGCAGGTAATCAAGAAACTGATTTTGCAGACCTCATGGCAGACGTCATAAGCACTTGGGGTTATGTAAAACTGTTTGGTAGAGCAGTCATCTGTGATAACATGAAAGACAGTTCACATGCTTATAAAGTCTGTAGTTTAGGGAACTTTTTAAAAATGGGGTTTTTTAATTGTGCTAAAATATATATAACAAAAAATAACCTTTTTTTTTTTTGAGTTAGAGTCTCACTCTGTTGCCAAGGCTGGAGTGCAGTGGCATGCTCACAGCCACCACAGCCTCGACCTGCTAGACTCAGGTGATTCTTCTGCCTCAGCCTTCCAAGTAGCTGGAACTACAGGTACATGCCACCACACCCAGCTAATTTTTTTATTTATTGTAGACACGAGGTCTCACCAAGTTGCCCAGGGTGGTCCTGAACCCCTGGACTCAGGCAATCCTCTTGCCTCTGCTTCCCAAAGCAGATTCCAGGCCTCCATTTTGGCCTTTTTTTTTTTTTTTTTTTTTTTTTTTTTTTGAGTTGGAGCCTTACTCTGTCTCCCAGACTGGAGTGCAGTGGCCGCTTCCGGCCACCGCAGCCTCAACCTGCTGGGCTCCGGCGATCCTTCTGCCTCAGCCTTCCGAGTAGCCGGAATTACAGGCATGCGCTACCACGCCTGACTGATTTTTTTATTTATTGTAGAGATGAGGTCTCACTGCCCAGGCGGGTCTCGAACCCGCGGGTTCAGGTAATCCACTCACCTCAGCCTCCCAAAAGCGGGGGATTACAGGCTGAGCCACCGAGCCCGGCTTGGCCATTTTTTAAGTGGACAATTCATTGGCATTCATTGCCTTCACAAAGTCATGCAACCATCATAACTATCTATTTCTAAAACTTTTTATCACCCCAAACAGAAACTCTGTAATGTTACTCAGAGAACTTTTCATTGTTATACTTTTAAAATTGAGATATAATTTTATGTATCACAAAATTCACCCCCCGCCCCTTTAAAGTATACAACTTTGTGACTTTTATGTGTTTACAAAGTTGGGCACCCTTCATCACTCTCTGATTCTAGAACATTTTTGTAAACCCTAAAACACACCTCACACCCATTACCAGCCCCTCCCCATTCCTTTCTCTCCCTGGCCCCTGGCAACCGCTAATCTATTTTCTATCCATGTAGATTTGCCTGCCCTGGGTATTTTATATAAATAGAATCATACAATATGTGGTCTTTTGTGTCTGGCTTCTTTCACTTAGCATAACATTTTTCAAGTTCATCCATGATGTAGCCTGTGTCTGTGTTTCTGTGCTGTGGCAGTGTTTTTGGGGGCTGAATAACACTCCATTGTATGGATATAGCTATTAATACTGGATTTTGTTTATCTAGTCATCGGTTGATAGACATGTAGGTTGCTTCTACTTTGGGGCTCTTATAAGTAATGCTGCCATAAACATTCACGTATGAGTTTTTGTGTGAACATCTGCTTTCAATTCTCTTGGGCATATATTTAGGAGCGAAATTGCTGGACCATATGGTAACTCTATGTTTAACTTTTTGAAGAACTGCCAAATTGGTTTCCCAAGTTTCTACACCATTTTACATTCCCACCATCAATGTAAGAGAATCACAACTTTGCCACGCCTTTTCCAAGATTTGTCATTGTCTGGCATTTTTGTTATAGCCGTCATGGTGGGTATGAAGTGGTATTTCCTTGTGGTTTTGACTTGCATCTTCCTAATGACTAATGGTGTTGTCTTCGTTTTGTATACTTCTTGGCCATTTCTTTTTTTCTTTCTTTTTTCTTTCTTTTTTTTTTTTTTGAGTTGGATTCTCACTCTGTCATCCAGGCTGGAGTGCAGTGACATGCTCATGGCCACCACAGCCTCGACCTGCTGGGCTCAGGTGATTCTTCCGCCTCAGCCTTTCAATTAGCTGGAACTAAAGACACATGCTACCACGCCCAGCTTAACTTCTTGGCCATTTATATCTCTTCTTCAAAGTAATGTCTATTCAAATCCTTTATCCATTTTAAATTTGGATGTTTGTTTTGTGTTATTGCTGAGTTATGAGTTTTTAAAATATATTCTGGATACTAGACTCTTACTATATATAATGTATAAATATTCGCTCCCATTCTGTTTATCTTTTTTCTTTCTTTCTTTCTTTCTTTTTTTTTTTTTTTTTTTGAGTTGAAGTCTCACTCTGTTGCCCAGACTGGAGTGCAGTGGCCGCTCCCGGCCACTGCAGCCTCAACCTGCTGGGCTCCAGCGATCCTTCCACCTCAGCCTTCCCAGTAGCCGGAATTACAGGCACACACTACCACGCCCGGCTGATTTTTGATTTATTGTAGAGATGAGATCTCGCCAAGTTGCCCAGGTGGGTCTCAAACCCGCGGGCTCAGGCAATCCACTCACCTCAGCCTCCCAAAGCGTGGGATTACAGGCTGAGCCACCAAGCCCGGCTATCTTTTTTCTTTCTTAATGGTATCCTTCGAAGCGCGAAAGTTTTAAATTTTGATTATGTCCAATGTATCTGTCTTTTTCCTAGGTAACTTATGCATTTGATGTCTTATTCTTTTTTTTTTTTTTTTTGAGGTTGGAATGTCACGCTGTCGTCCAGACTGGAGTGCAGTGGCCGCTTCCGGCCACCGCAGCCTCAACCTGCTGGGCTCCGGCGATCCTTCCGCCTCAGCCTTCCGAGTAGCCGGAATTATAGGCGCGCGCTACCACGCCTGGCTGATTTTTTGATTTATTGTAGAGATGAGGTCTCGCTGCCCCGGCGGGTCTCAAACCCTCGGGCTCAGGCAATCCACTCACCTCAGCCTCCCAAAGGCGCGAGATTACAGGCTGAGCCACTGAGCCCGGCTGGTGTCTTATTTTTAAAAAACCATTGCCTGCCAGGTGTGGTGGCTCACACCTGTAATCCCAGCACTTTGGGAGGCGGGGACAAGAGAGTTGCCTGAGCCTAGGGTTAGAGATCAGCCTGGACAACTTGGCGAGACCTCGTCTATACAATAAATAAAAAAATTAGCTGGGTGTGGTGGCACGTGCCTATGGTTTCAGCTACTTGGAAGGCTGAGGCAGAAAGATTGCCTGAGCCCAGCAGGTGGAGGCTGCAGTGGCTGTGAGCATGCCATTGTACTCCAGCCTGGGTGACAGAGTGAGACCCTCTCTCTCTCTCAAAAAAAATTGCTTGGTACTATTAAGAAAATGAAAGTAATTAGTTTTTAGTAATTAGAAATTAGTTTGGGGGGTTGGTGTCATAATGGTATTGTAATTATGTTTTTGAATAGTACTTTATCTCTTGGGGTTGGCTACTGAAGTGTTTAAAGATTAAATACTATATCTGAGATTTGCTTTGAATCATAAGGGAAAATCGGGGGATATTAATGAAATGAGTCCGACATATACTGACAATTGTTGAACGTGGCTGATGGGTACATGAGAGTTCATTATACATTCTCCCTGCTTTTGGATAGTTTGGCATTTTCTACAACAAAAAGAATGAAAGAAAAAAAATCTAGCCAGGCATGGCGGCTCACACCTGTAATCCGAGAACTTTGGGAGGCAGAGGCGAGAGGATTGCCTGAGCCCAGGAGTTCAAGACCAGCCTTGGCAACTTGGTGAGACCTCTACTCTACAAGAAATAAAGAACTTAGCCGGGCGTGGTGGCATAGGCCTGTTGTTCCACCTACTTGGAAAGTTAGGGTGGAAGGATCGCCTGAGCCCAGCAGGTCGAGGCTGCGGTGGCCATGAGCGTGCCACTGCACTCCAGCCTGGGTGACAGAGTGAGACTCCAACTCAAGAAAAAGAAGAAGAAAAAGAAATCTAAATGTTTAGTAATTATATCTGGAAGAGATCTTTAGGTGTGGGATGCACACATGGAACTGACCAGAAGCAAATAGACCAAAATCTACCAAGTATTTGAGGGAATTCTCTTTTTTTTTTTTTTTTTTTTTTTGAGTCAGAGCCTCACTCTGTCACCCAGGCTGGAGGGCAGGGGCACGCCCCTGGCCACTGCAGCCTCGACCTGCTGGGCTCCAGTGATCCTTCCACCTCAGCCTTCCAAGCAGCCGGAACTACAGGCGCGTGCTACCATGCCCGGCTAGTTTTTTATTTATTGTAGAGACGAGGTCTCGCCAAGTTGCCCAGGCGGGTCTTGAACCCGTAGGCTCAGGCAATCCTCTCACCTTGGTCTCCCAAAGTGCTGAGATTACAGGCCGAGCCACTGAGCCCAGCTGAGGGAATTTTCTTACAAAATAAACCATAAGCCTGACCCATGAGAGACTGATTCCTCAGTATCCCAGAGAGGTGTGGTTATTTCTCCAGCTGCTTTTGCCACAGGGCATTTGTTGATTCTGGGAGTCAGCAAGAGGATGGGAACTCAGGCTTTTTACCAACAGAGAACCACGCCTGGGGGTCAGAGCTATCATCAGAGACTTTGGCAGAGACTCTCAAAGGCACAGGTATTTTCCCCTTAGGGTATTTGTGAAATCTAGACCTGTGTGAAGCAGGAGATTGAAACCTGATATAGGGTCCGAGCTCTTAATTCATGGCACCGACATGCAATTTAACAAGAGAGAGGTTTATTAGCCGAGGTTCAGCCGGCCAGGACCGCTCACCAGACGTGCAAGTCTCAGGGCGAGGGCCCCTGAACTGTGGCAGAGACCGTCCTCAAATAGGACAAAGCCCACCCAAACTACGAGGCTGTTACAATTTAAATTCAAACAGAGCAAAGTCCGCCAGAAAGCCCGCCAGAAATTAAGAGGGGCTAAGCCCGCCATAATTCAAATAGAGAAAAGCCCGCCAGAATTTGAGAGGGGCTTATCGCACAACACCACACAGTGCCAGCAGGGTTTACAGAAGCAGAAAAAGGCTGGTTAGTTTATCTAACATAGCCACTTGGGGTTTCCAAGTAGGGCGTCCTTTCTAGGGTTTCCAAGAATTACTAAGAATTGTTAGGGGAGAGGTCACAGCACAGAGTTTCAGCACACACAGTATATGAGATTATAGTTTCATTGCATTACGCACAATTTATTACCTTTTACACCAGATTCTCAGATGCAAATCTGGGAGGGCTGTGGGTGAGCCAGACACGGACGAAACATTCCCAGGGCTGCAACCCAGCCTCGACTTAGTACATTTCCTAATTGGATAAGATGAGCATCCACAATGCAATGAACCTAGCACAGGGAAGACTGAGCCCCCTCCGAAGAGAGTTAAAATATCTAAAAATATCTACCATTTTTTTTTGAGTCGGAGTTTCACTCTGTAACCCAGGCTGTAACCAGGCTGGAGGGTAGTGGCATGTACCCAGCCACTGCAGCCTCAACCTGCCGGGCTCTGGCGATCCCTCCACCTCAGCCTTCCAAGTAGCCGGAACTACAGGCACGCACTACCACGCCCGGCTAATTTTTGATTTATTGTAGAGACAAGGTTTCATCAAATTGCCCGGGTGGGTCTCGAACCCGCGGGTTCAGGCAATCCACTTGCCTCAGCCTCCCAAAGTGCTGGGGTTACGGGCTGAGCCACCAAGTCTGGACATATCTACAGTTTTTATATTCAATAACCAGCATTCAATCAAGCATTATTAAACACACCAAGGGGCCAGGTGTGGTGGCTCACACCTGTAATCCCAGCACTTTGGGAGGTTGAGTTAGGAGGATTGCTTGAGCCCAGGAGTTCAAGACCAGCCTGGGCAATATGGTGAAACCTCACTTCCATAAAAAACAAAAACAAAAAATTACCTGGGCTTGGTAGTGTGTGCCAATAGTCCCAGCTACTCAGGATTTTTTCTTTTAAGGGTCTTACTGAAGTACATCTGTGTGTCATTTCCTTTGTGTTTATTCTGTCTTGGGTTTGAAGGCCTCTTGGATCTGTAAATTGGCATCTTCAATTGGTTCTGGAAATTTTGTAGCAGTTACATCTTCCAATATTGCTTCTGCCCTATCTCCTCTCTACTCTCCTTCAGGAACTTCAGTTACATGTATGTTAGAAATTCCTGCTGTGTGTCACATATTTCTAGTGCTTGTTTCTTTTTTTTTTTTTTTTGAGTTGGAGTCTCACTCTGTCGCCCAGACTGGAGTGCAGTGGCCGCTCCCAGCCACCGCAGCCTCGCCCGCTGGGCTCCGGCGATCCTTCCGCCTCAGCCTTCTAAGTAGCCGGAATTACAGGCATGCACCACCACGCCCGGCTGATCTTTTGATTTATTGTAGAGATGAGGTCTCGCTGCCCAGGCGGGTCTCAAACCTGCGGGCTCAGGCAATCCACTCACCTCAGCCTCCCAAAGGCATGGGATTACAGGCTGAGCCACCGAGCCCGGCTTGTTTCTTTATTTTTAATTTTGTTTTCTTTTGGTATTTCAGTTTGGGTATTTCCAATTGACATGTCTTTCAGTTCACTCATCTTTTCTATTATGTCTAATTTGCTGCTAAATTCATAAGTTCATAACCTTTCAGATACTAAAATGTTCAGTTCTGGAATTTCCATTCGAAACTTGAATGGGAAGATTCCAATTCTTTAATAAATTTATATTTCTATCTATTTTCCCTATTGTTTCATTTTCTTAAACATATTAATTATAGCTATTTTAAAGTTCTTGTGTGATAACTCTAATATTTGCTTTTTTAAAAAGTCAGAGTCTCACTCTGTTGCCACCCAGGCTGAAGTGCAGTGGCATGATTATGGCTCACTGCAGCCTTGACCTCTGGGCTCAGGTGATCCTTCCACCTCAGCCTTCTAAGCAGCTGGGACCACAGGCCTGTACCACCATACCTGACTAATTTTTTTATTTACTGTAGAGATGAGGTCTCACCAAGTTGCCCAGGCTGGACTTGAACCTGTGGACTCAGGCAATCCTCTCAACTCGGCCTCCCAAAGTGCTAGGATTATATGCATGAGCCTCTGCACCCACCCCGTACATTACTTTCAAAGGCACAACATAGGACTGACTGCTGACTTCTCAACCAGAAGGCAATGACATCATATCTTTAAAGTACTGAAGAAAAATCATTGCCAACCTAGAATATAAACTCAGGGAAAATAAGATTGTGATGTTCTGTAGAACCTGCCTAACCTATCTTTTTGGCTTTAGGACCTCAAGCTTATATTTAATGACTTAATGAATGATCTTTGAGTATCTGGCTGACTTCTAGGTATGGGTTTACATATAAGATTTTAAAGGAAAATGAAAAAGAAAAGCAGACTTAATCATGCTACATGGATGATAGGCAAACACAGTACAACTAGAATTTGTTTTTGTCTTTTTTTGTGTGTGAGTTGAAGTCTCAGTCTGTTGCCCATGCTGGAGTGCAGTGGCATGCTCACGGCCACTGCAACCTTGACCGGCTGGACTCAGGCAATCCTTCTACCTCAGCCTTCCAAGTAACTGGAGCTACAGCCACGCGCTACCACGCTGCTTATTTTTCTTGATTTATTGTAGAGATGCAGTCTTGCCAAGTTGCCCAGGCTGGTCTTGTACCCCTAAGCTCAGGCAATCTTCCTGCTTCGGTTTCCCCAAGTGCTGGGATTACAGGCTTGAGCCACCTCGCCTGGCCGATTCTCTGTCTTTTTAAATTAAATTTTATTTTATCAACAGAAATATGGGGTACAAATGAGGATTTGCTACATAAGTAGGCTGCATGCAGGTGAGTCTGGGCTTCTAACTGGCCCTCACTCCACTTGGGGTGGGACCAGGCACCCTTTGTGTTGCTACATGCTCCCTACCCTCTTCCTACCCTCCCCTGGCAGTGCCCAGGGACTGCTGATCCCTCCCTTGTGCTGATGTGATTAATATTCAGGGCACACTTTTGAGTGAGTAAATGACACGGGATACGCAGTTCTTTTGTTTCTGTGACCGATCACTTAGTATGATGGTCTCCAACTCTATCCAATTTGCTGTAAAGTCCATGATTTTGTTCTTCTTTGTGGCTGTGTAATACTCCATCATGTTTATGTACCACATTTTCTTAATCCAGTCCACTTTCGATGGGCAGCAGGGTTGGTTCCGTGTTTTTGCTATTCTCCTCTGGGTATATTCCCAGGAGAGGGATTGCCGGATTGTATTGTAGGTCAATTTTTAGTGCTTTTAGGAATCACCACACTGCTTTCCATAGATGTTTCTGTCCTTAAAATGACAAAAGGATCTTGAAGTACTCAATCTGCTCTTTTTTTTTAACTTCTAAATTTTTTTTTTTGAGTTGGAGTCTCACTCTGTCGCCCAGACTGGAGTGCAGTGGCCGCTCCCGGCCACTGCAGTGTCGACCTGCTGGGCTCCGGCGATCCTTCTGCCCCAGCCTTCCAAGTAGCTGGAACTACAGGCGTGCGCTACCATGCTCGGCTAGTTTTTTTTTTTTTTTTTTTAATTGTAGAAATGAGGTCTTACCAAGTTGCCTAGGTGGGTCTCGAACCCGCGGGCTGAGGCAATCCCCTCACTTCAGCCTCCCAAGGCGCGGGATTACAGGCTGAGCCACCGAGCCCGGCTTAAATTTTATTTTAAAGATGTGGGGTAAGCCGGGCTCGGTGGCTCAGCCTGTAATCCCACGCCTTTGGAAGGCTGAGGTGAGCGGATTGCCTGAGCCCGCGGGTTCGAGACCCGCCTGGGCAGCGAGACCTCATCTCTACAATAAATCAAAAAATCAGCCGGGTATGGTAGCGCGCGCCTGTAGTTCCAGCTACTTGGAAGGCTGAGGCAGAAGGATTGCCGGAGCCCAGCAGGTCGAGGCTGCGGTGGCTGGGAGCGGCCACTGCACTCTAGTCTGGGCGACAGAGTGAGACTCAACTCAAAAAAAAAGAAAAGAAAAGATGTGGGGTACAATTCAGGGTTAGGTATAGAAATATTCATTATGCAGGTTGATGAGGTTGTGCCCCCCTTCTCCAGGCAGATTCCAAATACCACCAATCCCAACTCCCCACCCCCACCCCCCACAGTTTCCCACTACTGTCAATCCTTTTCTTATAGGATTACGATAGTTGTTCGAGATCCACTTATGAGTGAGAACATGTGAGCATGTGATACTCAGTTCTTTGTTTCTGTGAACGATTACTCCATATTATAGACTCTAAGTTCATCCAGGTTGCTGCGAAGCTCATAATTTTGTTCTTCTTTATGGCTGCATAATAGTCCATTGTGTATACAACATGATAAAAGTCAGCACAAAGGTGGAAAAAGTTAAATCCTCTCGATTATTTTGTCTACTGTCACGTATTTTGGGAGTATTTTTGTAAGGCAAGGAACCTCTGCTACCCGGACAAATTTCACAGAAAGCGAAGAATAACTTTATCTTGTTAAGAGCAGATTGAGTAAAAAAAAAAAATGTGGCACATATACTCAATCTGCTCTTAACAAGACAGTTATTCTTCACTTTTTGTGAAATTTGTCCGGGTAGCAGAGGTTCCTTGCCTTACAAAAATACTCTCAAAATACGTGACAGTAGACAAAATAATCGAGAGGATTTAACATTTTCTACCTTTTGCTGACTTTTATCGTGTTGTTAAAGGGCTTATTTACACACACAACACACACACACACACACACACACACACACACACACACACACACACACACAGTCCTCATTTGCAAAGAACAAAATGTTCTTATCGTTACCTTCTAGCGTAGCCAGGCTGCAAAGACTCCTTTCTCTTAGGCAACCATGCAGCTATTTTAACCAAGTGACCAGTATCTCAGACAATTTTTTTTAATGTTTGATTCCTCTCCTAAGATCAGACTGTAAATTCAGAAAAAATTTAAAATCGTCAAGATGTTTGTGCATCCGAAATAATTTTTGGCCCTTCCTGGGTCTCCAAAGCACCAAAGATCTGCTCTCTCACCTTGTAACCCACCACAGAAAATATACAAGCAGAAGAGATGCTAGGAATCATAGGTGCGTGCTTCTGTTTTTTAAATGATTCAACACTGGCCGGGCTTGGTGGGTCAGCCTGTCATCCCAGCACTTTGGGAGGCCGAGGCGAGCGGATTGCCTGAGCCCACAGGTTCGAGATCCGCCCAGGCAACTTGGTGAGACCTCATCTCTACAATAAGTCAAAAACTAGCCGGGCGTGGTAGCGCCTGCCTGTAGTTCCAGCTACTTGGAAGGCTGAGGCGGAAGGAACACCAGATACCAGGAGGTCGAGGCTGCGGTAGCCGGGAGCGTGCCACTGCACTCCAGTCTGGGCAACAAAGTGAGACTCCAACTCAAAAACTAAAATAAAATAAATGATTCAACACTAATGTGTAAAATTCCCGGATTTTTTATAAAAACAACGTGGAAAATACTACAAAATTAAAAAGAAAACCAAGAGCAGTGGCTCATGCTTGTAATCCCAGCACTTTGGAAGGCTGAAGTGGGAAGACTGCTTGACCCCAGGAGTTTGAGACCAGCCTGGGCGACATCGTGAGACCTCGTCTCTACAAAAAAATTTAAAAATTAGCCTGACAAGGTGGCATGCACCTACAGTCCCAGCTACTTGGGAGGCGGAGGAAGGATTGCCTGTGCCCAGGAAGTCGAGGCTGTGGTGAGCTATGAACATGCCACTACACTCCAGCCTGGGTAACAGAGCGAGCCCAACTCAAAAAATTAAAAGAGGAACTTAACTTTTCTTAAATTAATGTTGTGGATTAAATGTCATGATTATAAATAAATTTCAGAGATTGTCCACTTTTACAGGATGGAGACTGTGTCAATGTCTTCAGTGTCCATAATCTTTCCTTGGGAAACATTGATCTAATTTGCTTAAAATAGTGATATAGTCTGTCCTGACGGTGCATTCTACTGTCTTCTTATGGTATTCGTCACTGGAGTGAATTCGCTGGCAATATACATTCCTGTCATCAGTAGGTGATTTCCACCTTCCTTTCATGCTTTCCAGAAGCCTCCACTGGAAAGTACAGGCCAGAAATTGAGTCTTGTGCAAAGGAGAGTCCAAGAACCCCCACGTGTAGACCTGGTACACTGAGCTATTGACACTTCAGGAAATAGACTCATGGGTTGAAGTTTTTCGGTGTAAACTAAAATTACCACCACAAGTAAAAACCTGTCCTGTTCTAGGAACATAACCAGGATTTCCAGAATTCTTTCTAGTCCATAAGTACATTATTTCATGGCAACTAACCTTACATCGGACTTTTTAAGACTTTTTTTGTATAGGACTAAATGAAACTGATGAAGGAAATCTCCTTGTCGTTATTTATCTTTTAATATTGAGAATTGTTTTTCAAATAGTCTATCTTCTTATGGGCATAGGGGAAGCACTATTCTTGTCTTCTGGACCTGCTGCTAACTCTCATGTTATACTTGTGGAAATTGGAATGAAAGTCCTACAACAGTATTTTTTCATCTGACCCTTCAGAATTCTGGAAAAGTATCCTGTACCAAAACTTAATATAAATTATAAGCTAACACCACCAGGCACTGTGGCTCACGCCTGTAATCCCAGCACTTCAGGAGGCGGAGGCAAGAGGATTGTCTGAGCCCAGGGGATCAACTGGGCAGCCTGACCAGCCTGGGCAACTTGGAGAGACCTCATCTCTATAATAGATAATTTTTTAAAAAAAATTAGCCAAGCATGGTGGCACATGTCTGTAGTTCCAGCTACTTGGAAGGCTAAGGAGGAAGGATTGCCTGAGCCCAGCATGTTGAAGCTGCGGCGGCCATGAGCGTGCCACTGCACTCCAGCTTGGGCAAGAGAGTGAGACTCCAACTCAACAAAAAAAAATATAAGCTAACAAATCACCAGAGGAATTAAAATATTATAATAATAAATGCAATGCAGATAAATGCTTTTATGATAAGTAAAGCAAAGCTTAGGAAAATCATAACTGCTCCTTGACAAAGAATATTAGATTGATGAATTTTACTAATGCTGGCTATAATGCATCAATAAATAACCAATAACATTTATGTGTGTGTGGGTGTGTGTGTGTATGTGTGTGTGGGTGTGTGTGTATTATATATACTATCTCTGGAAAAAAATCTATAATGAGTCTGCTGGAAATATAAAAGATACCAATTAGTCCTGTCTGCACAACTACTTAAAATAATGAGTAGACCTATATGGGAACTAAAAAAGTTGAGCTCATAGTAGAGAGTAGAATTATGGTTTTTAGAGGCTAGGACAGGTAGGGGAAGGGGAGGATGGGGAGAAGCTGGTTAATGGATACAAAATTACAGCTAGATAGGAGGAATAAGTTCTAGTGTACTATAGCACTGTAGGGTGACTATAGCAAATAACTATGTACCGTATCTTTTCAAATAGCTAGAAGACAGGATTTTGAACATCACCAACACAAATAAATGGTAAAGTTTTGAGGCAACAGATATGCTAATTACCCTGATTGAATTATTACACATTATGCATGTATCAAAATATCACTCTATATCCCATAAATACGTACAATTATTGTGCGTCAATTTAAAATTATTTATTTATTTATTTATTTTTGAGTTGGAGTCTCACTCTGTCACCCAGGCTGGAGTGCAGTGTCACACTCACGGTCATCGCAGCCTCAGCCTGCTGGGCTCAGCCTTCCAAGTAGCTGGAATTACAGACACACACCACCATGTCTGGCTAATTTTCTGCTTTATTGTAGAGATGAGATCTCGCCAAGTTGCTCAGACTGGTCTTGAACCTGGTGACTCAGGCAATCCTCTCACCTCGGCCTCCCAAATTGCTGGGGTTACAGGCATAAGCCACTGTGCCCAGCCTTAAAAATATATTTAAAAGCCGGGCTCGATGGCTCAGCCTGTAATCCCGTGCTTTGGGAGGCCAAGGTGAGTGGATTGCCTGAGCCCGCGGGTTCGAGACCCGTCTGGGCAAATTGGCGATTCCTCATCTCTACAATAAATCAAAAAGTTAGCCGGACGTGGTAGCGCACGCCTGTAGTTTCAGCTACTTGGAAGGCTGAGGCAGAAGGATCTCCGGAGCCCAGCAAGTCGAGGCTGCGGTGGCCGGGAGCGGCCACTGCACTCCAGTCTGGGCGACAGAGTGAGACTCCAATCAAAAAAAAAAAAAAAAAAAAAAAATATATATATATATATATATATATATATACACACACACACATATATTTAAATATAAAAAAATAATGAGTAGATGTTAACTTTCATGCCAATGTAGCATTTGCATGAGTTTAATAAGAAGCAGCTTTCCTTTTGGCAAGGATGCAATTAGACAAATCAATTGCACAACCAAGGACTTACTGGAATTAGCATATCTGAGAATAAAGCTATTTAATCTGGCATGACAAGCCCAACATTATGGAATAAAGGCTGGTATATAGAACCTCGTATATAAAATTAGATCCTACAAACCCTCCCAGGAAACAAGACCTGTCCCCATATTGTGGCTTACAGGATCCCAGTTCTGGCTTAAAGGATCTTAAAGAAGCAGGAATTCACTCATAAATGTAGGCAGTGAAAGAGAATTCCAGACTGATAGAGTCCCGTCCAAAAATAAAACTCAGGATTCCTTACGTAATCTCCAGGCAGAAGCAAATGGTCTAGTTTTAGCAGGGCTCAGTGCTATATGGGTCTAGATTTATTAACCATGTACCAAGGGGTATGTGTGTTAATTAATACCTTTTGTTTTATCTGTGTGAATTTACCGCACCAACTGGGACTGATCCTGCCCTATGGAAAGGCGCAATTCAGAGACCACATGAAATAGCCACCACTGATTCTGGGCAATAAAATAAATGGTTTACAAACGTTGTGGTCATGGGGGTTGGTAATATATGACATAAACTAAGCTCCAATTTGTTTTACACTTCCTGTAACACCTATGGGTCCTTCTGTATTTTATTTTATTTTATTTTTTTCCGAGTTGGAGTCTCACTCTGTTGCCCAGACTGGAGTGCAGTGGCCGCTCCCGGTCACTGCAACCTCGACCTGCTGGGCTCTGGCGATCCTTCTGCCTCAGCCTTCCAAGTAGCCAGAACTACAGGCACACGCTACCATGCCTGTCTAATTTTTGATTTATGTAGAGACGAGACCCGGGTGGATCTCGAACCTGGGTGGATCTCGAACCCGCGAGCTCAGGCAATCCACTCGCCTCGGTCTCCCAAAGTGCTGGGATTACAGGCCGAGCCACCAAGCCTGGCCTGTATTTTAATTAATAACAGTACAAACCAAAATTAGACCAGCCCTTTACTTCATCAATAATTACCTTTAGCAATATGATCACAGAGGCTCTGTGCAGGAAAATTATCCAACACTAGGAAAATAAGATTAAAAGATGATTTTCAACATCATGCTGGAGAATTTTCCTTTTTTTAGATTAGAAAATATAGTTTATTTAGAAAGTAAATTACAGAGAGAGATTAATTCACCTCCCCACGATAGGAGAGGGGGCCAAAGCTTAGGAAACATGGCGGCGACCATAGCTCAAAGAGCACATGGCCACATCAGAGACTTTTTTTTTTGAGTCGGAGTCTCACTCTGTCACCCAAGCTGGAGTGCAGTGGCACGTTCATGGCCACCACGGTCTCAACTTGCTGGGCTCAGGCGATCCTTCTGCCTCAGCCTTCCAAGTTATTGAAACTACAGGCATGTGCCACCACACCCAGCTAATTTTTTGATTTATTGTAGAGGCAAGGTCTCGCCATTTTGCCCAGGCTGGTCTCAAACCCCTGGACTCAGGCAATTCTCTCGCCTCTGCCTCCCAAAGTGTTGGGATTACAGGTGTGATCCACCATGCCTGGCTAAAGTCTAGTAAAGCAGTGTTCCATGCTGAAGAATTTTCTTTTTTTTCTTTTTTTTTGACTTGGAGTCTCACTCAGTCGCCCAGACTGGAGTGCAGTGGCCACTACCAGCCACTGCAGCCTCGACCTGCTGGGCTCCGGCGATCCTTCCGCCTCAGCCTTCCAAGTAGCTGGAACTACAGGCATGCGCTACCACGCCTGGCTTATTTTTGGATTATTGTAGAGATGAGGTCTCGCCAAGTTGCCCAGGCAGGTCTCGAACCCGCGGGCTCAGGCAATCCACTCACCTCAGCCTCCCAAAGGCGTGGGATTACAGGCTAAGCCACCGAGCCCAGCTGCTGAAGAATTTTCTAGCAAACCTTTCTGGGAATGTGACTCTTTTTTAAAAACTTTTCACAACTGATACAGGACCAGGTGCTTCATAGCTCAGTTAAATTAAGGTAAACTATAGAATACAAATAAGATCCTTAAAATTTTTTCCTGTCTAGTAGGGACGATAACCCCATAGGTTAGAGTGGAATTGCCCTGTAGGATATTAACTAGTTCTGTATTTTACTTAGCAATCTTATTTTGCCATTATTTTCCCATTGACTTTATCAATCTCAGTTTCTGATGTCCCTTTTGAATTAGCTTGTCATCCTTCAGATTCCTTCATGAGTACATTAAATAAAATTTGAAATGCACTCATGATCTATTTGCATGAGAACTATGCTTTTAACAATTTGAGTCTGGGTGCGGTGGCTCACACCTGTAACCCCAGAAATTTGGGAGGCGGAGGCAAGAGGATAGCCTGAGCCAATGGGTTCAAGACCAGCCTGAGCAACATGGTGAGACTCGTCTCCACAATAAATAAAAAAAATTAGCCGGGTGTGGTAGCACATGCCTGTGGTTCCAGCTACCTAGAAGGCTGAGGCAGAAGGATTGCCTGAAACCAGCAGGTCGAGGTTGCAGTGGTCATAAGCAGCATGCCACTGCACTCCAGCCTGGGTGACAGAGTGAGACTCCAACTCAAAAAAAAAAAAAAAACAATTTGAGAATTATGCTTACAAAAGCCATCGAGGCAGATGAATTGACCTAGAAAAGAAAAGAAAAAACAACCTTCAGAGGGTCAAAGAGAACCTGAAGCGTTCGCTGATGATTACCTATATCAGGTGGAGTTAGTAGATGGGGGGAGGGCAAGAAGATGGTGGAAAAAGATGATCAGGAAGCCCAGGGGATGTGGAAGTACAGAGAGAGGTACCAGAGGCCAAGAGGAAATGGCCATGGAGAAGGAAGGTTTGTATACAGTCTACAATACCATAGCCATGTATCAAACTAGAGCTACAAAAGTGGAAAGAGAATAATATCCCTACTCTCAAGCCCTACTGTCCCCAAATCTCCACGCGACTCTTTGCCATTCATCATCCATCATCCCCTGAAAACCACTAGTATCTTCACCTGGTTCATCCTGTCTCTTGGAGAAGATAGGAAGTTGCTCAAAGAATGGGGGAAACAGGAGGCAGAAGCCTGCGAGGGGAGAGGAAGGATTGAAGATACTAAGATGGAGGAGGAGGCTGGAGATGGGGTTGGAGTCAACGATAGGGTTGGAGCCAACGCTGAGGTGAGGTTGGGAGTTGGGAGAAGAAATGGAGATTGGGTTGAGGATGGGGTTGGAGTGAAGTTGGGGTCGGAGGTTGGGCTAGACATGGGGTTAGGCTGGGCCTGGGAGGGGATAGGTTGAAGCATGGACCAACGTACCAAGGAAGAACAGGACCACAGCCATGGAGCTATAAGTAGGGATCATGGTGGGCCTGAACTTCTCAAGAGTCTGAGTCAGACTCACATCCTTTTATATTAGGGTGAGATTTTGATATATTAAGTTACACCTTCACACTACAAAACCAGTAAATCTCCAGGCGTGGTGGCTCACCCCTGTAATCCCAGCACTTTAGGAGGCCAAGGCGAGAGGACTGCCTGAGCCTATGAGTTTGAGACCAGTCTGGGAAACATGGCGAGACATCGTCTCTTCAATAAATCAAAAAATTAGCTGGGCATTGGTGGTGCTACACCTGTAGCCCCAGCTACTCAGGAGGCTGAGGCAGAAGGATCACCTGAACCCAGCAAGTCAAGTCGGCAGTGGCTGTGATTGTGCCACTGCACTCCAGCCTGGATGACAGAATAAAACTTTGACTCAAAAAAACAAAAACAGTGAGTCAATTGCCATAGTCACAACTCAGAAGCTCAAATTTCTCATGATCATACATGGCATTTTGCAGAAACAGAGCCCATAGGAAAGAATAAAGACAGCTTTCTTGACTAGACCAGAGTGTCCCCAACCTTGGGTGTAGTGAGTTAAATAATGAGCTCCAAAAATTCATGTCCACCTGAGGCCTCAGAATTTGACTTTGTTTGGAAATAAGGTCATTGAAGATTCTGGATTTAGGGTCAAAATCCAGTTACTGGTGTTCTTATAAGAGAAAGAAAACACAGATTTGGACATACATTTATTCAGGACCCCCTTATACTCTTAAAAAGAACTAAGGCCGGCTCAGTGGCTCACGTCTGTAATTCCAGCACTTTGGGAGAACGAGGTGAGAGGATTGCCTGCGCCCAGGGGTTCAAGACCAGCCTGGGCAACTTGGCAAGACCTCATCTCTACAATAAATAAAAAATTAAGCCGGGCTCGGTGGCTCAGCCTATAATCCCGCACCTTTGGGAGGCTAAGGTGAGTGGATTGCCTGAGCCCGCATGTTCAGGACCCGCCTGGGCAGCAAGACCTCATCTCTACAATAAATCAAAAAATCAGCCGGGCGTGGTAGCGCATGCCTGTAATTCCAGCTACTTGGAAGGCTGAGGCGGAAGGATCGCTGGAGCCCAGCAGGCGAGGCTGCGGTGGCCGGGAGCGGCCACTGCACTCCAGTCTGGGCGACAGAGTGAGACTCCAACTCAAAAAAAAAAAGAATTAAGGCCTAACAGCTTTAGTTTATGTCTTTTACATTTACTAAAATGTAAAATTTACTAAAATATCTAAAATATTTAGATATTTACTTTATATTTATCATAAAAAAATTAAAACTGAGAAAATTGAAAAATGTCTATTAATTTTTTTCTAAATATAACAATGATGTACTCATAAAATGTTAACGTAAATAATATATTTTATGAAAACAAAACTATATCTTCCCCAAACACTGAGAGGAGTGACATTTTTCATTTTTGCAACAGATCTGGCTTGGTAGAAGACAGCTAGTTTCTCATAGCTGTTTCTGCATTCACTTTGTTATACAGAACAAGAGTGTGAAATAAAATCTTGATATTATCAGGAAAACACTTTGACCAGAGAAACCACCAGAAAGAGTCTTGAAGACCACTGGAGGTCCTCAGGCCACGCTTTGAGAAACACTGTTCCCACTAGTAATCTTTGGGAAATTGTGACATTTTCCATTCAGTCATCAGTCTGTTGGCTTTCTCCATGGGGTCTTTCATTAGACAAAACACCAAACTCAAATATAGTTAAATGAATGTGTTCTGCTTTTCTTTTGTTCTTGTTTTTCGAGTCAGGGTCTCACTCTGTTGCCCAGGCTGGAGTGCTGTGTGGTATAATAACGGCTTACCACAGACTTGAACTCCTGGACTCAGGAAATCCTTCCACCTCAGCCTCCCAAGTAGCTGGGACTACAGGTGTGCACCAGCACACTTGGCTTATTTTGTTTTTAAATTTGTTGTAGAGATGAGATCTCACTGTGTTGCCTGGGCTTGTCTTGAAATCTTTAGCACAAGCAGTCCTCCTGCCTCAGCCTCCCAAAGTGCTGGGATTATAGGCATGAGCCACTGCACCCAGTCGCTGTTCTGCTTTATGGATTATGTTTTTCAAGTGTGGATTTAAAAGTTCTTCTGATCTCAAAGGCAAAAAAGATTTTCTCTTACTTTTTTTTTTACTTTTTTCTGTTCACTTCACAGTTTTGCTTACCACATTTAGGTCTTTAATCTCTTAAGACTCCATCTCTGAGGCAGGGCGCAGTGACTCAAATCTGTAATCCCAGCACTTTGGAAGGCAGAGGCAAGAGGATTGCCTGAGCCCACGGGTTCAAGACCTGCCTGGGCAACTTGGCGAGACTTCGTCTCTACAATTAAAAAAAAAAAAAAAAAAATTAGCCGGGCGTGGTAGTGCATGCCTGTAGTTCTGGCTACTTGGAAGGCTGAGGTGGAAGGATTGCAATACCCAGCAGGTCGATGTTGGGGTGGCCGTGAGCATGCCACTGCACTCCAGCCTGGGCAATGGAGTGAGGCTCTGACTCAAAACAAACAAACAAACAAAATACTCCATCTCTGGAGAGGCACGGTGGCTCAAGCCTGTAATTCCAGCATTTTGGGAGGCTGAGGCAAGAGGATCGCCTGAGCCCAGGGATTTGAGACCAGCCTGGGTAACCTGGCGAGACCTCATCTCTACAATAAATCAAAAAAAATTAGCCAGGCGTGGTAGCACATGCCTGTAGTTCCAGCTAATTGGAAGGCTGAGGCGGAAGGATCACCGGAGCCCAGCAGGTAGAGGTTGTGGTGGCCGTGAGCATGCCACTGCACTCTAGCCTGGGCGACAGAGTGAGACTCCAACTCAAAAAAAAAAGGAAAGAAAGAAAGTCCATCTCTGAACTAGGTACAGTAGCATACACCTGTAGTCCCAACTACTTAGGAGGCTGAGGTGGGCAGGTTGCTGGAGTTCAAGAGTTCAAGTTCAGCCTGGGCAACGTAGTGAGACCGACATCTCTAAAAAATAAATAAATAAATAAAATTCATCTCTGATGGTATCAAGGAGGAAGCCATGTGTCTCAGCCCTTTTAAGAGGCAAGTATCCCGTCCTAGACTGCGGCTCTCACGTCACTGTATATTCAATTCCCACATATACATAGATTGATCCCTGAGAGTTTTTTTTTTTGCATCAATTGAAATAACATAATTTTTCTCCTTTGCTCTATTAATGTGGGAAATTATGTTGACAGATTTTTCTGATGCAGGGTCATTCCAGCACTTCCTGCCATAAATCCTGCACGATCATGATAGTTTTCATGGCTAATAAACCATTGAGTTCCATTGCTTAATATTTTCGTCCAGGCAACAATGGTTACTTTTATGGTCATCTTGGCTAAGCTATGGGACCCATTTATTTGGTCAAACACCAATCCAGATGTCACTGTGAAGGTATTTTGTAGATGCGGCTGACATTTAAATCAGTTGACTTTGAGTAAAGTCAATTACCTCATAATGTGATTGGGTCTCGTCCAATTAGTTGAATGTCTTGAAAGCAAAGTGTGGGGTTTCCAAGAAGAAGGAATTCTCCTTCGTGTTCTGTATTGTTTGAAATTTTACAGCGAACATGTATTGCTTTAGTAATATTTAATTGAAAAAACAAGGCCGGGCACACTGGCTTACGCCTGTAATCCTAGCACTTTAGGAGGTGGAGGTAAAGGAGATTGCCTGAGCCCAGGGGGCCGAGACCAGCCTGGGCAACGTGGCAAGACCTTATCTCTGCAATAAATCAAGAAATTAGCCGGGCATGGTGGCGTGCGTCTGTGGTTCCAGCTACTTGGAAGATTGAGGCAGAAGGATCGCCGGAGCCCAGCAGGTCAAGGCTGCAGTGGCTGTGAACGTGCCACTGCCCTCTAGCCTGGGTGACAGAATGAGACCCCGACTCAAAGCAAAAACAAAAAAAGATATTTAATACAATTTCTGGAAGAGAATCAGGACTGCTATTAAGGACAGAGTTGAAGATACCACATGGATGAGGGTGACGACCATAGTCATCTGACAACAGATGAAAATCCACAGAGAAGGAACTGGAAGATTTCTTCCAGCTTTCCAGTTTAGAAACCTCTCTGGGGAGTCATCTTCACATTCTTCTTGGGATTTATGAGTTCACAAAGCTGATATCTACAACCTAAGATTTCCCCTGCATTCATTCCCACGTTTGTTGGTTCTTTTGACAAAATGTATGGAGCCCAGAGGACTTAAGTCCCTTACTGGGTGCTGGAGACGTCTTGATGACCAAGAGTGGTGAGGCAAGTCATTGAAAAGATCATTCCTGACCAGGCTCGGAGGCTCAACCTGTAATCCCAGCACTTTGGGAGGCCAAGGTGAATGGACTGCCTGAGCCCGAAGGTTCGAGACCAGCCCGGGCAACTTGGCGAGACCTCGTCTCTACAATAAATCAAAAATTAGCCAGGCATGGTAGCTTGTGCCTGTAGTTCCGGCCACTTGGAAGGCTTGAGGCGGAAAGATCACCTGAGCCCAGTAGGTCGAGGCAACGGTGGTCATGCGCGTGCCGCTGCACTCCAGCCTGAGCAACAGAGTGAGACTCCAACTCAAAAAGAAAGAAAAGATCATTGGCTAGCAAAATCATGGAATCTACCATGCTGCCTATTAAAGAGGACTGGATAAAAAATTTTTTTAAAGTGGTACATATACACAGTGGAATATTACACAGCCATAAAGAAAGACAAAATTCACAGCATCTTGGATGGGTTTGAGTCTGTCATATTTAGTGCTCTGTCACAGAAACAAAGAGCTGAGTACCACATGTTTCCACTCATAAGCAGACCCTGAGCACTGATCATAATACTATAAGAAAGGAATTGACAATAGTGGAACACTGCCAGTGGAGGGAGGTGGGGGATCATGACATCAGTAAGGGTACCTTATCCCAATCCAAGTGAAGTGGCGAACCAAAGGGAGACCCAAACTTCACCTGTACAATGACCACTTATGTACCTAATCCTGACTTGAACCACACATTTTTAAAATAAAAATTAAGCCCAGGCACAGTGGCTCACTCCTATAATCCCATCACTTTGGGAGGCTGAGGCGAGAGGATTGCCTGAACCCACGGGTTCGAGACCAGCCTGGGCAACTTGGTGAGACCTCATCTGTACAATAAATCAAAAAATTAGCCGGGCGTGGTGGCATGTGCCTGTAATTCCAGCTACTTGGAAGGCTGAGGCAGAAGGATCACCTGAGCCCAGCAGGCCAAGGCTGCAGTGGCCATGAGAGTGCCATTGCACTCCAGCCTGGGTGACAAAGTAAGACTCCAACTCAAACAATTAAATTAAAATAATAAAAAGATAGTTGCTGATTGTCACCATAACATCAAGTCAAGAGTAGAATGCCCGCTCACCAACAAGAGGTAGGTGACAATGAGGAAGACTGCACTTTCAGTGTACCTAGTCTCAGAGTGACACTGGTGGGACAAATTACAGCCCAGGGTGTCAAAGCCAAAATACAGGGTGGGAGCAGGTGGCTCAGGTCATGCAAAAGCCCGAGTGGAAGGAAGGCTAAGCTTGTGAGACCACCCCATGCACCATCCCCAGGGTCCAGCCGAAAGCTCCTTGGGTTCACCCAGAGAACAGGCATCCTAATTGACTTCCAACACCAAGACCTTGGCACATTTCAGACAACCTCTGGAACAAACCTCAGACTGCTGGGGACACATGCACAAAACACACAAGCGTTGAGTTCATGGTTTGCCGCCATCTTTTCCCTCCTGTTCAGATCCAAGGGACTCCAGGGAGCAGGGCTGTCACAGTTAGGAATTTCCATCCAGCCATGCCCTCTGTGTTTCCTCTTGAGGGCCCTGGCGATGTTGGACTCTCATGCAGAGGACATTGACGCGGTCACTGATGTGACAGCGCGCAATGGCTAGACCAAGTCTGAGCTTTCCCGGGGTTCGCAGGCTACTAGGATAGGTAAAAACTAAATAAATAAATAACTAGAAACATGCTCATTTCAGAGAGCAGAAAAGTGCTATCAAGAAAGCTCACCGAGGCAATGTGGCGGAGAACAATCACAGGAGTCTGCGTTAGGAAGCAGAGTTGGGGACAGTCTCTCTGAGTTGCTGACACCTGGCAGGGAGGATACAGAGGAGGTTGACATGCTTGGGGGCAGGGCAGTGAAAAAGAGGAGAAACCCCAGGCATGGAGAAGAGAAAACATGGAGGTCTTCAGTGGAGAACTTGGGGAACTTGAGCATCTGAGAGAGATCAGAGCAAAATTCAAGGCAAGATGAGAGCAAGATACTAAGATTCATTTTCGTGGTGGCTCATGCCTGTAATCCCAGCACTTTGGGCTACCGAGCTGGGAGGACTGCCCGAGTCCAGGAGTTCAAGACCAGCCTGGGCAACACAGTGAGATCCCATCTCTACAAAATAAAAAATAAAAATTAACTGGGCATTGTGGCATGCACCTGTAGACCTAGCTACTTGGGAGGCTGAGGTGGGAGGATCGCCTGAGCCCAGGATGTGGAGGCTGTGGTGAACGGTGATCGTGCCACTGCACTCCAGTCTGGGCAACAGAGTGAGATTCTGGCTCAAAAATAAAAATAAAAAGATATGGAGATTCATTTTTATTCCGTGAATCATGGGGAGCTATTGCAGGGTCTTCAACTAGGGTGGCATAATCTGGATTATGGCTTTTGGGGGGGGGTCGGAGTCTCACTCTGTTGCCCAGGCTGGAGTGGCATGCTCCCGGTCACTGCAACCCCCACCTGCTGGGCTCAGGCAATCCTTCCACCTCAACCTTCCAAGTAGCCGGAATGACAGGCATGCACTACCACGCCCATCTTATTTTTTGATTTATTGTAGAGACAAGGTCTCACCAAGTTGCCCACGCTAATCTCAAACCCCTGAGCTCAGGCAATCCTCTTGCCTCAGCCTCCCAATGCGTCTGGCTGGATTATGCTTTGGCTGAGAGTGAAGAGTGGATTCGAAGAAAGCAGGAGTGGAAACAGGTCTCCAGCCTGGTTTTCTCAAGCAGGAGAGAGATCACCGTGGCTGGGATGAGGGTAAGGGCAGATGTGGGATCGATTCTGGAGGTGTGATCTACTGTGTTCTCGTGAAAATGCATTTGTCTCCAGAGCAACTACAAATCTACTTAACACCAGGGTTCACAAGACAAGAGAATCCTCACGGAAAAATAAAGCCTAAACCAATCAAACAGAAGGAATAGTAGTGAGGGTGCCCAGAGCAGGACAAAGTGAGCCCCAACATCCAGACGTTCTGGTGTCACAGGCCAATGGTGTCGGTCATTTCCACCAGTCTGGCTTGGTGTCAGAGTTTGCTGGCTCTCTGCTCCATATCACCCATCAGCACCCTCCTCTGGCCCACCAGGCTAGAAGCCTGCAAGCTACATTTCCTGACTTCCCGTGCGATGGTTTCCCAGGAGCTCCTGACTGCAAGAGGCACTACTTCTCAGTGTTTTGTGCCTCTGGGAGGGTGCCTGGCGACAGCCAAGGGGGAGACCAGGGTCCCACTTTCCACTGGTGATGGATCTGTAATGCGTCCAAGGAGTTCCAGTGAAGCATGTTTCCCACAGGCCTCCCTTGTACACTGCTAAGTTAGCATGGGCCCCAGGAGACACTGTGCATGAATCTGGAAGGCAGAAGGGGAACAGAAGCCATATGCTTCCGTGTGGGGCAGGTCAGGGCAGATCCGGGTACTGGCATGGTCACGCACATTGTTGCACGATGGCAGCTGTGGATCTGAGACAGCTGCCAGGCCCCAGCTTTTCCAGCTCTCAACAATCGGATCTTAACTCATCACAAAAGCCAGTCACTTTTTAATGTTTTAGAGAGAGAGTCTCCACTCTGTCACCCAGGCTGGAGCACAGTGGCAGGATCACAGCTCACTGCAGCCTCCAATTCCTGGGCGCAAATTATTCCTCCTGCCTCAGACCCCCAGATAACTAGGACTATTGGTGCACACTGTGCTTGATTTATTTATTTGCTGGTTGGTTGGTTGGTTTAGTAGAGATGAGGGTCTCACTGTGTTGTCCAGGTTGGTCTTGAACTCAAGCGATCTTCCCACCTCGGCCTTCCAAAATGCTGGGATTGCAAGCGTGAGCCACTGTGCCCTGTCCAAAAGCAGTGACTTCTGTACAGCACCTGCCTCATGGAAACTGGGATCCCAGTGTCCCTGAAGGTCCCATCTGTCTGCATGGATTCCTGCTAATCCTCATGGATTCCAGCATGCCCTGGGTTCCCCACCTCATATCCACCTTCCCTTCCTGACCCCCAAAACCCCCATGTTTTAGGAGGCTGGGGCAGAAGGATCACTTGAGGTCAGGAGTTCAAGACCACCCAGGGCAACCTAGCGAGACCCCCATCTCTGTATAAAAAATAAAATAAAAACTAGCCAGGTATGGTAGTGCACGCCTGTAGTTCCAGCTACTTGGGAGGCTGAGGTAGAAGGATCTTTTGAACCTAGGAGTTCAAGGCTGCAGTGAGCTATGACTGCCCCACTGTGCTCCAGCCCTGGCCACAGAGTGAGACCTGTCTCTAAAAAAGAAAAAATTAAAAAAAGAAAAACTTACACTCAGAGTTAACCACTCCTGTTCAGGCATTCCTTCATTTATTCTACAATTTTTTTTTTTTTAGTTGAAGTCTCACTCTTGTCACCCAGGCTGGAGTGCAGTGGCATACTCACGGCCACCGCAGCCTCGACCTGCTGGGCTCAGGCGATCCTTCCGCCTCAGCCTTCCGAGTAGTTGAAACTACAGACGCATGCCATGCCCAGCTAGCTTTTGTGGTTTATTGTAGAGATGAGATCTCACCCAGCTGCCCAGGCTTGTCTTAAACTTCCAGGTTCAGACAACCCTCTCGCCTTGGCCTCCCAAAGTGCTGGGATTGCAGGCTGAGCCACTGCACCGGGCCTATAGCACAAACCTTTTTTTTTTTTTTTGAGTTGGAGTCTCACTCTGTCGCCCAGACTGGAGTGCAGTGGCCGCTCCCGGCCACCGCAGCCTTGACCTGCTGGACTCCAGCGATCCTTCCGCCTCAGCCTTCCAAGTAGCTGGAACTACAGGCGTGTGCTACCATGCCCGGCTAATTTTTTGATTTATTGTAGAGATGAGGTCTCACCAAGTTGCCCAGGTGGGTCAGGAACCTGCGGGCTCAGGCAATCCACTCACCTCCGCCTCCCAAAGCGCTAGGATTACGGGCTGAGCCACCGAGCCTGGCTTCCACAAACTTTTGAACACCAAACACAAACACGCCCTATTCTGTCTGATGACACAGACATGACAGCACTGGTGTGGTCCCTGACCTCACAGACATCACAGTCTGGCATAAGGGTCAGGGAGGATATTAAACAAGTAAGTGTATTAGTTACCTACCACCACATAACAAATGACCTCAAAACGTATCGGCTTAACACAACAAATCTTTATTATCTTAATTTTCTTTCCATTTTGTTTTGTTTTGTTTTTGAGTTGGAGTCTCACTCTGTCGCCCAGACTGGAGTGCAGTGGCCGCTCCTGGCTACCACAGCTTCTACCTGCTGGGCTCCGGCGATCCTTCCGCCTCAGCCTTCCAAGTAGCTGAAACTACAGGCACACACTACCACACCAGGCTAATTTTTGATTTATTGTAGAGACGAGGGCTCACCAAGTGGCACAGGCAGGTCTTGAACCCACGGGCTCAGGCAGTCCACTCACCTCGGCCTCCCAAAGCGCTGGGGTGACAGGCTGAGCCACCGAGCCCAGCCTAGGATCTTAATTTTCAACGGTCGGCACTGACCGGGCTCTGTGGGTCCCTCATAAGATCACAGCCAAGGGGCCGGTTGGGGCTGCAGGCCTCTTGGCGTGCAGGATCCGTCTCCAAACACACCCACGTGGCAGTGGGCGGCCCTCTGGCCCTTGCTGGCAGGTGACTGAGGACAACACAGGCCTCTCCGTAGGGTGGCTCACAGCGTGGCAGTGGCTTCCACAGAACAGGAGACGAAGCAGAGAGAACATCCAACACAGAAGCCAGAGTCTTCTTGTGATCTGATCCCAGAAGTCACAGTCCATCCCTTTGGCTATATTCTGTTGTTTAGAAGCCTGTCGCTGCGTCTGACCTACATTCAAAGGGGCTGGGACCCCAGAAGCACAGGAGTGCCAGGAGGCAGGATTGTTGGGGCGTCCTATGACAGGTAAAATTGTTAGGATGATAATAAATATGGCCAGGGCTCCCCCTGGTGGGTAATAAACAGAGTGGCAAGGTGGGAAGTTTGACTTGAACACTTCTGACGCCATGGCTGTGTCTCCAGACAAAACAGGTCACCCAGTAAAATCTGAATTTCAGATAAGCAACAAACACTTTTTTTAGGATAAGTACACCCTGTGCAACATATGGGTTATACTTGCCCCTTTTTTTGGTTTTGTTTCGAGTTGGAGTCTCACTGTCACTAAGGCTGGAGTGCAGTGGCACGCTCACTGCCACTGCAGTCTCAGCCTGCTGGATTCAGCGGATCCTTCCGCCTCAGCCTTCAAGTAACTGGAACCACAGGTGTGCGCCACCAGGCCCAGCTAATTTTTTAATTTATTATAGAGACGAGGTCTCACCAAGTTGCCCAGGCTGATCTCAAACCCGTGGGCTCAAGCAATTCTCTTGCCTCTGCCTCTCAAAGTGCTGGGATTACAACCATGAGCTACCATGCCCAGCATTTTTTTTTTTTTTTTTTTTTTTTTTTGAGCTGGAGCCTCACTCTGTTGCCAGGCCGGAATGCAGTCACACTCACAACCACCACAACCTCAACCTGCTGGGCTCAGGCAATCCTTCCACCTCAGTCTCCCAAGTAGCTGGGACTACAGGCACACACCACCATGTCTAGCTTATTTACTTATTGTAAGGACAAGGTCTCACAAGGCTGGTCTTGAACCCCTGGGTTTAGGCAATCCTCTCGCCTCTGCCTCCCAAAGTGCTGGGATGACAGGTGTGGCCACCACACCTGACCCTACTTAACTTTTTTAAAACCTCATTGTCTATCTGCAGTTCAAATTGAACTCGGTGTTCTATGTTTTTACTTGTTAATGTGGCCTCCTTTCTCCAGGGTAGTAAAGATCTCTAGAGGGAAGCCAGGCCAGGGACTAAAACCAGCCAGAGATGAGTAAGGACCCAGTGATGATAGATTCCTGGAGCGGGAGACATGGAAGCAGAATTGGCAAAATGTGAGGAAAGAAGACGGGTTTCTTTTGAAACCCATAATCAACCATTTATTTAATGTTTTTGCCTTCTTGCTGCCTGGGTTCTCCCACAAGAAGGAAGACTCCACAAAGACAGAGACTGTCATCTGATTTGTTCGCTGCTGTGTCCTTAGAAGATGATGGCACGTAGTAGGTGCTTAAGAAACATTGGCTGAAGAAATGGATCTTTGAGTTGCTTAAGAATTTCAGTACAATGCCGGGCTTAGTGGCTTAGCCTGTAATCCCGCGCCTTTGGGAGGCTGAGGTGAGTGGATTGCCTGAGCCCGCGGATTCGAGACCCGCCTGGGCAAATTGGTGAGACTTCATCTCTACAATAAAAATTTAAAAATCAGCCAGGCGGGGTAGCGCATGCCTGTAATTCCGGCTACTTGGAAGGCTGAGGCGGAAGGATCGCCGGAGCCCAGCAGGTCGAGGCTGCGGTGGCCGGGAGCAGCCACTGCACTCCAGTCTGGGTGACAGAGTGAGACTCCAACTCAAAAAAAAAAAAATTTCAGTACAACCTGGGCATGGTGGCTCAAGCCTGTAATCCCAGCACTTTGGGAGGCGGAGGCGAGAGGACTGCTTGAGCCTACAGGTTCAGGAGAGCCTGGGCAACTTGGCGAGACCCCATCTCTACAATAAATCAAAAAATTAATCGGACATGTCAGTGTGTGTCTATAGTTCCAGCTACTTGAAAGGCCGAGGTGGAAGAATCACCTGAGCCCAGCAGGTCGAGGCTGGGGTGACCAGCAATCCTGCTTGGGTGACGGAGTGAGACTCCAACTTGAAGAAAAAAAAGAATTTCAGTACAGCACTTATGGCCAGGAAAAATAAAAATAAATTAAAATAATTTCAGCTTTCTCAACTGGGCACACTGACTCATGCCTGTAATGCCAGCACTATGGGAGGCTGAGGTTGAAGGATCACTTGAGGCCAAGAGTTCAAGACCATCCCAGGTAACAGAGAGACTTCAGCTCTACAAATTATTTTTTTTAATTAACCGGATGTGGTGGCATACACCTGTAGTCCCAGCTACTCAGGAGGCTGAAGTGGGAGGATTGCTTGAGCCCAGGAATTCAAGGCTGCAGTGAGCCAGGATCGTGCCACTGCAGTCCAGCTTGGGCAACAGAGTTAGATCCTGTCTCAGAATTTCAGCATTCTGGGAGTCAAGGATGAGAGGACAGGAGGAGATGAGGCTGGAAGGAGGGAAAGAGGGATTATCCCTGGAATGGGGACGTGAGTGGAAAAGGGTATGGAGGAAGATGCTGAGGTCAGTCTGGACATGGTGAGTGGGAAGTGCCTAGCAGACATCCAGGGAGGGACTTCCAGCCAAGCCTGGAGCTCAGAGAGAGCACTGGTGTGGCGGCCAGAAGAGTGACCCCCCAAGACATCCACATCCTAATCCCTGGAACCTGTGGATACTTGGCAGAAGAGACTGTGGATGTTATCAAGTTAAGGCTGATTACCCTAGATTATCTGGGTGGGCCACTGTAAACACAATGCTCTTTATAATGTTATAGGTTGGATTGTGTTTCATAAAAAGATACATGGAACTCCCGTTTCCCGGTCCCTCAGAATGTGGCCTTATTTAGAAACAGGGTCGTCGCAAATGTGATTAATTAAATTAAAATATAGTCTGAGACCGAGCGCAGTGGCTCACGCCTATCATCCCAGCACTTTGGGAGGCCGAGGTGAGAGGATTGCCTGAGCTCGTGGGTTCGAGATCAGTTTGAGCAACTTGGCGAGACCTCATCTCTACAATAAATCAAAAAATTAGCTGGGCATGGTGGTGCATGCCTATAGTTCTAGCTACTTAGAAGGCTGAGGTGGAAGGATCTCCTGAACCCAGCGGGTCAAGGCTGTGGTGGCCATGAACGTGCCACTGCATTCCAGCCTGGGTGACAGAGTGAGACTCCAACTCAAAAAAAAAAAATTTATATATATATATATATATATATATGAGAGAAGAGAGAGAGAGAGAGAGAGAGAGAGACTGGTCAGGCATGGTGGCTCATGCCTATAATCTTAGCCTTTAGTTTCTGCTGCTTGGGAGGCTGAGGCAGGAGGATCAACTTGAGTCCCGGAGTTCAAGGCTACAGTGAGCTATGACTGCACCACTGCACTCCAGCCTGGGCAAAAGAGCAAGACCTTGTCAAAAAAAAAACCCAAACCAACCTATTTTGGATTCTTTTAAGTCAAAGTCTTACTCTGTCGCCTAGGCTGGAGTGCAGTAGCACGATTATGGCTCACTGCAGCTTCAACCTCCTGGGCTCAGGTGATCCTTCTGCTTGTAGCTGGGACTACAACCCTGTGCCCCACACCCAGCTAATTTTTTTTTTTTTTTTTTTTGTAGAAATGGAGTCTTGCTGTGTTGCCTAGGCTGGTTTCGAACTCCTGGGCTAAAGTAACCCTCTCACCTCAGTCTCCCAAAGTGCTGGGGTTACAGGCGTAAGCCACTGCGCCCAGCCTCCATTTTGGACTTCTGACTTCCAGAAGTCTAAGAGAAGGCATTTTTGTTGATTCAAACCAGAAAGTTTTTGATAATTTGTCACGGCAGGCATAGGAAACAAATACACAGCCCAAATGCTAATAGAGCTGGGGCCAAGAGACTCTGGTCCAGCCCAGAGCATGACACACAGTATGTAGTTGCTCAAAAAATATTTCTTGAGGGTTTGAAACATGGCCAATTACAAGGACCAGCAACCAGCTAGCAACACCACAGAGGAGCCCCTGGGTCCTATCAGGCCCATCCTTGATGAGTTAATTTACGTGAAAATGAGAAATGACTGAAAGCCTTGAGGCAGTTCACCTGCTTACCAACATTAATTTTTTTATTTTTTATTTTTTATTTTTTTGAGTTGGAGTCTCACTCTGTCGCCCAGACTGGAGTGCAGTGGCTGCTCCCGGCCACCGCAGCCTCGACATGCTGGGCTCCGGCGATCCTTCCGCCTCAGCCTTCCAAGTAGCCGGAACTACAGGCGTGCTCTACCACGCCCGGCTAGTTTTTGATTTATTGTAGAGATGAGGTCTCGCCAAGTTGCCCAGGCGGGTCTTGAACCCACGGGCTCAGACAATCCACTCACCTCAGCCTCCCAAGGCACGGGATTACAGGCTATTTTTTTATTTTTATTATTATTTTTGAGTTGGAGTCTCTGTTGCCCCGGCTGGAGTGCCGTAGCATGCTCACGGCCACGGCAGCCTTGACCTGCTGGGCTCAGGCGATCCTTCCACCTCAGTCTTCCAAGTAGCTGGAAATACAGGTGTGCACCACCACGCCCAGCTAATTTTTCTTGATTTATTGTAGAGACCAGGTCTCTCCAAGTTGCCCAAGCTGGTCTCGAACCCCTGGGCTCAGGCAATCCTCTCACCTCAAAGTGTTAGGATTACAGGTCTCCCAAAACTTGGGATTATAAGCATGAGCCACTGCACCTGACCTGCTTATCAGCATTTAAATAGGACATTGGGAGATGTGGAAGAGACTGTGACTACTATAAAAATGGATGAGCTGGGTGTAGTGGCTCATGCCTGTAATCCCAACACTTTGGGAGGCCAAGGCAAGAGAATTCCTTGAGCCCAGAAGTTCGAGACCCACCTGGGAAACATACATAGTGAGACCTTGACTCAAATAAAAAAGGAAAAGAAAGAAATTGATGAAGTATATGAAGAAATATATAAATCAACAAAACAGAAAATTCCAATGCTGTTTGTCTGGGGAGGTAGTATTGTCCTAATTGTCCCTCTGTTAAGAGTTGGCATAGCCGGGCTCGGTGGCTCAGCCTGTAATCCCAGCACTTTGGGAGGCCAAGGCGAGAGGATTGCCTGAGCCTGTGGATTCGAGATCCACCCAGGCAACTTGGCGAGACCTCATCTCTACAATAAATCAAAAATTTAGCCAGGCGTGGTAGCGCGCACCTGTAGTTCCAGCTACCTGGAAGGCTGAGGCAGAAGGATCGCTGGAGCCCAGCAGAGGTCGAGGCTGCGGTGGCCGGAGTGTGCCACTGCACTCCAGTCTGGGTGACAGAATGGGACTCCAACTCAAAAAAAAAAAAAGAGTTGGCAGAAACATGCCAGGGGCTGTGGCTCATGCTTATAATCCCAGCACTTTGGGAGGCCGAAGTGAGGGGATTGTTTAAGCCCACGGGTTCACGACCAGCCTGGGCAACTTGGTGAGACCTCACCTCTACAATAAATCAAAAAAATTAGCCAGGCATGGTGGCATGTGCTTGTAGTTCCAGCTACTTGGAAGGCTGAGGCAGAAGGATCGCCTGAGCCCAGCAGGTTGAGGCTGTGGTGGC
Organism: Cephalopachus bancanus; assembly: GCA_027257055.1. Lineage (NCBI taxonomy): Eukaryota > Metazoa > Chordata > Mammalia > Primates > Tarsiidae > Cephalopachus > Cephalopachus bancanus. The sequence goes on along the minus strand of JAPVLO010001038.1, from coordinate 229,491 downwards.
CGTGAACGTGCCACTGCACTCCAGCCCAGGTGACAGAGTAAGACTCTGTCTCAAAAAAAGAAAAAAAAGAGTTGGCAAAAACAAAGAATGTATCCTGTCTGGAAAATAGGAAACTTAGTACAATGGCCTCTTTAAATGTACAAGACATTCAAAGAGAAACTTGCATACATTTTTTTTTTTTTTTTTTTGAGTTGGAGTCTCACTCTGTCGCCCAGACTGGAGTGCAGTGGCCACTCCCGGCCACCACAGCCTCGACCTGCTGGGCTCTGGCGATCCTTCCGCCTCAGCCTTCCGAGTAGCCGGAATTACAGGCACGCGCTACCACGCCCGGCTGATTTTTTTTGATTTATTGTAGAGATGAGGTCTCGCTGCCCAGGCGGGTCTCGAACCCGCGGGCTCAGGCAATCCACGCACCTCAGCCTCCCAAAGGCGCGGGATTGCAGGCTGAGCCACCGAGCCCGGCTACTTGCATACATTTTGATGTTGACGATAGACCCAAGGGTTCTCCTACTTCTGAAATGAGTTGATCTGCAGATAACTTGCAACTTCTTTTTTTTTTTCTTTGAGTTGGAGTCTCACTCTGTCGCCTGGGCTGGAATGCAGTGGCACACTCACAGCCACCCTAACCTCGACATGCTGGGCTCTGGCGATCCTTCTGCCTCAGCCTTCCAAATAGCCAGAACAACAAGCACGCACTACCATGCCCAGCTAATTTTTTTTTTATTATTTATCGTAGACATGAGGTCTTGCCAAGTTGCCCAGGCTGGTCTTGAACCCACGGGCTCAGGCCTCCCAAAGTACTGAAATTACAGACTGAGTCATTGAATCTGGCCAACTTCCAACGTCTTAAGCTAAGAAGCACTTTTTTTCTTCAACTCTTCCAATAAATGTGATCACCAAGGTGTAGAACTCTTTTTCATGAGTTGGTTTGCTCCATTTTTTTATAGACAATTTCTGATTTTTTAAAGTTATATTTGATGTTTCCTCTTTGATTAAAAATAAACTGGGCACAGTGGCTCACACCAGGTTGGGAGGCCGAGGTAAGAGGATTGCTTCAGCCCAGGAGTTTGAGATCAGCCTGGGCAACATAGTGAGACCTCATCTCTACAAAAATAAAAAACTTAGGTGTGGTGGCGCACACTTGTAATCTCAGCTATTTGGGAGGCTGAGGTAGGAGGATCACCTGAGCCCAAACATTCAAAGCCGCAGTGACCCATGATTGTGCCACTGAACTCCAGCCTGGGTGACAGAGTGAGAACCTGAATCAGGAAGGAGGAGGAGAAGAAGAAACAATCTTTTTTTTTTTTTTTTTTAAGTTGGAGTCTCACCCCGTTGCCCAGGCTGGTGTGCAGTGGCATGCTTAAGGCCACCCCAGCGTCAACTTGCTGGACTCCAGCGATCCTTCCGCCACAGTCTTCCGAGTAGCTAGAACTATAGGCGAACACTACCATGCCCAGCTCATTTTTTCACTTATTGTGGAGATGAGGTCTCGCCAAGTTGCCCAGACTGATCTCCAACCCCTGGACTCGGACAATCCTCTTGCCTCAGCCTCCCAAGGTGCTGGGATTTCAGACTTGAGCCACCGCACCTGGCCAAGTATGTCTTGAAGGAGTGAGTTAGTAAAACTTGGATCTATACAAATGATTTCACTTTTGTGACAAAATAGTGTTTCCTGGATGGTTTATTAGCAGAGAGATTGCCTATAAGAGATGACTTTGACCATGATGATCTATGAGTATCCCTTGCTGTAATGTCATCTTTACACTTGGGTCTGGGCAACCACAAAGCTTAACTTAAGTCAGGTATGTCCAGCACTCAGTCCAGGACAGCTGGAAATGCAATCTCATAAAATCTTTCAACATCGTGCATTTTTTTCTTCGTGATCCCATGCATAGTTTTATTTTTGAAGCTCACAGTCACATCTTATTCATGACATTGCTTTTTGGCAGCACATACATTTGTGAGCAATTGTTTTCAATTGTAAAGCACGTGCAGAGCAAAATTCAAACAAATATTTCTGACGAGAACCTTGAGACCTCACTAAGAATTGCGACCACTTCCATTGAACCAGACATGGATAGATTACTTTTACAAAAACAAAGTCAAATTTTCCATTAGTTTTATATTGTTCTAAGTTTTCTTTTTCTTTTTCTTTTTTTTTTTTGAGTTGGAGTCTCACTCGGTCGCCCAGACTGGAGTGCAGTGGCCGCTCCCGGCCACTGCAGCCTCGACCTGCTGGGCTCCGGTGATCCTTCTACCTCAGCCTTCGAAGTAGCCGGAATTACAGGCATGCACTACCACGCCCGGCTGATTTTTTGATTTATTGTAGAGATGAGGTCTCACCAAGTTGCCCAGGCAGGTCTCGAACCCGCGGGCTCAGGCAATCCGCTCGCCTCGGCCTCCCAAAGTGCTGGGATTACACACTGAGCCACCGAGCCTGGCCTGTTCTCATTTTTCTAAACTTTATTATAAAAAAATTTTTAAATATCATGCCCATAATCCCAGCACTTTGGGAAGTGGAGGTGTGAGTCCAGGAGTTTGAGACCAGCCTGAACAACTTGGTGGCACTTTGTCTCTACAATAAATCAAAAATTAACTGGGCGCGGTGACACACATCTGTGGTTCCAACTACCTGGAAGGCAGAGGTGGAAGGAGCACCTGAGCGCAGCAGGTCGAGGCTTCAGAGGCCATGAGCATGCCACTGCACTTCAGCCTGGGCGACAGAGTGAGACTCTGACTCAAAAAAAAAATTAAAAATAGAAGAAGTTTATATATATATAAACACACACTAGCTATACTATATCATTTATGTGCAGCCCAGGACAACTCCTCTTTACTCAATGTGGTCCAGTGAAGCCAAACAGTTGGACACGCCTGGCTTGAATGTTTGCTATAGAGAGTTGTGTTTAATTATTGTGCATTCTTGACAAGAAATATAAATTATTCATTCTGTTTGAAATATTCATAATATTTAACTCTAACACTTGCGGTACTAATCCTGTTATAATTAATTAACCTCATACAGAAACTGCATAGAAACTCCTGGAATTATGAAAAGAATCTACATGTTCTCCCTTCTTGTCATAAGTTTACGTAAGTAAAAGTAAAATTAAGTTAAAGCAGTTTCAGGCCTTGGTAACGGCTTTATGGAGATCCCGTAAAACCCACCCTAATTAGCCGGGCTCGGTGGCTCAGCCTGTAATCCCGTGATTTGGGAGGCTGAGGTGAGTGAATTGCCTGAGCCTGCAGGTTCGAGACCCGCCTGGGCAACTCATCTCCACAATAAATCAAAAATTAGCCGGGTGTGGTAGTACGTGCCTGTAATTCTAGCTACTTGGAAGGCTGAAGCGGAAGGATTGCCGGAGCCCAGCAGGTCGAGGCTGCGGTGGCCGGGAGCGGCCACTGCACTCCCGTCTGGGTGACAGAGTGAGACTCCAACTCAAAAAAAATTTTAAAATCCACCCTAAGTGTACAAAACCATCATTTTTAGTATATCCACCAAGGTGTGCAACCATCACCATACTTCATTTAATTTAATTTAATTTAATTTATTTATTTATTTTGAGAAAGCAGGATTTATTAAGAGGACAGAAAAGCTCCCACAGTGGGAGGGGACCTGAGGGGGTTGCCCCACCCTTCATTTTAGAACATTTTATCATCCCAAAAAGAAGCACCAAGATGTTCAAACAAAACCTTGTACATCAATGTTCATACAGCCATTACTCATAGCAGCCAAGAAGTGGGAACAATTCAAATTTCTACCGATGAATAAATAGCTTTTTTTTTTAACATGGCCAGGCGCAGTGGCTCAGTCTATAAATCCAAGCACTTTGGGAGGCCAAGGCGAGAGGATTGCCTGAGCCCGGGAGTTCGAGACCAGCCTGGGCAACTCGGTGAGACCTCATCTCTACAATAAATCACAAAAACTAGCCAGGCATGGTGGTGCATGCCTGCAGTTCCAGCTACTTGGAAGGCTGAGGCAGAAGGATTACCTAAGCCCAGCAAGTCGAGACTGCAGTGGCCATGAGCACGCCACTGCACTCCAGCCTGGACGATGAAAGGGAGGCTCCAACTCAAAAAAAAACAACAAACAAACAAAAAAATTATCTGTCCATACAATAGTCTTTCATCCAGCCATAGAAAAGAATGAAGCACTGATATATGCTACAACATCGATAAGCTTTGAAAATATTATACTACGTAAAAGAAGCTAGCCAAGAGCGGAACTTACTGTACGATTCCATTTATATAAAATGTCCAGAACTAGATAACTCCACAGAGACAGAAAACAGATTAGCAGTTGTCAGGGGATGGGGGGAGGGGACAAGAAAACTGACCTCTTTTTTTTATTTCTTTCTTTTTGAGTTGGGGTCTCACTCTGTTACCCAGGCTGGAGTGCAGTGACAATCATGACTCCCTGAAACCTCAACCTTTTGGGCTCAGGCTATTCTCCAGCCTCAGCCTCCTGGAAAGCTGGGACTATAGGTGCACGCCATGATACCAGGCTAATTTTTTTTTTAATTTTTTGTAGCGATGAGGCCTCACTATGTTGCCCAAACTGGTCTCGAACTCCTGGCCTCTAGCAGTCCTCCTGCCTCAGCCTCCCAAAGTGCTAGGATTACAGGCATGAGTTCCATGCCCAGCTGAGATGTGACTTCTTAATAGGAGTTTTTGTTTGAGCTGATGAAAGGATTCTGGAACTAGACAGTAGGGGTGGTTGCACAACATTTTGAATGTACTTATCGGTACTGAACTGTATACTTTAAAGTGACTAAAATGGTAAATTTCAAGTGTACTTTCCCACAATTAAAAAAAAGTAATACCATAACAATTTGCAGTCACACCTCCATTGCCACCATCCCAGCCCCCCATACCTCCCTGAAGCCCTAGGCAACCACTAATCTACTTAACAGCAGCTTCTTTTTTTTTCTTTTTTTGAGTTGGAGTCTCACTGTTGCCCAGACTGGAATGCGGTGGCACGCTCATAGCTCACCACAGTCTGGACCTGCTGGGCTCAGGACATCCTTCCACCTCAGCCTTCCAAAATAGCTGAACTACAGGCACGCACCACCATGCCTGGCCAGTTTTTTGATTTGTTGTAGAGACGAGGTCTCACCAAGTTGCCCAGGCTGGTCTCAAATTTGTAGACTCACCGTCCTCTCACCTCCACCTTCCAAAGTGCTGAGATTACAGGCATGAGCCATCGCACCCCGCTAGCTTCATTTTTAATCACAATGCAGAACCTGGCACTTGTAAATTCAACATAAGTTGTGGTTGCCGTTGTTATTTGTATGGTAACCAAATGTATCCCTCAGGGGGACTCTGGCACCCTCGGTTGCTGGAGACCGGGGAGCACTTCCCAGCATGGAGTTTCTTTCTCAAATCCAGTCAGATCCAGGGAGGCTCAGAGAGTCGTGGGAGTTTCCGGTTACAGGAAACCTCAGCACAGGCCTTTCCAGAAGCTTCCTACTCCAATGAAGAGCCACATACTGCAGGCTTGTGGGCCATCTGGCCACAGATTAGGTTTTTAACGGTGGTTTAAATTTTTTTTTTAAGTTTTTTTTTTTTTTTTTGAGTTGGAGTCTCACTCTGTCGCCCAGGCTGGAGTGCAGTGGCACACTCATGGTCACCCCAGCGTCAACCTGCTAGGCTCAGGTAATCCTTCCGCCCCAGCCATCCAAATAGCCAGGACTATAGGCATGAGCTATCACACCTGGCTGATTTTTGATTTATTGCAAAGACAAGGTATTACCAAGTTGCTCAGGCTGGTCTTGAACCTGTGGGCTCAGGCAATCCACTCACCTTGGCCTCCCAAAGTGCTGGGATTACAGGGGGAGCCACAGAGCCTGGCCAATTTTTTTTTTTAATTTTAAAATTGGGACCAGATATGGTAGCTCACACCTGTAACTTTGGGAAGCCAAGGCAGGAGAATTGCTTGAGCCCAGGAGTTCGAGACCAGCCTGGGCAACACAGCAAGACCTTATCTCTATCAAAAAAAAAAAAAAATCGCCAGACACGGTGGCATTGCCTATAGTCCCAGCTACTCAGGAGGCTGAAGCAGGAGGATCGCCTGAGCCCAGGAGGTCAAAGCTGCATGAGCCATGGCTGTGCCACTGCACTCCAGCCTGGGTGACAGAGTGAGACCCTGTCTCAAAAAATAATAATAAAAGTAAAATAAAATTGGGAAGTCTCTCTAAAACAGAAGACCTAGAAATAACTAGGTCTCTAATCCTGGTTGTCATCCATCAGCCGGAGCAAAGTCATGGCTGCTGCCATAGACGGGACATGAGCTCTCTGGTTTCATCATAGGCAAAATTGTTTCAGCAGCTCCCAGCCTCTGGGACTTGCTTCTTCTTCTCTTTGTTCCCCCATCATCCGCTTCTTGCTCTGGCTCTTCTAGTCCTTCTGGCACAGAGTAATAAATCGCCTGCATCGAATTCTCTCTGTTTGAAATACCTGGTGTGGCTTCGGTTGAGAAGCCATGGCTTTATAGAGCTAAAGTTCTGTTAAGTATCTCTGATCTAGAGAGGGTATGGCTAGAGAAGGAAAAGAGGGAGTGCAGTCATTATGACAATGCTACAACCAAAAAAAAAAAAAAGATTCTAGAAAAACACAACTTTTTTTCAACCCTGCCCACTCAGGCTGATCTGGGCCAAAACCTTTGTTCCAGGGTATGCGGAAGGTAGGGGCAGAGGCAAGGTTCATATTACAATGTTATGGGCCACTGAGCCTATGAGTGGAGGAAGGGAATCCAATGTCTTAGTCTGCTCGGGCTGCTATAACCAAACCCCACAAACCGTGGGTGCTTTGAGCAATAGAGATTTATCTTCTCACAGTTCCAGAGGCTGGGAAGTCCAAGATCAAGGTGCCAACAGACTCGATTCTTGGTGAGGTCTCTCTTTCTGACTTGCAGACGGCTGCCTCCTTGCTGTGTGTTCACATGGCCTTTCTTCCACGTGCGCGTTTGGAGAATGTAAGCTCTGGTCTCTCTTTCTCCTCTTATAAGGACACTAATCCCCCCCGCTGGGTGTGGTGGCTCATGCCTGAAATCCCAGCACTTTAGGAGGCTGAGGCAAGAGGATTGTCTGAGCCCAGGCGTTCAAGATCAGCTTGGGCAACATAGTGAGATCTCGTCTCTGTAAAAAAATTTTAAAAATTAGCTGAGTGTGGTGGCCTATACTTGTAGTCCCAGTTTCTAGAAAAGCTGAGGTTGAAGGATCACCTGTGCCCAGCAGGTTGAGGTTACTGTAGCCATGATTGTGCCACTGCATTCCAGCCTGGAACAGAGTGAGACTCTAAATTTAAAAATAGAAAAAAGAAGAAAAAACCTACATGTCTGGTGCCACAGGCTCCTTAGTGTTCCTTCTGTCTCCACAGGGTCACTCCAGCATGGTGGCTCAGCACTCCCAAGGCTGTGTCACTTTTTCTAACCTATCCTCAGAGATCACGTAGCCTCCATCCATGAGAAGCAAGTGGATTGGGGTGGCCCATAGTCAAGAGGACAGGGATTAAAATCCACCTTTTTATAAAAAGAATGCAAAGAATCTGTGGACATGTTTCAAAACCACGGCAAGTAGTTACCTTTTTATGCCCATTTTACAGATGAGGAAATTGAGGCACAGAGCAGTTACATAAGTTGCCCAATGTTGCACAGCTTGAAATTCACAACCAAGCAGTGTGGCTTCAGAACCCACATGCGAAGTCAGCATGTTAGAGAGTATCTCTGCCTGTGGCCACACCAAGCACGGCTCCTCCCAGGAACTAGGAGGAGAGGGAGGCCTGACTGCTTTGGCGTCTAGAAGTTGTTGAATTCTCAATTCTCAGCCAGTAACACTGAGTTTTCAGGGTCTGCCTTTTTGCCGTAATGCCAACCAGAAAAATTCAGAGTCCTTTGTTATTTATTTATTTATTTATTTATTTATTTATTTAGAGTCAGAGTCTCACTGTTGCCCAGGCTGGAATGCAGTGTCAAGCGCCTAGCCACCGCAGCCTCCACCTGCTGGGTCCAGGCGAGCCTCCTACATCAGCCTTCCAAGTAGCTGGAACTACAGGCATGCGCCACCGTGCTCGGCTAATTTTTTTATTTATATAGAGATGAGATCTCGCCATGTTGCCCAGGCTGGTCTCAAACCCCTGGGCTCAGGCAATCCTCTTGCCTCAGTATCCCAAGGTGCTAGGATTAAAGACGTGAGCCACCACGCCCAGCTCAGAGTTCTTTTATTTTTTATCTTTATATTTTTAAGAAAGTAGAAAGAAGTCAAGTTCATTATTCACCTTTCACAGATTGGAATGAGGCCAACACTTAGAGGCAAGCACAGAGGTTAGATTAGAGGATGTAGTTTATTTAGAAAGTAAATCAGAGAGAGAGAAAAGAGGAGATTCACCTCCCCAAGGTAGGGGAGGGGGCCAAAGCCAGGAAGCATGGCAACAGCCACAGCTCAAGAAGCACATGACCATACCAGAGTCTAGCAAGGTGATGGCCTCAGAGTCCTTTAAGTTGCAAGTTTCCACTAGGCGCCGTGGTTCACGCCTGTAATCCCAGCACTTTGGGAGGCTGAGGTGAGAGGATTGCCTGAGCCCAAGGGTTCGAGACCAGTCTGGACAACTTGGCGAGACCTCATCTCTACAACAAATCAAAAAAATTAGCCAGGCATGGTGACGTGTGCCTGTAGTTCCAGCTACTTGGAAGGCTGAGGCAGAAAGATCACCTGAGCCTGATAGGTCGAGGCTGCGGTGGCCATGAGCCTGCCACTGCAATTCAGCCTGGATGGCAGAATGAGACTCCAACTCAAAAAAAAAAAAAAAGTTTTCTTTAGATGCATGTTTCCAACCATTAACAAAGGGAGTGTCAGAAAGGAATGAAAATGGGGCTTATTTTAATGCTTAAGAAATATTTTTTAAATTAATGGAAAAAAGTGGTGAGGATGTTCTTTCTTCCCTGCAGCTACTCACACAGAGAAACTGTTTTGCATAATAAAACCGTCTAAAGAATCTGCTCTGATAATGTAACGGAGAATGTTCCCAAGAACGCCTATCTTGTTTTGCTGTGCAGTTAAAAGCCTGAGCTCCTGTGACCAACCTGGTCTGTTCGATTAAGACTGTCCTTGGAAAGATAATTGGGACAAGAGAGTCTTGTGACATTCTCCCAGAAATTCTTGCCAATCTGGAGAAAAATAACCTCCCAGAGAAGCCTGCCATTCTGATTGGTTGTCTTCCTCGATCATCTGTTGCCATGGTGACAGCCATCCTCTCTCTATTTATAAAAGGAAGAAATGCTTATAGGTTTTCTCTCTCTAAACCAGAAGAGAATCGTTGGCCCTTTCCTCCCACAAGCATCGTGGAAATAAAAGTTATGACTCGCTAGGTTTATTTTATTTTTGCAAAGACACTGAGAAACCTGTCTTATTTAAATGAACAAAAGCGCTCAGCTCCGCGCACGGTCAGACAAGCCTAAGCAGCTGTGGGCACCGCGGTTGCGGTCAGCTCTCATCTTAACTTCTTCACCAGAGCGCCTGCTGGTGGGAAATAAGAGAACAGCACGGCGGGCTTGGCTAGGAGACCCCTCTCCCCTTCCTTCCTCTCTGTGGGATTCGCCTCCCTCCAGCCAGGCTTGCAGTGGAGCGTTGAGCTAGGACAGAGATCCCTGGATAATCTGCAACGGTGAGAGGATGTCCCCACCCGACCTCAGCCCCCATCACGGACTCCTGTTGTGTCCCAGGCATTGCACTATGCCCTCCACGCTCTCCATTCTCACGGCAACCCCTTGAGAGGGGAATGATGACCCCCTTTCCTACAAAAGAGGACTCTCAAAACAGAGATGTTAAGTCTCTCGCTCAAGGTCACACAGCCAGAAACTGGACGCTCCATGAGTTCTCTGGCACTAGACAGAGCACTTCAGTGGAGAGGGAGCGTGGCGGTGGAATTCAAAAGGGTCCTGATCCACCCTCGAAAGGGACTCTTTAGGACTGGTTGGGTTTGTCACCAAGAGGCATCCACACCCAGCTGTCTAATAGTCATGGTAAATAACGGCTAGCGGTTACGGATCTCTTATTATGTGCTATGTTATGGGCTAAGCACTTTGGGTGCATAATCCCACCAAATCCATCTGACACATTGTGGCAGGAGAGAAAATTTATTATTGTGCCCATTTCATAGAGGAGAAGACTAAGGCCCAGATAGGCCCATTTAATCACCCAAGGTCACACAACTGGGAAGTATTAGAACCAGAGTTGGCCGAGCACAATGGCCCACGCCTGCAACACCAGCACTTTGGGAGGCTGAGGCAGGAAGATCATTTGGGCCCAGGAGTTCAAGACCAGCCTAGGCAACATAGTGAGACCTCATCTCTATCAAAAAAAAAAAACCCAACCAGGCATGGTGGCATGCACCTGTAGTCCCTGCTACTTCACAGACTGAGGCAGGAGGATCACCTGAGCCCAGGAGTTCAAAGTTGCAGTGAGCTATGATTGAACCACTGCACTCCAGCCTGGGCAACAGAGCAAGACCCTGTCTCTGAAATAAATGCATAAATAAATACAGAGGGCCAGGCATGGTGGCTCATGCCTATAATCCCAGCACTTTGGGAGGCCAAGGTGAGAGAATTGCCTGAGCCCACGGGTTCAAGACCAGCCTCCTGGGAAACTTGGTGAGATCTCGTTATCTGTACTCTACAATAAATCAAAAAATTAGCCGGGTATGGTGGCGCACGCCTGTGGTTCCAGTTACTTGGAAGGCTGAGGCAAAAGGATCTCCTGAGCCCGGCAGGTCGAGGCTGCAGTGGCCGTGAGCATGCACTCCAGCCTGGGTGACAGAGTGAGACTCCGACTCAAAAAAAATAAATACATACATACAAAAGCAAACAGGCCAGAGTTATACACTCATGTTTGCCTAACTCCAAAGATTCTGCCCTTCTCTATGACACTATTTAGGAAGCAAGACTGGCTTTGGATATGAGTGTGGGCCTGACTCAGTGCAGAAAGTGCTTTCTGGGGCCAGGTAACCATCCTGCCATTTTCTGATTAGCTGCTTCTTTTTGGTTGTTTGTCTATGACTGCATAACAAATCACTCCAATGGTCAGGCGTGAGGGAAAATCCAGCAATCCCCACTACTGGTATTTATCCCAAGGAAATGATATCAGTATGTCAAAGAGCTATCTGTACTCCTGTGTGTATTGCAGCATTATTCACAGTATCCAAGACACAGAATCAAGCAAGGTGTCCATGAACAGATGAATGGATGTTTTAAATGTGATGTATATACTATTCAGCCTGAAAAAAGATGGAAATCCTGTCGCTTGCAGCAACATAGATGAAACTGGAAGACATTATGTTAAGCAAAATAAACCCAGAAAAGACAAATACTGCATGATCTCACCTTCATGAGGAGTGTAAAATATTCAAACTCAGCTGGGTGAGGTGGCTCATGACTATAATCCCAGCACTTTAGGAGGCCGAGGTGAGAGGATTGCCTGAGCCCACTGGCTCGAGACCAACCTGGGCAACTTGGCAAGACCTCATCTCTACAATAAATCAAAAAATTAGCCAGGTATGGTGGTGCATGCCTGTGGTTCCAGCTACTTGGAAGGCTGAGGGGAAGGATCACCTGAGCCCAGCAGGTCGAGGCTGCGGTGGCTGTGAGCGTGCCCCTTCACTCAAGCCTGGATGACAGAGTGAGACTCTGACTCAAAACAAACAAACAAACAAGTTAAACCCATAGACATACAGAGAGAATGGCGCTTTTGGGGAATGTGGGGTTGGGGAGATGGCAGTCAAAGACCACAAAATTAAGAGGAATCAGTTCAAGAGATCTATTGTATAATGTGGTGACTATGGTTAATAACAATGTATTTTATTCCTGAAAATGCTAAGAGAATTTTAGAAATCACCCCCAAAACCTAGTAGCTTAAAACAATTATTTATTTTACTCATAAATCTGCAATTTAGAAAAGGCAGGAGGATCACCTGAGCCCAGGAGGTTGAGCTGCAGTGAGCCATGATCATGCCACTCCAGCCTGAGTGACAGAGACCCAAACTCAAAAAAAAAAAAAGTTAGCAAAATGTCTACAGATGATGCCAGGTCTGCAGGACTCCACTGGTGACATGTGCCTGGGCAACAGAGCAAGACCTTGTCTTAAAAAAAAAAAAAAAAAAGACTGGGCTCAGTGGCTCAGCCTGTAATTCCAGCACTCTGGGAGGCCAAGACAAGTGGATTGCCTGAGCCTGTGGGTTCAGATCAGCCCTAGCAACTTGACAAGAACTTGTCTCTACAATAAATAAAAAAATTAGCCAGGCATGGTAGTATGTGCCTGTAGTTCCAGCTACTTGGAAGGCTAAGGTGGAAGGATTGCCTAAGCCCAGCAGGTAGAAGCTAGGGTGGCCGTGAGCATGCCACTGCACTCCAGCCTGGGCGACTGAGTGAGACCCTGCCCCCCAAAGAGAAAGAAAGAAAGAAAGAAGGATAAAAAGGAAAGATTTAGGCTAATGGTATGTGAGCAGAAGTGATGTTTGCGATGTCTGAGTCATCTCCTGTGGCAGAGAATATCTGATGCTCATCAAAACGTATTCCTTCTTCTTCTTGGACAAACAGCTAAATATGTTTCCCAGCCTCTCTTGCAGTTAAGTCTGGTTATGGGACAGAGTTCCGGCCAATGATATGCAATCAAAAATAACATGAGCTGTATCCAGGACAAGTCACCTACATGTTCCTCTGTGTCTTCTCCTCCCCTCACCCCCCACCCCTCCAATCTGGCTGAACAGAGGATCCAGAAGAAAATTCTGAGTGTGTAGGGGATAGCAGAGATATAAAAGAGAAGAATTCTGGGTTCTGGAAGGGCATCTCTCTAAAAGGAACTGCCACATTAGACACTATGTGAGTGAGACATATAAACTTTTACTGTTTTTAGTCCCTGAGACTTGGGAGATTATTTGTTATAGCGGATGGTGTTATTTACTCCAACTTGTGCATTCTCTTCATGACAACAGCAAGTGTCCTTCTCTCTCTGTTTCTCCTCCCTGCTGACTTAAGTGGCAGCAGTTGTAGCAGCCGCTTGTATGCAGAGATGGAAGTTTCATGGGGAGGAGAGCAGGGCAATCCACCAGTCCTGGATGACCTCGTGCAGCAAAGCTGGGGCTGGATCAGCAGCAGGAGATGACTTTTGGAGGAGATAAGTACAATGTGAGGAAACTGCTTGGGTAAGAGACTTTGGGGAAAGAATAGAAATGTATAAAAAAAGAGGGATTAAGAATGCTTCCCCATATGGTGGGTAACTTAATCTAACCCTTCTGTTTTTTTCCAGAAATTTTCCCCCAGAAAGCTACATTCTTCCCTGGGGCAGACCACCACACATCTTTTCTCTTGCTGACCCAACCCCAATTTTGTCCAAGTACCAGGAAACAATATGGTCGGGGAAGATGGGTCTTGTTCCAAACAGTGGGCCCTAATTGGTCTAAACCTCATTCCTGTTTGCTAATGACTTGTTTAGGAGTGTTTGCAGGACCGATTCTGGGCCAATGAACTTTGGAGGGGTTTGGCGGAAAGTTTTATTCTCTCTGATGAAAAGAGTCCCGTTCATTTCCATCCTCACTTTTTTTTTGAGTCGGAGTCTCCCTCTGTCGCCCAGACTGGAGTGCAGTGGCCGGCCCACCGCAGCCTCGACCTGCCGGGCTCCGGCGAGCCTTCCGCCTCAGCCTTCCGAGTAGCCGGAATTACAGGCACGCGCTACCACGCCCGGCTAATTTTTTGATTTATTGTAGAGATGAGGTCTCGCCTGCCCAGGCGGGTCTCGAACCCGCGGGCTCAGGCAATCCACTCACCTCAGCCTCCCAAAGGCGCGGGATTACAGGCTGAGCCACCGAGCCGGCTTCCATCCTCACTTTGATTACTGTTTTGGGAAGTGATGTCTGGAGCTGTGCCAGCCACCTTGCAACCATAGAGCAATAAGCCCGAAGACAGAAAATACAGAGGCTGTCAGAACAGAAAGAGAAAGAGTCTGGGTCCTTGATTATATCATTGAGCTGCTGACAAGCCCTAAGCTGGTCCTCCCTTCAGACCTCCTATTATATGAGATTTATTTGTTTGTTTTTTTAAAAACTTAATATGAGATCGAAATTACAGATAGGTAACCATTTGTGATCATTTCCAGATACATGAATTAATTGCTAACATATAAGGCAAAGATGCAGGGTTAAAAAAATAATGAATAGTAGCAGACATGCTCAGAGCTCAGATCTTTGTTTCTAACATTATACTCCTATTTTAAAAAGCCAGGACTCCTTGGAGAAATGGTTGATACTAGGGTTAGGGTAGAAAATATACAAAATAAGCCCAGAATATCTTGTAATGCCAGAAAGTAAGGAAGTGCTAAAACATAAATACACACACACAGAGAAGGAATGTCAAAGGAATACAGAAGACAATTGAAAAAGCTCCCAGTGGTCAAAGATGGAACAAGTTGAGCTACAAAATAAATAATGTAGTTAGTTTGGATTATAATCCCTAATATGAAATGAATATCCACAATCCACACTGATATAAATAAGATGGACAAATAAACAAATGAGGGAAAATAGATTTCCTATGTAAAAGAATTCCAACCAGGTTCGGTGGCTCAGCCTGTAATCCCGTGCCTTTGGAAGGCTGAGGTGAGTGGATTGCCCGAGCCCACGGGTTCGAGACCCGCCTGGGCAACTTAGCGAGACCTCATCTCTACAATAAATCAAAAATCAGCCGGGCGTGATAGCATGCGCCTGTAATTCCGGCTACTCGGAAGGCTGAGGCAGAAGGATCGCCGGAGCCCAGCAGGTCGAGGCTGCGGTGGCCGGGAGCGGCCACTGCACTCCAGTCTGGGTGACGGAGTGAAACTCCAACTCAAAAAAAAAAAAAAAAAATTCCAGATAAATTATGTAGATATTGCTCTCTCAAGGAGAAGGAGCATAGCTTCCCACTTCTTAAGTATGGGCTGAGTAGGGTGCCTTCCTTCCAAAAAGTATGTCATGGAAGAGGAAAGTGAAAAAGAGTAACTTTAGTGGAGAAATCTGATAAGCATTATGTCAACCAGATGATGATCAAGGTTAACAGCAATAGTGATATGTCATGTTGGTAGTACATGTTCTGCATATAATGATGATGAAAATGGCACTTCACTCCTGTAGTCTTCCTCCCCAAAACCTCTCTAATAATGAGACAAACATCAGACAAACCCCAAATGAGAGACAGTCTACAAAATACCAATACTCCTCAAAACTGTCAAAGTCACCAAAACAAAGTCTGAGAATTTGTCATAATCCAAAGAAGGCTAAGATGTCATGTGGTTTCCTGAATGAGGTCTTGGAACAGAAAAAGGACGTACATTAACTAAAAACTAGATGTCAGTTAATAACGTATCAATATCGGTTCATTAGTTGTAACACACTAATGCAAAATGTCAATAACAGGGAAAGTTGGGTGTGTGGTATATGAGAACTCTGTATACTATCTTTGCAACTTTTTTGTAAATCTGAAATTATTCTAATATGCAAAGTTTTAAAAAAATATCTAGCAGAGGCCAGGCTCAGTGGCTCAGCCTGTCATCCCAGCACTTTGGGAGGCCGAGGCGAGTGGATTGCCTGAGCCCACAGGTTTGAGACTCACCCGGGCAACTTGGTGAGACCTCATCTCTACAATAAATCAAAAATTAGCCGGGTATGGTAGCGCGTGCCTGTAATTCCGCTACTTGGAAGGTTGAGGCAGAAGGATCGCCACAACCCAGCAGGTCAAGGCTGCGGTGGCCGGGAGCGTGCCACTGCACTACAGTCTGGGCAACAGAGTGCAACTCCAACTAAAAAAAAAAAAAATCTAGTGGAAATAATGGAATATTTTAAAAATACATAATTAACCTTAAAGAAGAAAAGAGAAACAAAAGCAGATAGATCAAAGAGAAAGCAAGCAGCAAGATAGCAAACTTCAGCCAAATGATATGATTGACCACATTTAAATGTTATATATTATATGCATACATAATTATAGTACATAAAACTATATTATGCATATACGTAGTTATAAATATATATTTTATATAAGTATATATGCATAAATATAATGTAATATAATGGATTAAACACTCCAATTAAAATACAGAAATTTCAGAGGTCCTCAAACTTTTAAAACAGGGGGCCAGTTCACTGTCCCTCAGATCGTTGGAGGGGCGGACTATAGTTAAAAAAAAAAAAAGGAATTTGTTCATAGTTTTTTTTTTTTTTTAAATATAGTCCTCCCCTCCAACAGTCTGAGGGACAGTGAACTGGCCCCCTGTTTTAAAAGTTTGAGGACCCCTGGTCTAGATGAAAAGCAAAACCCAACTATATGCTGTCTACAAGAAACACTATAAATATACAGATAAAGTCACATTTGAAAGTAAAAGAGTAGAAAAAGATATACCATGCAACCAGAAAATATGAGAAGTCTGGAGAATCTATAAAAAGATCAGACCAAACAGACTTCAGGAAATGTCACAAAGTTAATGAGGGTCACTTCATAATTATAAAATGGATAATTTGTCAAGAAGATGTAGCAATCATATATATATATATATATGTACCAAAAAGCAGAGCTTCAAAACATATGAAGAAAATTTGACAAGTCTAAAGAAGAAAATATGTAAGTCCACAATCAGAGTCGGAGATTATAACACTGGTCTCTCAGTAATTGCTAGAGCAAATAAACAGAAAATCATCAAGGCTACAGAAGATTTGAGCAACACTACCAAACACTTTTACCTAATTGATATCTATGGGATACGCCACACAACAACTACATTCTTTTCAAGAATATATAGAATATTCACCCATTTATGCCACATGCCTGACTGTAAAAGAAGTCTCAATAAATGTCAAAGGATTAAAGAGCATCTTATCTGATTACAAAGAATTAAGTTAAAAATAAATAGTAAGATACCTCAAATATTTGGAAATTAGGCACACATAAATAATCTAGGTATCAAAGAAGAATTCACAAGAGAAATTAGAGAATATTTGGAACCCAATAAAATGAAAAATGCAATGTAACAGAATGTATGGGATATAGCTAAAGCAGTGCTTGGAGAACAGCGTATAGCTTTAAAATGCTTACATTGGACAAAAATCTACCATGAATTAGCAGTATAATGCAGTGGTTACAAGCATGGAACCTAAAATCAACCTATCTGGGTTCAAATCTTTTTCTGTCACTACTTGGCTGTGTGATCTTGGGCAAATAATTTATCCTCTCTGTGCCTCAACTTCCTCATCTTTAGAATAGAGATGATAATAGGAGGTACCACATAGGGTAAATATGAGAATTAATGTATATCTCTTGGTCTTGGCAATATGGTAATTCAGGCCCCATGTGTGATACTAAATTTTCTAGTAACTACTTTTTAAAAAGATAAAATTCAATTTAACAATATACTTTATTTAATCCAGTATTTAAATCCATATTTATTTAATCCATATTTAAAATGCCATATTATCAACCTGCAGCACTAGCCCCATTTCAAGTGATCAATGGCTACATGTGGCTAGTGGCTGCCATATAACTGTAGAACTCCAAAGTATATTCCAGAACAGTTCCTCACACATGAGAAATGTTTTATGTGGTAGCTAAATAAATATCAAGGTAGATTAAAATTACTTCTGCAAATCAAGAAGATAAAAGTCCAAAGTCCACGTTTCCTGGGCATGCGTATGTGCCCAGGGCAGTGTCTTGAGTCAGTTCAGGTTCCTGTAACAAAATATCATAAATGGAGTAACTTAAGTCATGAGCATTTATTTCTCACAGTTTTGGAGACTGAAAGTTTGAGATCAGAGCGCCAGAGTCAGTTTCTTGGTGAGGGCTCCCTTTGTGGTTTACAGGCAGCTGGCTTCTTGCTCTGCCCTCATATGGTTAAGGTGAGTGATCTAACTCATTGGCCTCTTCTTGCAAGGGTATGAACTCCATTTACAAGGGCTACATCCTTGTGACCCAAAAGTCTCACCTTCAGGTACCATAACATCAGGTAGGTTTTCGACATGCGAACTTTAGGGGGGATGCAAACATTCAGTCCCCTACAGGTAGTAGTTTTCAAATGTGGGTTACAACTCATTAGAGGTTAATGGAATCAGTAGATCACAATGAGCATCTTTTCTGAAAAAATGAAATGGAACAGAAAAGAAAATATTAAGGCCGGGCGCATTGGCTCAAGCTTGTAAGCCCAGCACTTGGGAGGCCAAGGTGAAAGAATCGCCTGAACCCAGGGTTCAAGACCAGCCCGGGCAACTTGGCGAGACCTTGTCTCTACAGTAAATCAAAAAATTAGCCAGGCGTGGTAGCATGCGCCTGTATTTCTAACTAATTGGAAGACTGAGACGGGAGAATCGCTGGAGCCCCGCTGGTCGAGGCTGCGGTGGCCGTGAGTGTGCCACTGCACTCCAGCTTGGGCATCAGAGTGAGACTCTAACTCACAAAAAAAAAGAAAGAAAGGAAAATATCAGAATGTCTTGCACACAATAAAGGCAAGTTCTATTTCTGAAACTTTTGTTTCAGAAAAGCCTGAAAGCCGCTGACCAAGGATATATTTAAGAGAATAATCACTAGGTCTTAGCAAATGTACGTGTTCAACTTGCCTATAGAGATTGTCAAATGACTCTCTGTGACCAAGATAAGGATATGCACTCACCAAGTTCTGTTTTCTGTTCCTTCTTCCAACACACATGAGAAAATGCATTTCTCCATCTCTTTGCAATGAGTTTAGAACCACATGACTATCTCTGGACAAGGAAATATGAGTCGAAGTGATATATGTCACTTGTAGACTGACACAATGAAAGAGATTCTCCAATCTCTCTCTTCTCCCCTCTGGCAAATTAGAGGCTTTCGGGAGAAATTTAAAAGCCTAGGTCACTGAGTCACCACAATGAGGACAGCTGTCTTGAAGAGCATCTGGGACCCTCCCATGAGGGGTCTCACTTCTTTGAATGAGAATTAAATTTTAATTGTGGTGAGACTTTTGGAGTTATTTGTTACTGTGCTATAACTTAGCCTATCCTAAATTATACACTCACTGGAGTGCGTCTATATATACTCCCATCAGCATTATATAAGAATTTCCATCTACTCATATTTATTCATTCATCCAAAAAGTAGTAATAAGCCAGGTGTGGTG
Organism: Cephalopachus bancanus; assembly: GCA_027257055.1. Taxonomy (NCBI): domain Eukaryota; kingdom Metazoa; phylum Chordata; class Mammalia; order Primates; family Tarsiidae; genus Cephalopachus; species Cephalopachus bancanus. The sequence continues at coordinate 210,337 of JAPVLO010001038.1, read as the reverse complement.
GCTCACACCTGTAATCCCAGCAATTTGAGAGGTGGAGGCGAGAGGATTGCCTAAGCCCATGGGTTCGAGATCAGCCTGGGCAATGTGGCGAGACCTCACCTCTACGATAAATCAAAAAATTAACTGGATGTGATGGTGCACATCTGTAGTTCCAGCTACTTGGAAGGATCACCTGAGCTTAGCAGGTCGAGGCTGCGGTGGCCATGAGACTCCTACTCAAAAAGAAAAAAAGTTATTGAGCAGTACTATGTTCCTGGGTCTGTCGTAAGCACTGGAGATACCACAGTGAACAAAACACAAAGTTATGATATTATGGAGCTCATAATCTAGTGGAAAAATCAAATAATAAATATAATAAATAAGAAAATGATGTTGTATTTTAGAAGGTGGTCACTGCTATGAAAACATTAAAGCTAGGTAAAAGGAATTGGGAGTGTTGGATTGCAATTAAACTAGTATTCTTAGCCGGGCTGGGTGGCTCAGCCTGTAATCCCACGCCTAGGGAGGCTGAGGTGAGTGGATTGCCTGAGCCTGCAGGTTTGAGACCCACCTGGGCAACTTGGTGAGACCTCATCTCTACAATAAATAAAAAATTAGCTGGGCATGGTAGCGCGTGCCTGTAATTCTGGCTACTCGGAAGGCTGAGGCGGAAGGATCGCCGGAGCCCAGTGGGTCGAGGCTGCAGTGGCCGGGAGCGGCCACTGCACTCCAGTCTGGGCAACAGACTGAGACTCCAACTCAAAAAAAAAACCAAAAAAACCTATTATTCTTTGTGTAAATTTTTAAAAATTGGTACATAACAGATGTACATATTTTCAGGGAACATGTGATAATATATTTACTTAATCTGTAGAGATCAAATCAGTGTAATTGGAGCATCGATTACCTTAACTATTTGTCTTCTTGTTATGACAGAAACATTCAAACTATTCTCTTCTAGCTACTTTGAAATGTACAATAGATTCATGTGAACGATAGTCACCCTGCTTATCTGTCCAACACCAGGTCTTCTTTCTTCTCTTCACTGTGTATTTGTACCTATTAATCAGTTTGTCTTCATCTCCCATCGCCTTGCCCTTCTTGGCCTCTGATCACCTCCAGTCTATTTTTTGTCTTCATGAGACCTGCTTTTTTTTTAAGCTCCTGCATACACATATAAGTGGGAACATGCACTACGTCTTTCTGTACTTGGTTTTTTTCACTTAACATAATGGCCTCCTATTCCATTCATATGGCTGCAAATGACAGAATCTCATTAATTTTTATGGCTGGGTAATATTTTATTGTGCGTATATGCCATATTTTTAATTTGTTCATCAATTGATAGACACTCAGGTTGATTCTGTACCTTGGATATTGTGAATAGTGCTGTGATGAACTTGGAAATGCTGGTATCTCTTTGATATATTGATTTCCTTTCTTTTGGATGGATACCTAGTAGTGGAATTGCTGCACCATACAATAGTTCTATTTTTAGTTTTTGAGGCCCCTCCATGGAGTTTTCCACAGTGGCTGTAGTAATTCCCACCAACAGCGTATGTGGATTCCCCTTTCTCCACATCCTCATCAGCATTTGTTATTTTCTGTCCTTTGATAAACATCATATTAACTGGGGTAAGATGGTGTTTCATTGTGGTTTTGATTTGCATTTCTCTGTTAGTGTGTTGATCATTTTAAAAAATATACCTGTTAGCCATCTGTATGTCTTCTTTTGAGAATTGTCTATTCAGGTATTTTGCCCATTTTTATATAAAATTATTTGTGGAGTTTTGGGGGATAATTTTTGTTCTGTTTTTTGTTTTTGACTGTTGAGTTGTTTGAGGTCCTTACATATTCTTGTTATGAGTCCTTTGTCAGATGAATATTTGCAAATATCTTTTATTCTGTGAGTTGTCTCTTCATTTTGTCGATTGTTCATTTTGCTTTGCGTGAGCTTTTTAGCTTGATGTGATCCCATTTGTCTATTTTTGCTTTTCTTTTTTTTTCTGAGAGTCTCACTCTGTCGCCCAGGCTGGAGTGCAGTGCCACACTCACGGCCACCCCAGCATCGACCTGCTGGGCTCTGGCAATCCTTCCTCCTCAGCTTTCCAAGTAGCCAGAATTACAGGTGCAGGCTACCATGTCCAGCAAATTTTTAATTTATTGTAGAGACAAGGTCTTACCAAGTTGCCTGGGCTGGTCTCGAACCTGCAGGCTCAGGCAATTCACTCGCCTTGGCCTCCCAAAGTACTGGGATGACAGGCTGTACCACCGAGACCGGCCTATTTTTGCTTTTTTTTTAAGTCAGAGTCTCACTCTGTCATCCCTCAGTGGCACAATCATGGCTACCACAGCCTCGACCTGCTGGGCTCAGGTGATCCTTCTGCCTCTGCCTTCCAAGTAGCTGGAACTACAGGCACACACCACCATGCCCAGCTAATTTTTTGATTTATTGTAGACATGAGGTCTCACCAAGTTGCCCAGGCTGCTCTTGAGGCCCTGGGCTCAGGCAATTCTCTTGCCTCCCCCTCCCAAAGTGCTGAGATTATAGTCATGAGCCACTGTGCCTGGATCTTTGTAGTATATTTTGAAGTAAGGTAGTGTGAAGCCTCTAGCTTTGTTTGTTTGTGGTTATTTTGTTTTGTTCTGTTTTTTGCTTAGGGTTGCTTTGGCTATTTGGAATTTTTGTGGTTCCATATGATTTTTAGAATTGTTTTTCTATTTCTGTGAAAAAATGTCATTGGTATTTTTCTTTTTAAGTCAGAGTCTCTCTGTTGCCCAGGTTGGAGTACAGTGGTGTGATCACAGCTCACTGCAGCCTCGACCTCCTGGGCTCAGGCAATCCTACCACCTCAGCCTCCTGAGTAGCTGGGACTACAGGCATGTGTCACCACACCCAGCTAATTTTTTAATTTTTTGTAGAAATGAGGTCTCATTATATAGTCCAGGCTAGTCTCGAACTCCTGGACTCAAGCAATCTTCCTGCCTCGGTCTCCCAAAGTGCTGGGATTACAGGCAATGAACCACTGCGCCTGGCCCATCATTGGTATTTTAATAGGGATTGCATTGAACCTATAAAATACTTTGGATAGCATTGTCATTTTAACAATATCAACTCTTTCTTTAACAATATTAATTCTTCTAATCCATAAACATGGAATATCTTTCCATTTTTTAATGTCTTCTTCAATTTCTTTCATCGATGTTTTATAGTTTTCTTTGTGTAGATCTTTCATTCTTTGGCAAAACTGATTCCTAGATATTTTATATTCTTTGCAGCTATTGTAAATGGAATTGCTTTCTTGATTTATTTTATGTATTGTTCACTGTATATAAATGTTACTAAATTTTGTATGTCGATTTTGTATTCTGCAACTTTAATGAATTTATTTATTAGTTCAAACGACTTTTTGGAGGAGTTTTTAGGTTTATCTAAGTATAAGATCATGTCATCTGCAAGCAAGTCTAATTTGGCTTCTTCCTTTCCAATTGCCTTCCTTTTATTCCTCTTACCTAATTGTTTTAGCTGGGATTTCTAGTATTATTATTTTGAATTGGAGTCTCACTCTGTTGCCCAGGCTGAAGTGCACTGGCACCTCGACCTGTTGGGCTCAGGCAATCCTTCCACCTCAGCCTTCCAAGTAGCTGGAACTGCAGGTGTACACCACCACACCTGGCTAATTTTTTTTTAAGTGTAGAGACAAGGTCTCTCCAAGTTGCCCATGTTGTTCTCAAACCCCAGGCTCAGGCAATCCTCTCACCTCTGCCTCCCAAGGTGCTGGGATTACAGATGTGAGCCACTGCACCTGGCCTAGTATTATTTTTAATAAAAATGGTGAATGTGCACATCCTTGTCTTGTTCCAGATCTTAGAGGAAAGACTTTTGATATTTTCCCATTCAGTGTTATGCTAGCTGTGGGTTTATCATATATGGCCTCTATTGCTTTTTATACTCAGTTTGTTGAAGGTTTTTTATTTATTTATTTATTATTGTAGAGACAAGGTCTCACCAAGTTGCCCAGGTGGGTCTCGAATCCGCGGGCTCAGCAATCCACGCACCTCAGCCTCCCAAAGGCCCGGGATTACAGGCTGAGCCATCAAGACTGGCTGAAGGTTTTTATCATAAAGAGATATTGATTAGATGTCTTTTCACCATCTATTGAAATAATTACATGGTTTTTACTCTTAGTTCTGTTAATGGGATATATCATATTTATTGATTTGTGTGTATTGAACCATCCTTGCATCCCTGGGATGACTCCCACTTGATTTTGGTGAATGCTCTTTTTAATATGCTGTTGAATTTGTCTTGCTAACATTTTGCTGAAGATTTTTACATCTGTGTTCATCAGTAATATTTGTCTGTAGTTTTGTTGTTGTTGTTGTTGTTGTGTCCTTGCCTGGTATCAGTGTAATGCTGACCTCATAGAATTAGTTTGGAAGTGTTCTCTCCTCTTCAAACCTCTTGAAAAGTTTGAGTAGAATTGATATTAGTTCTTCTTTAATTGTTTGGTAGAATTCAGCAGTAAAGCCATCAGATTCTTGGTTTTTCTTAAATGGGAGACTTTTTATTACAGCTTTGATTTTGTTACTTGTTATTGGTTTTTAGAAGTTTTTCTCTTTCTTCATTGTTCAGTCTTGGAAGTTTACTTCCTGTGTCCAGGAATTTATCCATGTCTTCTAAGTTTTCCGACTTTTTGGCAAATAGATGTTCATAATAATCTCTAATGATTCTTTGTATTCATGTGGTCTCAGTTGTTATGTCTCCTTTTTCATTTCTGATTTTTTTATTTTGATCTTCTCTCTTTTTTCTTAGTCTAATTAAAGATTGTCAATTTTATTTACCTTTTTAAAAAACCAACTTTTAACTTTGTTGATCTTCTGCATTTTTCTTAGTCTCAGCTTTTTATTTCTGTGCTGACCTTTATTATTTCTTTCCTTCTATTAATTTTGGGTTTGGATTGTTCTTGCTTTTTTAGTTTCTTGAAGTGTGTCACTTGTTTATTTGAAGATTTCCTACCCTTTTTTTTTGAGTTGGAGTCTCAGTCTGTCACCCAGACTGGACAGACTGGAGAGCAGTGGCCACTCCCGGCCACCACAGCCTCGACCTGCTGGGCTCTGGTGATCCTTCCGCCTCAGCCTTCCAAGTAGCTGGAACTACAGGCACACGCTAACACGCCCGGCTAATTTTTTGATTTACTGTAGAGATGAGGTCTCGCCAAGTTGCCCAGGCGGGTCTCGAACCCACGGGCTCAGGCAAACCACTCATCTCAGCCTCCCAAAGGCGTGGGATTACAGGCTGAGCCACTGAGCCTGGCATTTCCTGCTTTTTTAACATAGGTGCTTATTTCTACAAACTTTCTTCTTAGTACTACATTTGCAGTGTCCTACAGATTTTGGTATGTTGTATTTCCATTTGTTTAAATAATTTTTAAAATTTCCTTCTTTATTTCTACATTGACTCATTAGTCACTTAGGAGAATGTTATTTGTTTGTTTGCTTATTGCGCAGGCTGGGGTGCAGTGGTGCAATCTTGGCTAACTGCAGCCTTGACCTCCTGGGCTTAAGCGATCATCTCACCTCAGTCTTCCAAGAAGCTGGAACTATAGGCATGTAACACCATACTCAACTAGTTTTTTAATTCTTTGCAGAGACAGGGTCTCAATATGTGGTTCAGGCTGGTCTCAAACTCTTGAGGTCAAGCAATCCTCTTACCATGGCCTCCCAACGTACTGGGATTCAAAGCATGAGCCACTGTTCCCAGCTAGGAGCATGTTGCTTAATTTCCATGTGTTTGTGTAGTTTCTAATATTCCTTTTGTTATTGATTTGGAGTTTTAATCCTTTTTGTCCAGAAAAGATACTTGATATGATGTAGGCTTTCATTAATTTGCTAAGACTTGTTTTGTGGCATAAGACATGGTCTGTTTTGGAGAATGTTCCATGTGCTGATGAAAAGAATGTGTATTCTGCAACAGTTGGGTGAAATGTTCTGTAAATGTCAGTTAGGCCTATTTGGTATAGTGTGTAGTTTAACTCCAATGTGTCTGTGCTAACTTCCTGTCTAGATGATCTGTCCATTATCTAGAGTGGTGTGTTGAAGTCTTCTATTATTATTGTAGTACAGTTTCTCTCCCTTTAGATTTACTTGGGAGCCCTAGTAGTGAGTGTATAGTTATTTATAACTATTTATTGCTATATCCTTCTTTTTTTTTTCTAGTCAGAGTCTCACTCTGTCACACAAGCTGGAATGTAGTGGCATGATCATGGCTTATCATAGACTCAGCCTCCCAGCCTCAGGCAATCCTTCTGAATCACCCTCCTGAGTAGCCCGGACTAAAGGTGCACACCACCACATCTGGATAATTTTTGTATTTTTTGTAGAGACAAGGTCTCGCTATGTTGCCCAGGCTGGTCTCAAACTACTGGGCTCAAACAATCTTCCCCACTTAACCTCACAAAGTTCTGGAATGACAGACATGAGCCACTGTGCATGACCTGTTAGATCCTCTTGATGAATAAATCCCTTTTGCATTATATGACCTTCTTTTTCTCTTTTTCCACTCTTTTATTTGTGGTCTCTTTCATCTAATATAAGTATAGTTACTCCTGATCTTTTTTGGTCCAGTTGCAAGAAATATATTTTTACGGACTCTTCACTTTCAATCCATGTGTGTCTTTATAAGTTGAGTTTCCTATAAGCAGCAAATACGAGGTCTGGCAATTAAGTTCATTAACTCATCCTAGAAAACGGGCCACATGCTTCATTGCTGAATATCACTATGGTCACCTTTGAAGTACTCTTCTTGAGAAGCTATACACCAATGCCAGCATCTAGTCCACCTGTCAAAGCAATTTTGGAATTCTTTTTTTCAGAATGGCCATCAGAGCAGTCATCATATTACCCTTGATGTCCTGAATGTCTTCAAAATGTCTTCCTTTTGATATTTCCTTGATCTTCAGGTCATGAAAAAAGTCATTGGGGGCCAGATCAGGGGAGTAGTAAAGCTGTTCCAATACAGTTATTTGTTTACTGGCTAAAAACTCCCTCACACACAGTGTTGTGTGAGCTGATCCATTATTATGAGGCAAGAGCTCCTTTGGGACCATTTTTGCACACACCTTTCTCATGCCAAGATTTTCAGTTAAGGTTTTCCTATCTGTTTCTCTATTGATATTTAGTCTGTTGTACTTTTCACAGTCAGTTGACAATTTTCATGCACAATTCGATGAATTTTTGCAATGTTTTTCATAAGTTGTGCTCATTACTGGTTTTCCTGACCTCTCTTCATCAGTGATGTTTTCTGTCCCCTCAGAAAAATGTTTAATCCATTTGTATACTGCCATTTTCTTTATGACATTATTTCCACAAACTTGGACTAACATGTCCCTGATTTCACTTCCACTCTTGCCAGATTTAACAAGGAATTTAATGTTTGTTCATTGCTCTAATTCAAACTCTGACATTCTCACGATGACCGCTCTGATGGCCATTCCAGAAAAAGAGTTCCAAAATTGCCTTGACAAGTGGACTAGATGCTGGCATCGGTGCATAGCTTCCCAAGGAGAGTACTTAGTGACCATAGTTATATTCAGCAATGAGGTATATACCACATTTTCTAGGATGAGTTTTTGAACTTAATTGTCAGACCTCTTAATTCTTAGGTTGGCCCCCCTCCCCCTTTTTTTAAATAGAAACAGGGTTTCACTATGTTATGCAGCCTGGTCTTAAACTTCTGGCCTCAAGCAATCCTCCCACCGTGGCCTCCCAATGTGCTGGGATTAAGGCATGGGCCACCACACCCAGCTGATTTGGTTTTTTAAGGTAATTTTCTATGCCTTGTAGACAATCTTTGTTCTTTTTCATTCTTTTTCCTCTCTAACTATGAATTTTCAAACAGCCTTAGAATTCACTGATTCTTTTCTCTGCTTGATTCATTCTGCTGTTGAGAGCCTCTAATGAGTTTTTCAGTTCAGCAAATGTATTTCTCAGTTCCAAGATTTCTGTTTGACTTTTAAATTATTATTTCAATTTGCTAAATTTCTCCAGTAACTTTCTGAATCGCTGTTCTGTGTTATCTTGGAGATCACTGCATTTCCTTAAAACTGCTCATTTGAATTCCTGGTCAGAGAGCTCACATATTACTCACATATTACAGGACCAGTCACTGGTCCCTTGCTTTATCCATTTGGGAAGAGCCTGGTTCACTGTTTGCTGTTGGTTCTTGTGGATGTACATCTGTGTCATTGCATTGAAGGATTAGTTATTTATTCCAGTCTTCTCTGACTGGCTTGTCTTGTTTTCTAATTGGATTATGCTTGCTTAAGGATTCTTTGTAATTTACCTGTTGGTTATCTTTCTTGCCACCCCCCCACAACTAGGTCACTGCCTTTTTTTGTCTCTAGATGGTGTCTCCAGCCCAGGTTTACCTCAGTTTCAGCAAAGAGTGCCTCATGTCCTGAGTGGAGGAAGTACACTGGTAAAGTGAAAAGGCTGGCTAGGTGGTCATGCCCAGAAGATCTGTAGAACAAAGCACCCACAGCATGATGCTTCTGAACAGCTACTCTGATCTGGTGTCTCATTTGGCCAAGTTAAGTTTATAGGGCCAGGAATAGTAGTCCCCCTTCCCTACTTTCTCTATGGCTGTCCTCAGGGATACTTCTTTCTGCAGGCACCCGATGCTTCTCACAGGTTGAGACAGGTACAGGTCTTCTGTCAGGGAAGCCAAGATGAGAAGGAAGCTGGTTGTTCACCTTGATCTCACCTTTTCCTGTGTAGAAACCATGAGTTGGTAGGGATTTTTCACCTGCTTGGTGCCATGCAGATTGGAGAAAGGTGTCATGGGTTTGGAAGTCTGATTCTCTTGCTATCTGCTCAGAGGTGTTTTTTTTTTTTTTTTTTTTACTTCTCTGTGGTCCCAGGAACTCTCTCGTCCTCATATTTGGGTTCTGGGATATTACTGGTGATAATCTCAGCACTGTGCATTTATTTTTAGTTTTCTGTGAGGAGAGTGAAGCCGGCTTGCTTCTATACCACCATTTTGGAACCAGTAGTCCTCCTGGGTTGCAATTTTAGATGGGATAATCATAGTAGGTCATAATTGCGAATATGTCATCTGAACAAATACTTGACACTAAGAAGGGGATATGCAAGCCAGGCTCGGTGGCTCAGCCTGTAATCCCGCGCTTTGGGAGACTGAGGGGAGTGGATTGCCTGAGCCCGTGGGTTCGAGACCCGCCTGGGCAACTTGGCGAGACCTCATCTCTACAATAAATCAAAAAATTAGCCGGGCGTGGTAGCGCACACCTGTAGTTCCAGCTCCTTGGAAGGCTGAGGCGGAAGGATCGCCGGAGCCCAGCAGGTGGAGGCTGCGGTGGCCGGGAGCGGCCACTGCACTCCAGTCTGAGTGAGACTCCAACTCAAAAAAAAAAAGAAGGGGATATGCTATGTGGTTATTGTGGGGAAAGCATTTAAAGAAGAGGAAACAATACAAAAGCCCTAAGGCAGGAGCCAGCCAGACATGTTCAAGGAACAACAAAGAGGCCAAGGTGACTGAACAGAGAGAGCGAGCGTGGAGGTTGTAGGGAGGTGAAGAAAGAAAATGGAGTCACCAGATTATGGTCAGTTACAGCAACAAATAATATTGTTGGACTTGGTGTTTGTCCAGCTGATGGATATAAACTGGTGTGTTGTTGACATTTTAATTTACATTTCCCCAATTACAGTGGGGCCAAGACTTAGTTTAAGGATCAGAAGATTTGAAACTATTACTGAGAGTCTGGACTGACTGTATAGAACAAGTTGGAAGCCTGGAAGCCCAGGAAGTTCCCTAGGAGGTCGTTACCAGCATTTACCAATCCTGGAAAAGAGGGGTTTTGAGACTAGGGGTACTAGATTTAGCAAATAGGCATACAGGATGCTCAATTGAATTTGATTTTCAGATAAATATCAAAGGAAAAGATTTTGTATAACCAGGTCTTGTGCAATTTATGCTCAAAAATATTACATTGAGAGAAAGAAGCTGAACACAACATAATACATGCTATATTATTCCATTTATATAAAATTCTAGAACAGATAGACTAATGTAAATGACAGAAGTCAGAACAGCAGTTGTTTGAAGAGGGCAGGAACCAACTATAAAGGGAAATGAAAGCAAATTTCTGGGTGATAGAATGTTCTAGAGCAACAGTTTTGTCTTGGATGGTGGTTGCACAGGTGTATGCAATTTTCAAAGCTCATTGAACTGAATATTTAAGATCTGTGTCTTTTTTTTTTTTTTTTTTTTTTTAGTTGGCGTCTCACTCTTCTTACCCAGGCATGCTCACAGCCACCACAGCCTCAACCTGCTGGGCTCAGGCGATCCTTCTGTCTCACCCTTCCAAGTAGCTAGAACTACAGACGCACACCACCACGCCGCAGTATTTTTTGAATGTAAATTATGCCACACATGCAAGACAAAAAATTGGGGTCACATGGCTAACTGGACCAATCAGAGGCAAGGAAGTAGGTCTATGCTGATTTGCTTATGCCTGCGCCACAAAACTCCTCAGTAAAGTAGGCACACGAGTTAGCTTCCACCAAAGGAAATGAAGTTACCAAAAAGAGGGACGTGGGGATGGTGTGCAAGTATACTTAGCTGCTATAATAAGAGACTTAGCCTGGGCAACATAGCAAGACCCTCTCTCTACAAAAAGAAATCAAAAGAGTAGCTGGGCACAATGGCCTATGCCTGCAGTCCCACCTATGTGGGAGGCTGAGGCAGAAGGATTACCTAAGGTCAAGGCTACAGTGAGCTGTGATCGTGCCACTGTACTCCAGCCTGAATGACAAAGTGAAACAGACTCAAAAAAAAAGACCTAAAATAACAGTGGCTTAAGCATGACAGACTTTTCTTTTCTTTCAAATAAAAGTTTGGCACTAGGGATGGAAAGGGGAGCTCTGCTCCAAGAAAGACCTCAAGGTCCCAGGTGCCATTCTCCCCACCAGTCTCTCATGTCATGTCCAAGATGGCTGCTCCCCCAGTAGGGAAGAGGAGTCACTCTCTTTAAGGGCATAACCAAGAAATTGCATATAGCATCTCCCTCAAATCCTTCTGGCCGGAATTCAACTCCTAACTGCAAGGAAGCTTGGGAAATGTTGTTTTTATTCTGGGTGGCAATGTGCCCAGCTAAAATTCTATCACTCTAGAAGATAAGGAGAATGGATAATGAGAAATACATCCAATCTCTGCCACTGGAAGCCATCATAATACCTTCTAGAAACTGGTCGTGTAATACAGTATCTAAGAGGGTTTAAGAGACGGTGTAAGGGTTTTCAGTAAAATTGTGCTCAAATCCTGACTCTTCCTCCTACTGTGTGACCACAGGCAAGCTTGAAAGACGGTGGCGCACAGTGAGACTCAACACCCGTTAAGGCCAAGAGATTTAATGGGTCAAAAGCGGTGACTACAGGATCTGAGGGTCGGGCTGTAGCGCTGAAGCAAGGGCGCTCCAGCCTCTATGGGGGCTTAGGGTGACCTGTCAGTCGATTATTGGTTGGCTGGCAGAGCTCCATCCAGGTTGGTGGGTTTTTCACAGGCGCGGGAAAGGGTGCGGAGAGAAAACAAAGGCAGGCACCTAGGAAGAACAAAGAAAGGCACCGTTTCAATCACCATTTTAGTTTGCCAGGTCGCCGTTTCCAGGAAAGGGAGGGAATGTGGCTTTACCTGTGGCTTGGGGGTGGCCCTTCAAAGCTACTTCACATCTTTGTGCTTGATCGAGATCTCTCACCTCTCTGGTCTCATAACGGTGGCACAAAACCGTTCCATCAAGTAGAAAGTGGAGGTAACAAACCCATAGGGAGATTGTGAGAATTAAGTGAGTTCATGCATGCAAAGTGCTTGGAACAGTGTATGGCACAGAATGAGCGCTCAAAAGTGTTAGTGATACTATTTTTATTATTTCACAGGCAGAAGTTAAGACATGCCTGGTAGAAACTAAGAATCAAAAGAGGGAGGGGGAGAGAGAGGGAAGGATGGAGGGAGAGGTGAGCACAAGCTTGCCTTCCCGTTTACTTATTTGGTCAGCCATGGTGACCTTCTCTGTTCCAAGGCCAGTGCTGATGACCGAGAAAGAGCTTAGGCCAGCTCGTGTCTATCAGGAACCCTTCGGTTACGAGCGAAATCCAGCTCAAACTAGGGTGGGCTAAAAAGGAAATTTTAATGGCTCATGTAATAAAATTTTGTGCATGATCGGGCGCAGCTGGCCTCAAGAGTGCTGGAACCAAAGAACGGAATGCCAACAAGACTCCCTCTCGCTCTGTCTCTTCTTCGCCTCTCCCTACATCAGTTTTATTCTTTCTCTAGACACGGTCTTCCCCGAGATAGGGGGCAGGGGCTGAACACAGCCACAGGCAGGACCCACCACTGGAAGGACCTGTTCCCTCCCAACCTCGAGGGAAAAGTGTCTAAGGCCCAGGCCCCAGACCAATAACCCAGGGAAGGACTCTCATTGGCTAACTTACATTCTGCTCCAGGGCGGCATGCCGATGGGTCCAGCACTGACTCCCTTGCCCAACCCTAGCCAGTCACCGTGGTGGAGAGGAGACGCAGAAGCGAATGTCAGCAGCCACCCTCCACGCGAGGGGGTGGGCATTATCTGAGCTCCAAATCGTCTCAGTTAACCTTCGCATCCATTCTTTTTCCTCCTATGGCTAGAACCCCAGGGCAAGGAGTGAGCGAGTCGGATCGTCTCGGAAACGACAAGAGACTGGATGGGGAGCAGGGCCTCCGCAGCCTAGCCTAGCACAGGTCCCTCCATACAGCAGGCGTTTAATGCATGCTTTTTGAATGAATGACTGATGTCATACCCGGTTCCCCGAGCCTGACAACTTTACAGACCCCGAGCAGATCGAGAGTGAAGCGGGGATAGGGGTCCCGCCCACCGCCAGAGCGCGTCCTAGGCCGCGGGGACAGATCCCGGCAGGGCGGAACCCTCGGGTGCCAGGTTGAACCTTGAAGACCCCGCCACCTCCCAGGGCCCAGTTGGGGGCGGGGCTTCTAAACCCCAAGCATTCTGGAGTGAGCCATCTTCCATCCGCTAGAGGGGAGGGTCGAGAAAGTGCTTCTGCATCTTTCGCCGGCCCTTTTACCACTCCCCGGCCACAAAGACGACGCATCTGCTTCTCTGACAGCCACTCGGTTTTCCCCCCCGCACCCTCGCCCCCTCACCACGCCTCAAAGCTCCACGCAGCCACACGGTGCAGACTTCCCCACCTCCACTTCGCAGTGGCTCGCCCCAGTTTGACGCATTGCAGGGAAGGCCGGGCCAATCGGCGCCGCGCTCTCATTTCCGCCACGGGCTGGGCCCAATCGCGACGCGGCTCACAGGGGGACGCGTCACGCGCCGCTGAGCGGTCCCCCTCCGCCGGGGAGGGAAGTCGAGTGGGCGCCGGGGGCGGGGCGCGCAGCGCCGGAAAGTAGTCCTGCGGCGGGAGCGCGCGGGGGCGCGCGCCCGGCGGCAGACCCCGGGGCCCAGCGAGCGGGGCGGGGACGAGAGGTCCGCGGGCCCGTCGGTGCGGAGCGGGGCGCGGAGGGATCCGCGGGAGCCGCAGTGCGGCGGCGCGCGGACCGGGCGGGGCGGGGCGGGGCCGGGCGAGGCGGGGCGCGCGCGACGGCCGTTGGGGGACCGTTGGGGCGGGCGGCGGCGGCGGCGGCGGCGCGCGCTGCGGGCAGTGAGTGTGGAGGCGCGGACGCGCGGCGGAGCTCGAGCTGCTGCAGCTGCTGCCGCCGCCGGAGGAACCTCGATCCCCGTGCTCCGGACACCCGGGCCTCGCCATGGTGAGTGAGGCGGAGGGGCCGCCAACGTCGGGGCCCTGAGGCGGGCGTGGCGGGGCCGCACCCCGAAGGGGGCGAGCGAGCCCGCGGCGGGGACGTCCGGGCCCCGGCGAGAGCCTCGGGCCCCCCGGCGCCCTGGCCGGGGACAAGCGAGCCCAGGGCGGGACCTGGGGCTCCCGGAAGGCGTCCAGCAGCCAGTTGAGCGCCGGAGGGGATGTTAGACCCCCAGGTGGGTGCTGCGCCCCCAGAGGGATCTGGGCCCTCGGAGGAGACGGCTGGACCCCCAGAGGGGTTTTGGGCTCGGGCGGGGCGTTTGGCCTGGGGACTGAGGTGTCCGGACCCCAGGGGGACGAACTACCGCAAGCGGGCTGCGGAGGGCAGCTGCTGGGGCCTGGGGAGGCAGCGGTCCTGGGAGGATGCGGGGAAGGGGGACGGAGGGAGGCTGGGCTGGCCCCGGAGGGGTGGCGGGGGGGATCGGGCCCGGGTGGGCCGGGGTGGCCCCTGGGCTCCGGGGGGCCGGGGAGCGGGTCAGGGCGGGCGGTCCCTTCTGCAGCCCAGACACCGCGGGTGGGGGAGGGTGGTCTCCCAAGACCAGCATTGCAGGGGGAGGGCGGCGAGGTGCAAGCTTCGGCGAGAAAGAGCTGGGGTGGGCGGCAGCGGGGATTAGAAGATGCTCTGGGAGGCTTCCGGGACTGAGGAGGATCGGGGTCGTGAAGGTGCTTGCAAGGGGAGGGCCGGCCGGGGGCCTCGTGGTTAATTTCGGGGGGAGGGGTACCAGAAAAGGTTCCGAGGTTCCGAGTGGGCTGAGGCTGTTGAACTAGCAAGAGAGGTTTTGTTGTTGTTGTTGAGGAGGAGGAGGTTGGGGAGGAGAGCTGTGTTTGGAGGTTGGAGAAGCTGGGCTGCCGAGGTGAGGAGTGGGGCGGACTTGGGCTTGGTGGGAGGTGAGGTTGAAGGAGAAGAACGATTGGCAGCCGAGGGGGGCCTGGGCTTGGAGGTGGCTGTGGGGAGCTCCCCAGCAGTCTCCAGGGAAAAGCCGGGACCAAGACCACTGGGGCTGGACTGGGAGTGGGCCGCAGAGGCCCCCTGCCCTGGATGGCATGGGGCTGGGTGGAAGGCACCAAGGCGGTGGGAGCAGGTGGGCGGAGCTGCTCAGGCCCCTATTGCGCACTGAAGCCGCATGAGATGGGGGTGGGGATCAAAGTTTGGGGTGCATCAAATAGGCCAGCTTTTCTAAGCCTCCCCCCTCGCTGCCCCTTTCAGGCCAAGAGAACTGCCTTTTCCAGACAGAGGTTTTGGTTTTCTCGGGCTCTCAGCTCCCTGCACCATTCTGCATCTTCTCACTTGTGCCAAATGACAGTGCAGTACAGTGTGGCGTCGGTGACAATCGGCTGCCTATTCCTGTGCCCTCGGGGTGCGGGCTGCAGAGCTGGCTCAGAGGAGGCCTCTGGGGGACCCCTTCATCGGCCTGAGGACCACTGGCTCTATTCAGGGCCCTCACTGAGTGCTGCGGTGAATTCACACAGCTGGGGCTTTGCAAGAAAACCAGCAGACGCGTTCTTTCCTACTCCCTGCCACCCACAGCACCCACAGCCCCCCCAGGCTCAGCCTGAACTGTGCGCGGCCATCCTGCCTGGCAAGGCTGGGGAGAACAGGCAGCCGCTGCTGTGTATCAGATCTCATACTTGCTGACACAGACCTGATGGCTCCTCTTGCCACTACCCCATTTTTCCCCAGCAGCAGCTTGCTGAGGGGGCCCTGACGTGCTGGCAGGTGCCAGCAGGCCCCCCGACCTCCAGAATGGGATCCGAGCTTTGGCCCCGAGTGGTTTCTCTTTCCCTGTGTAATCAGCAAGGGATGGGTGGGACTAGTCCCTGCTCACTGGCCTTGGACTTCGGCCTGAGCTCTGTGCTCCTCCTTGGCCCGGGTGAGGGGCCCTGGCCTTGGTTTCTGATCTCATCTAACACCGTTCTCTGGCATCGGCTGGGGGCTGGGCCAAGGCAGGGAAATAATACCCTCTTCCCTCCCCCACCCAAGCTTTTTTCCCTTGCCCAGCCCCTTGCTGGAGCTAAGATGAGGGATGCGGCAGCCTGAGACCAGCTGGGTCGTTTTGGAAGCGTTTTTGTGGAAAGCTTACAACCTTCAGGTCTGGAGAGGGCAGAAGCCCTGAGCAGCGATCAATGATTGCTTCTTAGGTGATCTGTTTTCTGGGCAGCACCCACGCTGTGAGGTCGAGCGCTTGGAGCTGGGACCTCTCCTTGACCAGGCAGGGAGAGGGTCTCCTAAGTGGGAGGTGGAGTGTCTGCCGGCCTCGGAGCAGAGCCACGCCTATTTGCAGCAACCCTGTGACAGCTGAACATGGCAGTGCCTCTTCTGCATCCCCAGCTCTTGGGGGGGGATGGCAGGCTGAGCATTCCGCAGCCGTCACAGCCTCCTGGCCCCCAGCCCCTACCGGTGCTGCCCACTGGCTTCTGCAGGGTGGTGGGGTGGAAAGGTCCCGACTGGGCTCGCTTTTGCCCCTCTAGGCCAGGGGAAGAGAATGAGAAGCAGATGGACCGGCAGCCTCCTCCTCCCGCCGGGCCAGCCGGCGCCTCTCCTCTGCCCTTCCTCTCCCCTCCCCCGGCCTGGCCTGGCCTGGTAACCAGAAGCCCATCCCCTCTTCTCACGTTCCCTGTGCAGCTTCCTCAGGTGTCAGGACCTGGGGGGTGGCCCCAGGCTGTTTTGCCCATGGGAGCCAATGGGGACAGATGGAGCAAGGGGCTCCCGGGCCTGAGGCTGCCAGGATGGCGTGTAGGAGCCTGGCAACCCCAGTCATTTTTGAAGGCAGCACAGAAGAGTCTCGTTTGGCCTCCTGGCCTTCCCTTTGGACTTTGGACTTTTCCAGAATGTGCATGTGTGGCGTTTTTCCTTCTCTGCCTTCCTTCCTCCCCCTCCCTCAGCCATCTCCCCTCTGTCATCATCACCTTGATTTCTCCTCCCATTCTGCCTGTTTGGGGCTTGGCCTCAAGTTCCTCTTCCCTTAGGTTTTTTTGGGGGGGATTGGTGATTCTTAATACTTGGGCTGGAGGTAGGGGTGGGGAGGGCAGGCAGCAATCTGTTCCCAGTCTCTGTGTAGAAGACTGCACATTTGCACACAGTTTGCGTCAGTTTCTGAGGCTCTCAGACACAAGGCTGGAGCCTTGCAGCCTCTTTACCCCGATTGTGAAAGGAAGTTAAGGAAGGGGAAGGGACCTGCAGTGGTCCAGGGACGTTAACAGCATCAACAGAAACCAAGGGGAATGTGTCTTTTGGCTGCCTAAGGCTACATGATGAGATTCAGCCCCTATCTACCTCCTGCCCTGGGCCATCGCTGTACCTGCCTGGTTCCCAGCACACCAGTGCAGGAGAAGCGGGTCCCTGCGTCTTCTCCACCCTGCCCCCACGCCCCGCATGCAGCAAGGACTGCCTGCCACCAGCCAACCAGCCCCAGAGTGACCCAAGCCAGAAAGGGTTAACAACTGCAGTGCAAGCTGGCTTCCGTGCTTGGGTGCTTGGCCACCGCTGCTGCTGCAGTCCCCTCCCTGACTTTTGTCCCTTCTGCCCCAAAGAAATGGAACAGAATGGTTCCCTGTGCCTACCCTGCATGCAAGAGGGTGGAGCAGCTGCCTCCAGCCTGACCAGAGTCCTTGCAGGCCCTCAGAGCCGCTTGGGTCCACCCTGCCTGGGCCTTGCACCTCCAAATAGGTGACACAGAAACTAGCAAGGATAGCCCCGGACATCGTCCCTCTGGTCTACCCAAGGACTGGCCTGTTTCAGTTTGGAGCCTTCTAGTGCTGCTTGATTAGGCCTCTAGGGCAACTGCTCCCTTCACTTAGCCTCTGGGACTCCCTGCGGCGAGACACAAACCGGTGCTGTACCATGCCAGTGCCGCTGGTTTGGGGCTGGAGCAGACATTTGTCCTTGCGGCTCCAGTGCACTGGGCTGAGATTGGAATCCCTTGGATCTGGGCAGCTTAATCGGCCCTGCATCTGCCAGGCATGAGCGTCTAGCCCTTCCTGGTACCCAGCTCTCTGAATCACCATATTCTATCCTCTCACCCTGACTGGCATGCACCTCCCTTGCCCAGCAGGAATGCCGTGTGCAACTGGCCTCACCAGAGGGGGCTGGGCTGAGTAAGGAGGGTACATCGTGATGGCTGGCTGGCCCGGCGACTGACTTTCTCCCTCCTGCTTTTCCAGGCTGACCAGCTGACTGAGGAGCAG
Organism: Cephalopachus bancanus; assembly: GCA_027257055.1. Taxonomy (NCBI): domain Eukaryota; kingdom Metazoa; phylum Chordata; class Mammalia; order Primates; family Tarsiidae; genus Cephalopachus; species Cephalopachus bancanus. Next base: position 192,304 of record JAPVLO010001038.1, on the reverse strand, counting down.
ATTGCAGGTGAGTCTTGCCCTGCTTCCCTCGTCTTGCCTCAGGCAGCCCTCTGCATCCCCGACCACGTCTCACCCACCTAGGAGCACCATCTGACAGATGAGCGTGTGTGTCTCCCAGATGACCCAGTGCCATTCCGTGGGTCCAGAATGTTGATAAGTGTGGGTAGGGTCACACCAGGGCCCGGTGACACCGAGCCCCATGGGCCTGAGACCCACCAGACAGCCGAGGCTGTGCTCCTCTCCTGGCCTGGGTCAACTAGGGGCCTTGACATCAGGGGCTGCAGGACGACCCAGCTGTCTCCCAGCTTTAGCCAGAGCGGCCTAGAAGGTGATCGCCTGCCTCCCGTGGGCCTCAGAGCTCCTGTCCCACTTTAGGAGCCGCGCAGGATATGGCTCGTCACTCCCACCCCTGCACTGCCTGCGCCTTGCGCTTCCTCCTGCCCGTGCCAGGGCTCGCTTTCCTCGGCCAGGATGCATCTCTCCCACCTCTCGGCAGGGGCAGCCCCTTCTCTTCCCTGAGGTCTCTGCTGTCACCTTGGAGAGGCCTCGCTGGCCCCCGTCTCAAGTATAGCCTCCCTCTCCTCTCCATCACATCACCTCAGTTTTCTCACAGCCTGTCTTGCTGTCTGAAATTACGTTACTCCATCTCTACCTGTGGTATATCCTGTCACTGCATGTGAGTGCCATGAGTTGAGACTTGGTTTTGTTGGGGCCTGCTGTATCCTCAGTGCCTAGAACATAGTAGGCACTCTGTACATTTTGCTGGCTAAACTAATGAACAAAAAAGCAACTATCTATCTCTGAGGAAGCTCCAAGAAATCACTGGACCCCATCTCATTCATTTTTATAGCCTCCCTCCCCAAAACCCCAGGAAGGTCAACTGCAGGAACTATTATGTGATTGTGTTTCCGTGTCCCTCTCCCCAAACTGAGCTGCCTGGGGACAGAGACCAGCCCTCGGTTTCTCTCCGTAGCCCCGGGCCAGCACACAGTAAACAAGAGGGAAGACTCAGAATGGGTGCCTGGCCCCACCAGCTACCCAACCCTGGCCTGGCTGTCAGGTCCCACCGGCTGTGTGACAAGTACTAAGTGCTGAGCTTCTGGAGTGCGAGGAGGCAGGCATGGACTCGCCTTCTCTCCTTTCTTCCCCCGGCACCTATCATACAGAATCATGCTTGAGCCGCTTCAAAACTGTAGCTCCAGACAGCAGTGGAGACCCACTGAGGAAAGCCAGAGAACTGCCTTGTTTGGTGATCGCGAACTCAGGGTGCCCACGTGATCCACTCCCTGCCCTTCCCAAGAACAACAAGACCTCAGCACAGGGAGGTGCCAGCATCCCCAAGGAGATCGTTCGCATCTCCCCAGGGCCTGAACACTTGGGGTCGCAACTGCCCAGCTGTGTGCGTCCCTGCCATCCACACGCAGCTCACTGGCCTTGTGTAACACAAACAAACACTCCGCTTTTCACCCTGGCCCCATTAGCAAACTGTCCACCACCTCACCCCAGCCCACACCCTCTGGGAATAGGCTGCCAGGCATCTGCTCTTTGAGGGTTTGGGGGTAGGGGAGCACCAGGTGCCAAAATGGGCCCAGTGGGAGGGCAGGAGCCACGTGTCTCTCTCCCGCTCAGCAAGCAGCATCTCGGCTCCTGAGGCGTCCCCAGCTGTGGCCTTCCCACTCAGCACCACTAGCGCCCCATTCTCCTGACTTGGCAGCCGTCCCCTCGCCGTCCATCCCCCCCACCCCACGCACCGTCCGTCAGCCATGCTCTGCTGCCGACCACCCCCTCGCTCACCACACGCCGCAGCTCAGCTCCTCCTCTGGAAGCGGGTAGCACCCACGGCAGAGAACAGAGCTGGCAGTGCCAGTCAGAAGGGATTCGATGCCCACATTTCAGCTTCAGGCCGCCAGAGACGTTCTGCGGCCTCCCTTCCCAGGCAGTTGACCCTGGCTCACATCCTCTTGGCTCTCATCCACTCCATGACTTTGGTCCAGTTCATCATTTGAGGGAGAGGCCAAAGCTAGGGACCAAAAAGAAATGTAGAATTCTCTCAGACCGCTGTCGGCCCGCTGTCTTCGCTGAGCAGCTTTGCCTGGCACGGAGTAGATGTGGAGCAACTGGTGAATGAAAGGAGGAAGGGTTCTGCCCTGAGCACTGAGGAGAGGGGCCAGGCAGGACTCGCTTTCTGTGGGCGGGAACGACCCCCTTGGCCTTCCTCCAGGGAGGGAGGCCGGCATCCCGAGGCCTCCGGACCCCAGGCCTTCCCTCGGGGCCTCGGGACGCTGCCTCACTTCCTTCCTCCCCCAGAGTTCAAGGAGGCCTTCTCCCTCTTCGACAAGGATGGAGACGGCACTATCACCACCAAGGAGTTGGGGACGGTGATGAGGTCCCTGGGACAGAACCCCACCGAAGCGGAGCTGCAGGACATGATCAATGAGGTGGATGCAGATGGTGAGCCCGGGGCGCCTGTGGGCAGCCCCACCCCTGCCACCCCGAGCCTCCCTCAGGGTGATGGACGAGCCCAAATCTCCGCGACCAGGGCTCGGGGGCCGTGCCCCAGGACCCAGGTCAAAGCACTCCCTCTCCCTGCCCCACCTTCCAGGGAACGGGACCATTGACTTCCCAGAGTTCCTGACCATGATGGCCAGAAAGATGAAGGACACAGACAGTGAGGAGGAGATCCGAGAGGCCTTCCGCGTCTTCGACAAGGTAAGCGGGCCTTTCCAGGGCCGCCCCTACGGCCGAAGCAGGCTCTGGGCAGGCAGCAGAACCGGAGCCCCAGGGCCACCACTTCTGGGAGGCCTGGGTCCCAGCGCCAGCTCACTGCCAAGTGGTGGTGGTGACAGTCCCTCCCACTGCCTCTCGCCCACGGGGGGGGCCCAGTGAAAGCCTTTCTCCCCAACCTCCAGGATGGGAACGGCTACATTAGCGCCGCGGAGCTGCGTCATGTCATGACGAACCTGGGGGAGAAGCTCACGGATGAGGAAGTGGATGAGATGATCAGAGAGGCTGACATCGACGGAGACGGCCAGGTCAATTACGAAGGTGAGTCAACTCCGGGCTCCATCTTGGGGGCAGAGAACCGCAGCTTCAGGAGCCGGCCCCCGGTCGCTCTGGGCGGGGGGCTGCTGGGTGTTCAGCCGGCTCACCCGCCTTCCCTTCTGCTTCCCTCCACAGAGTTTGTACAGATGATGACCGCAAAGTGAAGGCCCGGGCAGCTGGTGATGCCCGTTCTCTCGATCTCTCTCTTCTCGCGCGCGCACTCTCTCTTCCACACTCCCCTGCGTACCCGGTTCTAGCAAACACCAACTGATTGACTGAGAATCTGATAAAGCAACAAAAGATGTGTCCCAAGCTGCATGACTGCTCTTTCTCCTTTCTCCTCCAGTCCCCTCCACACCCCTCCTCTCCTCCTTTGCCCTCCCCCTCCATTCACGTCTTCCCAGGCCTGATGCGTCCCCCCCCAGGTCCCCTCAGGGGAGCCTCTGCCCTCCTCCTCAGCCGGGGGGCTCTCCCCGGTTTGGGTTTGTTTCCTTTTGTTGGTCATCTTGTTTTGGGTGCTGGGGTGGCCACCAGCCCTGCCCCAGGACCTGCTGGGGAGGCAAGTGGGCCTTGCCCAGGCAGAAGAGCATGCCCTCTGCTGTTGCATGCCGCCAGCCCTGTGATTCCGTGTGCAGATCCCAGCAGCCTTTTGGGGCAGGGGTGCCCAGAGAGGCGTTCCGGAAGGACTGAGGGGGCGCTGAGGAGTTGTGGCGTTGCCTGGATGTGGCCCGGGAGGGGCCGAGGGCCGACTCAAGGGGACTGACGGTGGGCAGCGCTCGTGTCCCACTGGCTGCTGCTGTGAACCCATCTGATTGGCTTGCTGAGGTGTGGCTGGGTGGGGGGCCACTCGTCCGGCCACCTGCAAATTGTTCTTGCCCGCGCTCCTCAAGCGATCAGGAGCTGTTCTGTAAATACCTGGTGCTAACATCCCGTGCCACTCCCCCTCATGACGCACCCCCCCCCCGCCTTGAGGGCCTGTCCTGGGAATGGTTGTGGGGATGGTCGCTTTGTAATGTGCTGGTTATCCCTTTTCCCCTACGGCCCTTGAAACTTTAATTTTGTCCAAAACCATGCGGGCTGGCGGAAGGGTGGGGAGAAGAGAGATGGGCCTCGCCACGCTCTCAAGAGAACACACCTGCAATAAAACCATCTTGTCGGCCAGCTGCCCAGAGGATGGCAGCCTCTGCTTCCTGGTCCGCCGGCACCTCCCGCTTCTCTGTGGTGACTTGGCGCCGCTTCCTCACATCTGTGCTCTGTGCCCGCCTCTCCCCGCCTCTGCCCTGGCCCACCTGCCTGCCCCCACACTCCCCCCAGCGGAGAGCATGATCCGTGCCCCTGCTTCTGACTTTCGCCTCTGGGACAAGCAAGTCAATGTGGGCAGTTAGTCGTCTGGGTCTCTTCCCTCTTCTGTTCATTTCATCTGGCTCCCACCCGCCCCCGCTCCCCACTGCCCCCACTGCCCAGGTCGATCAAGTGGCTTTTCCTGGGACCTGCCCAGCTTGAGAATCTCTTCTCGTCCACCCTCTGGCACCCAGCCTCCGAGGGAGGGAGGGACGGGGCATAGCGGGAGACCCGGCCAAGAGCTGAGGGTAAGGGCAGGTAGGCGTGAGGCTGTGGACATTTTCGGAATGTTTTGGTTTTGTTTTTTTTTTAAACCGGGCAATATTGTGTTCAGTTCAAGCTGTGAAGAAAAATATATATCAATGTTTTCCAATAAAAGACAGTGACTACCTGACTTGGCTCTTCCCATCCTGTTTCTGGGCCTCCCCTACGTGCACTCCTGGGCCCAGCCACAAAAGAGCCTTTCCTCCATTGCTGGCTCTAAAGGTGTGTCCAGTCAGTGCAGCAGGCTGGGCACCAGTGAGCCGGATCCCAGCTGGGCCACAGGGTCGTTGAGGGCAGGAGGCCACACAAATCAACTGCAGGGCGAGAACAGAGATGGCTCCAGGGTGGACCCGTGGCATCACAGGAGCACACAGAAAAGGGTTCCGCCCAGTTGGGTGGCAGGATTGAACTGAGATCTACACCTGGCCACGTAGGGCAAGGAAGGCCGTTCAGACGGAGAGACCAGTGTGTGTAGAAGCCTTGAGCCGGGCAGAGCAGGACACACTGAGGAACTGAAAGAAAGCCAGTGAGGCTGGGTGAGAGCCCAGAGCAACATGGGGCCCAGCGAGGCGGACAGGAAGGTGAGGACAGGCCTGCAGGCAGGGTGCTTGGGGGAAGCTGGTGGCAACATCAGGCTGCCCAAACCAACCAAGTTTGGATCTGAAGTTTGGATTTGCGGTGGTGAGAAAACAGGCAAGATCCTGAGCTCACCCAGAGGGCATGTGAGTCAGCAAGTTTGGAAATGTTAACAAAAGGCCCAAAACAACTGCAGACCACAGAGCTCATTAATGATCTTGGAGTAAGTGGGGCTAGAGTGGAGAGGGTGTTTGAACCCTCAGGGGCTTTTCCCAAAATACTATCCCCCCAGCTACAAATTCCATACATCCCCCCAGCTACAAATTCCATACATTTCTCTCGCAGGGGCACAGGGAATGAAAGGTGACTATACACCGTCTTGACTTCTGAGCTTACAAGAGCTGGGCAGGAGTGGAGCAGCCTTGGAAGGCTGGAGAAGCCGGGCCCAGCCTCAGGGCCTTCCTTGTGGCAAGAGATCAGGACTCAACCAGGTCTCCTGGTGTGTGCCTGTCGCCAGCGCCAGCACTGTGAGTGGACAATCTGGGAGCAGCAGGCCATCTCCGGAGCCAGGTTCTGGGCTCCTTTCACCCGCCACCCGCTTGTGGCTTGGCCTTTGGCATAGCAGTGAAGAGAGTGGAGCATCCTGGATAAGAACTCAGGTCTGGGCCGACTAGCTTCTGGCTCACTTACTGCCTTGTGGCCTTGGGCAGACGCCTCAGGTCTCCGGGCCTCCATGACCCTGTTTGCAAAATGGGAGCATAATAGTGCCAGCCCACTGGGCTCAGCGGAGGATTGGATGAACCAGCAAGGAGACCTGAGATGCTCATCAAGGGCTAGGGGGAATCGGCTGCTATTGGTTGGGTGCTCTCTACTTCACAGGTTGTCTTACAAGCTTGGCATCCATGATCTCATTGAAGCCTTTTTTTAATTTGAGTTGGAGTCTCACTCTGTCACCCAGACTGGAGTGCAGTGGCACGCTCCTGGCCACCACAGCCTCAACCTGCTGGGCTCCAGCGATCCTTCCGCCTCAGCCTTCCAAGTAGCTGGAACTATAGGCACGCGCTACCACACCCGGCTAATTTTTTATTTATTTATTGTAGAGATGCGGTCTCGCCAAGTTGCCCAGGCTGTTCTTGAACCTGTGGGCTCAGGCAATCCTCTCTTACCTCAGGCTCCCCAAGTGCTGGGATTATAGGTGTGAGTCACTGCACCAGGCCTTGAGCAAGATGGTTTCTTTTTTTGAGTTGGAGTCTCACTCTGTGGCCCAGACTGGAGTGCAGTGGCCACTCCCGGCCACCGCAGCCTCGACCTGCTGGGCTCCGGCGATCCTTCCGCCTCAGCCTTCCAAGTAGCTGGAACTACAGGCGTACACTACCACGCCCGGCTAATTTTTGATTTATTGTAGAGACAAGGTCTCGCCAAGTTGTCTGGGCAGGTCTTGAACCCTGTGCTCAGGCAGTCCACTTGCCTCAGTCTCCCAAAGTGCTGGAATTACAGCCTGAGCCACCTAGCCCAGCCTCACTGAAGCCTTAAAGCAACCATTTGAGCCGGATGTTTTTTCTTCCTTCCCATGTTGCTGAGCAGGAAACTGAGGCCCAGAAGAGTGAAGTCACGACTCCAAGGTTATAAGGTGGGAAGTGGCAGAACTGGAATTCAAACCAGATCCGACTCTAAGGAGTTCAAGCTCTCAACTGCTGGGTTGTATAATAAATGGTAGTTTTAAAAAAGACTAGAAGCCAGGCGCAGTGGCTCAGCCTGTAATCCCAGCACTTTGGGAGGCCGAAGCGAGAGGATTGCCTGGGTACAGGGGTTTGAGACCAACCTGGGCAAGTTGGCGAGACCTCGTCTCTACAAAAAAATCAGAAAATTAGCTGGGCCTGGTGGTGCGCGCCTGTAGTTCCAGCTACTCGGAAGGCTGAGGCAGATGGATCACCGGAGCCCAGCAGGTTGAGGCTGCAGTGGCCGTGAACATGCCCTGCACTCCAGCCTGGGTGACAGAGTGAGACTCCGACTCAAAAAAAAAAAAAAGAAAGACTTTAGGGAGGCCAGAGTTACAGCCAGCAGGGAGGCTAGGCTGAGGTTGGCTGCATGGTCGTGGGGACTGAGATGAGCCCTGCCACCTTGTCAACCAGGATGCCTGTGGAAAATTCTGGGCCAGTAGTTGGGAGGAGGACAGGCTTTGGTGTCCCACGGAACTGGGCTCAAACCCCAGCTGGACCACTCACTGGAGTGAGTGCTCACGAGCCTTGGGGGCTGCTTCCTACTTGGTAAGCTTGGAGCAGTGACTCTACCTCTCTGGGACCCCAGTTTACGAGTATGCAAAACGGCAAATAACAACAGCCTGTAAACAGAAGATCACAAAAACAGCCACCTCGGTGGGTTGTGCCAAGCCCTTCATAGACATCATCTCATTCAATCCAACCCAGGCCGGATGGTTCCTTCTGAAATGCAGCCCCCTACTTAGGGGTCGCGTCCCCTGGCCCCGGGCCCACACCGGCATGAGAGAAGTCACTGCGGACGTGACCGTGGAGAGCAGCGGTCCAGCAGGCGAGGCCTCCCCCGCACACTGCCTTTCTCGGAAGCGGCTGAGCCGGGTCTCAGGGCCCAGCACACTCGGATCCCAGACGCCCACGCTTCCCCCAGGGCATCCATCACCGCTCTCCTCGGCTGCCTGGCATTCGTTCCCCCTTGGGCCCTATGTCTCGAAAGACGTTTACTCCCAGACCGGCTGCATGATTGAATAATCATGACTCCCCTTTCCCATCCTTTATTTCAGCTTCTGATGGCCCCTGGGCAAGCAGGCAGGGAAGTGGTTCCAGCCCAGAGCAGAGAGGTGCCCGGACCGGGCCGGCCGGCCTGCTGCCTCGGCTGGAAGCCTGTCCTCGGTGAGCAGACAAGAGGATGCCAGAGTGCCCACCCGGCAACCTCGCTTCCCAGAGGGAGGCTCTGGGGCCACTTCTCGGTGTCACTCCCAGCGTGACCAGCAGGTGGGGCAATGACCACAGAGGCCCCGCGGAACTCCCAGAACCTGCCATGCTATGTCGGTGGGCGCGCTTAACGCCCAGCTGTGGGTCAGACCCGGTGCTAGAGCCATGGAAATGAATACAAAAATGGATTTCAAAACGAATAAATTCCCCTTGAGGGAGACAGACCCATTCCCAGAATGCCACTTCCTGAGTCCCACCCTAAACTAGGGCGCATGCCTAGCACAGCCTCCCAGATCCACGGGTGGAAGCCAACTGGGGGCTGAAAATACTCTAACGGGCTGGGCACCTGTCATCCCAGCACTTTGGGAGGTGGAGGCAAGAGGATTGCCTGAGCCCAGGGGTTCAAGACCAACCTGGGCAATGTGGCAAGACCTCCTCTCTACAATGAATCAAAAAATTAGCCGGGAATGGTGGCACACGCCTGTAGTCCCAGCTACTTGGGAGGCTGAGGCAGAAGGATCACCTGAGCCCAGCAGGTTGAGGCTACGGTGACCGTGGGCGTGCCCACTGTGCTCCACTCTGGACAACAGAGTGAGACTCCAACTCGAAAAGAAAATATCCTGACAGGCCAGGCACGGTGACTCATGCCCATAATCCCAGCACTTTGAGAGTCCAAGGCGGAAGGATGGCTTGAGTCCAGGAGTTCGAGACCAGCCTGGGCAACACAGTGAGACCTCATCTCTACAAAATGTTTTTTACATGATCCGGGCATGATGGTGCACACTAGTAGTTCCAGCTACTTGGGAGGCTAAGGCAGAAGACCCACTTGAGCCCAGGAGGTGGAACCTACAGTAAGCCGTGATCACACCACTTGCACTGCAGCTTGGGCAACAGAGTGAGACCCTGACAAAAGAATGAAAAAGAAAGAAAAATTCTAACAAAAAATGCTAATGCAAATTCTAAAACAATACAGTATATTTACATTGTATCAGGTGTAAGTAATCTAGAGATGGTGTAAAGTATACGGGTGGTTGGTAGGTTATGTGCACCTACTACACCGTTTTATTATTATTATTTTTTTGAGCCAGAGTCTCACTCTGTCACCCAGGCTGAAGGGCAGTGGCACGCTCATGGCCACCCAAGCGTTGACCTGCTGGGCTCAGCCGATCCTTCCACCTCAGCCTCCCAAGTAGCCACGCTCCACCATGCCCAGCTAATTTTTTCATTTATTGTAGAGACCAGTTTGCACCAAGTTGCCCAGGCTGGTCTCGAACCCCTGGGCTCAGGCAACCCTCTCGCCTCGGCCTCCCAAAGTGCTGGGATGACAGGCTGAGCCACTGCACCCAGCCTACACCATTTTATATCAGGAACTTGAGCATTCATTGATGTTGGTATCCGGGAAGGATCCAGGGACACATTCCCCCAGACACCGAGGGAGGATGGTATGCGTTCTCCCCGATCCTCGCACTGTGGCCTCTTGGCACATAGCACAGCTTGTAGGTTTGTATTTGAGCGGCTTCTTGGAACACACATTTATGTGATTATTCCATTGCCGTCCCACCGGATCACGAGCCCAGTAGGACCAAGGCTGTATCAGTCACTGCTATGTCCCTGGCAGGCACAGAGCAGCCTCGGCCCGGAGCGGGCCCAAGGGAAAGTATGTTGAATTAATGAATACATAAGAAGCTCGAGAAGGGAGGCATTAGACATCAGAGTCAGAACTGGAAGCACAACAGAAACACTCCCCCTGTCTGGGCTTACTTTCCTCCAAACCTCAGGTCCGCACTCAGCCATCCCCTTCTCCCAGAAGCCCTCATGCCTAGACTTCCCGCCACCCCCACCCCTGTCCACTTTGGGGACAGGGCTGTCTCCCCTTCGGACTGTGAGGCCGAGGAGGGCAGGGTCAGGGCCATCCCGGTCACGGCCGTGTCCCCAGCATCACAAGGACAAGCCCTGACACACCATGAGCCCTCACCCAGACCCTGCCGGGCGGGGGCACCAACACACATCTAGGCTGTAGCAGGCTGCCGCCAGCGCCGTCATGATCAGGGGAGGAGAGGCCAGGTCTTCATGGAAGAGGGAAAGATTAAGCAGAACCTGGAAGGGCAAGGGTGATTTTGACAGATGGAGGAGAAAAACGGTTCCAGGAAGAATGAGGTCAATAAGCGAAGATGTGGGGGCCTGAAATACCCTGGCCTCTTTGGGGAAACCACAGTCGTCTGCTGTGGCTTTCACCAAGGACTTCGGGGGCCAAGGTCTGCAGGGAAGTAAAAGCTGGGGGACTGTTTCTTAGTCTCCAGGCAGAGGGAGTTCTACAAACTGGCCGGGACTGCCAGACAGCGCTTTCTGGCCAGGACCATGGCAGCAGGCAGAGGGTGACCTTGGGCCATCAAGGGGCCAGGGTCCCAGCGAGCGGGAGCTTCCAAATCACTTCTGAGGCACTATGGGTGGATGAGGTGGGCGTTGCCTGAAAACCCCCAGCCTAGTAGACAGTGTAGACATCCAGGTCAGAGGTGGAGGGAGGCTCTGTGATAAGCAGAGGGATGCCAGGCCTGGGGGTAAGAGCTGGCAGAAACCCTACTCCCAGGCTGTGTCCTCTCCTCTCCTTCCTCCTCATGTGACAATGGGACCCCCTGTAGGTGAGGATGCTGGGGTTCAAGGTCTCAGCCCTGGCACGTACTCAGCCCTGAGAGGCCAGAGGAACAGAAGTGACCCACCTTCGGGGGAGACACAGAGACAGAAGGCAAGCACCAGCCCCCACATGACCTTCTGCCCCATCCTGTCTTCACCGTCCTCTCTGATCCCCTGAGGCCAGGCTCAGTGGCAAGGCCAGGACCCAATTCGATGTTTGTTTCCTGACCTGTTATGCTGCCTGGGTTTTTACAACTGGACTTTTTTTTTTTACGCTCACGGCCACCCCAGCATCGACCTGCTGGGCGCCGGCGATCCTTCCACCTCAGCCTTCCAAGTAGCCGGAACTACAGGCATGCGCCACCACGCCCGGCTAATTTTTTGATTTATTGTAGAGACGAGGTCTCACCATGTTGCCCAGGCTGGTCTCGAGCCTGAGGGATCAGGCAATTTACTCGCCTCAGCCTCCCAAAGTGCTGGAATTATAGACTGAGCCACCAAGCCTGGCCTGAACTTTTATTTTTTAGAGTTGGGGTCACTCTGTCGCCCAGGGTAAAGTGCAGTGACACAGTCGTGGCTCAATGCACTCTTGACCTCCTGGGCTCAGGCCATCCTTCCCCCTCAGCCTCCCGAATAGCTGGGACTGCCGGCACGCACCACCACGTGGGGCTAATGTTTTGTAGAGACAAGATCTCTCTATGTTGCCCAGGCTGGCCTCAAACTCCTGGGCTCAAGTGATCCTCCTGCCTCAGCCTCCCAAAGTGCTGGGATTACCAGTGTGAGCCACTGTGCCCAGCCTTACAACTGGACTTTTTAATGGTTAAATTCAACCAATATAATATTACGCCGTCAAGTTTTTTTTTTCTGTACTACCTTTTTTTAAAGATGGTAAGATACCCATCACATAAAAGTTGCCCTTTTTTTTTTTTTTAAGTTGGAGTCTCACTCCTTCGCCCAGGCTGGAGTGCAGCGGCATGCACGCTCACGGTCACCCCAGCATCAACCAGGTGGGCATCAGCGATCCTTCCGCCTCAGCCTTTCGCGTAGCTGGAACTACAGATGCACGCTACCATGCCTGGCTATTTTTTATTTTATTGTAGAGACAAGGTCTTGCCAGGTTGCCGAGGCTGGTCTCGAACCTGCAGGCTCAGGCAATCCACTCACCTCGACCTCCCAAAGTGCTGGAATTACAGGCTGAGCCACCAAGCCTGGCTAATTTTTTATTTATTGTGGAGATGAGGTCTTGCCAGGTTGCCCGGGCTGGTCTTAAACCCACAGGCTCAGGCAATCCACTCGCCTCGACTTCCCAAAGTGCTGGAATTACAGGCTGAGCCACCGGTCCCGGCCAAAAGTCGCAGTTTTAAAGTTACAATTCAGTGGCATTCGGTGCATTCACACTGTTGTGCAACCATCCCCTCTCTCTTTCAGAGTCCTCTCATCATCCCAAAAGGAAACCCATCAATCAGTCACCTCAACCTGTTTTTATCCACCCAGATACCCCTTGTTCCTCCTTGTCGTGATTTGAAGCATAACAACTGGGGCGGGGCGGAACGAAAGTTAAAACAGTGGAGTAGAGCAATGCTTTGTTTTCAAATCATATTTGCCAGATAACAGTAACAACAACAATGGCAATAATAGTAGCATTTACCTTGGGCTTTCCAGTCCTTTGCTAAATTGCCTTTCAGAGGAAATCCCTTAATCCTCAAAGCAACGCTGTGAGCTAAATGCTAGATTATGGTCAGAAGGAAACCAAGGTACCCTGGAGATGGACAGACAGGCCTGCTCCATGTCGGGCCCGTGTCCACTCACTGTGTCAGCCTGGGCAGGTTGGCTGCCCCCTCTGGGCCCGGATTCCAGCCTCTGTAGAAGGGCCTTACCAGCAGGGCATGGTGGCTCACGCCTATCATCCCAGCACTTTGGGAGGCAGAGGCGAGAGGATTGCCTGAGCTCAGGAGTTCGAGACAAGCCCGGGCAACTTGACAAGACCTCGTCTGTACAATAAACCAAAAAATTGGCCGGCCATGGTGGTGTGCGCCTGTAGTTCCAGCTGCTTGGAAGACTGAGGTGGAAGGATCGCCTGAGTCCAGCAGGTCGAGGCTGGGTTGGCCGTGAGCGTGCCACCGCAGGGTGACAGAGTGAGACTTGGCTCAAAAAAAAAGAGTCTTTACTAATAGGCTGCTGTGCAGATAGGATGAGAGGCACTGCTGTCCTCCCAGGGGGCTCCAGCCTTGCCTGCTGCCCCCTCCTCCCAGGTACAGATGTGTTGTTTTAACCCAGGGCAAGTGAGAAAGGGGAACTGGAGCTGGCAGTGCAGGAGAGGAGGAGAATTGGGGGCCAGGGAACTGGAGGGAGTTCCCATTCTCCCTCCCCCACCCTCAATGCCAACTCACTTCCTTTCATGCCAGTCGGTTCACCCCGGGGCTCTGCTGGTTCCAGGCCTCTCTGAGGGCAAGGAAAGGTCATGAGAAGGGGGAAGGGGACGAGAGGCTGGAAATCACCCCGCAGGGTCCACGCCAGGGCAGACGCTTGTCTGTGGCCCCAACACCAAGCACTCAGCACCTGCTGGGGATTGGAACATGGTTGAACAAATGCATGAATGGATGAAATTTTTGTGAGGGCCCCAAGGACACATGAGGCGAGGGCAGGCTCTGTCAGGAGGCAGTGGTTTATTCAGGACCCCGGGGGGCAGGCACTAGGATCTGCGCCCATCCACCCTCGCACCCACCAGCTTCTCCATCGGTCTCCCCACCACCCACATCCCCACAGTTCGCGTCTCACGGCCCCCCGAGCTTGGTGGAATGTCTGAGGTCCTTTTCGTGACAGGCACCTGTCCCGCGTTGTCATCCACAATGCAGCATCCTCCCCCTGCCTTGGGGTGCCAGAGCTCCCAAGTCTGACAGCCCATCAGCAGAGAGGGAAGGCAGGGAAATTTCCGAGCACCCCTGGTTCTTGTGGGGCAGAGAGGGACCGACTCTCGGACGGCTTGAGAGAGGGCAGAGCCGTCCCCTGGGGGCTGGGGGTGGCCAGCCAGGCCCCTGTAATGGACGAGGGTGGGAGCCAGCACCCCCGTCGGCGCAGACCTCACTGCACGGAAGCCACTGGGAACTTTTCCGCCTTCTAAACATTTAGACAGCGAGATGGATGGCGCATCCCGGGCTGCAGCGGGTCGGCCAGGCCACTGGTTATTTTGGGAGAACTGTTCTTCCGTGCTCCGGGATAAATGTTCCCTCTGTCCCTCACTCCCCTCCAGAGCCCGCTGCAGCGGCCACCCTGAAGGAGAAGAAATAGCAGCTCATCGCCCCAGAGCTGGGGCCAAGGTTCCGGCATCTGCAGCCATCGGCCATGTCCCTGATTTTTCTGGCTCCTGTTCCCCGAAGATCACGGGGTCCGCCGGAGATGTCAGCAGAGCGGGCAGGCAACAGCGGCCTCCCCTTTGGACGGCGTTCCCACGGTGCAGCCGCGGGGCTGCTGGGCGGGAGGCAAGGGCGCCCCCCGCCCCTGGCCGCAGGCAGACAGAGGCACCCAGTTGCCCTCCTTCCCCGCCAGAGCAGAGGGGGCCCTTGGGTCGCTCCTCCCCGAGGCGGGCCGGGAGAGGGCCGTCTGCGAGTCGCCGCGGCCGGGCCGGGAGCACAGGCAGCACAACCAGAGCTTGAGTCGCTGGAAGACGGCTTTGCGGAACAGGATGAAGACCCAGGGGTCCAGGATGGGGTTGAAGGCATAGAAGCGGAAAGCCAGCAGGTCTCCCATCTCGCTGCTGTCTGGGGCCACGGCCTGGGTGAAGCATCGAATCTGCAGGCAGAGCGAGGGTGTCAAGGAGCACCCCGAGTCCCCTCCCCCTCGTTCCCCCTCCTCCCACTTGCTCACTGGCAGGGATGTGGGAGAGGGCAGAAGGGAAGGAAATAAGATAACAACAAAGTAGCAAACGCATCCGGGGAGCAAAGGGAGGGAAAGCCCCAAGAAACAGCCCGAGAGGTCTAGCGGGGGAGAGATGGGGCTGGCGTGTGGGCTCCCCCTTCCTGCCCTTTGCAGCTGGGAGGACCCTCGGACTACCCAGAGTTCTGAGTCTGCCGTCCCTGGGCCCCTGCCAATACCCAGAGCTGTGCCTGTGCCTGTGTGTATCTGTCCGCAGCGTTCAGGCTCTGAGTCCTCACAATCCCCCAAAAGGCTTAAGGAGCCCCAGATCCAGCTTGGCCTCTGGCATTTCACAGAAAGAGAAAGTGAGGCCCAGGAGAAAGGTGGCACGATCAGGTGTCTCAGACGCTAGAGGGGACGGGGGGGGGGGAAGTCCCGGGGTCTGTGCTGCCCCAGTAGGGGAGGGACAGGGCGGGAGTCCCCACAGGAAACTGAGGTACGGATGCGAGGGTGGGGTGTGGGCTGGGGAAGCGGGGAGCAGGGTGGATGAGAGGTCAGGCTCTGGAGTCAGAGGACCCAGGGCCGAGACCTGGTTCTGTGTGATTTCAGGCAAGAAACATGGCCTCTCGTCTGTAAAAATGCCGCTTCCTGCTGAATGCTTGTGAAACGGGCGTATGCGGTCAGTTTGACGATTATCTGAGAGTATTTATAAGCCGTTGTGCACAGGACAGCCCAGAGCTCAATGAATGGTGGATCTTGTCATTACGAGGGTAGGAGAGGGATGGAGGGGTGCATTTGATTATGGGGCTGGGGCTGCCTAGAGGGAGGCAAGGGTCAAGAGGAACCGGATGGGGCAGAAGCAAATAGGGAGAGACCTAGAAAGTCGGGAGACCAAGAAAAGCCTCTGTCTGACCTCTCCTTCTGCTTCGTATTTTTAGAGACAGGGTCTCGCTAGGTTGCCTGGGCTAGTCTTGAACTCCTGACCTCAAGCCATCCTCTCCCCTCGGCCTCCCAAAGTGCCGGGACTCCGGGGGCCAGCCACCACGCCCGGCCGGCCCGGCCACCGCCGAGGCTCCGTCTCCCCGTCCGCCAAAGGGCACGCCCCACGGACGCCAGAGCCGCGTGCTGCCCTCCCCTCCCCCCCCCGTCCCCAGCCCCGGGTGGGGGGGACACTCACCGTGAGCGGCAGGGAACACACGGCCATGACGCCCGTCATGAGCGCCAGCAGGATCAGGTAGTCCACCTCGTCCTCGCCGGCCCGGGGCCCGGGGCCGCCCTGGTGGCGCCTCTGCTGGCGGTACATGCGGCAGAGGCTGACGGTGACCGAGCCGTTGCACAGGAAGATGGAGGCCACCAGCAGGGCCACGAGGCCGGCGTAGGCCAGCGAGAAGGCGCGGCCGCCCGGCTCGGCAGAGCGCATGCGCACGAAGCACCAGCTGCCCGGGCAGTACTGCTGGTGCTGGCCCAGGCCCAGCAGGGGCAGCGCGCAGAAGAGCGCGCAGAAGGCGTAGATGGCGGGCAGCGCCCGGCGGGCGCAGCGCGGCGCGTCCAGCTGCGCGTACAGGTAGGGGTGGCTGAGCGCCAGGCAGCGCTCCACGGCCATGGCGAAGAGGATGCACGTGGGCGCCAGGCCGAAGAAGGTCATGGCGAAGGCGAAGGCGTCGCACAGCGCGGGCCCGCCGCGGGCCAGGCCCAGCAGCGAGCTGTTGCGCGCGTAGGCGGCGAACACGGCGGGGCTCAGGAAGCTGGTGCCCAGCAGGTCGGTGGCCGCCAGCCCGGTGACCAGCACCGCGAAGGCCGACGGGCGCGAGCGCCGCCGCGCGCCCAGCAGGCCCAGCGCCAGCCCGTTGCCCGCCACGCCCGCCACGAACATCAGGGTGCTGGTGGCCGGCCCCACCGAGCCCCGCACGTAGGTCAGGTTCCGGCACGAGTCCGCCATCCCCGGCCCGGGCTGCGGGGTTCGGGGGGCGGGGTCAGGGGGCGCCGGGCTCCCCCGCCGCCCGCTCAGCGCCCCCCTCGCGGCGGGCTGGCGGCAGCTGGGGACTCTCGGCCCCCCCGGTGCCCCTTGGGGGGTGTGGGCCGGGGTCTCTCTCCGCTCTGCCTTCTCCTGCCTCTGTCTCTCCGTCTCTGTCTCTCTCTGTGTGTCTCTCCCTCTGTCCGCCCCTCTCTCTCGCCCCACCCCCTATTTCTTTACTTCTGCGTCTCTGTCTCTCCCTCTGTCTCTTTTTCTCTCCCGCCCCCTATTTCTCTGTCTCTCTCTCGCACACACCCCTACCCCTATTTCTCTCCTTCTCTGTCTCTGTCTCTCTCTCTCCCTGACCCCTGCTTCTCTTCTCTGTCTCTGTAGGTTTCTGTCTCTCTCTCCTCTCACCCCACCCCTACTTCTCTCCTTCTCTGTCTCTGTCTGTCTCTGCTCTTCCCTCTCCAGGAATCCTGAGGGCTTTTCTTATTTGTCTGTGTCCCTGGCTGTCTGCCTGTCTCTGTCCCCTCCCTTGTCCTCTCCTCCCTTTCTCCCCGCCCGCCCCGAGTCCTCTATTCCCACCTCTGAATTTCTGCCCTCCCAGCCCCTCCTCACCGCACCCCTCCAGCCTCGCTGGGTCTCTTCTGTCCCCTCGGTCGGTCCCCTCTCCTGCTCGCTGCCTGTGTCCGTCGCCTGTGTCAGTCTCCTGTGTCAGCTTCTTCCCCCCTTCCCTCCCGCCCGGCTCATCTTGCTCACCCCGGCTTTTTCATTTCCTCTCCGCCCCGCCCTCCCTCCCCCTGCGCTCTCCAGAGGCCCCCTGGGCTCCCTGCCGCCCTCCCTGGCACGGCCCCACCTCTCCTGCTCAGCGCATCCATCTCCGGCCTCTGCCTCCCCTCTCCGCATGTCCAGCTCAGTCCTCCACTGAGCCACCTGTCACCTCCCCTCACAAAGGTTTCACCCCTCCTCCCTCCCCGCATCTCCGTCTCTGGCCCTGGTGGGGATCCCCGAGGCCCCATCACTCAGGTGTGGAGGGCATGGGAAGGGGGACCAGGAGCGACCTGTCCTGGAGGGGGTGGCCCTGGCCTGGGTGGCCTCTGGGATCTATTCTGGGCTCCAGGCCCCGGGCTTAGGACATTGCCCAGGGATTGAGAAATGACCAGGAAATTCCTTCCTGACGCAGTGTTTTCCAGACACTACTGAGATTTCTGGTCCCTGGACACAATTCACTCCTTCCAGAAGGCTGAGAAGGAGGTGGCTTGGCCAGGAAAAAAAAATGCTAGTCCCTTGAGCCTGTCCCTGGGCTCCCAGCTTGTCCGGCAGGGGCCTGAGAGGGGAGCACAGGGGAGCAAATGTGGTGTCCAGTCATAAGGGACCAGTCTGGGGGACTTCCATGGCCCGTCCTCAAAGGGGAGCGCCCAGCCGCTCTCTCACTTCTCACAGCCGCACTCCCAGGCCCCGGCCCAAGCGTTGGTGACCTTGACTTCCAGGAATAATATTTTGGTCCCAGAAAGCTGTTCTGTGCTCCAGCATTGCCACTATGTCTCTCTCACCCCCTCCAGGCCACCACCGCCACTGCCTCCGGCCAGTGTGGCCAGCCCACACGTCCCAGCGGCCAGCACAATGGTCACAGGCCCTTCTCACGAAGCCCTCGGTTTCCCAGGATGTCTCCCGACCCAAAAGGGCCAGATGAGACCTTGGGGACCCCCTCAGATGCCCCTTGTTTTCCGGGGAGACGGTTTATGTGAGGAGATCCCAACAGGGGTCTCACATCCATTTAACTTGGGTTTCTGTCCCAATCTGACACTTTTTTTCTTGCTGTGCGATGGTCCCAGGTGAGGACAGGGCGCCTCAATCTCCTCATCTGTACAATGGGGTCACATTGGCCTCCCAGGCCTGGTGGCCAGCCTCGGCCTGTAGCACATCCCATAACAGAGAGAGCCTGGGCAGGTGTCTCAAGTCCAAGGCCAAGGGTGCTTCTGACCCAAAGGCAATGTGGGCAGCTGCAGGCTTGTCTTTGCCCCCTCCATTCCCCCACCCCAGCCCTGTAACCACAACGCCCTTGCCTTTTCCCCTCGCCTCCCTATCACCCATGCCTAGCTGGCACCCCAAGCTTCCGACAGGATGGGTGCCCCAGTTTAAGCCCTGCCGGGACTCCCTGAGGGACCACACAACCCTGCTCGGTTGGGGGGGGTGCCTGTGTGTGCCAGTCCCAGGCCTCCTAGCCACGTGGTGCTGCCTCTGGCTGTCCGTCCCCAAGCAGAGCAGAGGGAACTCAGGACGTTCTACCACATTAATGAAGGATGATGCCTGGCAGGCTTGCGTCCTGTCTTGGCATCAGGGGAGTTGCGGGGGAGCCCTGGTTCCCGGAACCTCTCTCCTTCTGGCTTCCCGTCCCCACCAGGATTGCTAACATTCAGGAAGTCCTCTCTGCTCCCACGCCCGGCGGGGCCTCGGACAAGCCCCTGCCCCTTCCAGGCCTCAGTTTCCCCACCCGTGCGGCTAGGGGCCACATGCCCTGGCGACCCTGGCATCATTTCTGTGCTCTTGCATCAGGAGCAGGAAGGGTGACAGTGATTGTGACTCATGCGGGGACCAAGGGTCCCGGGAGTCTGCCAGTGTGGACACACCTCCCTCACCTTCCAGGGACACCCAGCCCCCTGCCTGGCTGTGGCCCCAGCCAGGGCCCACAGGCCAAGCCCACAGCAGGGGCCACCGGGGGTGCCACTGCCACCCGGGTGCCTGGGGAGGTGGGTGGCTTCTGAGGGGGCAGGGGAGCTACAGAAGAAACTGCCCTGGGGGGGTGAGTCAGCAATTCTCTTTCCTCCCACGATGAGAAACAGGCCTGGGGCCTCCCTGGAGGGACCCTGGGGCAGCTGGCAGAAGAGGGAGGGCAGCCCAGAGACCCCTGAGCATGGGCACCGACTCGGGGACCCACGGAGAGCAAAGGAATAGGAACCTGGAGAGGTTGGTGTGCTGGGGACTGTGGATGTGTAAACTTGGGACGTGAGTCTGGGGGGTGAGTGGGGCTGCCTGGCCTAAGCGAGCATTTTTATCAGCGTTGTGTGTGTGTGTGTGTGTGTGTGTGTGTGTGTGTTGTGTTGTGAGCCCATGGGACTCTGCTCCTGGGCACGGCTGGGTTTAGGATGTATTTGCTGCTGTGTATTGTGCATGGATGTGGCCGCGTGTGTTTGTGTGTGACAGGATGTGTATCACATGAGCTCATGTCTTTGCAGACAGAGGAGTGGCTATGTGGGCGCGCTGCCTCTCTGTGTGGCCTTACAAGCAAGCTTTTTCTTTGTGGGTACTTAGCTGGGTCTATTTGTGTGTCTCTGTGTGTCTGTTCAGTGTGGCCTTGTGTGTTTCCTATGACTGTGACTATCTTTGTGTGTCTGTATGTGGAGTGGAAAGAGAATGGGATACTTTTTTTTTTTTTTTTTTTGAGTTGGAGTCTCACTCTGTCGCCCAGACTGGAGTGCAGTGGCCGCCCCCGGCCACCGCAGCCTCGACCTCCTGGGCTCCGGTGATCCTTCCGCCTCAGCCTTCTGAGTAGCCGGAGTTACAGGCACACACTACCACATCCGGCTGATTTTTTGATTTATTGTAGAGATGAGGTCTCGCCTGCCCAGGCAGGTCTCGAACCCGCAGGCTCAGGCAATCCACTCACCTCAGCCTCCCAAAGGCGCGGGATTACAGGCTGAGCCACCGAGCCCGGCTCTTTTTTTTTTTAAAGACAAGGTCTCACACTGCAGCCCAGGCTGCAGTGCAGGGGCGTGATCATCGCTCACTAACCTCCAACTCCTGAGTTCTAGGTCTTCCCACCTCAGCCTCCCGAGAAGTGGGGATTACAGGTATAATTTATTTTTATTTTTATTTATTATAGAGACAGGATCTCACTGTGTTGTCTGGGCTTGAACTCCTGGCCTCAAGCCATCCTTCTGTCTCGGTCTCCCAAACACTGGGATTACAGGCATGAGCCACCCCGCCTGGCAGAGAATGGGTTTTGAAACACCACTCCACCACTTCCCAATCATTCACCCTGTGACCCTGGGAAAATGACTTCCCCCTTCATCAGATGGCCGCCATGACCTTGTTGGGGTGTTGGGTGAAGATAAGGGACAGTTCACCCTGCCTGCCTCTCGAGAAGCTCTCCAATAGCTGCTGGTGCAATTATTCATTCAACAAACCACAACCCACGGTTTACTGTCTGTCAAGAACTGGGGATACAGAGGGGCTCAGAGGGCACCACCCACGAAGGACTGTTTTCAGACAGCTATGTCCACCTGGTGTGTGGAGTCTGGGTGGGCAGGCACCAGGCTGAGTCACCCCACACGCAGCCGGGACTCCCATAGGGTGGGCAACCTGGAGAGGGGAGTGCCAGGCAGGCCAGGAAATGGGCATGATGGGCCTGGGCCCGCATCCGGATGGACGTGCCACAGACCTAAGATCCTGACTCGCCCCGGGCGCAACCCTCTCCAGACCCCCTGGCTTCCATGGCCCCGGGAGGAAGCTGGTCCATCTCATGCTTCACACACACATGCCACCACCAGCTGCTCGCGCCTGACGGGCTGCCATCCGCCTGTGCCCTGTCACTGCTGCCAGGAGCTTCTGTGCATCCATCCAGACCTGTCCTGCCTTGGCAGGTCTCAGCACCTGTAATGCCGTTTTCCCCTGCCCACTGCCCTCCACCCGACATGAGCCCTTGCCTGCTACCTGCTGCTGCATCTGCCCCCGCCCCAGGGGCCAGTCTCCTGCCTGCCCTGCCCTGGCCTGGACTGTGTCCGCGCCTGGGGACACCCTCACCCCCCAGCCTCCAAGCTCCCCATGGCCACCTCCTGAACCTCCCCTGAGTGGTCATCCACTGGGTCCACCCACTCCCACCTCAAGCGCCAACTGGTCATGTGATGTTACCTCTTCACCCGTCTTGCTTGTCTGTCAAGTGGGAATCAACAGAGACACGTTAGGGGCTATTATGAGCATCGGGTGAGATCGGGCTTGGGAAAGGTTCCCACAGTAAGTGGTGGCGGGGATTACGGCTCCTTCTGCCTCTGGGCTTCCCATTCCCCAGGCCCCCTGAGGCACACCAGGTGCCCTTCTGAGCACCTGGGTTATAGGGACTACAGGCATGCATGCACCACCACACCTGGCTAATTTATGTTTATTTTTTGTAGAGACAGAGTCTCACTATGTTGCCCAGGCCGGCCTCAAACTCCTGGCCTCAAGCAATCCTCGATTTGGTGCAGGGTGCCTGGTTGTGGGTGCAGGGGGAAGACAGCCTAGGGTGGAGGCTGGAAGCCCTGGGGGTCTGGGGGTGGGAGAGGACAGGACCGCTGGGAGCAAGCACTCACCCCTGCCACCACCTGTCCACCTCTTGGCCTGGCTCTAACCGGAGCCTGGGCCTTTCACCAGAGCTGACCTCACCGCTGGAGGTGACAGGAAACAGCAGCTGTGACCAGAAGCTGGTGGTGCGCAGAGTTGTAAGCCTAACAAGATTATTTGGGTCTGTGCTCTCGGAGGCTGGTCACCCGGTGACCCGCCCTGTCTCTCTGTCCTGTCCCTTCTGGCTTTTTTCTCTCTGCCTCAGTTCCCCAGCCTCCCTCCGTCTCTTCCTGGTCCCCTCTGAGCCTCACTCCCTCTGGATTCTCCTTTCCCTGCACCCTATCCCATCCAGACTTGCTTACTTCTCCGCAGTTCCCATCCCCCAAGACTAGCAAGACAGTGGAAGGGTTTGCTCTGAGATTCAGGGCTGGAAGGGTCTGAATCCCAGGCTCAGAACTCCTTACACTCCTGAGGTGCCGGGCTCCAGAATCCAAGGCGGACAAGAGGGCAGCATCCTAAATCCTGGCCCTGCAGGGTTGAAGGACACTGGAACGCCAGTCCTCAGGGGTCTTGGCATCCTGCATCCCTTCACATCCCAGGTTCCAAGCTGCAGGGGTGCTGGGGTCTGAATTCCGGAATTCTTCCAGCTCCTTCCTCACTCCTCCTCCACACCCCGGCTCATCTTTGGCGCTCTCCCTGTCCCCTGTCTCCCCCGGGGCTCCCACAGACATGATGCAACCAGGCCAGAGCCAGCTGAGAGGTGGGAAGCAGGAGGGAGATGCAATTACAGCCGCTCCTGCCTCAATCCTGCAGGAAGTCAGAGTCAGGGCCCAGGGGACCCTAATCCAATGTGAGTAATGGAGCATTTGCCAGATGCGGGCACAGCCTCTCTGGGGACAGGAGGCCCAGCAAGCCACCTCCAGCAGATCCAGGGTTCCAACCTCTATTCACCCCAGGCTGGGGATCCCCAAACTCAGGCGCAAGAGGAGGGGAGGGGAAGGAAGGGGTAAGGAGAGAGAAGGGGTAGCCCTCAGGCCAAACCCACAGGTAGCTCAGTCTGCACCAGGCTGGAGGGCTGGAGTGCAGTGGCACGCTCCCAGCCACTGCAGCCTCAACCAGCTGGGCTCAGGAATTCTTCCACCTCAGCCTCCCAAGTAGCTAGAACCACAGGCATGCACTACCACACCGAGCTGATTTTTTTATTTATTGTAGAGATGTCTCACCAGGCTGGTCTCAAACCCATGGACTCAGGTAGTCCTCTCACCTCAGCCTCCCAAAGTGCTGGGATTATAGGCATGAGCCACCTCGCCCCGCCTTCTTTTGTTTTTTTAAGAGACAAGGTCTTGCCCTATTGCCCAGGCTGGTCTCGAATCCTGAGCGCAAGCAATCCTTTCACCTCAGCCTCCCAAAGATGAGAGGCATGAGCCACTGTGCCTTCCAAGCGACTTTCATATGACATAACTCTGTTTTTTGAGACAGAGTCTCACTCTGTCATCCAGGCTGGAGTGCAGTGACATGCTCACAGCCACCACAGACTTGACCTGTTGGGCTCAGGCAATCCTGCCTCAGTCTTCCAAGTAGCTGGAACTACAGGCATGAGCCACTACGCCCAGCTAATTTTTTTAATTTACTGTAGAGAGGAGCTCTCGCCATGTTGCCCAGGCTGGTCTTGAACCCCTGGCTCAGACAATCCTCTCACCTCAGCTTCCCAAAGTGCTGGGATTACAGACTTGAGCCACTGGCGCCCAGCTATGTCTCCCTTTTTCTTTTTTTCTTTTCTTTTTTTTTTTTTTTTTGAGTTGGAGTCTCACTTGTTCGCCCAGACTGGAGTGCAGTGGCCGCTCCCGGCACCGCAGCCTCAACCTGCTGGGCTCCGGCGATCCTTCCGCCTCAGCCTTCCAAGTAGCCGGAACTACAGGCATGCACTACCATGCCCAGCTGATTTTTTTTTATTTATTGTAGAGATGAGGTCTCATTGCCCAGGCGGGTCTCGAACCCGCGGGCTCAGGCAATCCACTCACCTCAGTCTCCCAAAGGCACGGGATTACAGGCTGAGCCACCGAGCCCGGCTGTCTCCCTTTTTCAATGGAGATGCAGAACGTTTTGTTCTTCATTCCTCTCTAAGAAGCCCTCAACACAGATGCCATGATAATTGGCCCTCAGTTTCCTTAACTAGGAGACAATAGGGCATGGTGGGAACTTTGGCAAGCTGTAAAGTTCCATCTCATAGCCTGTGATCACCCGCTGGGTCACCACACCTTACAGTTCCAGAGAAGACCTTGCAATTCTAAAGAAATATGGACTTTTTTTTTTTTTGAGTTGGAGTCTCACTCTGTCACCCAGGCTGGAAGGCAGTGGTATGCTCCTGACCACCACAGACTTGACCTGCTGGGCTCCTGCAATCCTTCCGCCTCAGCCTTCCAAGGAGCCAGAACTACAGGCATGCACTACCACACCTGGCTAATTTTTGATTTATTGTGGAGACGAGGTCTCGCCAAGCTGCCCGGGTGGGTCTCGAACCCATGGGCTCAGGCAATCTTCTCTTCTCAGCCTCCCAAAGTACTGGTATTAGAGGCTGAGCCACCAAGCCCGGCCAAAATATGGGCTTTCATATGACATAACTCTGTTTTCCAATTTAGCAGCCAAGTTAAGAACATCTTTAAATATCACATAGGCCAAAAATAGCCCCCCAAAATATAACTGCAGCTATGTATGTCCTGTGAGCCACCCTGTGTGAACTGGGAAACAGAGGGAAAGAGAGGGCAGGAACAGTCCTGTCTCTCCAACAACAGCAAAAATTGTTGAAAGAAGAATTGTACTCATTGGGTGTCTCCTCTTCCTTATTCTAGATGTTTCTCTCTTCTCCAGGTCGCCTAGTTTTTGTTGTTGTTGTTGTTGTTGTTTTGAGTCAGTCTTACTCTGTCGCCCAGGCTGGAGTACAGTGGCACGCTCACAGCCACTGCAGCCTTGACCTGCAAGGCTCAGGTGATCCTTCCACCTCAGCCTTCCAAGTAGCTGGAACTACAGGCATGCACCATCATGCCGGGTTAATTTTTAAAAAAAATTTGTTGTGGAGATGAGGCCTCACCAAGTTGCCCAGGCTGGTCTCGAACCTGTGGGCTCAAGCAATCCTCTCACCTCAGCCAAAGTGCTGGGATTATAGGCATGAGCCATTGCGCCCGGCCCAGTTTTATTACCATGTCCCAGCTGAGATGTCCCCTCCTCCAGGAAGCCCTCTTTGATGCCCAAGCTGAGTCGGGCTGTTCCCCTGAGCTCCTTCAGCCCACTGAGCTCTCCTACCTCGCCACTGTCCACTCTATCTCTTCCACTGGACACAGCCCTAAGAGGCCAGGACCAGGACTGTCTCGATCACAGCCATGCCTCTAGCATTGCCCAGCTCAAGGCTGGTCACAAAGTAGGGACCCGGAGAGTGTTTAGATGACTGGATGAATGAAAGAAGAGAAAAGTTCGGTGCTTGAGGACAGAAGTGGGTCCGTGGCGGGGGTAGCCAGATGTGAAAAAAGGAGTCATCCCGAAAGTGAGAAATATGGGAGGGGCGCTGGGGAGCCTGAGCATCTCCCCGGGTGGGAGAAGAGAGGCCAGCGGGGGAGTCCAGGGAGCTCTGGAGTCCACCGTCCTCACCCCATGACCGCCTAGCCGTGTGACTGAGTCAGAGACGTCCTTTGGCTCCAAATGGGTATCATACGAGCAGTCAGCCGCCTTCTGGGGCTCCGGGACGGAAAAGTGCAGGTGGGGTCCCGGAGACTCAGTCGGGGACAGGCTCGCCTCCGAGGCGCCGGTGGAGCGGCACTCGCTCCCTCCGCACCCACACTCCCCCAGCACGGTCCACACCCACGCAGAAGGAAAGAGAAGGGACACAGGTTCCCCACGGCGGCCCCAAGCGCTCTGCGTGCCTCAGTTTCCCGCAAAGCACAGGCACCGCCACACAGTCACCGAGTTTATTGGAGCCATCCTTGGGCGGGGAAGGGCGCGCTGCCGAGAAGGCTCAGAGCAGGACACAGAAGAGGCGCTTGTCGCGGAAGGGGTTCTCGGCGGCGGGGACCGGCGTCACCAGCGGGTCGTCTTTGGCGTGCGTCTCGCAGAAAGCCAGGAGCTCCGCCGCCGCCTGCGACACCTGCGGGCGCCGGAACGGAGAGGTCGCGGCCCCGCCCCGCCTTCGAGGCCCCGGCCCCGCCCCGTTGCCGCTAGAGGCCCCTCCCACTGTGACTTGAATCCCGCCCCCTGCCGGGCCCCGCCCCTCGCCCGGCCCCGTTCCCGCCGAGGATCCTCCCACTACGACTCGGAGCCGCCCCCAGCGCGGCCCGGCCCCGCCCCTACCGGCCCCGCCCTCGTCCGGCCGCGTTCTCGCTAGAGGATCCTCCCACTACGACTCGGGGCCCGCCCCCAGCGCGGCCCGGCCCCGCCCCCTGCCGGGCCCCGCCCCTCGCCCGGCCCGTTCCCGCCGAGGATCCTCCCACTACGACTCGGAGCCCGCCCCCAGCGCGGCCCGGCCCCGCCCCCTGCCGGGCCCCGCCCCTCGCCCGGCCCCGTTCCCGCCAGAGGCTCCTCCCACTACGACTCGGGGCCCGCCCCCAGCGCAGCCCGGCCCCGCCCCCTGACGGGCCCCAGCCCTCGCCCGGCCCGTTCCCGCCGAGGATCCTCCCACTACGACTCGGGGCCCGCCCCCCGCGCAGCCCCGAGCGGACCCCGGCCCCAGACCCCCGCCCTATTCCCCAGCCGGACCCGGTACCTTCATGCGGTCGATGTTCACTTCCAACTTCAGCTGTTCCACCGTCTTACGGGCCTCGGCGATCTTGGCCATGTTGTTGGACATGGCTGCGGCGGGGAAGGGGTTAAGAGCCGGGCGGGAGCGGGGGCTGCGGGGGTAGGTGAGGACCCGTCTGGGTGAGGTGGGCTCCGGTGACAGGTGCGTGGGTGGGAGGGCCAGAGGCAGGTGGAGGGATGAGTGGGGACAGGGCCTAGGGGAGGGCCGGAGGGACGCACATGGAGGTACCCTGGCGGGGAGGGGAGCCCAGAGGGGCGAGGGGGGGAAGGAGGGACGTGCAGATGGGAGGCTAGGGGGCAGGTGGACGGAGCGCCAGAAGGACAGGGCCACAGGTGCTAGAGCAGCATCCAGGTGTCCTCACCCCCCAGGGACAGAGCATGAGCCAGGAGGGGGCCCCTCCCCCGGCCAATTAGCTCCGGCTCCAGGGAGAGCTGGGAATTAAGATCGCGGCGGGAGGGGCACGGAGGGGGCCTCATTAGGGCCTTGGCAGCAGCTGCCCCCTCCGCCCCCCTCGGGGCGCTCCCCCACCCCGGCCCTGGCCACCTCAAAGGCTCCTCTGCTCATTAGCAGCCAGGGGAGAGGGCTGGAAAGGGGCAGAGCGTTGGAGAAAGGGACAAATGGACGGACAGACGGAGGGACAAGTGACAGGGAGAGACAGGCATGGGGGAACAAAGCGGCTGAGGAGGGTGAGAGAGAGATGGAGAGGGTGGGGAGGAGAGATGCGACGGGGAAGAAGACGGAAGGACACATGGAGGGGGCGCAAGGGACAGAAGTGATAAAGGGACAGAGACGGAGTCCGAGAGCTGGGGAGGGTTGGGGTGATGGGGTGGGCGAGGACACACAGAGGGACAAATGGAGGAGGGGACAGAGTGACAGAAGGTGACAGAGGGTGACAGAGGCACTTAGGAGATAAAGGGACAGAGGGGAACACAGAGGGACAGAGGAGAGAAGGGATGGGGAGGGCAGAGCGCTGGGGAAGACGCAGAAGTATAAGATCATTCATTCAGTCACTCACTCATTCATTCCCAGGCGGCATTCACTCGCTCATTCATTCCCAGGCGGAAAAAAGGTGGCCACGGAGCAGGCAAAGGGACCAGCTGTCGGCCGGACAGGAGCCTCCTACCTGTTGCTGCTTGGGCTCAGGGCCGGGATGGCAGGTGGCGGCGGAGGCCGGGAGACAGCGTCTGGCACCCCTGGCCCGCCCCGCCCCCTCCCCTGGGGCACAGCCCTTGAGGACCCGCCTCCTCCCGTCGCCTCTGGGCTGTCTCTCTGGGCCCTCTCCCGGTCTGTCCGTCCCCCCTCTTTGTCTCCCTCCCTCTCTCCCTGTCACTCCTGGGCTCTGTGTGTGTCTTGTCCCTCTCTGTATCTGTCTCACAATCACAGGAAAAGACAGTCCCGCCAGGTGTGCCCCGTCCATCCCACAGTCACACAGACCTCTCCTGTGTCCCACCCAGCCCGTCACCCTGTCAGCCTCCCCACCGCGGTGTCACCCCATCCCAGACGACCCCTCCCAGCAGCACACAGACTCATGCGGACAGTCCTTTGCAGAGATGCTCACTGCCTCCCTGTGTCACACACACCATAGTGGCACCCAGTCTCATGAATGACCCGTTCTGGACACAACCTCACACGGTGGCTCCAGATGCCACACACAATCGCCCACAGTGTGGCACACCACCCCAACAGCAGCTCACGCGACTGCACGGTCAGATCAATTATCTCAGAGCATCGAGAGTACCAGCAGTCTGTCACTGTGTCAGACACATTTCTCAAGATGTCACACATGTTCGCATGCGATTTAAACTTCTCCGGCTAGCACGGTGACAAGCGCTTATGGCCACAACCCCTCTGTCAAGTACGCTCACATGCAATTTGATAGTGTTTCCTAGTAACACACATCCGCCTATCCAGTGACACCCACGTACAGTCGCACACATTCTTGCACAATCTCCCGGTGTCACGCACATCTAACACATTCTCTGCTCACACAGCCACACGCAGTCTGTCCCTGTCACGCATCCTCGCCCGAACTCTTGGTGTCAACCATACTTGCATGTGATGATGGCTCAGAGTCTCACAGAGTCCCTCACAATCTCACAATGTGTCACACGCCATTGTGTCCAGAGTCTTCTGCTGAGCCTGACAGCGTGCCACCCTCACGGAGGTCTCCCGGGGTCGCACACGGCCACTCACAGCGTCTCCCCACACGCTGGCCTTTGAGAGTGCCACTCTTGCACACACAGTCACAACGCCGTGCCCATCTCAGTGTCACACGCGAGCTCAGCGTCACACACAGTCACCGTTTTCACAGCCCAGAGAGTGGCTGACGCACACCGTCTCAGGCACGCCCAGTCCGTCACACCCAGGGCCCCTCTGTGCCTCTCACGATGCCTACTCACGTCATCTCTGGGTGTATCCCCGTCGTCGGTCTGGCCCTGCTCACACGTCTGCTTGTGTGACACACAGAGCACCATGCCCTCACCAGGCTGCACACGGCCACACACACGGCTCTCTCCCCATCACACACAATCTCGCATTCCCACAACGATCTCTCCGTGTCACAGCAGTCTCCCACAGAGTCTCTCTCATAACCAGTCACCCACAACTTCCCACTGCCACTCCCATGATCACCCACAACCTCTCGGGATCACCAGTCATCGCACTGTCACCCGCAGTCACTGACATGCCATCTGTCACACATGCGGTCCCATTCAACCGCTCTTTGAGCGACATAATATGACAGTTACACAGCCACACACAGTCTCCCGGAGTCACACACCATCTCACAACAGTACACACTCACAGAACTTCAGGGGTCACACACCATCTCACAATAGCACACACAGTCTCCTGGAGTAACACACCATATCACAAGAGTCCACACTCGCAAGTCTCCTGAAGTCACATGCCATCTCACAACATTACACACACAGTCTCCTGGAGTCACACACCACCTCACAAAAGGAAACACAGATCTCCTGAAGTCACACCTCATCTCACAAGAGCACACACAGATCAACTGAAGTCACACACCACCTCACAAGAGCACACACACAGTGTCCTGGAGTCACACACCATCTCACAACAGTACACACACACACACACACACACACACACTCTCCTGGAGCCACACACCATCTCTCAAGAGTACGCACAGATCTCCGGGCATCACACACCATCTCACCGCCGTGCACACGGTCTCCTGGAGCCGCACACCGTCTCACAAGCGCACACACTCACGGATCCCCAAGCGTCACGCCCCACCTCCCGGTGTCACCGCGGGCCCCACAGGGTCCCGCGCCCCCCAGCACGCCCCCACTCCTGGCGCTCACACTCAGCCCTCTGGCCGCGCCCGGCCACCCGCCGGCCACACGGGGGCGCCCGCCGCTCGCCGAGCCGCCCACCCTGCCCGCGCCGAAGCCGAGGGAGGCGGTAGACGCGGGGAGGGCGCGGCGCCCGGCGGGCCCTGCGGGGGTGGAAGCGGGACGGGGGGCGGGAGGGAGTGGGGACATGGGAAGGCGGAGGGAGCTGGAGACCAGAGGGAGAGGACAGAAGATGACAGAAATCCAAGAGGGGGCGAGGGAGCCAGGCAGTCAGAGAGACGCAGCGAGATCTAGGGACAGTCAGACATTTCGGGAGGGACCTAAGGATTCAGAGACGGAGATGGGAGACGACCGCGGCAAGAGGGCCACGAGAGGCAGAGACAGGCCGGACACCGGAGAGACACACAGACCTAAGTGCAGACAGGCAGAGACAGGGACGAAGAAGCACACAGAGGTGGAGACAGAGGCCGGCAGAGGCACAAAGAGACACCCAGACGGCGCCTTCCAGGGGGAACCGACGGCGGAGGCGGGGCCTGCAGAGGCGCGCCCGAGGGGGCGTGGCCGGGGCGTGGCTTCCGGGGCGGGTCTCGGGCTGCCGCGAGGGGGCGTGGCCCGCCGGAGAGCGCTCCGAGGGGCGGGGCGGGGGCTCGGGCGCTCTCCCCGACGCGGCCGAGGCTGCGTCCCCGGGAAGAGGAGGAAGTGGGGGGAGGCGAGGGGCGCGGCTACCGCGGCCAGCCACCCTCGTTTGGCTCTTACCGCCCGGGCCGTGCGGCGAGACGGGCGGGCGGGGACGCCGGCTCGGGTCGCGGCTGGAGAGTCGATGGGGGTCACGGGCCCTCGCTCCCCTCCCCCTCCCTGCGGGCGCGGCGGGGCCAACCGGGGGAGGGGAGCCGGGCGCACATCTGGAAAGCATCAGGCGCGCCGGACGTGCCAGGGCGCCAGGCCGGGCTGCGGAGGGGGGAGGGGGCCACGGCGGCTCCCCACACCTCGGGGTCTGCCGGCGCCGAGGAGGGGCCTGGGCGTGCGCCGAGCTCCGCGCCTCCGCAGCTGGTTTCCATCAGCAGCTCTGGCCTGGGCGGCCCCGAGGAGGAAACCCAGCCGAAAGCTGGGGAGGCCAGGGTGACGACCCGGTCTTTCCCCCCACGCCACGGCCGCGGCCAGACGCTGGTGGGGGCGGCAGGGAAGACGGACACTGCCCCACGCGAGCGTGACCTCTGTTCCTCTCCCGAGCTGCAGGCCCCAGCCGTCTCTGCGCCCTGCGGATAACCTTCGTTTCTGCCCCAGGCCCCAGCTTCATGACAGCCTGGGACTCGATGGCCTCGTCCCCATTTTTTGGAGGAAACTGAGACCCTGGGTTCTGGTCTTTACTATTCGAGAAACGATCAGCGAACCGCAACAGTGAATTCCAGAATCACACAGCCGACTGCCTGCTGAGCATCTCCACCTGGTTGTCTGGTGGGCCTCTCACACGCAACGCATCCAAGGCTCAGCTGATTCCCTCGGCCAAACTCCCTCCTGTTTCCGGCTTACCCGTCTCAGATGATGGCAACTCCTTGGGGCCATCCTTGACTCCCCCCTTTCTCTCACACCCTGCAACCGATCTAGCAACAAACCCCATCGACGGTCTCTGCAAAGTGTCTCCAGAATCCAGTCACCCCTCACTTCCTCTGCTGTCTCTCCTTGACCCAGCCAGCATTCCCTCCCGCCTGGGCTGTTACAGTGGCCTCCCTCCTCGTTGACCTCCTGGTGTCTACCTCAGCCTCCTCCCCCAGCATGTTCCCCACAGAGCAACCAGAGGGGCTCTGGTGGCTCAGCCTGTCATCCCAGCGCTTTGGGAGGCCGAAGTGAGTGGATTGCCTGAGCCCGCGGGTTCGAGGCCCGCCTGGGCAACTTGGTGAGCCCTCATCTCTACAATAAATCAAAAAATCAGCCGGATGTGGTAGCTCGCGCCTATAGTTCCAGCTACTTGGAAGGCTGAGGCGGAAGGATCGCCGGAGCCCAGCAGGTCGAGGCTGCAGTGGCCAGAAGTGGCCACTGCACTCCAGTCTGGGTGACAGAGTGAGACTCCAACTCAAAAAAAAAAAAAAAAAAAGAAGTCTCTGATGAGCACTCCTGTAATCCCAGCACCTTAGAAGGTCAAGGCAGGAGGACGGCTTGAGCCCAGGAGTTCGAGATCAGCTTGGGCAACATAGCAAGAACTCATGTCTACAAAAAAAAAAAAAAAAAATCAAAAAATTAGCCGGGTGTGGTTGCACTCACCTGTAGTCCCAGCTACTTGGGCGGCTGAGGTGGAAGGATTCCCTGAGCCCAGGAGGCCCAGGCTATGGTGAATTGTGATCATGCCACTGCACTCCAGACTGGGCAACAGTGAGACCTCGACTCAAAACATAAATAGTCAGCTTTGGTGGCTCATGCCTGTCATCCCAACACTTTGGGAGGCGGAGGCAAGAGGATTGCCAGAGCCAGGGGTTTGAGACCAGCCTGGGCAACTTGGCAAGACCTCATCTCTACAATAAAATTTTTTTTTAAATAGCTGGTTGTGGTGGTGTGCCCCTGTAATTCCAGCTACTTGGAAGGCTTAGGCAGAAGGATCATCTGAGTCCAGCAGGTCAAGGCTGAGGTGGTCATGATTATGCCACTGAACTCCAGCCTGGACGATAGAGTGAGACTCCAACTCAATAAATAAATAACCAAAATAAAACAAAGTCCCCATATAATAACAGCAAGTGTTATTGAGTATGTGAAGAAATCTGAAGCCTCATACATGGGTGGGGACATAAGATGGTGCAGGCACTGTAGAAAACAGTCTCAGGCTGGGTGTGGTGGCTCAAACCTGTCATCCCAGCACTTTGGGAAGCCGAGGCGAGAAGACTGCCTGAGTCCAGGGGTTCAAGACCAGCCTGAGCAATTTGGCGAGACCCTGTCTCTACAATAAATCAAAATATTAGCCGGGCTTGGTGCTGTGCACCTGTAATTCCAGCTACTTGGAAGCCTGAGGCAGAAGGATTGCTGAGCCTAGCAGGTCGATGCTGCGGTAGCTGTGAGCATGCCACTGCACTCCAGCCTGGGCCACAGAGACTCCAACACACACAAAAAAAAAAAGAAAGAAAGAAAGAAGAAGAAAACAGTCTGGCAGTTCCTCAAAGGATTAAACATAGAGTTATCGTGTGACCCAGCAATTCCACCCCTAGGTACATACCTAAGATAAATGAAGACACGTGTCCACACAAAATCACACACACAAGGTTCGTAGCAGCAATATTAATAATAGCCAAAAAGTTGAGACAACACAAATGCCCATAGACTGGTGAACAGACAAAATGCAATATAGCCATACACTGGAATGTCGTTTGGCAATAAAAAGAAGGGAGCTTCTGACATACACGACAAAGTGGATGAGCCTTGAAAACAGTATGCTAAGTGAAAGAAGCCGGTCACAAATGGCCATGTATTTTAGGATTCCATTTCTATGAAGTGTCAGAATCAGCAAATCCATAGAAGACCAAAGTAGATTAGTGGTTGCCAGGGGCTGGGGAGACTGGGAGATGACGGCTTGGGTTCAAGCTCTCTTTAGGTAGTGATGGAACTGTTCTAAAATTGACTGGTGAAGCCGGGCTTGGTGGCTCAGCCTGTAATCCCGCGCCTTTGGGAGGCTGAGATGAGTGGATTGCCTGAGCCCGCGGGTTCGAGACCCGCCTGGGCAGCAATACCTCATTTCTACAATAAATCAAAAAAATCAGCCGGGCGTGGTAGCGCGTGCCTGAAATTGAAGCTACTTGGGAGGCTGAGGCGGAAGGATCGCTGGAGCCCAGCAGGTCGAGGCTGTGGTGGCCGGGAGCGGCCACTGCACTCCAGTGTGGGCGACAGAGTGAGACTCCAACTCAAAAAAATAAAATAAAATAAAATAAAATAAAATTGACTGGTCATATTTACACAATTCTGGGAATATACTAAAAAGCTATTGAACTATATGCTTTACGTGGATTTATGGTATGTGAATTATTAATACATCTCAATAGAGCTGTTAATCTTCCCTGCTCTCCTCCACCTCTCCCCCCCAAAAAAAACTCAAAAAGCTATAAATCCCTCTTCTGTTCATAATTCTCCCATGGCTCACCTCCCTTGGAATAAAAACCAAAATCCTCATCCTGGCCCATGAGGCCCCAAGAGGCCTTACCTCCTCATTCCAGCTGTTCCTGCCACACTGGCCTCCTTTCTGTTTTGCCCACTGCACAAGGTTTGCCAAGCACAGTTTTTCCTCAGGGCTTTTGCACTGGCTGTTCCCTCTGTCCTGGATATTCTTCCCTAAGATATCCGCACGCCTTCACTCTCTCCCGTCAGGTCACTTTTCCAATGTCACCTTCTCAATTAGAGCATTCCTGATCACTCTACTTAAAGTTCCAAACTCCTGCTCCCCACCCCACCCAGTTCTCTCCTCTCTGCTCAGTTCTCACCACAGTTCTTATCATCTTTAACAAATTACAGCATTGTTTATTTATGGCCTGGTGTGGTGGCTCACATCTGTAATTTCAGAACTTTGGGAGGCCGAGGCAGGAGGATTGCTTGAGCCCAGGAGTTTGAGACCAGCCTGGGCAACACAGCAAGACCTCGTCTCCACAGAAATCAAAAAATTAGCTGGACATGGTGGCGGCCTGTAGTCCCAGCTACTCAGGAGGCTGAGGCAGAAGGATCGCCTGAGCTCAGGAGGGCAAGGCTGCAGTAAGCCATGATCACGCCACTGCACACCAGCCTGAGCAAGAGTGAGATCCCGACTCTTCAAAAAAAAAAACAAAAACGATTTATTTGTAGTGTCAGTACTCCCAAGTTTCCCTACCGGTGACCAGTCCCTTGTGTATCTTTCTAGAGATACCACATATAGAAAATAGGCAGTGCAGGGAGTGGTTAAGGGCACAGACCTTGGAGACAGATTGCCTGAGTTTAAATCCTAGCTTTGCCACTTAGGAGCTTCTGATAAGTTACTTAAACCTCTCAGTGCCTCCCTTTCTCCCATCTGTAAAATGGACATAAAACTAGTATCCACCCCTATGAGGTTGTAAAGAGATGAAAATAGAGTCTAGCATGTAGTAAATGCTCAATACGTGTTGTTTTCTTAAGCACTAAAATCTTAAAAAGGAAGAAAGCAGCTGGGCGCAGTGGCTCATGCCAGTAATTCCAGGTGAGCTGTGATGATGCCTCTGTACCACAGTCCAGTCTGGGCGACACAATGAGATCCTGACTCTTAAAAAAAAGTAAGGAAGGTCATTCATATTTTCTTCAATCACTCTGACCACCAAGTGGCCTGTGTAGCCCTAAACAAGTTCCTTCTTCCCGGCTTCAGTTGTGTCTTGTAAACATTCCCAAGGGCCTGACAAGCAATGGCTTTTTCCAGAAAACTTTAAAAAATAACTTTTATTCATCGTTACTCTTTAAAAAAAACAACAAGTTAACGTCCCCCTAGGTGAAGCCAACAGGCCAGGTCTCCACTCTTTCAGAATTTACAGGAGCTGGGCTTGGTGGCTCACACCTGTAAACCCAGCACTTTGGGAGGCCAAGGCGGGAGGACTGCCTGAGCCTAGGGGTTCGAGACCAGCCTGGGAAACTTGAAGAGACCTCGTCTATATAATAAATCAAAAAATTACCCAGGTGTGGTGGCGCACACCTGTAGTTCTGGCTACTTGGGTGGCTGAGGCAGAAGGATCGCCTGAGCCCAGCAGGTTGAGACTGTGGTGGCCGTGAGTGTGCCACTGCACTCTAGCCTGAGCAACAGAGTGACTTTGACTCAAAAAAAGAAAACCAAAAACCAGAGCTCACAGGGACAGAGAGTGGACCCACCTGTGTAGACTCAAAGGTCAAAGCAGCAACGAATCCCGTTCTTCTGACTGTGGAATCTGGTGGAGGTTGGGTCCTCGCTCTGGCTTCCCCTCACTTTGTGACCAGGGCAAGCAGTGACCCCTTTCTAAGCCTCCATTTACCCATCCGTGAAAATGAGTGTAATTGCTGGGGTTACCCAATAGAAAAATGGGCAAAGAGGCCAGGTGTGATGGTTCACGCCTGTAATCTTAGTGCTTTGGGAGGCTGGGGCAGAGAATCGCTTGAGCCCAGGAGTTTGAGGCAGCAGTGTGCTATGATCCCACCACTGCACTCCTACCTGGGTGACAGAAGGAAACCCTGTCTCAAAGAAGGAAGGGAGGGAAGAAAGAAAGAAAAGGAAGGAAAGAAAGAGAGAGAGGTTGAGAGACAGAAATGGACAAAGGGAGTGAAAAGTTAATTCACATAAGAGGAAATACAGAGCCGGGCTCTGGCTCAGCCTGTAATCCCAGCACTTTGGGAGGCCAAGGCAAGTGGATTGCCTGAGCCCAGGGGTTCAAGACCAGCCTGGACAACTTGGCAAGACCTCGTCTCAACAATAAATTTTTAAAAAAGAAATACAAGGCCAGGCATGGTGGCTCACGCCTATAATCCCAATACTTTGGGAGGCTAAGGAGAGAGGATTGCCTGAGCCTAAGGGCTCGAGACCAGCCTGGGCAAGTTGGCGAGACGTCCTCTCTACAATAAGTCAAAAAATTAGCTGGGCGTGGTGGCATGTGCCTGTGGTCCCAGCTACTTAGAAGGCTGAGGTGGAAGAATCACCTGAGCCCACCAGGTTGAGGCTGCAGTGACCAAGAGCGTGCCACTACACTCCAGCCTGGCAACAGAGAGACTGACTACAACTCAAAAAAATAAAAAAGGAGGAAATACAAATGCCAATAGGCACAAAAAATTATGCACCACCTCAAGGAAAAGAAAGGAGACAGGTTGCCTAAAACAGAACAGTTTATCCCCATAAGATGGGTAAAATGAAAATGATCAATAGCAGCAATTGTTTAGGGAAGACGTAAAAAACAAACATCTCAAATTGCTGACAGAGGCTAGGTATGGTGGCTCACACCTGTAATCCTAGCACTTAGGGAGGTCGAAGCAGGAGGATTGCTTGAGGCCAAGTTTGAGACCAGCCTTGGCAACATAGCAAGACTCTGTCTCTAGTTTAAAAATACAATAAAAATTGCTGTTAGAAATGTCTCCGTTGGGGGCAGTGTTAGTGGGAGGAAGCGTGGCACTGTAAATGAGAAGTTTGGGGTTTTTTTGAGTCAGAGTCTCACTCTGTCGCCCAGGCTGGAGTACAGGGGCATGTTCACGGCCACCGCTGCCTCGACCCGCTGGGCTCAGGTGATCCTTCTACTTCAGCCTTCCAAGTAGCTGGAACTACAGGCACATACCACCACACTCAGCTAATTTTTTGACTTATTGTAGAAATGAGTCTCTCCAAGTTGCCCAGGCTGGTCTCAAACCCCTGGCTCAGGCAAGCCTCTCGCCTTGGCCTCCCAAACTGCTGGGATTACAGGCTTGAGCCAGCGTGCCCGGCCAATTAAAAGTTCTTAAACCGGGCTCGGTGGCTCAGCCTGTAATCCTGCGCCTTTGGGAGGCTGAGATGAGTGGATTGCCTGAGTCCGCAGGTTCGAGACCCGCCTGGGCAGCGAGACCTCATCTCTACAATAAATAAAAAAATCAGCCGGGCATGGTAGCACATGCCTGTAATTCCGGCTACTCGGAAGGCTGAGGCGGAAGGTTCGCCGGAGCCCGGCAGGTCGAGGCTGCAGTGGCCGGGAGCGGCCACTGCACTCCAGTCTGGGCAACAGAGTGAGACTCCAACTCGGAAAAAAAAAAGAAGTTCTTAAAGAAGCAAAGCATAACTGGGCGCAGTGGCTCACATCTGTAAGTACCCGTGCTTTAGGAGGCGGAGGCAAGAGGATTGCCTGAGCCCACAGGTTCAAGACCAGTTTGGGCAATATGGCGAGACCTCATCTCTACCATAAATTTAAAAAAAAAAAAAATTAGCCGAGCATGGTGGCATGCACCTGTAGTTCCAGCTACTTGGAAGGCTGAAGCGGAAGGATTGCCTGAGCCCAGCAGGTCGAGGCGGTGGTGGCTGTGAGCGTGCCACTGCACTCCAGCCTGGGCAACAGAAACAGAGCAAAGCATAATGACAAAGCAATGTGTATATATATATGCAAATAGACAAATACAAGGATACTACTGTAGCCAGATTCATAGCAGCAAAAGAATTGGACAGCTGACAACAGGGTTAGATTATGGGAGTCCCCACAATGGAATCTTATGTGAGCGATTCACAATAATATAGGAAAACAGGCTTTTTAAATTTAAATGAAACAAATTCCTAAACAAATACAGTTGAGCAAATCTGACACAAGAAAAAATAGAAAAGTTGAATAGTACTATATAACATGGCGGGAAAGCATCTTGAAGAGATTTGGAGACCATCGTCCTAAGCAAAGTAATGCAGGAATGGAAAACCAAATACGGCATGTTCTCACTTGTAAGTGGGCGCTACACTAAGAATCTGCAAAGAATGGTAACAGTGGACACTGGAGACTCAGAAGGGGGAGGGGCGGAGAGGAGGAGAGATGAGAGATCCCCTACTGGGTACAATGTGCACAGGTGGGGGTGCTGGGTACACTTAAGACCCAGACTTCTTCGTCCCTGTACGAGGCATCCATGTAACCAAAAACCATTCGTACTCCCTAGAGCTACTGAAAGTTTTCAAAAATTGAAAGCTAAATAGTACTATAACTATCAAAGAAATTCAATCCTTAATTTAAACCCTCCCCATAAAGAAATCTCCAGGCACAGATGATTTCACAAAGTAATAAACACTGCATAGCGTCCCATTTATGTAAATGTAAATATACATAGTTTCACACATCTTACATATATAGCATAACTATATGTGTCCATACATACAGTTATATAGTTATTTAGATTCATCTACGTATGCAGATGCATAAAGAACAACATGGAAGGGTTCACACCAAAGTGCTGATTGGTTTGTTTGGTTTTTTTTTTTTTGAGTCAGGGTCTCACTCTGTCACCCAGGCTAGAGTGCAGTGGCAGGATCACTGCTCACCACAGCCTCCACCTGCTGGGCTCAGGCGATCCTTCCACCTCAGTCTCCTGAGTAGCTGGGACTACAGGCTCACACCACCACACCTGGTTAACTTGTTTTTCTTTTTTTGTAGAGACGAGGTCTCACTATGTGGCTCAGGCTGCTTTCGAACTCCTGGGCTCAGGTAATCCTCCCACCTCAGTCTCCCAAAATGCTGGGATTACAGGCGTGAGCCACTGCACCCGGCCTCAAAGTGCTCATAACGATGACTTCTAAGAGAGGGGATCTGGGGGCTGTCCCTATCCTATACTGTTGCCATTTTTATGAAAACGTAGTTATGACCAAACTTAACCCCATCAAAGGTCAGATTCATTGAAGTTGACTGCTTGAGCAGCCAGTGGTAGCATGATGAAGTTGAGACTCATCCAGGTACCTGCCATCTGGCTCTGAGCACTGCTACATGCAAAGCAAACAGAAGTTGCTCAATAAATGTCAGTCCGAAGGAAAAGGAGCGTTTTTTTCCATTTCACCACTGAACGAAAGTCCACCACGTATGTAACATTGTGCATTTATTTACAAAGAGGTTAGAGAAACACACAGAATCTGGCCCCCCTTTGCACCGGGGAGTCACCATCGTCATAATAAATACAGTAATTTTAAAAAAGAAAAAAAAATACTAGATTGAAACAGCCGAGGGTCATCAAGCTTCCCCCACTCCCTCTAAGGGGGGCGGGGCACGAGATAGAAACCATCTTCCTTCCCTCTTCTACCTCCCAATCCTCCGTAATCGTCCAAGGATAGAGGTGAAAGAGTCCTTCTTTCCAGGTTTTGCCAACTCCTACTTGACCCTCAAAACCCCTAAATCAGTGCTCCTTCCCTTCCCAGGGCACTCTGCAGGAACCACCTGAGTCAGAAACAGAATCTCTGACCAGGGTGCCAAGGGGACCCCTTACGGGTCCAGGGACGTGGAGGGGGCACTTTGTGAATGAGAGGGGGGCCACGTCTGGGCAAGGAGAGGAGGAATGAGGAGGGGCGGTGAGCGAACCGAAGGGGAACCCACACACCAAGCGTCGAACTAAAACGGGGACACTCAAACGGAATTGCTCCTTTCGCGTACGTGGACATCTACTGTACAGACGAGGCGGGCGCGGCCCAGAGCAGGGGGACGTTCTGGCCCGGGGCGCGAAGCCGGACGCCGCGCTGGGCCCACCGGGCTCCTCCCGGCCCGTCCGGGCGGCGGAGGGGCCGCGGCGACGCGGAGCGAGGAGGTCTTTGGAAGCGGAGGAGACGGCGGTCTTCGGCGGCGGGGGCCGCGGGGCGCCGAGGCCGCGCGGGCGGGCGGACCCCGCGCTCACACCGTCGTCATGACCTTGAGCGAGCCCGAGCGGAAGCGCAGGATCTTCTTCTTGAGCGCGTGGGACGCCTTGATCTTCACGAAGACCTTGGCGGGGCCCGCGGGCGCGCCCCCGCCCGCCGCGGCGCCCGGCCCGGCGGCCGCGGTGGCCGCCACCAGCTGCTGCGGCCACACGAGGCCGCCGCTGCCGTCCGAGTCGCTGGAGGCGGAGCTGAAGGCGGGCGACTCGCCCTCGCTGGCGCTCGACGCGCTCTCGCCGTAGCCGCCCGCGCCGGGGCCCGGCCCGCGGCGGCCCAGGGGCCCCGCGCGCCCGGCCGAGCACTCGGAGTCGCTGCCCGCGCAGCCGTAGAGCAGCCGGCGCGCGGGCGCGGGCGGGGACGCGCCGGGCGCCGGGCCGCGGGCGGCGGGCGCGCGCGCGCGGCCGCGGCGCCCGTCGGCGGCGTCGATCTCGGCCGTGGAGCGCCAGCGGCGGCAGGCGCCCGCGGCCTGGGCCGCCAGCGTGGGCGCGGGCGCGCGGCGCGGCCGCGGCGGCCGCGGCTCCTCCCGCTCGGCCGTGGGGTACTTGGGGGCGCCGGGCGGCGCGGCGGCCGCGCGGCCCAGCAGGCTGGTCTCGGACTGCGAGCGCGCGGCCTTGCGCGCCCGCGGCGAGCCCCGGCGGCCCGCGGCCTCGGCCAGGCGCCCGCGGCGGCCCGCGGCCCGGGGCCGCTCCCGCGGCGGCGACTGCTCCACGCTGCGGCCGCGGGTCAGCGGCGGCGCCTTGCGGCGGGCCGCGCGCCCGGGGAGGCCGCGCGCGGCGGCCTGCGCGCCCGGGATGTACTGCGCCTTCACCAGGCGGCCCTCGGCGGGGCTGGCGGGCGGCGCGGGCGCGGCGGGCGGCGCGGCGGGCTCGGGCGGCGCCTCCGCCTCCCACGACGGGGCCCAGGCGCGCGCGCGGGCGGCGGGGCTGGCGGGGGCGCCCCCGACGCGCTCCACCGGCGGCTCGGCCGCGGGCCGCGCGCCGCCGGGGGGCGGGGA
Organism: Cephalopachus bancanus; assembly: GCA_027257055.1. Lineage (NCBI taxonomy): Eukaryota > Metazoa > Chordata > Mammalia > Primates > Tarsiidae > Cephalopachus > Cephalopachus bancanus. The sequence goes on along the minus strand of JAPVLO010001038.1, from coordinate 150,977 downwards.
CGCGTCGGGCGGCCGCTGGCGCGCGCTGTTCTGGCGCCGCGGGCCGCCGTCCGCGCCCCCCGGGCTGGTCCGGGGCGGGCCCGCCCCCCGGCGGCGGCGCCTGCGCAGGAGCGCCGAGATGTAGCCGTCCAGGGGCCGCCCCGCGCCGCCCGCGTCGGGCGACGGGTCGGGCGCGCGGCCGCAGGGCCGCGGGCTGCGCAGCGCCACGGCGTGCAGCGGGCTGGGCGTGAGGAAGGGGCCCGCGCGCGCGCGCCGCTCGGCCGAGGAGCAGGCCTCGGGGCCCGCGGAGCCCGCCGCCGTCGGGTAGGGCGCGGAGAAGGACCGCGGCACCGCCGCGCGCGCGCTCGCCGTCTCGGGCGCGCTGGGGCTGGCGTCTCCTGTGGAGGGGCGGCAGAGAAGGGGCGGCTGGAGGCGCCCTCGAGGCCCCTCCCGCCCGGGGGCCAGGCCGCTCCCGGCCGCCCCGCAGCTCGCTGGACGCCTGCGGTCACGCCGTCCCCCGAGCGCGCGGCAGGACGGCGTCTCCCCAGGGGCCCGCAAGACCTGCAGGCGTGTCCTGCCTCTGCCCGCCCACCCGCCTCTCTCGTCCCGGCTCTGCGTATTTACAGGGCTCCGCCCCCCTGGCCTCCCGGGAGCTTGACCGGCACGCTCCGGCCTCAGGGCCCTGGCACTCGCCGTTCCTGCTTCCTGGCACACTCTTCCCCCCGGATGTCTGCCAGGCCCACTCCCTCGCTGGGCTTGGGGTGCCACTCAAACGTCACCGTGTCGGAGAGGTCCTCCCTACCCGTATTCCCTAAAATTGCTATTCCCAGCCGGGTGCATTGGCTCATGCCTGTAATCCCAGCACTTTGGGAGGCGGATGCGGAGGGATCGCTCGAGGCCAGGAGTTCGAGACCAGCCTGGGCAATACAGCAAGATCCGGGCAGTGCCAAAAAATTAAAAATCCAGCCGGGCCTGGTGGCACGCGCCTCCAATCCCAGCTACTCGGGAGGCTGAGGCGGAACGATCGCCTGAGCCCAGGAATTCGAGGCCGTGGTGAGCCAGGATCGAGCCACTGCACTGCAGCCTGGCTGACAGAGTGAGACCCTGCCTCTTAAAAAAAAAAAAAAAAAGAGGAAGAAACCGGGCTGGGTGGCTCAGCCTGTAATCCGGCGCCTTTGGGAGGCTGAGGTGCGTGGATGGCCTGACCCCGCGGGTTCGAGACCCGCCTGGGCAGCGAGACCTCATCTCTACAGTAAATCAAAAAATCAGCCGGGCGTGGTAGCGCGCGCCTGTAATTCCGGCAACTCGGGAGGCTGAGGCGGAAGGATCGCCGGAGCCCGGCGGGTGGAGGCTGCGGTGGCCGGCAGCGGCCACTGCCCTCCAGTCGGGGCGACAGAGTGAGACTCCAAAAAAAAAAAGGTTTTAAAAAAGCACAGTCTCCTCCCCTAACCCAGAGGGACATTCCCAGCCCCCGTCCCTGATTTACTTCTTGTCAGCACATTGCACTGCCTGGCACCATGGTAGCACCCAGATCTCTCGTTTATCCGGCACCCTCCCCGCTCCTCCGGCGAGGGGGCCGGGTGCGTGAGGACAAGGCCCTCGTCCGCGGCCGAGTCCCGCATCCGAGGACAGGGCGCGGACGCCGGGGCATCCCGTGCACGTGCACCGCAGCCGCGCGCGCGCGCCGAGGGACCGCCGCGCGCCGGCGCCCGGGCAGGGCTCAGGGGGCCCGGAGCCCCGCGCGGCAGGCCCGTCGCCCTCCCGTCTCGCAGAGGGGCGCGCGCCCGCGACGACGAGCCCGGCTCGCCCGCGGCCACGCGCCCGGGGCGCCACGGCCCGGAGAGGAGTGCGCGTCCGGCCCGGAGGCCGCCGCCACGGCGTCCTCGGCGCCTCCCGCGGCCCGGCAGCGCCCCGCCGCCCGCCTTACCCAGGGACTTGGGCCTCTCGCTGGCGTAGATGCCCCGCGGCTCCGCGGGGCCCGGGCGCGCGTGCGAGCCGCATCCGGAGAAGCCGCTGTCGCCGCGGAAGGTCGAGGGCGGGGAGTCCGGCCCGCCCGTGGAGCTGGGGTCCTCGTAGAAGCCTGGACGCCGGGAAGCAGAGAGGCCGTCGGGGCGGGTGGGCAGGCCGGGCGCGGGGGGGGAGGGGCGGGCCCGGGGATGCGGACGGCGGGCGAGGGGGCGGCGTCCCGCGGACCCTGCCCCCGCCCGTGCTCACCCGAGCTGCGCCCGCTGTCCTGCTCCAGGCCCCCGGACTCCAGGCTCAGGTCTCCCAGCTGCTGGCCCAGGTCCCAGATGAGCCCGGGCAGGGCCTCCTGAGGGCGGGGGGAGCGGGGTGGTCAGAAGGCCCCTTCCCCTGCCAGACTGGTCCCCTGTCCCGTGAGCCCCGGCAGAGTTTCGCTTGGACAGTGAGGCTCCGAGTTCGAAAGGAGAAAAGGAGTGCCCGAGTTCCAGCACCCCTTCGAGGTCTCGGTCCCTTCGTCCCCATTAGAAAGTTCTTCTGGCAGTCTAGCTCTGATCCCTCATGCTGCAGCCCTCTCTCCTTCCCTCTTAGGTGTGATGAGGCTGCGTCTCTTATCCCCCTCCCATCAGCTTCTCCCCCATCTGTGCTCACAGCCCCTTCAACCCTTTTTTTTTTATTATTTTTTGAGTTGGAGTCTCACCCTGTCACCCAGACTGGAGCGCAGTGGCCGCTCCCGGCCACCGCAGCCTCGACCTGCTGGGCTGCGGCGATCCTTCCGCCTCAGCCTTTCGAGTAGCCGGAATTACAGGCATGCGCTACCACGCCCGGCTGATTTTTTGATTTATTGTAGAGATGAGGTCTCGCCATGTTGCCCAGGCGGGTCTCGAACCCGTGGGCTCAGGCAATCCACTCACCTCAGCCTCCCAAAGGCGCGGGATTACAGGCCAAGCCACCGAGCCTGGCTCCCTTCAACCCTTTTAGAATGTCCCTCTTTGAGTCTAACTTCAGGTCTTCTTGCTGTAAGGACAGTTCACTGCTAAAAGGCGGTGTCCTGGGCCCAGCACATCCCTTGGCCCTGGATCTGCATTCTCCTGGTCTTAGGCCTTCCTCTCTCAGATGCGCCCCTCTTGCCCCCTTGCCCTTATCCCCAACAGGAAGTCCTTCTGCAAGTCTTCCTAAGTTCTTCCTGCTGCAGGCTGACTCTGCCCCTCATATGGATAAACCAGGCTGACCACAACTCATACACCTCTTTGCTCCTCTGCTCAGAAAGAACCCTCATGCCTCCTAGAAAGTCCTTCTGTGAGTCTAGCCTTAGTAGCACGGCAGCAACCATCCCAGCGTGTTTCTTTGCCCCCGGGACCACATCCTCCTGCCTTGGCCCACTCCCACAAAGAAGCCCCCAGTGTCTGTCTGCCGCACCTCACCCCATGAGAAACTTCTGTGAGTCTACCCTGCATCCCACTTGCTGCAGGAAAAGATCATTTCTTATCAGGTGTGAATAAATGAAAGTGAAAACCCTTGAGACGGGTGGGATAGGGGCTGAAACAACACGGACAGGGTACCCCAGACACTACAACTTAAGCTCATGTTGGGAAACCGAGGGCCAGAGCCAGGAACAGTCTCACATGGGTCTGAGGGAGGCCAGAGGTAGCAGCGGGCAGCCCGGGGCTGACGGGCTGACGGTTGACCCTCAGACAAAAGCAGCTTGTCTGCATGGCAGGAGGGAGGGAAGGAGGGAGGAGGGGCTGGGAGGACAGGCACCCAGCCCTGCCTATTTAGGGCAGAAAGACTGGCCGGCTCCCCCGCGGCCAGTCCACCCCCCCCAGCTTCTCACTCCTGGGACTGCTCTCCTGGCCTTGTCCTCACCCCTCCCCCCGGAAGAGAAGCCCCCATCTGGGCCTGTTTACTCGGCAAGGTCAACAAATCATTCCAGGCCAGCGCAAGCGGCTCCTGCCTGTAATCCCGAGGTGGGAGGATCCCTTGAGCCCAGGAGTTCGAGACCAGCCTGAGCAACATAACAAGACCTCCTGCGCGCCTGTAGTTCCAGCTACTCGGAAGGCTGAGGCGGAAGGATCGCCGGAGCCCAGCAGGTCGAGGCTGCGGTGGCCGGGAGCGGCCACTGCACTCCAGTCGGGGCGATGGAGTGAGACCCCAACCCCTCTTGCCCAAAAATAAAAAAAGTAGTTAGGTGGGTGGTGCATGCCTGTAGTCCCAGCTACTCGGGAGGCTGAGGTAGGAGGATCACCTGAGTCCAGGAGGGTGAGGCTGCAGCGATCGTGTCACTGAACTCCAGCCTGGGTGACAGTGAAGCCTGACCCTCCCCCCCAAAAAAAGCACCCTGCTTTGGGCTCCTGCCCTGGGTCTGCTGAGATGCCCATGGTGGAATCATCTTTGCGCGGTGTCAAGGAGTGGCTAAAACAATCTCTCAGACCACCCAAAGACCCCACGTCATGTCCCCCCACAAATCACAGGCTTGCACACTGTGCTTTAACCATGCTGGTGTCACCATCATCCCTTGAACACGCCATCCATGCTCCTATCACAAGAGAGTGCTTTCACTGGCTCACCCTCCCCTCCCCACCTCATTCAGGCCTTTGGTTCCGTGACCTCTTCTCTGACACCTTTCTAAAATAGTTCCCCTGTCATCCTGTGCCCTGTTGTCCTGCTTTTTGGAGAGAGAGATATATATATATATCAGCAATGACCTCTTGATTTAAAATTATATAGTAAGGTGTCATTTCTTTGTTGAATCTCTCACTAAAACGTCAGCTTAAGGAGACAAGAGAGTTCAGTCTGTTTTGTTCACAGCTGCATCCCCCAGGGCCTAGAACCATGCCTGGCAATAAGTAGGTGCTCAGGAAATACTTGGCGAAGGAATGCATGGACACGATGGAATACTATACAGCTATTAAAATGGAACGAGGCACCTTTCTAGATAGATTTGTCACCAAGATCTAGCATGGAGCAGAAAGAGAGGCATGCAGAATGTATACAGTATAAGTGGGAGTGAGTCAGAGGGGTGTGTTAAAACCCAGATCACCAACGGAGCCCCACTTCCAGAGCTTTCGATTCCAGGCTGGAGTCGTGGCCAAGAATTGGCAGGCCTAACAAGTTCCATGTGATGTGTTGCTGCTGGTCAGGGGACCACACTTGGAGAACCACTGGCATTGTCTCTGGGACCTCACCCAAGAAACTGGAATTTGCAAAAAGCAAAGCTTTTACAAAAACTCTACATTTTTTTGGTCTGCAAACTGTTTCCAGGAGTAGACACATTGGAAGAGGTCTGGAAGGAGTCACACCAAGGTGACAATGATGGTGACCTCGGGGGGAGAGGCTGGATTTAGGGGGTCAAGGGAGGGATGGGGGACTGGGTGGTAGAATGCAGTAGTGTTTAAGGAGGCGTGACTTGGCATCAGACTCAGCCCTGCCACTTCCCAGCTTTGTGACCTTGGGTGGGTGACTTCACCTCTCTGGGCCTTGGATTTCTCATCTGTTAACACAGGCATCATACAACTCCATCTCCTGGAAGCTGTTGTGAGGATTGAACGAGCTAAGGTAGCAGTTTCTTGTGACACTTAATAAGTGCTAGCTTTGATTATTACATGAAAGCTATGAATTTCTTACAGGGAAAATAGAAAATCATGTTTTATTTGTGTAATTAAAAATAAATGTAAAAGAGTGGATTTGTGTGTGTGTGTGTGGAGGTTCTGGAGGTCTAATTTCAGTTCTTCCACTACAGGGAAGAGCAGGAGGTAGGGGGACAAGCAGGAGAGGCCCCTCTTTCCCAGTGCCCAAATCCCCAAAAATACCCCCCAACCTCCCACCTCCTCCCCCCATACCCCTCTGTTTGCAAGTCTGACCTCGTTCCCTCCAGCTGTAAAAGGATGAAACTTTAAAGGATCAGAAGGTCTGAATCTGGCTCCCTGCCTTCCGACAATGCCCCTTTTCCTGCATCCCTCCTAGGAGCAGGCCACCCAGCTCAGGCAGGCTTAACAAGGGTATGGGTAAGACTCTTGTCCAGACTTCCCCTACCTTTGTATCCAATGTCCTTTTAACTCTGTTAGGAGGTCCCGCTGCAAGTCTAACTTAAGTCCTCCTTGCTGGAAGGAACCTGTTTCCTTCTTGGAAGCAAACGAGACCGAGGGCGCCCCTGCCCGCTCCCAGGACTCTTCCCTCCTTTCTCTGCAACATCCCTCATCTTGACCCCACTTCCCCATCATGCCGACTAGAAGTCATCAAGTCTGGCTTCGTCTTTCTGGCTTCAAAGGGAGTGCGTTTCCGGGCAGGGCTGGGCGGTGGGGGCGCGAGGGAGTGCCATCAGACGAGGGCTCAGGGATCCGAGGAGGCCCCCACCCCTTCTTCAGAAGGACCCCGGAACCCCCAGCACTAGAGGAGTTTATATTTAGCGCTTCTCTACTCTTCTCTCGGTGCTGCTGTCTCCCTCCGCCCGCCTGCCACCGCCTCCTCCCTGATGCCGGGACGAGCTTTGCCTAGAGACTGGTGGGGGGGGCCCCTCCACTACCACCTCTTGCTGGGGGGGCAGCGGGCTGGGGGGAGGAGGGCAGAGGCGCACAGGGGCGGGAGGCAGGGCTGCGGGGAGCCGGACCCAGCCGGCCCCCCTCCAGGCCTTCCCCTCCCTGTCGGGCTGGGAGGCAGCCGGCTCGGGGTGGGGGCGCCGGTGGGAGCCCCCCCAAGCCGGCTCCAACTTTGGGGGGGGGTGGGGCCTCCCACAGCTGTTTCTGTTTCCAGAAAAGAATGTGCAGGGTCCCCTCCCGAGGGGGAGGGGCCGGGCGTGCAGCCCCGGAGTCTGGCTCGGGGCCCCCGCCCGGCTCCCCGGCTGGGGCGGGGGCGGCCGAGGGCGCGGCGGGAGGCGCCCCCTCCGCCGCGACTCGGGTTTCCCCGCACGGGGGGCTCGGGCCACACGCAGGCGCGGGACGGGCCCTGCCCGCCGAGCCGGGGTCTGCGGCTGGGGGAGGGGCGGCGAGCCGGAGCCGGGGCGCGGGGCAGGAAGCGAGGGGCGCGCCGGGCCGGGGGGCGGCGGGGGGGACGGGGGGACGGGCGGGGGGGCGGGAAGCCCCGAGGTGGGGCCCGGGGGCGAGGAAGCCCGGGGCAGGTCGGAGACTCCGCGGGCAGCACGAGGAGGGGGAGAGGGACGGGGCGCAGGGGTCCCGGAGACCCTCCCCGCCCCCAGCAGAGCGCGCGGCGAGCCCCGAAGTCAGCCTGGCGCCGCTGCAGCCGCCTCCTCTGGGGCTCGGGAGGACGGGGCCGGGGAGGAAGGGGAAGGAAGGGTCACGATCCCGGCGGGGTCCTCGGGGCTGTGGGCTTCCTCCCGGCAGGGGTCCCTCCCGCAGGAGGCCCCGAGATCCCCTCCTCCCACCGCGCCCCCTCCGGAGATCTCCAAGCACGCCGGGGCCGAGGGAAGATGGAGCCTGGTCGGCGGGCCCAGAGAAGGGCATGCTCGGATCCCGGCTGTGTGACCTTGGGTGAGTCGCTGCCCTCTCTGAGCCTCGACTGCCTGCTCCGCACGGCGGGGACGCTCGCCCCCCGGCTCCCAGGCTGCAGAAGGGCAAGGCGTGCAAAGTCCCCGCCCGGGCCTGACACACACTTGGCGCGCAGAGGGATTTTCTCTGGGGAGGGGGCGTCGGGGATGGGCCCGTGCGTCGCACGAGGCCCCGGGGGAGGCGAGGCCGGACCCATCCCCCGGCCTGGGGGCGGGGAGGCCGGGTCCCGCCCGCCGCCCGAACTCCGGGGTCTCCGCCCCACCCCCTGCCCCGCTCGCTCCCTGCCCGCCCGCCCCCCGCCCCCACGGGGTCTGAGCACCCGGCCGAGGCAGGCGGACCCCGACGGGGGCGGAGGGACGGGCCGGCCGGCGGCCCCTTACCAGCTGCTCCTCCAGGGCCGCGGCGGCCCGGCGCGCGGCCGCCGCGTCCTCATCCTCGTCGGCGTCGTCCTCGTCCTCGGCCTCGGCGCCCCCCAGTCCGGGCTGGGCCAGCCGCAGCGCCTGCTGCACGCGGTACTCCTGCCTCTCCCGGAGCCAGTGCAACTCGCAGAGCCCGGCCAGGCTGCCCTCCAGCCAGCCCCGCAGCCGGCCCCGCTCGGGGCTCACCGGGAACGAGAAGGCCCGGATCATGGCTGCGGCCCCCCGCCCCAGCCCGGCCGGGCCCCGCGGCCACCCCTCTCCCGGTCCCACCTCCCCGCCCCAGCAGCCAGCCCGCCCGCCCGCCCGCTGGCCGGGCTGTCACCGTCTCATCTGCATAGGCGCCCGCCCATTGGGCCGCCCACCCGCGCCTCATCTGCATGGCCACGCCCCCGGCAACAGAGCCGCCGCCGCCGATTGGCGGGGGCCCTCCCTGGCGAAGACGCTCGGCCGGGCACCCGCTCCGCCCCGCACGACGCATGCTCGCAGCGGCCTACTCGCTCTGCTCGCCACGCCCCCCCGTGCCAGCGCCTTTGGGACCTGGCCGCGCCCCCCCGCGCGTCACAATGAAACAAGTCCGCCCATGCTTCGATGCCATTGGTCTGTGCCTCCCCGGTCTCGCCGCGGGCTCCGCCCTCTTGCGGGCGAACTCGGGCTACCATTGGACTGTCCGGCGGGTGGGGAAGGGGTGATCTATAAATAGGAAATGGGTCCACGTGACAGTTTGGCAGCTGCTCTTATCGCCTCCTCCCTAGACTTCGGTTTCGGAGGCTGCGCCAGGGGAGAAAAGGGTCAGAGGGTCGCGCCCTGATCTCACCTCCTCTTCCAGGAAGCCTTCCCAGACCCTCAGCTGTAAAACGAGACGGACATCCTCTGATAAGAGTATGCTTCTAAGCAGGGGCGGCTTCATGAGCTTGGGACCCATTTACAAGTGTCCTCTGCAATTGCCGGCTTGAAATTCTTATTTATTTATTTATTTATTTATTGAGCAAGAGGCATTGCATTTTCATTTTGCACCGGGCCGGCCACATATATAGCCGGTCTTGCTTCTAAGAATCTAAGATCGATTGTATTCCAAATTCTGGGTGGGAGATTCTGGTTTGACCAGAACAGAATCCAAACGACTTTTGTCTCCCAGGTGCTGTGAGGCTGTGTGCTCATCCTTCTTCTATGCCAGCGGCCTTTGTTCTGCGTTCTGAGGGGCTTTGTTCTCCGCCTTCTATGATGCTCTGTCCTCCGCGTTCTATGGTCCTGGGAGTGTGAGCCTGACATTGGTTTCCAAGGCTTCCTCCTTTCTCCCCGGGTTCCGCGTGCGGGGCTGGCGCACCCTCCGGCGGCCAGCCGGTGTCACTGCGCCTCCCTGCAGCCTTCAAGAGCTAAGCGCTAATATTCGTACCCATTTCTCAGACAGGCCTCGACTTCCTAAAAGCCAAGGCCCAGAAGATCATGTGAGAACTTCCCTTTTTTTTTCTTTTTTTTAGTTGGAGTCTCACTCTGTCGCCCAGACTGGAATGCAGTGGCCGCTCCCGGCCACCGCAGCCTCGACCTGCTGGGCTCCGGCGATCCTTCCGCCTAGGCCTTCCAAGTAGCTGGAACTACAGGCGCGCTACCACACCCGGCTAATTTTTTGATTTATTGTAGAGATGAGGTCTCGCCAAGTTGCCCGGGCGGGTCTCGAACCCGCAGGCTCGGGCAATCCATTCACCTCAGCCTCCCTCCCAAAGGCGGGGGATTATAGGCTGAGCCACAGAGCCCGGCTAGAGCTTCCCTCTTTTATGATTCCCCATGCACAAGTGACCTTCTGGTGACGAGACAGAGAGGCCGGGGCAGCGCCAAGTCTGGTGCCAGGCTTCCTAGGGGTGAGTCATATACCTCGGCCACTTTCCAGCTGTGTGACCTTGGGAAATACTTAACCTCTCTGCGCCGCCGTTTCTTCATCTATATAATGGGGTCATAAAACTGTCTGCCCCTTAGAGTGGTTCTGAGGAGCAAATGAATTTTGTCAAGTCAGGATTGGTTTTTCAGCCCTGCTGTTTGTGCAAGACCAGTTGAACCATGGGTTGAGTTAGAATGGTGATGTTGAATCTGAGGCTGATTTACCAGGCATTTGAAGATGAATATTCCTAGGAAGCCTAAATAAAAAGAGAATAAGGGAGTAGGGCCAAGATTTGAGACCAGAGAGCAGCCAGATGGAAAGATTTCAAGAAGGTGAGATATCCTTGGTTGGTGGAGTTGGAAGGGCCGCAGCAATTCTGAAGATTTCCTTTATGACTTTTTTTTTAGTTGGAGTCTCACTCTGTCACCCAGGCTGGAGTGCAGTGGCACCCCCACGGCCACCCCAGCATCGACCTGCTGGGCTCCAACGATCCTTCCACCTCAGTCTTCCAAGTAGCCAGAACTACAGGTGCACGCTACCACGCCCGGCTAATTTTTGATTTATTGTAGAGACGAGACCTCACTAAATTGCCCGGGTGGGTCTCGAACCTCAACCTCCCAAAGTGCTGGGATTACAGGCGGAGCCACGTAGCCTGGCCTCCTTTATAACTTTTTGATGTTCTTCAACTGATAATGATGGAAGAATTCCTGGGAATGAACGTGAAATAGTTTCGTCTAAGCATGGCACATAGACTCCTTCCCTGGAAACCACATGCCCAGTGCCAGCATGAAATCCTTGTTAAGGATCACTCAGCTCTTCTTAAGTTCCCTGGCCTGGAAGAGGCTGTCAAGCATGTGTGTGACCCCTCAGCAGAGGGAAGCATGAAGCATGTGGATGTCTTCGCAGATTCCTTGGGTAGCCCACACAGCAGGGCCCTGGAGACAAAAATTGCCCAGCACCACTGGAGGCCATGCTTGAATCCTCAGAGTTTACTCCCAAACATTTGGTTTCTTGTTTCTTTGTTTTTTTCTGAGCCGAGATCTCACTCGACATGTCATCCAGGCTGGAGTGCAGTGGCGTGATCACTGCAGCCTCAATCTCCTGGGTTCAGGCAATCCCCCTTCCTTGGCCTCCCAAGTAGCTGGAACTACAGGCAGAGGCTGGCTAATTATTTTACATTTTTTATTTTTTTTTTTTTGGTAGAGACAAGGTCTTGCTATGTTAAATGATATAACTAAGTACCCCAGAACCTTCGTATTCCTTCCTCCTCCCTTTTTTTTAAAATAGAGATGAGGGTTTCATTATGCTGCCCAGGCTGGTCTCAAACTCCTGGGCTCAAGCAATCCTCCCACTTCAACCACCCAGAGTGCTGGAATTATAGGCATGAGCTACTGGACCTAGCCTGGCTTCTTTTTTTCTTTTTTTTTTTTTTTCCTTTTTTTTTTTTTTTGAGTCAGGGTCTCACCCTGTTGCCCAGGCTGGAGTGCAGTGGTACACTCATGGTCACCACAGCCTCGACCTGCTAGACTTAGGCGATTAGGCAATCCTTCTGCCTCAGCCTTCCAAGTGACTGGAACTACAGGTGCGAACTACCATACCCAGTTAATTTTTTCATTTGTTGTAGAGACGAGGTCTCTGCAAGTTGCCCACGCTGGTCTCAAATCCTTGGGCTCAGACAATCCTCTAGCCTCCACCTCCCAAAGTGCTGGGATTACAGGTGTGAGCTCAGCTTGGCTTCTTGTTTCAAGGCTTCTTTTGGTCCTAATGAAAAAGGAAGAACACAGTCATCCTGGATCTTTTTTTGTGTGTGTTGGAGTCCCACTCTGTCACCTAGGCTGGAGTGCAGTGGCACACTCACGGCCACCCCAGCATCGACCTGCTGGGCTCAGGTGATCCTTCTACCTCAGCCTTCCATATAGCTGGAACTACAGGCATGCACCACCACGCCTGGATAATTTTTTGATTTAGTGTAAAGATGAGCACTCACCAAGTTGCCCAGCCTGGTCTTGAACCCGTGGGTTCAGGCAATCCTCTCACCGTGGCCTCCCAAAGTGCTGGGATTATCAGCATGAGCCACCACACCTGGCCATCCTGGATCTTATGTCTAGGTTATGCTTGTAGCCTGCATGTCTGTGAAGAGGTGGAGGCTTGAGAGAAGAAAGAGTGAAGTTTAGGTATCGATAAAATGATGCAGAATCATGGCAGCGTTCGGTGGCTCAGCCTGTAATCCCAGCACTTTGGGAGGCCGAGGTGAGTGGATTGCTTGAGCCTGCGGGTTCGAGACCCTCCAGGGCAACTTGGCGAGACCTCATCTCTACAATAAATCAAAAAATTAGCCGGGTGTGGTAGCGTGCGCCTGTAGTTCCAGCTACTTGGAAGGCTGAGGCGGAAGGATCGCCGGAGCCCAGCAGGTCGAGGCTGCGGTGGCCAGAAGCGGCCACTACACTCCAGTCTGGGCAACAGAGTGAGACTCCAACTCAAAAAAAATAAATAAAATGATGCAGAATCGAAAATCTGATAAGGGCCAGGTGCAGTGGCTCACACCTATCATCCTAGCACTTAGGGAGGTCAAGGCAGGAGGATTGCTTGAGCCCAGGAACTCAAGATCAGCCTGGGCAACATAGCAAGACCTTGTCTCTACAAAAAATTTTGTAAAATACTTGGGCATGGTGGCGCACACCTGTAGTTCCACCTACTTGGGAGGCTGAGGTGGGAGGCTTGCCTGAACCCAGGAGGCGGGCCCATGGGACTGGGAAGATAACAGAAGCTTCTCCAGTTGATAGGTGTACCTATGGATACCAGTTTGCCAAATCTCCACAAAGAAGGTGTACATACCTGGGATCATCTAAAGCTCAGGGGAACACTGTCTAATTAATTTTGGTTATCAGAAAACAAAAGTCCGTCAAAGGTGGAACGTCAAGGAGAAGATGCAGGAACAAGATGGGGATGATAAGTCCCCAAGGACCATGCCACTGACACCCAAGGCAACCGTCAGCGGCATCGGGTGGCTTGAGATTGGTAATATTGTGTTTGCCAGAGAAGCCGAGTGAGTTCAGGGGGGGGGTGCTTCCCACCACGAAGTGTCATCTGCTGCATGAAAGTTGGGATCACACAGATTGAGTCCCGTCGAGGGGGGTCTTCATTTTTATTTTTATTTTTAATTTTATTTTATTGTATTTGAGTCGGAGTCTCACTCTGTCGCCCAGACTGGAGTGCAGCGGCCGCTCCCGGCCACCGCAGCCTCAACCCGCTGGACTCCAGCCATCCTTCCGCCTCAGCCTTCTGAGTAGCCGGAATTACAGGCATGCGCTACCACGCCCAGCTGATTTTTTTATTTATTGTAGAGATGAAGTCTCGCCAAGTTGCCCAGGCGGGTCTCGAACCCGCAGGCTCAGGCAATCCACTCACCTCAGCCTCCGAAGCGCGGAATTACAGGCTGAACCACCGAGCTCAGCTTATTTTTTATTTTTTGAATTGAAGTCTCACTCTGTCACCCAGGCTGGAGGGCAGTGGCACACTCCCAGCCACCGCAGCCTCGACCTGCTGGGCTCTGGCGATCCTTCCGCCTCAACCTTCCAAGTAACTGGAACCACAGGCGCGCGCTACCACACCCGGCTAATTTTTGATTTATTGTAGAGATGAGGTCTCGCCAAGTTGCCCAGGCGGGTCTCGAACCCGCGGGCTCAGGTAATCTACTCGGCCTCCCAAAGCATGGATTACAGGCTGAGCCGCCGAGCCCGGCAAGGGCTCTTCATTAAGTTGCAGATGCAGTACATAAATCCTGGTTTATAGATGCTAGGGACAGGGAGATGGTTCCCTAAAACTCATGTGGTGCTGGGCGTGGTGGCTCATGCCTGTCATCCCAACACTTTGGGAGGTAGGGGTGAGAGGATTGCCTGAGCCCATGGGTTCGAGACCCGCCTGGGCAACTTGGCAAGACCTCATCTCTACAATAAATCAAAAAGTGTGTTGGGCATGGTGGCATGCGCCTTTAGTTCCAGCTACTCGGAAGGCTGAGGCAGAAGGATCACCTGAGCCCAGCAGGTCGAGACTGCGGTGGCCACGAGCGTGCCACTGCACTCCAGTCTGGGTGACAGTGTCTGGGTGACAGTGAGTCTCCAACTCAAAAAAAAAGAATCACATGATGGGTTGGGAAGGGTCTTTGAAGAAAGAATGTGGGACAGTGCTACATCCAGAGGCTTTGGTGATGCGGGGGGCAGGCATAGGGACCTGAGGAGAGTGAACATGTCCTCAAAAATAAGCCAGAGGTTTGGGGGATGTTGGAGGTTGGAGAGTAGAACAGGAAAGGGAGGCCGGGCAGGGTGACTCACACTTATAATCCCAGCACCGAGGCAGGAGGATTGTTTGAGCCCAGGAGTTCAAGACCCGCCTAGGCAACATAGCGAGACCTCGTCTCTACAAAAATAAAAAACTTAGCCAGGCACGGTGGCGCATGCCTGTGGTCCCAGCTACTTGGGAGGCTGAGGCGGAAGGCTCACCTGAGCCCAGGAAGTCAAGCTGCTAATGAACCCTGATTTAGTCATGCACTCCAGCCTGGGCAGCGAGTGAGACCCGAAGAAAAGGGAGGAGGCAGGAGGAGAGATGAGTCATTTGGAAAGAGACAAGTTAAAGCAGGAGAATGATGATCTCAGAGACGTAATCAAAGATCAGTTAAAGAGAATGAGAAGCAAATGTCACATGAGAAACAGGCACAGGACAAGACTGGATATCAAAAGGGGAACCCCGGTCAGGCACTGTGGTGCACACCTCAGTCCCACCCGTTCAGGAGGCTGAGGCCGAAGGATTGTTTGAGCCCGGGAGTTTGAGGCCAGTCTGGGCATCATAGCAGAGACTCCATCTCTAAAAAAGGGGGTGGGATCCTGGAGCTTCTTCTTCCAGGTCACTTGCGATGCCATCACCTTGACCCAAGTTTCTTGGGATAGCTGTCTAGTCGGCAGCCTCGACTTCTTCTGGGACTCTCGAAACAGCCTCCGTCTGAGGCCTCCACGGGGAGTGGATTTCCATTTAGCACTGGTCTTACAGGTTTTTAGCCATGAGGCATGAACCCTGGGGTCTTCAGCAGTGTCAGGGCTGAGAGGACAGCGTAGGGCCCATTGCATCTGGGTTCAAGGCTAGTCTTCCTGTGATGTCTTTTCCAGAGGACTGAATTCCCCTTGGAAGTTGTGAGGAAATGTTTGGCGAGAAGGCCGCTTGCGCATGCCGGTGACAACGTGAGTGTACATGGTCGGTCCTTGAGCACATCTGAGAACATCTGACTGGGGTAGATTAGAGTCCTCAAAAGCCCAGTAGGAATGTGGAATCATCGTGGGTCATCGACGGATTATTTCTTTTTTTTTTTTTTTTTGAGTTGGAGTCTCCCTCTGTCGCCCAGACTGGAGTGCAGTGGCCGCTCCCGGCCACCGCAGCCTCGACCTGCTGGGCTCCGGCGATCCTTCTGCCTCAGCCTTCCAAGGAGCTGGAACTACAGGTGCGCGCTACCACACCCGGCTAATTTTCGATTTATTGTAGAGACGAGGTCTCAGCATGTTGCCCGGGCTGGTCTCAAACCCACGGGCTCAGGCAATCCACTCGCTTTGGCCTCCCAATGTGCTGGGATTACAGGCTGAGCACGGAACCTGGCCAAGGGATTATTTCATAAGGAGATTAGTGATGCGTGGACTGGTAGGTAGAATAATGCTCCTCCTCCCAAAAGATGTCTACATCCTAATCCCTGGAACCTGTGACCACGTAGTTTACATGGCAAAAGGACTTTTGTGATTAAGTTTAAATTGCTTTTTTCCTTTTTTGTTTCAAATAATATTGAATAGCCACGAGGTCTCGCTATGTTGCCCAGGCTAGTCTTGAACTCCTGGTCTAAAGGAATCCACCCTCCTCGGCCTTCCAAAGTGCTGGGATTATAGCTGTGAGTCACCGTGTCCGGCCTAAATGGACCAGTATAATCACAAGTTTCCTTATAAAAGGGGGTCAGAAATGGTAGTGTCAGAGAAGGAATGCGGTCACAGAAACAGAGCTTGTAGTTCCAAGTTGCTGGAACTACAGGTGCACGCCACCACACCCGGCCAATTTTTATTTTTTTATTTTTTTGAGTTGGAGTCTCACTCTGTCGCCCAGACTGGAGTGCAGTGGCCGCTCCCGGCCACCGCAGCCTCAAGCTGCTGGGCTCCGGCGATCCTTCTGCCTCAGCCTTCCAAGTAGCCGGAATTACAGGCATGCACTACACGCCCGGCTGATTTTTTTGATTTATTGTAGAGATGAGGTCTTGCTGCCCAGGCGGGTCTCGAACTCACGGGCTCAGGCAATCCACTCACCTCAGCCTCCCAAAGGCGCAGGATTACAGGCTGAGCCACCGAGCCCGGCTTTTTTTTTTTTTTAGATTAGAAAATACAGTTTATGGCTGGGCGCGGGGGCTCGTGCCTATAATCCCAGCACTTTGGGAGGCTGAGGTGAGAGGATTGCCTGAGCCTATGGGTTTGAGACCCACCTGGACAACTTGGCGAGACTTCGTCTTTACAATAAATAAAAAAATTAGACTGGTGTGGTGGCACACACCCGTAGTTCCAGCTACTTGGAAGGCTGAGGTGGAAGGATTGTCTGAACCCAGCATGTCGAGGCTGCGGTGGCCATGAATGTGCCACTGCATTCCAGCCTGGGCGACAGAGTGAGACTCCAACTAAAGAAGAAAAAATATATAGTTTCTTTAAAAACCAAATTAGAGAGAGAGAGAGAGGAGATTCACCTTCCCAAGGTATGGGAGGGGGCCAAAGCTTAAGAAAACATGCCCTGACCCTAGCACAAAGAGCACATGGCCACACAGTAGCTTAGCAAGGCCCAATTAGGGCCCAATTTTTAAAAATTTATTGTAGAGACATCTCACCAAGTTGCCCACACTGCGTTTTGAAGATGGAGAAAGGCGCCACAAGCCTACAAATGCCTGTGGCCTTAAGACGCTTGAGAAGCAAGGAAACAACCAGGCATGGTAACTCACGCCTGTAATCCCAGTACTTTGGGAGGCGAAGGCGAGAGGATTGCCCAAGCCCACGGGTTCGAGACCAGCCTGGACAACATGGCGAGACCTCATCTCTACAATAAATTAAAAAATTAGCCTGGCATGGTGGTGCATGCCTGTAGTTCCAGCTACTTGGAAGGCCAAGGCGGAAGGATCGCCTGAGCCCAGCAGGTCGAGGCTGCGGTGGCCATGAGTGTGTCGCTGCACTCCAGCCTGGGCGACAGAGTGAGACTCCGACTCAAAAAAATAAAATAAAATAAAATAAAATAAAAGGAGCAAGGAAACTCATACTCCTAGAGCCTCTGGAAGCAGCACAGCCCAGCCCACACCTGGATTTCAGCCCAGTGAGACCTAGCATGCACTTCTGACCTCCAAATTAAAAAATAATAAATTTGTGTTGTTTTAAGCTACTGCATTTGTGGTCATCTGTTCCAGCAGTGTGTTAGGTGGCCAGGGCGGCCATAACAATATCTCCCAGCTGGGAGGCTTAAGAGAAACATACTTCTCACTGTTCTGGAGGGCAGAAGGGCCAAGGTCAAGGTGTCAGTGGGTTTGGTTTCCTGTGAGTCTTCTGTCCTTGGCATGCAGACAGTCTCCTTGTAGTGTCCTCACATGGTTTCTCTTCTGTGTGCACAAATCTTGGGGGGGAGGGGGTCTCTGCTTTTTTTTTTTTTTTTTTAATCAATGGGATCTCACTATGTTGCCCAGCCTGGTCTCAAACTCCAGACCTCCAGCAACTGTCCTGCCTCAGCCTCTCCAAGTGCTGAGTATAAGCGTGAGTCACCACACTGGCCCTCTCTGCTTGTCCTAGTCATCTCTTCTTATAAGGACACTAGTCAGACTGGATTAAGGCCCACTCTCATGGCCTCATTTTTTTATTTTTTTGAGTCAGAGTCTCACTCTGTCACCCAGGTTGGAGTGCAGTGGCACAATCACAGCCACCGCAACCTCGACCTGCTGGGCTCAGGTCATCTTTCCACCTCTGCCTCCTAAGTAGCTGGGACTACAGTCATGCTCCACCACACCTGGCTAATTTTTTGATTTATTATAGAGACGAGGTCTCACCATGATGCCCAGGCTGGTCTCAAATGCCTGGGCTCAGGCAATCCTCTCGCCTTCACCTCCCAAAGTGCTGGGATGACAGGTGTGAGCCACCACACTCAGCGTGGCCTCATTTTAAATTAATTACCTCTGTCAAAGCTCTACCTTCAAATATACTCACATTCTGAGATGCCAGGGGTAGAACTTCAGCATATAAATTTTGGAGGAACACAAGCAGCAATATAAAACTAATACTTATAGTCATGGGCGAAGCCAAGGGAGGATTTTGGGCCAGAGAAAGTTCAAGTCTTCACTTAGTCTGGCAAGTTTAACCAAGTCTTAGGCCTGGTGTGGTGGCTCACACCTGTAATCCCAGCACCCTGGGAGGCCAAGGCAAGAGGACTGCTTGAGCCCAGGAATTCAAGACCAACCTGGACAACATAGTGAGACCTCATGTCTACAAAATATCAAGGCCAGGCATGGTGGCTGAAGCCTGTAATCCCAGCACTTTGGGAGGCTGAGGCAAGAGGATTGCTTTAGCTTAGGGGTTCGAGGCCAGCCTAAGCAACATGGCAAGACTTTGTCTCTACAATTAATAAAAAAAAAAAATTAGTCGGGCATGATGGCGCATGCCTGCGGTTCCAGCTATTTGAAAGGCTGAGGCGGAAGGATTACCTGAGCCCAGTAGGTTGAGGCTGTGGTGGCCATGAGGTGTGCCATTGCACTCCAGTCTGGGCGACAGAGTGAGACTCCAATTCAAAAAATAATAATAACATGGGTGTGGTGGCACACACCTGTAGTCCCAGCTACTCGGGAGGCTGAGGTGGAAGGATTGCCTGAGCCGAGGAGGTTGAGGCTGCGATGAGCCGTGATCATACCTCTGCGCTCCAGCCTGGCAACAGAGTGAGACCCTGATTTTTACAAATTAGCAAGTCCAAGCCGGGCTTAGTGGCTCAGCCTGTAATCCCAGCACTTTGGGAGGCTGAGGTGAGTGGATTGCCTGAGCCCGTGGGTTCAAGACTCACCTGGGCAACTTGGCGAGACCTCATCTCTACAATAAATCAAAAATTAGCTGGGTGTGGTAGCGTGCGCCTGTAATTCCGGCTACCTGGCAGGCTGAGGCGGAAGGATCGCCGGAGCCCAGGGGTCGAGGCTGCGGTGGCCGGGAGCGGCCACTGCACTCCAGTCCGGCGACAGAGTGAGACTCCAACTCAAAAAAATAAAAATAAAAAATTAGCAAGTCTGAATCAGCCCATTCAGTTTTCCCTGATGATTATGGGCGACAGGGACACAATGATTTTGGTAGTGGGGGTACCCAATGGTTGTGTTGAATTACCCTGCCTGTGACACAGAAGTCCCTGTCACTGGAGAGGGACAGAGAAACGCCCCAAGTCGGGAAAACGCTAGTAAAACATTGGCCATAGCCCGTTTGCACAAAAAGCTTCTAATCCTCTTGAAAATCGTATTATTGTCATAATCCTACCCATGGGATTTTAAAAGCAGAAAGAAGTTATTTTTACCAATGTAGAAACGGGCCCTCAGGCCGGGCGCAGTGGTTCATGCCTGTAATCCCAGCACTTTGGGAAACTGAGGCAAGAGGACTGCCTGAGCCCAGGAGTTCAAGACCAGCCTGGGCAACATAGCGAGACCTCGTCTCTACAGTAAACCAAAAAATTAGTTGGGCGTGATGGTGTGCACCTGTAGTTCTGGCTGCTTGGGAAGCCGAGGCAGAAGGTTTGCCTGAGTCCAGGAGGTCGAGACTGCGGTGAGCTGTGATCGTGCCACTGCACTCCAGTCTAGGTGACAGAATGAGACTCTGGCTCAAAAAAAGAAAGAGAGAGAGAGAGAGAGAGAGAGAGAGAGAGAGAGAGAGAGAAGGGGGGGAAGTAGATAAAGAAAAGCCCTCAGGGACCTGTTCCCTCTTAACCTGCCATTCTAGCGTCGCATTTTGGTAGCTGGGACACTCAGGACCCCTTACTCAAGGTAAGGGTTGAAGTTTCCCCACCATTGTCTGTGAAAAAGTTTCCCTAATTTTTTCTTTCTGCGATGTGTGACTTTGTGAAGGCCATAGACAGAATTTTGGGCAATGGTCCGCGGAGAGACCCAGAGGCCGTTTGAGTGTCTTCATCTGAGTGGGTAAAACATCCAGCTGCCACCTGGCCTTTTCAGTTTCAGAGTTTGAGTTCTTTGAGAATGTCAGATGAAAGACGGAGCAGATGAGAACGCATCCCAGGGTCAGATGGGGGAGATTTATTTGGGGAAGTCACCGTTTAGTGTCTCTATCTGGCAGCTACGGGGTTTCCTTTAGCTTCCCTCAGTCTTTTTTTTTTTTTTTTTTTTGAGTCGGAGTCTCCTCTGTCACCCAGGCTTGAGTGCAGTGGTACTCTCATGGCCACCACAGTCTCGACCCGCTGGACTCAGGCGATCAGCTGAAACCACAGGCACACGCCACCACACCCGGCTAATTTTTTGATTTATTGTAGAGACCACTTTGCACCAAGTTGCCCAGGCTGGTCTCGAACCCCTGGGCTCGGGCAATCCTCTCACCTCGGCCTCCCAAAGTGCTGGGATTACAGGCATGCGCCATTGTGCCCGGCGTGGCATGATCTTTCATCTGGGAAAGGTGTGACGCTTAGTTAGAAAGCCCCAGTTCCCCCAAGGATGGGGGAGGAGAAAGAAGACTGGAGAGGTTGAAATGAAGAGAGGCACGTCTCCAAATTAAAGTGTCCGGGGGCTGGGCACGGTGACTCACACCTGTAATCCCAGCACTTTGGGAGGCTGAGGCAGGAAGATGGCTTGAGCCCGGAATTCGAGACCAGCCTGAGAGAACTCATAGGGAGAACTCATCTTTATTTTTTTAAAAAAGAAAGGTACTAGCTGAGACATGGAATCCAAGTTCAGCCAAACCAAACGGGCCCTGTATTCGTTTTCTAGAATTCTTTCGAAGTACCACAAACAGAGTGGCTTAAGACAGCAGAAATTAACTGGGTGGGGTGGCTTACACCTGCAATTCCAGCACCTTGGGAGGTCGAAGCTGGCGGATCACTTGAGGCAGGAGATCAAGACAGACCAACCTGGACAACAAAGTGCAACTTTCATCTCTAGAAAAGAAGAAGGAGGAGGAGGAGGAGGAGGAGGAGGAGGAGGAGGAAAAATTAGCCAGGTGTGGTGGCACACGCCTGTAACCTCAGCTACTTGGGAAGCTGGGGCAGGAGGACTGCTTGAGCCCAGGAGTTTGAGGCTGTGGTGAGCTATGGTATGCCACTGAACTCCAGTCTGGACAACAGAGTGGGGGGAAAAAAGACACTAGAAATTTATTCTGTCACAGTTCTAGAGGCTAGAAGTCTGAAAACAAGATGTCCCTCCTTGTGTGTTCCAGCTTCTGGCTCCTTCTTGGTACTCTTTGGCATTCCTTGGCTGACAGCTGGTCATTCCTGGTTTGACCTTCATCGTGACATGGCGCTCTCCTTGTCTCCATCTTTAGGGGCCACCTTTTTATAAGGACACTGGTCACATTAGAGAAGGAGCCCCCCCCACTCAGCTATGACCTCATCACAATTTATCACATCTGCAATGACTCTATTTCCAAACAAGGTCACATTCTGAGACACTGGGGATTAGGATGTCAACATTTTGAGGGGGATGGGGGACAAAATTCAACCCAAAGGAGGCCCAGGAACCACTGGAGTTGCCATTTGGTCTTGGATAAAGGAAAATTAGTGATGGTAGAAATGCATGGGGTGGCTGGCCGTGGTGGTTCACACCTGTAATTCCAGCACTTTGAGAGGCCAAAGTAGGAGGACTGCCTGAGCCCAGGAATTCAAGAGCAGCCTGGGCAACTTGGCAAGACCTCGTCTCTTCAACAAATAAAAAAAAATTAGCCAGACATGGTGGCACACACCTGTAGTCCCAGGTAGTTGGGAGGCTGAGGCAGAAGGATTGCCTGAGCCCAGGAGGTTGAAACTGTAGTGAGCAGTGATCTGCCACTGTACTCCAGCTTGGGTGACAGAGCGAGACCTTATCAAAAAACAAATAAATGAACAAGCAAACAAATAAAGCAAGTTTGCATAAGGTTTTACCTTCAGGGGCAAGGTCATGTCCTAAATCGTGTGCTTGTGAGTTACATAATTCTAATTTGACATTAGATACCTTGTGCCCTTTATGAGCACAAATTTTATTTGTTTGTTTGTTAATTTTGTTCTATTTCGTGTATCATTACAGAAACTCGGGGCAGAGGTTGAGGGTCAGTGAGTGAACACTGGGATGGAATGAACAAACAAGAACATCATCCATATATGATTAGTGATATAGTTTGGATGTTGTCCCCTCCAAATCCCACGTGATCCCAAATGTTGGAGGTGGGACCTCGTGTGTGGCGCTTGGGTCATGAGGGCAGATCCTTCATGAATGACTCGGTGCCTTTCTCAGGGTCATGAGTGAGTTCTCAGAGCTGGTTGTTTATTTTATTTTATTTCTTGAGTTGGGGGTGTCACTCCGCTGCCCAGGCTGGAATGCAGTGGCATGGTCACCATGATCATGGCCACCGCAACCTCAACCTCCCAGGTTCAGGTGATTCTCCCACCTCAGCCTCCCGAGTAGCTGGGACTATAGGCACATGCCACCACACCCATCTCGTTTTGTAGAGATGAGGTCTCACAGTTTCGCCCAGGCTGATCTCAAACTCCTGGGCTCGAGCAATCCTCCTGCCTTCGCCTCCCCAAGTGCCTAGAGCTGGTTGCTTAAAAGAGTCTGGCACTTCCATTCTCTCTCTTGTTTCTGCTGTCCCCATGTGACATGCCTTCTCCCCATCTGCCTTCCGCCATGACTGTAAGCTTCCTGAGACCTCACCAGAGTCCAGCAGATGCAGGCACCATGCAGAACTGTGAGCCAAATCAACTTATTTTCTTTAGAAATCACCCAGCTTCAGGCATTTCTTCACAACAACACGAAACAGACATGCAATTAGAGCGGAATTGCAAGGGAAAACCAAATCCTCAAATTATTAGCATTCAGAGTTCAAGAAAAGTAAGGAGGTGTTTCACTGACCACGGAGGCATAGCCGTCTATGTCTGTTGTTGACTTTCCAGAGGAAAGGAAAAAGGGGATGTGAATCATTGGGTGTGAAAGCAGAGGAGACATTAATATTGTAAAGTAGGCTGGGCATGGTGGCTCATGCCTGTAATCCCAGCACTTTGGGAGGACAAGGCAAGAGGATTGATTGCCTGAGCCCAGGGGTTCAAGACCAGTCCAAGCAACTTGGCGAGACCTCATCTCTACAATAAATCAAAAAATTAGCTAGGCATGGTGGTGCGCACCTGTAGTTCCAGCTACTTGGAAGGCTGAGGCAGAAGGATCACGTAAGCCCAACAGGTCGAGGCTGTGGTGACTGTGAGCATGGCACTGCATTCTAGCCTGGGCCACAGAGTGAGACTCCGACTCAAAAAAAAAAAAAAATAGAAAAAGAAAAGAAAATTTCCTGGGTCATCAGGGGCCCAGTGAGCCCTAGAATGGCTTAGACAAGCATAAGCCGGCCGGGCTCAGTGGCTCAGTTTGTAATCCCAGCACTTCGGGAAGCCGAGCGAGAGGTTTGCCTGAGCCCGCGGGTTCGAGACCCGCCTGGGTAACTTGGCAAGACCTCATCTCTACAATAAACAAAAACTAGCCGGGCGTGGTAGCGCACACCTGTAGTTCCGGCTACTTGGAAGGCTGAGGTGGAAGGATCGCCTGAGCCCAGCAGGTTGAGGCTGCGGCCGTGAGCATGCCACTGCACTCCAGCCCGGACAACGAGTGAGACTCCAACCCCCCCAAAAAAAAGAAAGAAAGAGAGGGGAGGGGTTAATGGCCATTTCCCCCTGCAATTCGTGGACACAGAGGAGAAAGTCACAGAGGAAGGAAGTCATTGGGGAGACTGCATCTTAGACTAAAATTCCTTCTTGCACTTTTTCATATTTTTATTTTTATCTTTTTTCTTATTTTTTGAGTCTGGGTCTCATTCTGTCACTTTGGCTGGAGTACAGTGGCAGGATCATAGCTCACTGCAGCCTTGACCTCCTGGGCTCAGGCAATCTTCCCACCTCAGCCTCCCAAGCAGCTGGGACTACAGGCATGTGGCACAATGCCCGGCTATTATTTTTTACATTTTTGTAGAGACACGGTCTCACTATGTTGCCCAGGCTGGTCTCGAGCTCCTGAGCTGAAGCGATCCTCCCGCCTCAGCCTTCCAAAGTGCTGGGATTACAGGCATGAGTCGCCGTGCCCAGCCCCTTTTTGCAAGTTAAAACTGGACAACCTTAAGTCCAATGTCGCCATCCTTTACAGTACCTACACGTTTCTCTATCAAGATTAGGTTTGGTGGTTCCAAAGGTCCTGATAGGATTTTGTCTTTAATGGCTTAAATTGTAGGACCCTAGACTGGCACCGTGTGGGCTTGATCTTTCACGGCATCCTCATGTCGCTGACCTAGCTCCTAGAATTTTTTAATCAAGACATTTCACCGGTTAGCCTTGTTTTTGAACCATGTTTCTAATTTCTGGTCTCAGGATCTTTTTTTTTTTTTTTTGAGATTGGAGTCTCACTCTGTCGCCCAGACTGGAGTGCAGTGGCCGCTCCCGGCCACCGCAGCCTCGATCTGCCGGGCTCCGGCGATCCTTCCGCCTCAGCCTTCCGAGTAGCCGGAATTACAGGCGCGCGCTACCACGCCCGGCTGATTTTTTGATTTATTGTAGAGATGAGGTCTCGCTGCCCAGGCGGGTCTCGAAGCCGCGGGCTCAGGCAGTCCGCTCACCTCAGCCTCTCAAAGGCGCAGGATTACAGGCTGAGCCACCGAGCCCGGCTTGGTCTCAGGATCTTAACAAAAGTAGCAGCTAAGGCAGAAGGAGATCAGGCCTGAGGAGTCTCTGTCTCTTTCTAGCCTGGGTCTATCACTGGGGATGGAGCAGTCCCTCTGTGCTCTTTTTCATTTCTTCCTTCCTTCCTTCCTTTTCTTTCTTTGAGTTGAAGTCTCACTCTGTCACCTAGACTGGAGTATAGCGGCACAATCACAACACTCACAGCTCATGACAGCCTTGACCTCTTGGGCTCACGCGATCCTTCTGCCTCAGTCTCCCTAGTAGCTAGGACTACAGGTGAGTGCCACCACACCCGGCTCGTTTTTTTTTTTGTAGAGACAAGGTTTCACTATGTTGCCCGGGCTGGTCTCAAACTCCTGGGCTCAAGCAATCCTCTCACCTCAGCCTCCCCAAGTGCTGGAATTACAGGCATCAGTCACCGTGCCCGATCCATCCCTTTGTCTTCTACTTGCCTGGATCTTACGTGACATAGAAGACCTCATAGAAACTGAAGATGGAGTCTAAAAACTCTCCCCAGTGGTACTAGCTTTAACGATGCCTCAGAGCAGTCCTGCTCATTTAGATGTCCTCATTTACTGAGGCTCATTTAGCTGTTTCAAATCAAAGAGCTGCAGCTCTGGACCTTGATCAGCAGATGGACAAGCTGATATAAATTAGGAAGTCCCAGGAAGTGAGCTCCCTGTACTAGCCTTCATTGGCTGCTGAATTCCTCCGTTTTGATGGGGCTCAGGTCTTTTTTTTGTTTTTTTTGAGATGAGTGTCTCGCCATGTAAACAGGCTGGACTAAACTTCCTGGGCTCAAGTGACCCTCCCACCTCAGCCTCTCCAGTAGCTGAGACTACAGGCACATGCTGCCTTGACCAGCTTTCAGGCAGGTCTTTAATTATGGAAATTCGGAGCATGCCCAAGCTTTAACTAGCTCAGGGGCATCTTTGGATCTCTCACCTCAGCCGTGGTGGGTGGAGGGCCAAGTGTCAGGGTGTCAGTAGGGAATGAGGGAGCTGGATGGCAGGAGTGAAAGGTAAGAGAGGTGGATACTTGTTCCCTCCAGGCCATTAGCTCTGCTTACAATCTCTCAAGGCCAAGATGAAGCTTAAGAGGGCAGCTCAGAGCCCCCATCTCCCCTGACCCCACGTTCACTCTAAGCTGTGCCTGCCTCCTGGGCTCCCCCACCCCCAGCACTGACCACCATGGGCTATCACTGTCCAGGGACAGGTGTAGGCTTTCCACTGGATGGTGAACCCTATTAGGACAGTGTCCTGGTCACCACTGTGTTCCCAGCATCTCCCAGCTCAGGGAGACGAATGAACGAGTGAATGAGCCCACTCTGTATAGAGAAGTGATCACATCAACAGAAAATACTAGGCCAGGCATGGTGGCTCACACTTGTAATTCCAGCACTTTGGGAGATCGAAGAGGGAGGATTGCTTGAGCCCAGGAGTTCAAGACCAGCCTGGCAGCCTGGGCACCATAGCAAGACTGTGCGCGCGCGCGCGCGCGTGTGTGTGTGTGTGTGTGTGTGTGTGTTGGAGTCTCACTTTGTCGCCCAGGTTGGAGTGCAGTGGCATGCTCCTGGTCACCGCAGCCTTGACCTGCTGGGCTCAGGTGATTCTTCCACCTCAGCCTTCCAAGTAGCCGGAACTACAGGCGTGTGCTACCACGCCCAGCTAATTTTTTGATTTATTGTAGAGATGAGGTCTCACCGTGTTGCCCAGGCTGGTCTCAAACCTGCGGGCTCAGGCAATCCTTTCACCTCAGCCTCCCAAAGTGCTGGGATTATAGGCTTGAACTACCGCACCTGGCTGTTTTTGTTTTTGAGTCAGAGTCTCACTCTGTCACCCAGGCTGGAGTGCAGGGGCATGCTCACAGCCACCACAGCCCCGATCTGCCAGGCTCAGGCAATCCTTCTGTTTCAGTCTTCCAAGTAGCAGGACTCACAGGCATGTACCACCATGCCTAGCTAATTTTTTGATGTATTATATAGACAAGGTCTCACCATGTTGCCCTGGCTGGTCTCAAAACCCTGGGCTCAGGTAATTCTCTTGCCTCTGCCTCCCAAAGGGATGGGATTACAGGCATGAGCCACTGCGCTTGGCTCACAAGACCTTGACTCTACAAAAAATTTTAGAAAAAATAGCCAGGCATGGTGGTTTGTGTCTGTAGTCTCACCCACTCGGGAAGCTAAGGCCGAAGGATCGCCTTGGCCCAGGAGGTCAAGGCTGCAGTGAGCCATGGTCGTGCTCCTGCACGCCAACCTTGGCGACAGAGTGAGACCCCCAACTCAAAAAAGAAAAAGAAAACACAAAATACTATGCATCAGTTTTCTACTATGGACCAGACTTGTGCTAACTGCATTGCTACTAATAGTCATGATTAGTAGTGACAAGAGCAAATAAGTAATTAATCATCACAAACCACAAGGTTATTTGCTTTTTTCCAAGTCTTCTACTCTCCAGTCACCTTCCTTTGGTCTCTCCCCTGTTCCCAACTCTTCCTCCATGCCTCTTCCCTCTCCTCCCTATGGCACCCCCATAGCTATCCTCTTTCTAGTCTTTGCTCCAGGAAGTCCTCCCTTCGTTACTTTATTTTTGTAGAGCCAGGGTCTTGTCTTGCCATGTTGCCCAAGCTGGTCTCGAACTCCTGGCCTCAAGCGACCCTCCCACTTCAGCCTCCCAAAGTGCTGGGATTCCAGGCATGAGCCACGGCACCCCACCCTCCTCTATACTTTCCACCCTACCCAGTCCTCCTTCCCAAACTCCTCTTCCCCTGAGTCCCCTCTGCCGCCCCTGCCATTCTGCCTTCTTTTCAGGCAGTCCTCCTTCCAGTTGGACTCCATCTTGGTGAACACACTAAAGATTCAAGACGGCGGTGTGGTCAGAGATCGAGCCCGTGGGGCCAGAGATGAGTCCGTTTTAATTGCTGGGGAGACAGACGGGGGCCTTTGGAAAGAACTCCCCCCACCCTACCTCCACGGTCCCATCCAGGTTGGACAGGAAGCCACTTCCCCTACAGTTCATTGCCGAGGCGGTGCGAGGGGCCGCTGTTGACGGCGGCAGTGTAGGAGGGCACCGGGCCTCAGAGGACACTGATGCGCTCGGCCAGTCCCTGCATGTCGTGGTCCTGCGGTGGGCGGGCCCCACTGAGCTCCCCAGCGGCGGGCAGCCCGGACCCGGGCAGTGGATGCTCTGCCACGAACTGCTCCCAGCGCGCGTCGTCACTCTCGTGCGTGATGTACCGCTCGCCCATCTTCCCCTCCAGCTCTCGGAGGTCCAGCCACGTCTGGTACTCCTGGACCCGGAGAATTGGGATTAGCTTGGCGAGGGCGGCAGCCCCGGCGAAGCGCCGAGAGACCTGCGGCACCAGCGAGAGCCGGGTACCACTGAAGGCGAAGCCACACCCTTCGCAGCCTCCCAGCCAACAGAGACTTGGCTCCACCACCTTCTGCAGTCCAGCCAATAAGCGATCTAGCTCCACCCCTTCCTCCAACCCAGCCAATGGGCCAGCTCCGCCCCCTGCATCACCTGTAACCAGGGGTGGCTGAGAGACTTGTCCACGCTGTAGCGCTTACGCATCTTCACCTGCAGCAGGTTGTTGATGAGGTCGATGGCTGTGGGGGAGGAAGGAGAGAGATGCTTCAAGCCCTGTATGTGGGGTGAGGGCTTGCTCCTCTTCCAACAGGCCACCCTAGCCTACCTGCCTGCCATGAAGGCCTCGCTTCTGCACTCGCCCACGTGGTTCAGAAGGCTCACCTGTACCAATAACTCACCTATCCACTTCCTCATTAATTTACAAATGTGTCTCTTGCCCACGCCACGAGCTCCTTCTCTTCACCAATTCTCTATCTTGGTTTCCCCATTTTCATGTTGCCTTCACAGTTTTTGTCATACGCAGGTACATATAGCTACACTTGGATTATTTTTCATTTGATATTTTTCTTTAAGCCAATTCATTTATCCAAGATCTACTGTTAAGTGGACAAAGCAAGTTGAAGAGCAGTGTGTATGGTATGTTGTGTAAAAACATAAAATAAAAAATAAATGTATGTCCACATATTTGCTTGTATATGTATAACATCTTTCTCTAAGGAAACAGGAAACTTGTAATAGCCATTGTCTTTGAAAAAAGCAGCAA
This sequence comes from Cephalopachus bancanus, assembly GCA_027257055.1. Taxonomy (NCBI): domain Eukaryota; kingdom Metazoa; phylum Chordata; class Mammalia; order Primates; family Tarsiidae; genus Cephalopachus; species Cephalopachus bancanus. The sequence goes on along the minus strand of JAPVLO010001038.1, from coordinate 122,199 downwards.
ATGATGGAGTGAGAGACAAGTCTCACCATCGATCCTTTCGCATATTTAAAAATGTGGGCCAGGTGCAGTGTAATCCCATCACTTTGGGAGGCTGTTAGGAGGACTGCTTGAGGCCAGGAGTTCAAGACCAGCCTGGGCAACATAGTGAGACCTTGTCTCTACAAAAAAATCAACAAATTAGTCAGGCATGGTATTGGGCACCAGTAGTCCCAGCTACTCAGAAAGTTGAGGTGGAAGGATTGCCTGAGCCCAGTTGGTCAAGGTTGCAGTGATCCGTGATTGTGCCACTGCACTTCAGCCTGGATTACAGAGTGAGACCCCCAACTCAAAAAAAAAAAAGGCTATTGAGCATTAAGCTTCAAGACAAGCCAGCACTCATCTGAAACTGTCTTCTTGATCAGAAGCCTTGAAAGACAAGGATAGGCCTCATGCACACAGGCACTGTGCTCTGGCCAACACCCACAGGCTTCTCACACTGGTCTGTCTACACTCCAACCCACTGTGCACACTCAGATGGACTTTTAAGTGGGCCCTGGAAAACAAGCTGAGGACCTCCACGACTGCTCCAGGACTCAAGTCAACTCTCATTCTCATCGCAGCGTTTCTCTCTCTCATGCCCACCAAGACCTTTTCCAGCAACCTCCGAGTCCTCTCCCCCACACCTGCTCCATGAGGACACACCCTTCCGGAGAGGGCCTTTTCCCCTTCCAGTCTCATGCTGTCGCTCAGGCTGGAGTGCTGTGGCCGCTCCCGGCCACCACAGCCTTGACCTGCTGGGCTCCGGCGATCCTTCCGCCTCAGCCTTCCGAGTAGCTGGAACTACAGGCGCACGTGACCACGCCCGGCTCATTTTTTGATTTACTGTAGGGATGAGGTCTCGCCAAGTTGCCCAGGTGGGTCTCGAACCCGCAGGCTCAGGCATACTTTTTTTTTTTTTTTTTTTAGTTGGAGTCTCACTCTGTCGCCCAGGCTGGAGTACAGTGGCTGCTCCCGGCCACTGCAGCCTCGACCTGCTGGGCTCCGGCGATCCTTCCGCCTCAGCCTTCCAAGTAGCTGGAACTACAGGTGCGCGCTACCACACCAGGCTGATTTTTTGATTTATTGTAGAGATGAGGTCTCGCCAAGTTGCCCAGGCGGGTCTTGAACCCGCGGGCTCAAGCAATCCACTCACCTCGGCCTCCCAAAGCGCTGGGATTACAGGCTGAGCCACCGAGCCCGGCCTCCCCTTCCACTTTTCACAGACCACTCTACTGGCTTCTCCTCACCTGCTCTCCTGTCCAATTCATAACGATATTCCTACAACGTATGAGAGTTGGTGCCAGGCACAGAGTAGGCACTCAACATGTACTCAAAAAAAAAAAATATGTATATACATACATATATATATACATATATTTATTTTGAGTTGGAGTCTCACTTTGTCGCCCAGACTGGAGTGCAGTGGCACACTCGAGGTCACCGCAGCCTCGACCTGCTGGGTTTAGATGATCTTTCCGCCTCAGCCTTTCATGTAGCTGGAACCACAGACACATGCCACATGTCCAGTTAATTTTTTTTTCTTTTTTAGTTGGAGTCTCACTCTGTCTCCCAGGCTGGAGTACAGTGGTATGCTTGTGGCCACCGCAGCCTCGAACTGCTGGGCTCAGGTGATCCTTCTGCCTCAGCCTTCCAAGTACCTGAAACTATGGGTGCCTGCCACCATATCTGGCTAATTTTTTTTTTTTTTTTTTTGAGTTGGAGTCTCACTCTGTCGCCCAGACTGGAGTGCAGTGGCCGCTCCCAGCCACGGCAGCCTCGACCTGCTGGGTTCCGGCAATCATTCCGCCTCAGCCTTCCAAGTAGCTGGAACTACAGGCGTGTGCTACCACGCCCGCTAATTTTTGATTTATTGTAGAGATGAGGTCTTGCCAAGTTGCCCAGGCAGGTCTCGAACCCGCGGGCTCAGGCATACTTTTTTTTTTGAGTTGGAGCCTCACTCTTGTCACCCAGGCTGGAGGAGTGCAGTGGGATGCTCACAGCCACCATAGCCTTGACCGGCTGGGCTTAGGCAATCCTTCTGTCTCAGTCTTCCAAGTAGCTGGGACTAGATGCATGTCAACATGCCTGGCAAATTTTTGTGATTTATTGTAGAGATGAGGTCTCACCAAATTGCCCAGGCTGGTCTTGCACCCCTGGGCTCAGGCAATCCTCCTGTCTCGGCCTCCCAAAGTGCTAGGATTACAGGTTGAGCCACCAAGCCTGGACTAATTTTTTGACTTATTGTAAAGATGAGGTCTCGCCAAGTTGCCCAGGCTGGTCTTGAACTCCTGGGCTCAGGCAATCCTCTCACCTCAGTCTCCCAAAGTGCTGGGATTACAGGCGTGAGCCACCGTACCCGGCCCTGAATAAATGGTTATAAATAAATGAACAAACGATTGTCATCTAACATCCCTCCCATAGTCCATCTGTCTCCCTGAGCACCTTGGCTCTACGACCTGCACTTGAGTCTCCTTATAGCTTCTTTTTTCTTTTTTTTTTTTTGAGTTGAGTCTCACTCTGTCGCCCAGACTGGAGTGCAGTGGCTGCTCCCGGCTACCGCAGCCTCGACCTGCTGGGCTCCGGCGATCCTTCCGCCTCAGCCTTCCAAGGAGCCAGAATTACAGGCATGCGCTACCACGCCCGGCTGATTTTTTGATTTACTGTAGAGATGAGGTCTCGCTGCCCAGGCGGGTCTCGAACCCGCGGGCTCGGGCAATCCGCTCACCTCAGCCTCCCAAAGGCGCGGGATTAGAGGCTGAGCCACCGAGCCCGGCTCCTTATAGCTTCTTAACAGGCCCCAGTACCTCAGCCCCACCCTTGGCCCTCTAAACTTCTCACCCCCATACTCCACACCGGGCCTCAAAGCTCTATGCCTCAGGACTTGATTTTCCCAGGCCCCCTTCAAGGTAGCAGGTTCGAGTACCTGGCCTCGTGCCAGTCATGACGCCAAAGGCCCTGGATGCAGATACCAACGACTGCCTGGTTCCCCTCCTCCCACCTCCCATCTGCTCCCAGCTTCTAGGCCTCAGGGTCTGCCTTTTCCTGGTCCTCTGCATAAACCCTCCGCCGCCATGTCCCTAGACTGGCCCCCACTGTCACTGGACCTGCCCTGGGAGGATCGGTCCCTTCTGACCACCGTTGCAACACGCCAGTTTCCTCAGGTCCGGTCCCTCTCCTGGTCCCCTCCAGACAAGCTGAGCCCCACTCAGCCCCCAAGTGTCTGTCTTTGTATTTCTCGGGCGCTTAGTTTGCAGCCCACCTAACTCAGTCTAGGCCTGAGTCTCCGGGTCACTGGTTCCAAATGTGCCCCTGAGTCCCAGCCCACGGTTTCCGGCCCTCCCCTCCTGGGGCCCCGCCCCACCGACAGGCTCCACCCCCAAGGCCCCAGGCGGTTGCCGGAGCCCGGTCCTCCAGGCCCCGCCCACCCCTGCAGCCCCGCCCACCTCCAGCACTGATGTGGCTCCAGGGGCTGGCCGGGTACATGAAGGCGGCGTTCTGGATCTGGTCGTTGATGTCCTCGTCCTCGTTGAAGGGGAACGTCCCGCTGAGGCTGACGTACATGATCACGCCCACCGACCACATGTCCAGCGAGCGGTTGTAGCCCTGGTTGAGCAGCACCTCGGGCGCCAGGTAGGCCGGCGTGCCCACCACCGAGCGGCGGAAGGACTTCTCGCCGATGATGCGCGCGAAGCCGAAGTCACACAGCTTCACCTGCCGAGGGCGAGGAGGGGGCGGTGAAGCCACACCTGCCCCCGCACCCCCCCGCCCACCCCACCCAGATATCTGGAGAAAACTGCAATGTTGGTTTGGATCCAGGCTGCCTGGCTCACTGGCCGAGCAACCCTGGGTGACTCTGTTCCTCCGTTTCCTCACCCGTATGAGAACGGGGAGCATAACAGCCCCTGTCTCAAATCTGGAGGGACGTAACTGACCTGGGGAAACGGGTCCGCTGATGCCAGCAACACATTTTCTGGTTTCAAGTCACAGTGGACGATATTCTTGAAGTGAAGGTGTCTCAAAGCCACCAGGATCTGAGGCGATGAGATTGGGGCCAGTAAGAAAGGCAGACAGAAGCCGGGCTCGGTGGCTCAGCCTGTAATCCTGCGCCTTTGGGAGGCTGAGGTGAGTGGATTGCCTGAGCCCCGGGGTTCGAGGCCCGCCTGGGCAACTTGGCGAGACCTCATCTCTACAATAAATCAAAATGAGCCGGGCATGGTAGCACGCGCCTGTAGTTCCAGCTACTTGGAAGGCTGAGGTGGAAGGATCGCCAGAGCCCAGCAGGTCGAGGCTGCGGTGGCCGGAAGCCGCCACTGCCCTCCAGTCTGGGTGACAGAGTGAGACTCCAACTCAAAAAAAAAAAGAGAAAGGCAGACAGGTACTCGCCCCAGATTCCACCCTCAGCAGCCAGCCCTTCCAACCCACCCGTGCCTAAAGATGCCCCCCAGAGTCAGAGGAGACACTGGAGCACCAAAGAATCTCAGAACTCCAAAAGCATTTACACCTGAGAGAAGAGTTGGAAGCAGAATTCTAGAAAGGCTGGACTAAGCCAGAGGAGCTGGGAAGACCCTGACACCTCTGGCATGAGGTAGACGCCTGAGTGCTGTCAATAGAGCCGGTGCTTTCAAGCTTCTATTGTGTGATTCAATTTCTTTCTTTTTTTTTTTTTTTTTTTTGAGACAAGGTCTCACTATGTTACCCAGGCTGGTCTCAAACCCCTGGACTCAAGCAATCCTCTCACCTTGGCCTCCCAACGTGCTGAAATTACAAACGTGAACCACCATGTCCAGACCTCAATTCCATTCCAAAAAAATTTTTTATTCTTTTTTTTTGAGTTAGAGTCTCACTCCGTCGCCAGACTGGAGTACAGTGGCATGCATGCTCCCAGCCACCCCAGTGTCAACCTGCTGGGCTGCAGTGATCCTTCCGCCTCAGCCTTCCAAGTAGCCAGAACTATAGGCACGTACTACCACACCCGGCTAGTTTTTGATTTATCATAGAGATGAGGTCTCATCAAGTTGCCCGGGCAGGTCTTGAACCCATGGGCTCAGTCAATTCTCTCGCCTCGGCCTCCCAAAGTGCTGGGATTATAGGCTGAGCCACCAAGCCCAGCATTTTTTTATTCTTAAAAAAACTGTAATACAGCCGGGCTCAGTGGCTCAGCCTGTAATCCTGTGCTTTGGGCGGCCGAGGTGAGTGGATTACCTGAGCCCACAGGGGTTCGAGACCTGCCTGGGCAACTTGGCAAGACTTCATCTCTACAATAAATCAAAAATTAGCTGGGCGTGGTAGCACGCACCTGTAGTTCCAGCTACCCGGAAGGCTGAGGCGGAAGGATCGCCGGAGCCCAGCAGTCGAGGCTGTGGTGGCCGGGAGCGGCCACTGCACTCCAGTCTGGGCGACAGAGTGAGACTCCAACTCAAAAAAAAACCAAAAAACTGTAATACAAAGCAATGCAAACAACACAAATATGACACAGGTGATATACCAAATCTCTCTCTCTTAAGAGGCAGGAACATTCTGGAGCAAGTCTTCCCTGGTGGAAAACCTGCATTTGCTAACTTGTGGCCTTGGGCAAGTCACTTCACCTCTCGGGTGTCAGACTCCTCATCTGTCAAATGGGGGTAATAAGAATACCCACCTAGCCGGGCACAGTGGCCCATGCCTATAATTCCAGCACTTTGGGAGGCAGAGGCGAGAGGATCACCTGAGCCCACAGGTTTGAGACCAGCCTGGGCAACATAGCAAGACCTCATCTCTACATTAAAAATCAAAAAGTTAGCCAGGAGTGGTGGCATGCACCTGTGGTTCCTACTTGGAAGGCTGAGGCAGAAGGATCACCTAAGCCCAGCAGGTTGAGGCTTCGGCGGCCATGAGCATGGCACTGCACTCCAGCCTGGAAGATAGAGTGAGACTCCGACTCAAAAAAAAAAAAAAAAAAAAGAGTACCCACCTGACAGGCTGTTGTGAAGTTTTAATGAGTTCATGCATGTAAAGTGCTTAGGAGAGCTTACCATTGTGTGTTAGCTATTATTGGTGGTGGTGTTACTTTTGTGATGGCCTGTTGGTAAATATATTTGTGTGTGTCTCTCAAATGAAGCTTCTCCTGCTGGATCTGTTCATTTGAGCTGGAAAAATGATTTGAAAACACACACACAAAAGCTGTTACTGGGCCAGGTACGGTGGCTCACACCTGTAATCCCAGCACTTTGAGAGGCCAAGGCAGAAGGATCACCTGAGCCCAGGAGTTCAAGACCAGCCTGAGCAACATAGCAAGACTTCATCTCTACAAAAAATAAAAATAAAAAATTAGCCAGGTATGGTGGCGCATGCTTGTAGTCTCAACTAGTTGGGAGGCTGAGGTGGAAGGATCACTTAAGACCAGGAGGCAGAGGCTGTGGTGAGCCATGATTGTGCCACTGTGCTCCAGCCTGGGTAACAGAGTGAGACTTCAACTCAAACACCACCACCACCACAAAAGCTATTACTGTTTGTAACCACTCATGTGTGAAACTATGATTTTCCTTGATTGTGTGTAATCCAAACAAAATACCAGATCACTGGCTGCCCAAAGCAATGTGAGCCTGCCACTGGAGTCTAAATCTCAGATTTTAAGTGTTTGTGTTTATTGTTTTCACTGGATGGCTTTCCAGTTAGCATATACTATTTCCCTGGACTCCAGAATCTACTATTTGAAAAACACTGGGTCTTTTTGGAGACAGGGCCTCACTGTCACCCAAGCTGCAGTGGTTGATCTTGGCTCACTACAGCCTCTATCTCCTGGGCTCAAGCGATCCTCCTGCCTAAGCCTCCTTAGTAGCTGAGATTACAGGTGTGCCCACCATGTCCAGTTATTTTTTTTTTTTTTGAGTTGGAGTCTCATTCTGTTGCCCAGACTGGAGTACAGTGGCCGCTCCCGGCCACCGCAGCCTCGACCTGCTGGGCTCGGGCGATTCTTCCACCTCAGCCTTCCAAGTAGCTGGAACTACAGGCGTGCGCTACCAGCCCCGGCTTATTTTTTGATTTACTGTAGAGATGAGGTCTTGCTAAGTTGCCCAGGCGGGTCTCAAACCCGCGGGCTAAGGCAATCCACTCACTCAGCCTTCCAAAGGCGCGGGATTACAGGCTGAGCCACCGAGCCCAGCTTTGCCCAGTTATTGTTTTGATTTATTGATTTTCAACACTCTTTGAGAACTATCACTATAGCCCAGCTTCCTCATTCTACAAACTAGGAGGCTGAGATGGAAAGATGGCTGAGTTTGAGCAGATTTTTTTTTTTGAGTTGGAGTCTCACTCTGTCGCTCAGACTGGAGTGCAGTGGCGGCTCCCGGCCACCGCAGCCTTGCCTGCTGGACTCCGGCGATCCTTCTGCCTCAGCCTTCCGAGTAGCCGGAACTACAGGCGCACACTACCACGCCCAACTAATTTTTTGATTTATTGTAGAGATGAGGTCTCGCCAAGTTGCCCAGGCGGGTCTTGAACCCACGGGCTCAGGCAATCCACTCACCTTGGCCTCCCAAAGCACTGGGATTACAGACTGAGCCACCGAGCCCGGGTCCGAGTAGATGTTATCTCCAGATTTTCTGCTGGTTGATCTACTTCTCTCCCAGTGAACATAGTGAACAAAGAGGGCAGACCAGCTGGGTGCAGTGGCTCATGCCTGTATCCCAGCACTTCGGGAGGTAGAGGTGACTACCTCTACTACCAGGTAGAGGACTACCTGGGCTCATGGGCTCGAGACGAGCCTGGGCAACTTGGTGAGACTTTGTCTCTGCAATAAATCAAAAAATAAGCCAGGTGTGGTAGTGCATGCCTGTAGTTCTAGCTACTTGTGAAGCTAAGGCGGAAGGATCACCTGAGCCCAACAGGTCAAGGCTGTAGTGGCCGTAAGCAGCACGCCACTGCACTCCAGCCTGGGCGACAGAGTGAGACTCCAACTGAAAAAAATAAAGAGGGCAGATTGGGAGCTAGATAGATCCAGGTTCAAATCTTTTTGTTTTGTTTTGTTTTTACTTTGTTTTGGTTTTTTTTTTTGTTTGGTTTTTTTTAAGTTGGAGTCTCACTCTGTCACCCAGACTGGAGTGCAGTGGCCGCTCCTGGCCACTGCAACCTTGACCCGCTGGGCTCCAGCGATCCTTCCGCCTCAGTCTTCCGAGTAGCTGGAACTACAGGTGCGCCCTACCACGCCCAGCTAATTTTTCTGATTTACTATAGAGGTGAAGTCTCACCAAGTTGCCCAGGCAGGTCTCGAACCCGCGGGCGCAGGCAATCCACTCACCTCAGCCTCCCAAAGCGTGGGATTACAGGCTGAGCCACCGAGCCCGGCTCAGGTTCAAATCTTGGTCAGACAGCTACTCAGCTGTGTGACCTTAGTTGAGAGACTGGTAACTCCCTCAGTCTCAGTCTCTCCATCTATAAAATGGGGGCTGTGATACCTACCTTCAAGAGTGGTGGTCAGGCCTAAATAGGTTCATGAGGTAAAGGGACTTGGGGGTGGAGCAGGCAAGAGCCCAGAAAGCAGAAATCTGCAGAGAGAGAAAGAGAGAAGAGAAAGCATACACAAAGGGAGGAAGACATGCAAGACTAGAACAGAACAGCCTCCGTGGCTGAAAGCAGCCAGCTCCCTCTCCCCACCTGAAGTGTGGACGAGGCTGCCGCAGCAGTTTCTGTCCCCACCCCACAAGCCAGCCTGACACAGACATACTGCTTGAGAGTGAGGGTGCTGGGCCAGGCCAAAGGCACACAGCACAGGGGACATTGCAACCAACAGAGACAATGTCCACAATAAGGTGAGATACCAGTCAGATGGGAAGGATGTGAAGCCCAGAAACCACAAAAGGCAATATTTCACATTGTCAGAGTTAAAACCCTATGACCAATAAATGCCAAAAAACAAAATGAAGAGGCAAACAAATACTGGCACAAAAGAATTGAGCAACATAAATGAAAAGGATCTAATGTCCTTCATATACAAAGAGCTCTGAAAATTCAATATGAAAAAGAATAATCTGATTGAAAAATGAGCAAAAGGGGCAGGGCGTGGAGGCTCATGCCTGTAATCTCAGCACTTTGGGAAGCAGAGGCAAGAGGACTGTCTGAGCCCAGGGGTTTGAGATCAGCTTGGGCAACTTGGTGAGACCTCATCTCTACCATAAATCAAAAAATTAGCCAGGTGTGGTGGTGTGCACCTGTAGCTCCAGCTACTTAGAAGGTTGCCCTATCTCCTGGGCTCAAGTGGTCCTCCTGCCTCAGCCTCCTTAGTAGTTGAGGTTACAGGTGTGCCCACCATGCCCAGCTATTTTTTCTAAAGAGACTTTGCTAAGCTACGGTCTGGCCATGTGACTCCTTGAGCTGTGGTTGCTACATTTCCTAGCTTTAGTCCCTTCCCCTACCTTGGGGAGGTGAATCTCCTCTCCTCTCTCTCTAATTTACTTTCTAAATAAACTATGTTTTCCAATCTAAAAAAAAGAGAGAGAGAGAGAGATGGGGTCTTGCTATGTGGCTCACGCTGGTCTTAAACTCCTAGCCTCAGGTGATCCCACCGCCTCGACCTCCCAAAATGCTGGGATTACAGGTATGAGCCACCATGCCCAGCCTCGAAACATATTCTTTTGCAATTCTCCCACTAGAGTCTAATGATATGTGTAGATGGATGGTCACAGGATGTTGTTTATGATGATGAAAAAGTTAAAACAACTTACATGTTCAGCAGCTGGAGGATATATATATATTTTTAAAGCAGGATATATTGAGAGGACAGAAAAGTTCCCAGAGTGGGAGGGGACCTGAAGAGGTTGCCCTGGAGGATTTCATGACATACATCATGTGATACAATGCAGCTGCTGTTAAAAAGAAAAAGTAAGGGCAGGCCATCGTCTTGTTAAGATATGGTGTGGCCATGTGCTCTTTGAGCTATGGCCAGGCCGTGTTTCCTGGCTTTGGACCCCTTCCCTACCTTGGGGAGGTGAATCTTTCTCTCTCTCTCTCTCTCTCTCTCTCTCTCTCTCTCTCTCTCTCTCTCTCATTTACTTTTAAATAAACTATGTTTTCCAATCTAAAAAAAGAGAGAGAGAGAGATGGGGTCTTGCTATGTGGCCCACAATATAATTAGAAAATTATATTTTCTAATCTAAAAACAAAAAAAAAGCAAGGGCAGAAAAACATGCAATGATATATATGCTGTAAAACCGATTAAAATGTGTGGAGAAAACAGAAAATCTGTTTGAATATAGCACAGAGGATAGGCGCAGTGGCTCACACCTGTAATCCCAGCACTTTGGGAGACTGAGGTGAGATGATTGCCTGAGCCCGGGATTTGAACCTAGGATCTATGCTGTTAACTAGTGATGTCAAACTCATCTGTTATTTTTTATTGAGTTGGAGTCTTACTCTATCGTCCAGGCTGGAATGCAGCCGCACACTCACAGCCACTGCAGCCTCGACCTGCTGGGCTCAGGTAATCCTTCTGCCTCAGCCTCCTGAGTAGCTGGAACTACAGGTGTGCGCCACCACACCTTGGTAATTTTTCAATTTATTGCAGAGACTAGGTCTCACCAAGTTACCCAGACTGGTCTCGAACCCCTGAGCTCAGGCAATCCTCTCATCTTGGCCTCCCAATGTGCTGGGATTACAGGCTTGCGCCTCCGCGCCCAGCCCATTATAAAAATTAAATGAGATAAAAGAGTGCCTGGCACACAGTAGGTGCTCAGTAACTGTGAGTGATCTCATCATCTATTATCATCATTATCAGTCCCCCCTCTCCCAAGCCCTGCCTGCCTGGGTGGTCACTGTCTAGGACTGGGGCTATCTTGGTCACCAGTGTCCCCCAACTCTACTCCCAGCATGGAACTGAACATGGAGCAGGGGCTCAAGGAGTGTCTGTTGAACAATTTAATGAATGAATGAAAGAAGGAATGAATGAGAGAGAGAAAAAAAGATATCTTTCCCTATTTTCCTTTCTTTTTTTTTTTTTTTTTTTAGTTGGGGGTCTCACTCTGTTGCCCAGGCTAAAGTACAGTGGCACAATTATGACTCACCACAGCCTTGAACTTCTGGGCTCAAACAATTCTCCTGCTTCAGTCTCTCGAGTAGCTGGGACTACAGGTGCATACCACCACACCTGGCTAATTTTTTTTATTTTGGGGTTTTTTTTGAGTTGGAGTCTCACTCTTTTGTCCAGGCTGGAGTGCAGTGGCATGCTCATAGCCACCACAACCTTGACCTGCTGGGCTCAGGCGATCCTACTGCCTCAGCCTTCCAAGTAGCTGGAACTACAGGCATGTGCTACCAAGCCTGGCTAATTTTTTAAAAAATTTATTTATCAGACAGGCATGGTGGCTCACACCTATAATCCCAGCACTTTGGGAGGCCGAGTCGAGAGGATTGCCTGAGCCCACAGGTTCGAGAACAGCCTGGGCAACTTGGCGAGACCTCATCTCTACAGTGAATCAAAAAATTAGCCAGGCACGGTAGCACACATCTATAGTTCCGGCTACTTGGAAGGCTGAAGTGGAAGGATCGTCAGAGTCCAGCAGATCAACGCTGGGGTGGCAGTGAGTGGGCCACAGCGCTCCAGCCTGGGTGGCAGAGTGAGACTCCAACTCAAAAACAAAAACCGAAAAAGGCCCAAAATTTATTGTAAAGACGAGGTCTTCCTGTATTGACCCAGGCTGGTCTCAAGCTCCTGGGCTCAAGTGATCTTCCCACCTTGGCTTCCAAAAGTGTTGGGATTACAGGCGTGAGCCACTACTCCCAGCCTTCCTCTTTTCTACTGATTTTTTTTTTTTGAGTCAAGGTCTCACTCTGTTACTCAGGTTAGATGCAGTGACACGAGTGATCCCCGCTCTTTAGCCTCCCAAGCAGCTGGGGATACAGGCACGTACCACCATGCCCAGGTTTTTTGGTTTTTGTTTTGTAGAGACAAGGTCTTAATGTGTTGCCCAGGCTAGTCTCCAATTCCTGGGCTCAAGCAAACTTCCCACCTAGCCTCCATGTGAGCCACCGTGCCTGCCTGATTTTTTTGTGCAATGGAGTCTTGCTATCTTGCTCTGGCTTGCTTCGAACTCCTGGGCTCAGGGGTTCCTCCTGCCTCAGACTCCCAAATAGCTGGGACTATAACAGGTGGACTGCCATGCCAGGCTCCCCTTTTTCCTAGATGAGTAAGGTCAGGCCCAGGAAGCCCGACTCATTATTATTATTATTATTATTATTATTATTATTATTATTTGAGTAGGAGTCTCACGCTGTTGTCCAGGCTGGAGTGCAGTAGCACGCTCTCAACTTGCTGAGCTCAGGCCATCCTTCCGCCTCAGACTTCCAAGTAGCTGGAACCACAGGTATGCACCACCACATCCGGCTGATGTTTTGATTTATTGTAGAGACACAGTGTCGCCATGTTGCTCAGGCTGGTCTCCAACCCCTGAGCTCAGGCGATCCTCTGGTCTCAACCTCCCAAAGTGCTGGGATTACAGGCGTGAGCCACTGGACCCAGCCTAGTATTTTGCAACAATAATAACAGCTATTATGATTACTACTACTCTATTCTTCTATTATTATTATTATTACTCATTATTTTTTAATTACTATTGTCACTGCTACTTTTTCTTCTATTTTGGTTATTATTACTCCTCTACGGTTATGTTTTCTTTTCTTTTTTTTTTTTTAGTTGGAGTCTCACTCTGTCACCCAGACTGGAGTAGAGTGGCACACTCACAGCCACCGCAGCCTCAACCTGCTGGGTTCAGGCAATCCTTCCACCTCAGCCTTCCAAGTAACTGGAACCACAGGCATGTACTACCGCACCCGGCTAATTTTTTGATTTATTGTAGAGCATAGTCTCTTCATGTTGCCCAGGCTGGCCTCGAATCCCTGGGCTCAGGCGATCCTCTCACCTTGGCCTCCCAAAGTGCTGGGATAACAGGTGTGAGCCACTGTGCTCAGCGATTATGTTTTCCATTATCTGCTATTACAACTCCCACCAGTGTCTACCTGAACTTCTAGGCACATGGGGCCTCTCCAAGGGGACGCCTGACTTTGTGGGACATCAAGGAGGGAGGGGGCGGATAGACAGGCGCACCTGGGTGATGAGGAACTTGGCGAGGCGCTCAGGCAGCCGGCCCTTCTCGCTGGAAAGGATCATCTCCAACATGTCTCCATGCAGCTTCTCCATCACCACGAACACCTTCTCAGGTGTCTCGAACATGCACTCCAGGTTAACAATCCCAGGGTGCCGCAGGCTCTGGGGATGGGGAGAGGGGTGAGGGCCCGGGTCGGCCAGAAACTCAATCCTGGAGAGTCCATCGTGGGAGGTGAACGACAAACAAGAAGGGGGTTTCTGGGCATCAGCACTGGGGGAGAAGGAAGCTTCTCACAGGCCAAGACAGAACGACTCTACCCCGCCCCACCTGCCAGGTGTCCAGAAGGATCTTCCTTTTTTTTTTTTTTTTTTGAGTTAGAGTCTCACTCTGTTCTCCAAGCTCGAGTGCAGCAGCATGCTCATGGCCACTGCAGCCTCAACCTGCTGGACTCAGGTGATTCTTCTGCCTCAGCCTCCCGAGTAGCTGGGACTATAGGCACATGCCTGGCTAATTTTTTTGTAGAGACAAGGTTGGTCTCGAACCCCTGGGTTCAGGCAATCCTCTTGCCTCGGCCTCCCAAAGTGCTGGGATTACAGACACGAGCGACTGCGCCCAGCCCAGGATCTTTACATCATGAAATTCTAGAGAAGGCCTGAGGTTGCAGGAGGGAGGGATGAAGGGAGGGTGAGATGCTTGGAGAAACGGAAGGAGCTCTGTACATCTGGACGTTCCAAACCAGATCCTGCTTTCTCTTCCCTGAGTCCTGGCTTGGCCTAACCCCATCTCTTCTGCCCAGATCCCCACCCAGCCTCCTGGCTCCAGTCACACCCCCTTCCACCACCCTCCAGATGGCAGCCAGAGGGATTCTCCTAAAGTACATGCCTGATCCTGTCCCTCCCTTACTCAAAAGCCTTCTATGGCACGCCAGTACCCTCAGGAGGAAATCCACAGGGTCTGAGGCCACCCTCCTCCCTGGCCTCGTCTCCCTTCCCCTCCTTAGAAGACCCCCCTCTCATCTCCGGGCCTTTGCACAAGCTGGTTCTTCTGCTCAGAATGCCTTCTCTTACCCTTCAGTCTCAACATGCATATGATCTCCTCCCGGAAGCCTTCCCTGACTACCTCCAGGCTGGGTCATTTGCCCCTGAAAGGAGGAAGCAGGAAGGGAACCCAGGCCGTAGACTCTGGCGGTCACCTGCAGAATAGCCACTTCGTTCCGGAGCTGGCTCTCCTGCTTGGTGGGGAAGCGCAGCTTGTCAATGACCTTCACTGCCACATCCCGGCCTGTCTTCCGGTGCTTTCCTGAGCAAGAGAGGTGGGGGATGAGAAAGCAAGACTGCCCAGTCCTGCAAGGGGCATCCCTACCCCTGCTGGCCCCCACCCCCACCAGGAGACACCCACAGGTGGCCGGAGATGGAAGGCCATCAAGGTGTCTCTGAGGGAGTCCCGAGGAGACGTGTGAAAGCAGGGGAAGATGCCTGGGAGGAAAGCTGGAAAGAAGGAATGTTTTTTTAAAAAAGCTCCAGGTCAGCCGGACTCGGTGGCTCAGCCTGTAATCCCGCGCCTTTGGGAGGCTGAGGTGAGTGGATTGCCTGAGCCCGCGGATTTGAGACCCGCCTGGGCAGGTGAGACCTCATCTCTACAATAAATCAAAAAATCAGCTGGGCATGGTAGCGCATGCCTGTAATTCCGGCTACTCGGAAGGCTGAGGCGGAAGGATCGCTGGAGCCCAGCAGGTCGAGGCTGCGGTGGCCGGGAGCAGCCACTGCACTCCAGTCTGGGCGACAGAGTGAGACTCCAACTCAAAAAAAAAAAAAAAAAAAAGCTCCAGGTCAGGCATAGTGGCTATGCCTGTAATCCCAGCAATTTGGGAGGCCCAAGCAAGAGGATTGCCTGAGCTCAGGGGTTCAAAACCAGTCTGGGCAACTTGGTAAGACCTCATCTCTATACTAAATTAAAAAAAGAATCAGGCATGACAGTGCATGCCTGTAGTTCCAGCTACTTGGAAGGCTGAAGTGGGAGGATCACCTGAGTCCAGCAAGTCAAGGCTATAGTAGTCGTGAGCATGCCACTGCACTCCAGCCTGGGTGACAGAGTGAGACTCTGACTCAAAAAAACCCAAAAACACAAACAAACAAAAAAACTCCAATGAGAGGAGAATTAGTAACATGAAGCACCTAATTTTTTTTTTCTTTGAGTCAGGGTCTCACTCTGTCACCCAGGCTGGAGTGCAGTGGCACGATCACAGCTCACTGTAGCCTCAACCTCCTGAACTCAGGTGATCCATCCACCTCAGTCTCCTGAGTAGATGGGACTACAGGCACAGGTCACCACGGCTGGCTAATTTTTCTATTTATTGTAGAGACAAGGTCTCACTATGTTGCCCAGAGTGGTCTCAAACTCCTAGACTCAAGCAATCCTCCTGCCTCAGCCTCCCAAAGTGCTGACATCACAGGCATGAGCCATTTCGCCCGGCCTGAAAACTCAGTTTATAAACAATCAAAATCTAGGATCTAGCTCTGTGGCCAACCAGACTGATCTAGCTGAATGACCAGAGTGCAATATCTACCCTCCTTATCCAAACAGAATCAAGATCTAATTCTGTGGCCAATCAGAGCACAAAATCACCCTCCTTATCCAATCAGAATCTAAGATCTAGCTCTGTGGCCAGAGTGCAAAATCTACCCTCCTTATCCAATCACAATCCAGGCCTTCACTCTGTGACTAAGCAGAGTGCAGAATTTATCCTTTATATTACCCACGAGAGGAAGGTCCGTTCGTTTTTCCCAGTGAGAAAAGAAGAACTTCCGGCCCAGCTTTCTAAGCCAATCAGAACAGGAAGTGAGTATGCGGCCAATCAGAAGGAAGGCCTGGAGCCGGAAAGGCTCCACCCAGCCCCAGGCCCCCTTGGGGTTGGCGTGGAAGCGGCTTACCTCCATAGACCACTCCAAACTGCCCTGAGCCCAGCACCTCGTCTGGGAAGATCTGGTAGACGGTGGCGATGTCCTGCAGGGCGGAGGCAGGGGGGGTCGGGGTGCAAATGGAGGTGGGGGCGTCAGGGTGACAGGAGAGCTGGGAGGTTGTGTGGGAGGGGGAGGGCGTCGGGTGTGGGCCAAAGTCTCACCACATTCTCCTGGATCTGACTGTTGGACACAGAGATGCTCAGAGAAGCTTGTCCTGCGGAGATGGGAGAGACAGGTGAGGAGACCCCAGGTTAAGGACTGTCCTCAACCCCTCTCCGAAGGCAGCCCCGGGAGCCAGAACACCCAGGCTCGAATCCAGTGTTCCATACCATGAGCGATTTCAGGTTAGTGACTGGTCCACTCTGAACCTTGGTTTCCTCATCCAAAACATGAGAATAACAAAAGGACCCCCCTCGCAGGACGACTGGGAGGAGTAAATGAGATGGGCACCAAGGGGTGATGTGCCAACGGGTTTGCTGATCCCATTGTGCAGAGAAGGACACTGAGGCTTGGAGGGAAAGTCCAAACTGACATCTGCATCTCCCCTGAACTTGCCCCTCAACAAGAACCAGACATTTCTGAAGTCCCGATCTTCTTGCCATTGACTGTTTCTCTCTCTTCCACCTTCCCACAGTCCAGTCTAGGCCCCTGCTCACCCCCCTACTCTGGGTCCTCACTCCCCACTTCCCTGGGTTCCTCGCCCCAACCTGTCCCCTCTGACTCATCCTCCACAGAGAAGCCAGAGGGATTTTCCTGAAACACAAATCTGACCCTGTCCTTCCCCTGCCATGGCTCCCCAGTACCCTCAGGAGGAAGCCCAAGCCCCTTAAATGGCCTAAAAAGCAGGGTCTGGACCCTCATTTACCTCTGCTTCCAGCCTCTACCATGCAAATCTCAACACATGGGCCTCCAACACGGCAAGCTCTCTCCTGCCTCCTGGCCTTTGCCAGGGTTGTTCCCTCTGCCAGGAATGCACTCCATTCTAGACTTAGCTAAATTCTCCCCATCCTTCAGTCTAGCTCAAATGTCACTCCTGGGGCCATGTCAGGTCACTCCTGCAAACAATCTACACCACACGTGCGTGATTACGATGACGATTAATGTCTGTCATCCACACTGATCGTGTACTCCAGAGGGTGGGAACCTGGCACTCGCTGATGGCTCTTTGCCTCTGCCTGAAATGATTTTCCATTTGCCTTCCCCATCTCACCCCTCCTCAGCCTCTGGGTCTCAGTTCAGATGCTGCCTCCTCCAGAAAGCCCTCCTGGACACCCAGATTGGTTCAGGCACTCCCTCTGGGCTCCTTCAGCTCCCTGCCCATTCTGGGCTGTCACATCTGGGGAAGGGTATTTTGTCCCACTGAACTCAGACCCATGAGGACAGGTCCTGGGCTGTCTTGGTCACCAGGCTGTCCCCAGCACTGGCCAGCACAGGCCCGGAACAGAGGAGGCAGTGAGTAAATGCACAGGGCATTGTTGCCACCTGGGACAAAGCTGAGAGAGGGAAAGTGACAAGCCCAAGACTACACACCAGGTCGGGGCTTAACCGAGATTTGAACCCAGGCCTGCTGAGTCCAAAGCCAGTTCTCAACCCCACCACTGCCTACCCTTCCTCTACCCCTTCCCAGAATCCTGCCCAAGGCCTTCAAGACCCATCTTCTCGGGGACCCACGGTGGCGGGACTTACTGTGGGGTGCGTGGCCCGGAATACTGGGCGCATCCTGCAGGATGACGGGCATCAGGGCCTGACGGATGGCCGTCTCCCAGCCCCGGGCGGCCTCGGCCCCCTGCCCGCTGGGCCCACCCGGAGCCCCGCCGGGCGTCTCGCCAACGAAGTAGGTGGCATTGGCAGTGACGATCTCGAAACAGTGTGGGTTGGTGCCAGGGGGCACGAGGCTGAAGTTCTGGGCAGACTCCACCGTGAGGATTTCTGACAGTGGGATTTCCTGGCGGGACACGGAACCAGTGCAGGTGAGGACAGCAGGCAGACCCCAGGGGTCCCCCGCTTACCCATAAGGGCACACAGGATCCATGTCAATGGGGATGAGACTGGTTTGCAGGGGACGGTCAAAGAAGGCCTCCTGGCAGAGGCGATGGTGAAGCAGAGACCAAGAAGAAGTCAGCTGGTAAGGAATGGAGGGAACGGCATGTGCAAAGGCCCTGAGGAAAGGTTTGTGCTCAAAAACATGCCAAAGCCCCATCCCCCCGGGGGATGGTGTGTGGCACACAGTAGACAGTAGATGCTTGATTTAAGTCTGATGAATAAATGAAGGAAATGAGGCCATGCAGGGCCTTACAGGCCACAAGGAGGAGCCTGGGCTTTGTCTAAGGGCACTAGGGAGGTACTGAAGGGTTTGGGGGAGTAAGGGGCATCCTCTGCCTGTGTGTGAAGGATAGGTCGAGACAGGAGACCAGGCAGGAGAGAAGGCACTGGGACCATGGGGTGGGAAACATCAAAAGAGGAAGAGAGAAAGGAAGAGAGGGAAGGAGGAAGGGAGACTGACTTAGCCATGAAGCCAGGTGATGAGAAGGACATGTGGCGGCTGGGGATGGCCCTTTAGATCATGTGGTCTAGGCAAGACAGGAAGATGAGAAGAAACCAGCCACGGGAGAGTCCAGGAAGACACTCCAGGGCATTTAACAGCCAGGAGTCCTGGCTTTATTCTAAGGCCCATTGGAGTCATTGGAGGATTCCGATCGTTTTAATTAAGACTCTCCTGGCTGCTGTGTGGGAAAGACAGTGCTTGCAGAAGCAAGGAGCCAGTAAGGAGACTGCTGTAACTGCCCAGGTGGGCAACAGTGGCTGGAACACAGACTGGCATGGGAGGGGGTGACAAATACACATACCTAATTCAATAAATTAGCTGCAAAGGAAAATACCAAAAACAGGCATATAATTACCAGGAACTTACATGCCAAGCCCTAAGCTAACTGCTTTAGTGGATTCACTCAGTGAATTCCCCCAACAGCCCTGAAGTGAGTCCTATTACTTGGGGCAGTCTACAGATGAGAGACACGAGGCACAGAGAGAGAAGGGAAACTGTCCTGGGTCCCCCAGCTGCAAAGGAGTGGGGCTGGAATCAGATGGGCGGCACTTGCTGATGGGCTGGAAGCAGGGAAGCTGGGGCTGGGGAAAGGGACGCGGTAGGAGCAGGAGAGGGGAGGGCCGTCGGCCAGACGGGGAGTCTGGGGGACCTGGAAGCCGAAAGGCCCACCTTGTAGTATCTGTTGGTCGTGTTGTTCTGGAAGAGCGTGATGCACTTGCAGTCCAGGCGCCAATAGTGCCGCTTCCTCTGGAGAGATGTTTGAGAGGGTGAGGTAGACCGCTAGGCTGTCCTGTCCCGTCCCACACTGGGGCTTGGGAATCCCGGTGCCTGGAGTACCAGTGGGCACGATCCCGCGCACTGCTCCCAGCCAAGCTCCGCCCCCTATTTGTAGCCCCGCCCCACACGACGCTCTTCCTCCAATCAGGTCCTTCCACTAACCCCAGTCCCGCCCCCACGTGGCGCTCTTCCTCCAAGCCCCAGCTCCGCCCTTCATTTTGCTCCGCCCTATCTTTTGAGCCGGCTCTTCAGCCCCGCCTCTTCTCTAACTCCTGCCCCGCCCCCACGTCCCGCCCTTATAACCCGCATCTCTAGCTCCAGCCTGGCGTCCGGCATGGCCCCGCCCACCCCTACCTCCGGCCCCGCCCCCAACCAGACCCCGCCTCCTCAAGCGAAAACAAGGCCATTCTCGCTCCGCCCCGCCTGGCCCCGCCCCGCCCACTCACCAGCGTGTCCTTGTTACTGTAATGAACCACCCAACCCTCGCGCAGCGTGGTGCTGGACTTCCGTGTCGTGTGTCGCACTGACTGTACCACCCTCATTAGCGGGATGTATCCCAGAGAACTGCGGAGGTTAGAGGAAAGAGTGAGAAATTGCATGCAGAAAATGACCATGCTGCCTGGGCCTTCAAGGGGCGTCTCTGGGCGGCCAGGGAGGAGGTCGTTTGGGGTGGGGGGTTTGCCACTTTTCCCCCCTGTGGTTTCCAGGTCTCTCACAGTGAGGAAGGGGACTCTTGAGAGGGCCTCGGTAAAAGGCTGGTTAGGAAGTCAGGCTGCGTAGCAAATTACCTAACCTCTTCGTGCCTCAGTTTCTCCACCCAAAGGGGTTGCTGTGAGGAGCGGAAACTTTTCTCTTTAGGAGCTTAGCACAGTGCCTGGCATACAGAGAACCTTTAATAAGTGCTAATTCGTATTTAGCCCAGGGATTGTGAAGCCAGCTGTGTGGCACTGAGCAAGTGATTCAACCTCTCTGCCATTTGCCTCATCTGTGCGGATGCTATTGTTACTGTGAGAGGAAGGTCTAGAGAGATTGTGGCTTGCTCTGTTCCAGAGCCAACGACCTCTTGATCCTTGTGCAGATCAGGACTTGGACAGCCTTAGTCACTCCCTTTTGACTGAGACTCAGTTTCCCCATCCATGAAATAGGCTGCCTCTTTCAGTCCCTCAAGGTTCAATTCCAACAGCCTATTATTGTTACTAACAGTCCCAGGAAGAACCAGGTCTCAGACTGCTTGGGTTGGGAGGTGTCACATGAAACTCTCTGTGATCACTGTGACCTGCTTACCCATCCCCTCTATGACTGTGTCTCCCACCATCTTCCCCTCACCCACCCTACTTCAGTCACACGGGTCTCTTTGCTGTTCCTGGAACATGCCTGGCCCCACCACAGGGCCTTTGCACTTGCTGCTATCTCTGCCTAAAAGGCTCTTCCCCAGATATCTTCCCCATGGCTTGCTCCCCACCTCTCTTCCAATGTCACCGCCTCAGAGAAGTCTCCTTTAGTGACCCTAGCGAAGACAGCATGGCCCCCATCCTCCATCTCGTTTTATTTTTCCTTATGGCAGCTACAAGTACCCAATGCTATGAATGCCTTGATTAGCTGTTTCCCTAGTGAGACTGTCAGCTCCCTGAGGACAGAGTTTCTTTCACCTGTTTTGTTCGCCTGGAGTCAGAACACAGCAGGTGCTTATTAAGTATTTGCTGATGGTCGGGCTTGGTGGCTCAGCCTGTAATCCAGCACTTTGGGAGGCCGAGGCGAGTGGATTGCCTGAGCCCGTGGGTTCGAGACCTCATCTCTACAATAAATCAAAAATTAGCCGGGCGTGGGCACGCCTGTAATTCTGGCTACTTGGAAGGCTGAGGCGGAAGGATTGCCAGAGCCCAGCAGGTCGAGGCTGCAGTGGCTGGGAGCATGCCACTGCACTCCAGCCTGGGCAACAGTGACAGAGTGAGACTCCAAGTCAAAAAAAAAAAAATCTGGCCATTGCCTTGCTAAGATATGGTGTGGCCATGTGCTCTTTCAGCTATGGCCAGACCATGTTTCCTGGCTTTTGTCCCCTCCCCTACCTCGGGGAGGTGAATCTCCTCTTTCTCTCTTTCCCGAATTTACTTTCTAAATAAACTATGTTTTATAATCTAAAAAAAAAAAAAAAAAAAAGCCAAAGTGCTGAGATTGCAGGTGTGAGTCACTGCATCTGGCTATATATTTATTTATACATGCATTTATAGTATTATTCATACTATACTAATACTCTTCTAAAACAATGCAAAAAAGGTGAAAACATTTAAAGAATGAGATGAAAAATAAAAACACAGGTATTCAAATCTTTTCTTCCTATTCCCCTGAATGGGTGATCTCTCGCCCTCCCCACTTTGGGTGCTTGAAATTAAGACAAGAGAGGACCCCTGTTCCATTTCCTGAGCATTTCTTTTTTTTTTTTTTTTTTTTTTTGAGCTGGAGTCTCACTCTGTCACCCAGTCTTGCTGGGCTCTGGCGATCCTTCCACCTCAACCTTCCGAGTAGCTGGAATTACAGGCGCGCGCTACCACGCCCGGCTGATTTTTTTATTTATTGTAGAGATGAGGTCTCGCTGCCCAGGCGGGTCTCAAACCCGTGGGCTCAGGCAATCCACTCACCTCAGGCTCCCAAAGGCGCAGGATTACAGGCTGAGCCACTGAGCCCAGCTTCCTAAGCATTTCTTACCTGACCAGCACTTTACCTGCATGAGCTCATGGAATTTGCACAATTACTCTGTGGGGGAGGTACCATCATCACTCCAAGAGGAAACTGAGGCACATAGGGAAGTAACTAGCAATTGAGGGGGTGGAGCTGGGATCTGCAGTGGCCTGTGTCAACCGAGTTGCACCCCTCCTTCCTCAGTACACACTTATTCCACACCCACATGAGAAGCGCCTGATCTAAGCTGGCCCTGTCCTGGGAGTAGACAAATATTTTTTGCTGTCAGCACTTGAGCTCATGTTCTAGTGGCTCTGAATAAACAGACTCCATTTACAGTTCAAAAATGTTAAACTTTTAAAAATTGGAATACTTTAAAAACTCTGAAATAATTAAAAATTAAATAAAATAATTAAAATTAAATACATAATTAAATTTAATAGGCCAGGCGTGGTGGTTTATGTCTGTCATCCCAGCACTTTGGGAGGTCGAGGTGAGAAGATTACCTGAGTCCAGGGGTTCGAGACCAGCCTAGGCAACTTGGTGAGACCTCGTCTCTACAATAAATCAAAAAATTAGCCGGGCGTGGTGACATATGCTTGTAGTCCCAGCTACTTGGGAGGCTGAGTCAGAAGGATCACCTGAGCCCAGCAAGTTGATGCTACAGTGGCCGTGAGTGTGCCACTACACTCCAGCCAGGGAGACAGAGTGAGATGCCAACTCAAAAACAAACAAATAAATGTAATACATAATTAAAATTTAATAAAGAGTAAAGTAATTAAAGTAAAATAATTAAAATAATTTAAAAATAAATAAAATTAAAATAAATACTTAAATTTTAATTTAAAATCAAATTAAATAATTAAATTAAATTAATTGAAAATTTAATAAAAGTTATTGCTTTTTACAGCTTTCATGCCCAAAAAAAGCCATAGGCTGTCAGATCCTTTAGGATATGTCCCCTTCCCCATTTTGCAGCTGGAAACATTGAGGCTTTGAAAGGGAAAGACTTGTTTAAGGTCATACAAGTCAATCACAGGCCAACATGGTTGAAAGAGATGCATTTTTCCTGCCTCTTGAAGATCTGAGTACCCTGTGATAAGAGATAACACTTACTGAACACTTACTGTGTACCAGGCACTGTTTTAGTTCACTTCATAGTCATAACTACCCTATAAAGTATACGCTACTTGACACCCATTTCAATTATGAGGGAAACTGAGGCCTAGAGAGGTTGGTCTCTTGACTAAGACTGCACAACAGCCTGGTTCCAGAGTCCTTGTTTGTACTCTTTCTCTATCATGCTGTAATATACGCTGCTTTTGGAAGGACCCACAAGATGCGCATCCCAGTGACTTCCTCCAGGGAGAAGATCTGGGCAGCTGGGAGTCAAGGAACAGAGAGGGTTTTGAATGACTGTATTACCAGTTCCAAAAAAATATGCATCAGGAAAAAGGGTTAAATTTAAAATTCTGGTGCTTTGAAAGGCCTGCCTTAATGGGCACAGTGGCTCATGCCTGTATTTCCAGCACTTTGGGAGGCCAAGGTGAGAGGATTGTCTGAACCTAGGAGTTTGAGAACAGCCCGGGCAACTTGGCGAGACCTCATCTCTACAATAAATAAAAAAATGAGCCGGGCATGGTAGTGCGCGCCTGTAGTTCCAGCTACTTGGAAGGCTGAGGTGGAAGGATCGCCGGAGCCCAGCAGGTCGAGGCTGCGGTGGCTGGGAGTGTGCCCCTGCACTCCAGCCTGGGCGACAGAGTGAGACTCTGACTCAAACAAATAAATAAAAGGTTTGCCCTAGGAACTAGGAAAACATACAAGTATAAGTGATGTCAGCCCATTGTAGAGACGGGGACGTGGAGGTTCGTGTGGGGAAGGGGTCTCTTTGGAGTATCTCGTGGGTACCTCTGGGCCTTGCCTCCCTCGCCCTCCTCCTCTTCACTGGCATGAAGGGCGTTCTCCGAGTGGGAGCCGGGGATGACCCCAGAGTCGTCGGACTCATCCATGAGGGCGCTCTTGTCAGCCTCGCTGAAATCGGTGGCCTCCTCCATGGGCACATCTGGGGAGGCGGCGGCATCAGAGGGACCTCCACCCAGTCATCCCCCACCCCCTTCCCTCTGCAGCCCTCAGCCTCTTACCTCCATTCACAAGTGCTTCCCCCAGACAGTCATTAGGGACGCGGGTGGCACAGCGCTTGTGACAGTTAAATTTGCAGTCTGGTGGAGGACAGGAAATAAGGGGACGGGTGGCGGGGAGAAGAGAGGTTACCTGTAAGGGTTGAACCTTAACCCCTAATGCCAAGGTTCAAGAGACTCTGCACTTGCGGCCAGGATCAGAAGACCCGGCTGCTCCTGCCTTGGGCATTTCCCTACTGAGAGCCACAGTTTAGCCAACACGGGGGAGATTACATACCGCAGGAGGACTAGACACAAAATCTCCATGACTCGAAGGCTCTAACACAGTAACTTTCCATTCACCTAGACTCCAAATTCTAGAATAGGTTCTAACATTCTATGGCTCTAGACTTCACTCTAGGGCTGGTTTTCTCAACCTCGGGCACTATACAATTTCAGGGTGGATGGTTCCTTATTTGGGGGGGTTGTTCTGCACACCACAGGATGTTTGGTGACATCCATGTCTTCTACCCACTAGATGCCCAGGGAGACAGACAGAGCTATCTCCAACCATCACCAAGCATTCCCTAAGTGCAAAATTGTCTCTGGTTGAGAACCACTGCTCTAGAGTTTGGGGATTCCAAGTTCTAGGACACTATACATCAGAGATTCTAGGGTTTTCCAAAAACGGATTTTTTGAAGGTTCTATGATTGCAGAATTCCAAGGCTCCAGAGTTGGATGTCTATGATTCTACAATAGAATTCAATTCTTTTGTATTCTATTCAGTACAATTCAATTCTAGACTCTCGACTTCTAAGACTCCTTACTGTCCAAGGTTTCAGGATTTTATATATCTAAACTCTAAATTTGACAGTTCTACAATTCTAGATATCCATGCCTCCAGAATACGCTGATTCCAAGGTTCTAGGATTCGCTATAGTTAAGATTCTAGAATTTGATATCTCTGTGGTTCTTCAGCTATAAACTGCTAAGATTCTGGAAGTTCCAAATTCTAGAATGGAATGATTCTAAGTATTTATGGATCCAAACTCTGCTGTACTAGAATTAGTTCAATAGATTTCCAGGATCTAGGATTCAATGGTTCTAAGCTGATATGATTCTAGACTTCTAAGACTCTCAAGTTTGATGCTTCTGGGCTTCTGTTATTCTCAAAATATGGTTCCAAAGTTCTAATGTCCTGAGAATCTATAACTTGGCAGTTCTAAGATGTACGGTCCAAAGTTCTGTGTTTATTTTAGCTAAATTCTGTGATTCCAGAATTTTTTTTTTGAGTCAGAGTCTCACTGTCACCTGGACTGGAGTGCAGTGGTACACTCGTGGTCACTGCAGCCTTGACCTGCTGGGCTCAGGCGACCCTTCCACCTCAGCCTTCCAAGTAGGTGGAACCACAGGTGCACGCCACCACACCAGGCTAATTTTTTTTATTTATCATAGAGACGAGGTCTCGCCAAGTTGCCCAGGCTGATCTCGAACCCCTGGACTCAGGCAGTCCTCTCACCTCCGCCTCCCAAAATGCTGGGATGACAGGCGTGAGCCACCGCACCCAGCTGATTCCTGAATCCTTGAATCCTATTTCTGTAGTTCTCTGATTCTAGAGTTCTCGGGTTCTACACTTTTAGAATTCCATGCTACGTGCCTTATGAATCTAAAGTCCCAAGGTTCTAAAGACTGCGCTTCTAGGATTCCAGAAATTCCGAAGGTTCCAGAACGCCAGGAATCGGGGCAGTCCCCTTCTGAGGCCCTGTGCTCCCAAGAATCAGAGTATCTGTGCTGAGATTCTTGGGTCGCGCCACAAGCCCAGGCTGGGGAGGGGGTGTATTCTGACCCTGCCTGTCGCCCCAGTCGAGCCTCGCTGACCTTTGCACTGCAGGCCCTGCCGGAACAGGCCCTTCAGGAGCTTCTTGCAAGCCTGGCAGACGGTGGGCCGCGTGTAGCTGTGGATGAGGAAGGTGTGCGGCACCTTGACCTTGGAGAGCAGCATCTTGTCCAGCTCGATGGGGCGGCCCGTGTAGGAGGAGGCGGACGAGGAGGAGGAGGACGACGGGGGGCGGCGAGGCAGGAGCTCGGCGGTGCTCCGGCTCTGTCGGTCGGCGAGAGGGAAGGGACGCATCCGTGCGTGTCCCCGTCGCCCCCAGCCACCCCCCCGCCCCGCTCCCCGGCCCTCACCAGCTCGTCAGCCATGCAGGGCAGGGACTCCGAGGTGCCCAGGCGCACCGAATGGCCACTGGCCAGGGACGTGGACGACAGGCGACGCTTGCGGGCCCCGCTGCAGTTGTTGGGGATGCTGAAGGCGCAGCGCTTGTGGTAGTTCAGCCCGCAGCCTGCAGGGGCGGCAGAGAGTCAAGACGCAGCCTCCGCCCCTCCGAGGCCGTCACCCGCACCCGAGAAGCTCTGCCCTCCCGCAGTCCCTCCCCCAGGCCCTGTCCCCTTATTCTCCCAAATTCCCTCCTAAAGGCACAACTCTTCTCAAGTGCACCCACCCAGGCCCCGCCCCTTCAGAGAGCCCCACCCCTAGTTCTGGCTTGTAGCCCCGCCTCCACCCCAGGTCAGCCCGGGGCAACTCGCACCGCACCCCACCTCGTCCCATACTGATAATGGACACCCCGAAAGTCACCTCCAAGCCCTTCCCCAGCCCCATCTCTCTATGGTCAGCACCCTCCTCGAGTTCTCCCCCAGGCTCCTGTCCACCTCCCTAGAAACACCTGCTCCGTGTACCCACTCTGCTTCCAGCTCTGCCTATTCCTTCTTTTCTTTTCTTTTTTCAGTTGGAGTCTGTCGCCCAGGCCGGAGTGCAGCGGCACGCTCATCATGGCCACCGCAGCCTCGACCTGCTGGGCTCAGGTGATCCTTCCGCCTCAGCCTTCCAAGTAGCTGGAACTACAGCACGCGCCACCATGCCCGGCTAATTTTTTTGATTTATTGTAGAAATGAGGTCTCACCAATTGCCCAGGTTGGTCTCGAATCCCTGAACCCAGACAATCCTCTCACCTCTGCCTCCCAAAGTGCTGGGATTATAGGCATGAGCCACTGTGCCTGGTCCGGCCTATCCTTTTTCTTGCTTTTTTTTTTTTAATTGGAATCTCACTCTGTTGCCCAGACTGGAGTGCAGTGGCCGCTCCCGGCCACCGCAGCCTCGACCAGCTGGGCTCCGGCGATCCTTCCACCTCAGCCTTCCAAGTAGCTGGAACTACAGGCACGCACTACCACACCCGGCTCATTTTTTATTTATTGTAGAGATGAGGTCTCACCAAGTTGCCTAGGTGGGTCTCGAACCCGCGGGCTCAGGCAATCCACTCACCTCAGCCTCCCAAAGGCATGGGATTACAGGCTGAGCCACCGAGCAGCTGCCATCCCTTTTCTAAGGCACATTAGATGGTCGCAACCCAGCCCCAACTTTCCAAGAGAAAGCCACCACCTAGCCAAACCACTCTCAGAGGCCAAAATCGCTCCTCCAGGTCTGCTCAGCCCCCAACTGACCCCCCTTTCTCTTTTCTGTGGATCTGGAACCCAAGTGATCCCTCAGGGCACTGCTTGGTAGCGTGATGGGGGTTAATGAAAAACTACAAAAACCCAGTTCAAGCAGAACGGCTCATGGCCCAGACACTGGGGGAATGAAAGGCTGGGTCTCCCCACCAGGCAAAGAACCATGAGAAGGGAGGAGCTTGGCAAGGGCAAAGGGAAAGAGGATTGGGGGGTGGAAGAGGCTAGCCACACCACGGGCTGTAGAAACAAGGGCTGGCATCCTTAGGAATATTTCTTCCTGATTTTGTTATGAATGTGTGTGTATAACAGGTAGTTTTAGCCAGGCTCGGTGGCTCAGCCTGTAATCCTGCACCTTTGGGAGGCTGAGGTGAGTGGATTGCCTGAGCCTGCAGGTTCGAGACCCGCCTGGGCAGGCGAGACCTCATCTCCACAATAAAATAAAAAAACTAGCCGGGCATGGTAGCGCACACCTGTAGTTCCAGCTACTCGGAAGGCTGAGGCGGAAGGATCGCCGGAGTCCAGCAGGTCGAGGCTGTGGTGGCCGGGAGCGGCCACTGCACTCCAGTCTGGGCGACAGAGTGAGACTCCAACTCAAAAAAAAAAAAAAAATCCACCAACAGTTGACTGTGAGAGAGATTATCCTACTTAATCTGGGTGGGCCTGATTCAACCAATTGAGAGATTTAAAGAGCAGAACTGAGAGTTCCCAGTTGAAGAAATTCCGCCCGTGGACAGCAGCTATAGCCTGTGCCCGAGAGTGCCAGCCCTACCATCCTGTAAGCCAATTCCTTGCAGCAAACATCTTCATGTATATCTCCTCCGGGTTCTGTTTCTCGCTTGGTCCTTGACGGATAAAAGCCCCGCCCAGCTCTGTCCCAGGGCCCCTACTTCTCCCTCCCAGCACCACCTCCTAGGCCCCGCCCCCAGGCATAAGCCCCGCCCCTCCGACCGCAAGCCCTGCCTCTGGGCCCTTTCCTCTCTCTGCGATACTTCCTAGGCTCCGCCCCAGCTCGGAGTCCCGCCCCGGCCCGGCCCCGCCCCTCCTCGGCCTCGCCTCCGGCCCGCTCCTCCTCCCAAGCTGTCTCCTCCCCAAGCTCCGCCCTTCCGGGCCCCGCCTCCCCGGCCCCGCCCCCGCGCCTCAGCCCCGCCTCCAGCCCGTCGGCGCTCACCGTCGCACTTGAGGCCCTGGCGCACCAGGCCGAAGAGCATCTCCCCGCAGTGGTCGCAGAAGGCAGGCGCTCGGTAGGAGTGCACCGTGAGGGCGTGCGGGCGGATCTGGAAATCCTCGAAGGTGGCCGAGGCTGCGGGCAGCAGGGGTGGGCAGAAGATTGAGCCAGGGTGGGCGAAAGCCATTCCAGCCCCCACGTTCCCAGGTTTCTCACAGCCCTCCTGACTGCAAGGTTGATCTTTCCTTTCTTCATCCATTCATTCACTCATTCACATACTACATTCTGCCTGGGTTCAAATCCCAGTTCCACCACCACCAGACAAAACACCTATATGCCTATGCCGAGGCTGGGAAATGGAGAGTGGTCTCATGGGTAGAGTTTTAGTTTTGCAAGATGAAGCCAGTTCTGGAGATGGGTTGCACAACAGTGCGGATGTAGCTAACGTTACTGAACTGTGCCCTTAAAGGTCGTTAAGATGGTAACGTTTATGTTAGGTATATTTCACCACAATTAAAAATTTTTAAATTTTGACCAGGCATGGTGGCTCACGCCTGCAACCCCAGCACTTTGGGAGGCGGAGGAGAGAGGATTGCCTGAGCCTAGGGGTTTGAGACCAGCCTGGACAACTTCATGAGACTTTGTCTTTACAATAAATCAAAAAATTAGCCAGGCATGGTGGCGTGCAACTGTGGTTCTAGCTACTTGGAAGGCTGAGGTGGAAGGATTGCCAGAGCCCAGCAGGTTAAGGCTATGGTGGTTGTGAGCATGCACTCCAGCCTGGGTGACCGTGAAACTGCAACTCAAAAAAAAAAAAAAGGAATGAAAAGAAAAACCAACACATATATGTTGAACACTATCACTATTTTAAGTGCTAGGGACACCATGTAGAACAGAACAGACAAAATCCCTGCCTCAGCCGGGCACAGTGGCTCACACCTGTAATCCCAGCACTTTGGGAAGCGGAGGTGAGAGGATTGTCTGAGTCTAAGGGATCGAGACCAGCATGGGCAACTTGGCGAGACTTTGTCTCTACACCTGAGCCCAGCAGGCCGAGGCTGTAGTGGTGGTAAACATGGCACTGCACTCCAGCCTGGGTGACAGAGTGAGACTCCTATCAAAAAAACAACAAAACAAAACACAAAATCCCTGCCTGGCCTCTAGTAAGAGAGACTGGACAAACAAAATAAACAAAACAAATATTCTTATTCACTCAATCTAGCAGTTTCTCTGTGCCAGGCTCTGCTCTAAGTACTTTAAAATACTATTTGGGGCCATGTATGGTAGCTCCCTGCACTTTGGGAGGCTGAGGTGGGCGGATCGCTGGGGTCTAGGAGTTCAAGACCAGGCTAGGCAACATAGTGAGACTTTGTCTCTACAAAAATCAAAAAATCAGCCAGGTGTGGTAGTGCACACCTATAGTCCCAGGGGGATGACCTGATCCCAGGAGGTCAAGGCTGCAGTGAGCTGTGATCATGCCACTGAACTCCAGCCTGGGTGAAAGAGTGAGACCCTGACAGAAAGAAAAGAACAGGTTGGTTTGCTGAAGGATCTAGTGAGTGGCTAAGAGAAAAAAAGAAGTCAAGGAGGCCCCAAGGTTTGAGGTCCCAAACACCTGGGTGAATGGTGCCCTTCACTGAGACAGAAGGAAGAGCAGGTTTAGAAGCAAAAAATCTAGAGTTCTGTCTTGGACAGGCCATATCTGAGATGCCTATTAGATGACAAGTAAAACTGTTGAGAAGACAAGACTCAGGTTTAGAGGTGAGATGAAAATGAAGATAAAATTCAAGAGGGACCCGCTTATAAAAGGATATTTAAATCCTGAATGAAGTCGGACGCAGTGACTCATGCCTATAATCCCAGCACTTTGGGAGACCGAGGCGAGAGGACTGCCTGAGTCCAGGGGTTCGAGACTAGCCTGGGCAACTTGGCAAGACCTTGTCTCTATAATAAATAAAAAAGTCAGCCAGGCATGGTGGTGTGCATCTTTAGTTCCAGCTACTTTGAAGGCTGAGGTGGAAGCATCACCGTGCTTGGCCATTTTTAACTTTATATTACAGTATAACACAGGCCAGGTGTGGCAGCTCATGCCTATAATCCCAGCACTTTGGGAGACCAAGGTGGGAGGATTGCTTGAGCCCACGAGTTCAAGATCAGCCTGGGCACCAGCAAGCGAAAAATAAGCTAGGTGTGGTGGTGCGCAACTGTAGTCCCAGCTACTAAGGAGGCTGAGCTGAGAGGATTGCTTGAGGCTAGGAGTTAGAGGCTATGATCCTGCCACTGCACTCCAGCCTGACCGACTCAACAAAAAGTAGAACATATATCCAGAAAAAAAGATACATCACAAGTGCTCAGCTCAGTGAATTTTCAGACTGTACAAACCATGTCAATGGCATCCTGATGGATAGATGGACGTTTAAGCCAGTCCCCAGAAAGCCCTCTCATGGCCCCATCCAGTTTCTGTCTTCCTAAAGGCCCCCACTCTCCTGACTTATGACACCAGAGAGTAACTGTCTTTGTGCTTCATAAATGGAATGCGATGTCTGGTGTCTGGTGTCTAGCTTCTTGCTCTCGGTGTATGTACATAAGAATCATCCAGGGTGCTATGGTTTGCTCACACCCCATGCGGTGTGAATTCCACAGTGTGACTGCACTGCTGTCTGTCCATTCAGAGTGGTAGGTTGTGAAAGCTCCCCCGGGAATTCTAACCACTGGCCTAGAATTCCTCCCAGAATCTTCAGTCTTTGGATTTTTTTTTTTTTTTTTTTTTGAGTCAGAGTCTCACTCTGTCACCTAGGCTGAAGTGCAGAGGCACGCTCAAGGCCACTGCAGCCTCGATTTGCTGGGTTCAGGCAAAACTTCTGCCTCAGCCTCCCAAGTAGCTGGGCCTATAGAGGTGGGCCACCACTTTAGGGGGCCGACACTTGGCTAATGTTTTGGTTTTTTTTATAGAGACGAGTTCTCGCTATGTTGCCCAGGCTGGTCTTGGACTCCTGGCTCAAGCAATCCTTCCACCTCAGCCTCCCAAAGTGCTGAGATTACAGGTGTGAGCCATGGTGCCAGCCTGGCCTGGAACTTTAAAAAGGACGGTTCTTGGACTGGATTTTTTAAAATGTGGTACCTATACACGATGGAATATTATACAGCCATAAAGACAGACAAACAAAATGGACTTTGCAGCAACTTGGATGGACTTAGAGTCTATCACACTCAGTGATCGATCACAGAAACAAAGAACCGAGTACCACATGTTCTCACACATGAGCGGACCCCGAACATTTGCCATAATACTCTAAGAAAGGGATTGGCAGTACAGGGACACTGCCAGGGAAAGTGGGGGGCACATGACATCAATAAGGGTACCTGATCTCAAACCAGGCAAAGTGGGGCTCAAAGGGAGTCCCAAACTTTACCTGGACGATGACCACTTGTATGTCTACCCAATCCTGAATTGTACCCCACATCTTTAAAATTAAATTTTAAAAAAGGGGGGGGGAAAGGGCGATTCCCAATGCCCCCTGCCCTCACCTCCCCCAGATGCCCCGCCCCGCCGAGGCCCTGCCCCCAGGCTGGCAGCCCCAGTCTCACCCGACAGCACCACCTCCACCAGGTCGCCCTCCTGGATGTCCCCGGCCGAGCGCACCAGCTGCAGGAGGTTGGCCGACGTGGGGTCATGTTTGAAGAGCAGGATCTTGTCGTAAAGGCCGTAGAAGCCACACTCGGGGAACTGAGGGGCGGGAGAGGAGGGTGGCGGCGGCGCAAAAGCTGAGCCGCCTTCGGCGACCTGGAACCCTCCCAGGGCAGGCCCGGCTGTTTCCCCCGGAAGCCCAGCGACCCCGCAGCCCCTCGCTTCCTGCCTGCCCCTCCCCACGCCCGCCCCCCACGGGCCGGGCAGGATGCCAAGGCCCCAGGTGTGCTGGGAGGCAGCGCGGCGGCTGGACGGGGGTGCCGGGGTGTGGGGGGCGAGTGGCTCGGGGGACGTGGACACCTCGGACTTCCCGGAGCCTGGCGGGGAGGGGGCTGCGGAGTAACGCCCCTGCCCCTCTCCGCCTGCCACGCACCCCCCCCAGCCCGCCCCAGCTTCCTTCCTGGATCCATTGTCTGTCCCAGTTACCTGGCTGGAGGCCCAGCAGTGGGGAGGGGCGAGCGGGAAGGAGGCGATTTCGGGACTCCTGGGGAAGCGGGGCGGGATAGGGCTCTGGGGGCCGGAGACCCGGAGGGTGCCCCCCACCCAATCAGTGCTCAAAGGACCCAGGTGTCTGGGTCCCCAGCTTGGTGGCGGGGCAGGAAATGAAACCTGGTAGAACAGAAAGTGAAACTGCCCAGGTAGGGCCTCAGGAAGGAAGGAAGGAAGGGGCCCAAACACACCTGACACCTGGACGGGGAGGGCAGGAAAATAAAACTGGGGTGAGGCGTGAGGGCGCGGGCTGGAAACGTGACCCCGGGACAATCTGTGTCTCCCCCGTGCGGCTCCCCGCGAAGCGGGCTGAGTTGGGGGTGAGGGCGTTTGGTGGGCAAAGCCCCGTCTGTGGTGGCAGCTAAGAGAAGGGTCCAGGTGGGGAGCAGGTGCTTTGGCCCGCCCTCCTGGGGGGTCTTTCTCTAAACTTCAGTTTCCTTGCCTGTCAAATGGAGTTGGCCCAGTTCTCCCTGTTTCTCTAACCCCAAAGGATGCATTTCCAGGAGTCTGAGAAGATTCTGGAACGTAGATATTTTGGGATTCCAACATGCTCACATTATAAAATTATACATTCTAGACCCCAACGTATCATCGTTACACGTTTTAGGATTTCAACAACCTAGATGGGCCGCGAATGTTTAATGTTCTGGGAGTCTGACCGACTAGGATGCTAATATTTGATTATCTTAGCATTAAAAGATTTCAACAACCCAGCATTCCACACTTCTAATATTTTCACATTCTAGGGTTCCAACAACCTAGGGATCTAATATTCCAACGTTTGGACGGTTTCATATTTCAACAGCCTGGGATTCTAATATCTGAACACTTTAACATCACACCTAGGACGCATAGTCCAACAATTTATGACTCTAGTATTCTAACATGTTTACAGTCCAGTTCTCCAATAACATAGAAGCCCGCTCTTCTAACTTTGAACATTCTAGGATTCAGGCATCAAGTTTTTCTGAGTTTCCTCTTGCTGAGACCCCCAGTCCCGACCCTAGGAACCTTGGTGTCCAGAACTAGGAGTGCGTGGGGGCGCTGTGATGGGGATAGAAACTAGGGCCACCACCAGGTCCTCTGGGGTGCAGAAAGGGTGCCTGTCTGCCCCATCCACACACGTCTGGGGCCTGGGGAGGGCAGGGATTGAGCTCGCAGACCTCACTTGCCCCTGGCAGCTAGCACAGGCACCCACACCCACACATGTCACCCGATCGCCATGGCCAGCCCGGGTTCAATTTCTGCTGTTTCCACCCAATGGGAGGCCCAGGATGGGCCCGGACACGGAGGTACTCCCCCCACATCTGCTGCCCCCACCGGCCCCTTCCTCCCCACTCGGTACCTGGCCGGGCCCCTCCCTTCCTCCCTGCTGTCTGCAGAAAACAACATGTAGGGACGTGCAATTTGGGGAGGCCTCTGGGGCACCTCGCCCCCGCCCAGACCTCAAAAGGGTGGTGGGGTAAGGAGGCAGTTGGGGGCCAACGCCGCCCCCACCTTTCAGCGGCCCGGGGCTCAGTCCCCTCCCTCTCTCTCCCCTATGCCAGGACCCAGGCCACCTCTGCCAGCGCTGCCCCCTCTTCAACCCCCCCGCGCCTCCCCCCAAGCCCGCTGGGGGAAGCCCCGCTCCCTCACCTTCTGGTCCACGATGGAGCACGCCAGCTGCTTCACGTGGGCCAGCTCGGAGGCGGCGGGCAAGAGCACGAACTCGCGGGTCAGCCCGATCTGGATGTGGAAGGAGACCCCAGCGCCCGAGGCCGGGATCTGGGGCAGCAGCGGCGGCGGCGACTGCAGCTCCAAGCCCCCGGGGGGGCGGGGGAGATCCCGGCCCGGGAGAGCCGGGGAGCCCCGCGGGATAGGCCGGGGGGGCGGCCATGGGGGGAGGCCCGGGACCGGCCGCGCGGCGCCCGCCCGGGATCCGGCTGGGGACCCCGGGGACCCGGGCCCGGGGCCCGCGGGATCTCGCGAGCTGGAGGGAGGAGGGCGGGGATCCGAGAAGAGCGACCCGGCAGGTCGAGGGGACCCGAGGATGGCGGGGTCCCGGGCAATCAGAGGAAAGGGCTGGAGTGGGTCGGGCGCCCGGAACCAAGGGAGGCCAGAACGTCGGAAAGAAGAGGAGTCGTGGGGGGGGGGGCGCGATGCGCGGCTTCCAAGACTTGGGAGAGGAAAACCTAGCAGGTCGAGGTCACAGGGGCCAGGAGAGCCCGCTATCCAAAGGCCCCTCGCGAGAGGGGGCACTGATCGCGAGCAGGGGGCATCCGGGATCCGGGGGCTCCGAGGAGAGGGTCCCGCGACGGGGCCCCGAGCGTTCCCAGGCCTCGCAGTGGAGGGCAGGGGTCTGAGCGAGCGGCTCCAGCGATCCGCCCAGCCCGGGATGGGCAGAGGGGTCCCAGGGCCCGAGAGGGGAGAGGGGATCTCACGGGTCGCAGAAGTTGGAGAAAAGTGCGGCCGGGAGCCGTGGGGACGGGGCGTTGCCGGCGGCGGGGGGCTGGG
The DNA here is from genome assembly GCA_027257055.1 of Cephalopachus bancanus. Taxonomy (NCBI): domain Eukaryota; kingdom Metazoa; phylum Chordata; class Mammalia; order Primates; family Tarsiidae; genus Cephalopachus; species Cephalopachus bancanus. Next base: position 86,693 of record JAPVLO010001038.1, on the reverse strand, counting down.
GGGCAAGGGAGGGTCGCCGGGCGCCAGAGGCTCTTTCTCCCCCTCCAAAGTTTAAGTCGGCGGCGGCGGCCCAGGAGGAAGTGTCCGGAGCGACGGCGCAGTCGGCCAATCAGCGCGGGCCTCGGTGACGTCAGGGAGGGGCGGGGCCTGCCGAGGGGCCGGGGGCGGAAGGGGAGGGCGGGCCCGCTGCCTGGGAGTCGGGGCCGGGAGATGGGGTGGGAGGCGGGGGGTGGGCTGGCGGGACGTTCTCCTCCCTTCCACACGGCCGAGTCTGGAAAGTTGACTTTTCCCCGAGCTGGACGAGGAGGGGCGAGCCACGCTCACCCCGTCGCGGGTCGCGGGGGCCGGGCTGGGAGGCGACTGGCCCTTCAAGCAGGGGAGCCCGCCCGGCCGGCCGCCGGCATCCGGCGCCCACCGCAGGGGACGAGGTGGGGAGTGGGTGTCGGGTCCCTGCTGGTCTCTCTCTTCTCAGAGCGTCGCCCCTGCCCCCGCCGCGTCCCAGGTCGAGCACCCCCGGCCCACTCCGCAGGTGGGAAGACTGAGGCCTCCAGATGGGCGGGGCGGCCTCGGGCAGGGTTGTGGAGCTACCAGGACTGATGGGGAGGGTCGTCTCCTCCCCTTGGCCTGAGGGTGGTGCCCAGCGGTGTCCGGAAGGGACGACACACCTAGGCCGCCACTTCATGGATGGAGACCTGAGGACCTGGGCCTGGGTCCTCGTGTTTCGGTGTGACTGTATTTAGGCGGGTGGCTTCCCCTCTGTGACCCTGTCTCCCCACCTGCTAACTGGAGCTGAGACAGGACTGACCCCAGAGGGGGCCATGGGAGTTGGTGGGACGGTACACGGGTGCCTGGAACACAGGAAATTCTGATCAGCAAGCGGGGGCCGTCACTAATGATTTGCAGAGAGATGAGGGGGTGGGCGCCTCCCGAACTCAGGCGTGTCTGGGTGGGTATGTTCATTCGGTTAGTCACTCGCAAGCATCCCTGTCATAAAGCTCCAGCCGTCTCAGAACAACCCAGACTTGATTTCTCCTCTTCGGCTCATAAGCAAAGGGTGGCGACCATTTCGCTTACCTGTAGGATGCTGAGGCCTCAGAGAAGCAAAACCACTCATCCGAGATCACCAAGTGAAGTTGCCCACCCATCCCCTTGACAGGCCAAGGCCTAGGTTTGCGCTCCTGTGGGGCCACCCGCCTGGCCTGATCCTGGCACGGCAGGGCTGGCTGTGGATGGGGGCTTCGAGGAGCGACCCCCCTTCCTGCTCCAGGGCTGCTGGAGGTAGCTGAGGTTGGTACAGTATCAGTTCTGTCACCACATCCGGGAGCTGGGGCTGGGGAAGGAAGTCTGAGGCTGGAGCGAAAACCCAAACCACCACCTGGGGAACTGCTTCGAGCCCAGAGAGACGGGGGGTGCGGGGCCACATGGGGTGGCAGTGGGCTCCTGCCAGTGTCACCTCAAGCCCTTCTGCCCACCTGCCCTCCTTTTTCAGAGGGGCACATCACTGTCACAGTGCAATGCCACCATGTGCCGAGTGTGTGTCCCAGGCCCTCATCCTTTACACGTTTGCCTGGGGCCTGCGGGGGGGGGGCACCAGGGATGCAGCCCAGGACCCAGGAGCTGGGTGTCAGTGTCACACCCAGAGTCTGGGCCTTGTCCAAGGACACCTGGCTGGTAGGTGGTAGAGGCCTCGTTGCCAACAGGAAGACGAGACAAGGGACAAAATTCTGAAGAGCTGCTGGGGTCTTCAACAAGCCACCCCCGTCTCATCGTCCGTGGCATGCGGGTAACGGTCCCCTTTCTGGGGTTATGAGGCCCAGTCACAGCACATGTCATCACTGACCATGGAGAAGGAAAAGGGACTCATGGGGCACCGCCACGAGGGCTTGGACACCCGCAGCACGCCCTCCAGGGATGCTCCCGGCATGGCGGGGCCTGTGGCTCCATGTGGGGGGAGGGCGGGGACGGAAGGGGGTTAAGTCCTCTGGGTACCAGCCCCTGGCCACCCACCACACACCCCACTGTAGGGAGGAGTCTTCAGCTGAACTGTCACAGCACAGCATCTGCTCGCCGGGGCTCTGCCCCCGGGGAGGGAGCGCTTTGGACAGAAAGAAAGGCCCCAGGAGACTCGGTCCAGCACCCCCACTTCCGCCCCGCCCAAGCTCTGGGACCCGCTGCCTGCCAGAACCCAACCCGTCCTACCCCTCCCACACTCCACCCCGAGCCCCAAGTCGCCGCAACAGACGGTCACCCGTCTTAATCCAAAGGGTTTATTGAGACAAGTTTTCACATACAAGATCGGGGCAGAGGGCATGGGACTTATAAACAGGAACTTGGGAGGGGGACGAGGGCGCAGGGTGGAACCAACGAAGAGAGTGAAATAAATAGAGGAAGAGCGGAGGGCCAGGACAGGAGACGGACCGAGACTATCACACAGTGATAACGCGGGGGCGCCGTTAAAATCCTGTATTTATACAGATATACAGGGAGTGAAGGGGACCCGGGGACCCACTCCGCCCTCCACACCCAGGAAGGGGCCGAGAGCCGTCTCTCCCCATGGGCGGCCCCGCAGGGGGCTGGGAGAGCTGCCCTGGGAGTGCTGGGCAGGTGCTGGCCTGGGGCCTTGGTTAGTGTCTGGACAGCGGCGGTGGCAGGGACGGACAGGAGGGGCTGGCCCAGGCTCAGCTCCGAGGCTCCCGGCCCACCCAGGGGAGGGCATCTGGGATTCCTCCCAGCACGGCTCCCAGAGTCCTCCTGCCTCAGCCCCCACCCAGGTCTGGGAACAGGAGGGAGGGCACAGGAGCTCAAGGGAGACCTGGCACCTTCTGAGGTCTCGGAAAACCGGATCCCAAAGACACGTGGCCCTGGCTATGCTGCCCGTTGGAAGGCAGCTCTGATGCCCGGCATGGGTGTCAGGGCACAGGGAGGAAACTCCAGAGACCATCCTCCCGGGGCAATTCCTGAAAGGGGCCCATCCCAGGGGGACGCTTGGGCAAGGGGAGCCACGGGGGAGGGGAGTCCCGGGAAAAGGGCCATTAGCACCACCAGGCTCCACAGCAGGCAGGAAGAGGCCGGGCCTCTGCGCCTCCAGAGTGAGGCTGGGAGTCACCTGCCGGAAACAGAAGGGAGGGGAGACAGGACCACGACCTCTAAGCACCTCTTCAGGCCTGAGCCCCCTCCCCTGCATGCCCAGGGGCGGCCTCAGCGATTACCACAGGCACCACCGACGGGACGGTGGAACTTGGCACAACCTGGAAGTGCCAGGCAGGCGGTGAGAACACAAGGGTTTCTGCCCTCCTGTCCAGGACACACGCGGCCCCCAGCCCCTCACCTCAGCCCCGCCTGCCCAGCCCCACACCCCAGCCAGCGTGGCGGCTGGGGCGGGGCCGGGTGGGCATCATACGAAGACCTTGGCCAGGGCATCCGCGCCGGCGCTGGCGATGAGGGCCTTGCTGGGGTGGCAGGCGACAGCGTGGATGGCCTCCTCGTGCTTCTTGCGGTGGGCCGTGATCTCCTGCACGCACGTCTTGTTGTCCAGGCTCCACAGACGCAAGGAGCAGTCGTGGCCTGCACAGGCGTGGGGAGGAGAGGCAGCCACCAGGCTCTCGCTCAGACCTGGCCTCGACCCCCTCACTCAGCCTCATCCAATGGCCTCAGGCTGCATGGGGGCACGACTCTTGTCCCTGCCCCTCTGCCCAGTCACTCCGAGGCCTGCCCAAAGGAGAGCCCTTCTGTCCCATCCCGTCAACGTCTGTCTGGTCACCAAGTATTTACTGAGGACCAACTGCATACTGGCCCCTGGGGTACAGTGAACACACAGGCCAATCTCCCTGTCCTACAGTGCAGGGGAGACAGGAAAGGGGAAAACAAGAAGGCAACCAGGTGGTCAGCGGACGGCAGAAGGCCCGAGAAGAAATGAAGCAGGAGCACCTGCCGGTGTGAGGCCGGACGGGAGCCAGGGCCCGAGAGGCAAGAGGAGGTGAGGGAGGAGGCGGGGCGCTGCTGCCAGCAGATGGGGCAGGCCCGGAGGCCACGACAAGACGCCTGACACATGCGTCAGGAGGGCCGGGCAGGGAAAGGCTCGGCTCTCCACGTCTCAGCTCCCAGGACTCAGCCCTTCTGTGGAACCCCAGGCCCTGGACTAAGTCTTCTGTGCCCTCCCCCGCCAGCGGTTGCCTGGGGCAGGTGGAAGACATGGCCGGGCAAGGCACTCACTCACAGAGGCACCCAAGAGGAGGCCGGGCGTGGCCAGCCCCCACTCACTGCGCCTGCACCTCCAGGCGCCACTCACGTGCTCTCTGCCCTGGGCATTCTCAAGGCAGCCCCTCGCCCTTCCCCCTGGGGAGCTCCAGCCCCTTCTCCGCCCAGCAAGTCCCTCCTTCCCTCCCAGGCACTGTCCCTGGGCCTCCGTGCCCTTATCCAGAGAGCTGCATGGGACCAAAGGCTCAAGTCCCTGGGGGATTTGGCCCAACACCCCTGGCCTTCCATTCCTGCAGCCCAGGGAACTGTGACCCAGCCACAAACTTCTCTGAGCCTCAGGCCCCATCTCCATGAAATGGGGATGAGCATCTCAAGCGCACAGGGCTACTCGGAAGATCAAACATGATGACGCAGGTCCTGTCCTGCCAGGGCTGAGCCCTGTGTGCTGGGTGTCAGCTGCCAGGACCACCGTCATGCCTGCCCAGACCAGCTGCCCCAACCCGACCTGAGCCTCTGATGTTGCCCGGGGCCAGTGCCCAGGTCCCTCTTCTCCCCAGCCCTGGGGGGCCCAGCACACTGCACCCCTGCTGAAACAGGATGGCCAAGAGGGCCCCCACTTACTTCCTGACATCAGGAACACACCATTGGGGTCCACGGCGAGGCAGGTGACTGCGTCTAGGTGGGCGACCATCGAGTGCACGGATTTACCTGAAGGAGAGGGGGGGGTGGCAGGCTCCCATCCCACGGTGGGAACCTGGGAGCTGGAGGAGATGCTGAGAGCCTCCAGTGTGGACACACGGCTCCGGCCATCTGCGTCGGAACCTCACCTGTCCGATTGTCCAGGAAGCGGATGCCCCTGTCATCGTGGGCCGTGATGGTGAGGGGCTGGTTGGGATGACTCACCACTTGGTTGATCTGGGTTGGTCCTGGAGGGAAATGGGGGGGGCGTCAAAGGGAACATCAAGGAGCCCAGAGCAGAGGCAAGAGGAGTGCGGATGCCTGCGTGTCGGGGAGAGGAAGCGGGGAGACCAGGCCACCCCTCCTCCGCCTCAGTGCTGCTTCGGCAAGATGAGACCCTGGGCCTTGTTCAGGGGGTAGACAAGGGCAACAAACACGAAGGCATCCAACCACTCTACCAAAAGGGTCCCAAGGGTGTCTGTGAAACCCTCCGTCCCAGCCCCTGAGAGCCAGAGGCGTGAAGGCAGGGCAGGGCCCTCCACTGAGCCTTATTTCCTTCCTGCCCAGGACCCCTGAGGGCACAGGGGAGTCACCGTGTGCTGCCTGGTAAGCAGGTCACCAAAACCACAGGAGACATTCAGACCCCCCGCCCGAACCCTGGCTGGGCCTAGCCACCAGCCCTGAGGGCGCCCTTACCACTGCTCCCCCGGGACTCCAGCGTGAGGAGGGCACTGCCAGCCTCCAGGTCATACAGGACGGTGTCGCCAGAGCGGAAGGATGCCACGACGTGGGCAGGCTCGGTGCTGGTGAAGGCCACTGAGGTGGGGATCCCGTGCTCTGAGGGCACAGCAGAGAGAGGCTGCCTGATGGGCCCGGTCCCGCCCTGTGGGTGGCTGTGGGCGCGAGGCCTGCACCCTCGAGGCCTGCACCCTCGTCAGAGCCACCAGATGGCCTCCAGCTCCACACTGCTCTGAGGTGCCTGGGTTCCCCACTCACCGCTGGCTGTGGAGAAGGTACAGAGGCAGGTCGGGCTGCTGCCACTGGGGTCCCAGATGCGGACTGTGCCATCGGCTGAGCAGGAGGCCAGGCGCTGGGAGGCAGGGCTGAAGGCCAGGCCCCACACGGCGTCCCCGTGGCCCTCCAGGACGTGGCTCAGCACACTCGGGTCTGTGCCGGCCGCAAGGAGGAAACAGGAACGTCAGGGCTGCCGGCCCCAGCTCAGAGCTCCAGCTCTGCTAAGACCCAGGCAGCTGGGCTTGCGCCCTCTGTGCATCCAGCTTCACACTCAGCACCCTGGCCCTCTTGGAGCTGCCCACCACTGAGACAGCCTGGGGGCAGCTCTCTGGGAAGACGATCGGGCACCAGCAGCAGGGATTCCCCTCTACTCATGACTGTCTTCCCCAGGCCCAGACAGTGGCTGCCCAATACAGGATTTCTAGGCCTCAGTTGAGGAGGAGGGATCAGCATGCTCTATGGCCTTCAAGGAGTGGCACACAGCCTCTGCGCCACGGGCCCCAGCCTAGGTCTGTGCAGAGGCTTTTCTGCTCACACCCAGCGGACAAGCCTCACCCAGTCTCTCCAAATCCCTCTTGTCACTCAGAGGCCCCGTCACTGTCTCCCTGGGCACTGGGGGCCACGCAGGTGGTTCTTGTCTGAGCCCTGCTGACACCCAAGTGTGGCAGCTAATGTGGCTGGGGCTGACTGCTGGCCTTTCACAGGTGAGCCTGTTCTCTAGAGAACGATGGCTGTTCTGCCCTGACAATATGTAGCACAGGGCCATGTGTGTGATCAGAAGAGGTGTCACAGAGCAGGGGAAAGACACCGAACCCAAGTGACAGTCTGGTTACTTCTCTACTTAGCTCGTAGGGCCTAAGGAAAAAGCCCCAATCCCTACAGCCTGGCCCAGCTCACCCACCTCTGCCTCTCCTCACACGCCCCCTCCACTCAAGCACAGACACGCTGGTGGTCCCTGCATGCAGCCCGGGAGGGCCAGCCACACCCGGCACATGCTGGCCCCCAGCACAGGTGACCCTAGCTTCTGCCTTCCGGAGGCAGCTCAGCTAGCACTGATGCTCACAGCTGGCCCCACCGTCACTTCGCCTCAGCTCACATGGCCCGCAGCCACATGCCAAGGCGCGTCGTCCCAACTAACCACTCATGAGCCCCTTCACGCATGCCCAGGGCCTGCAGCATCCGGCGAGGGAGTGCCAAGTGAGGGGAGGAGGACCATGCCCTAGGGGATGGGGCCGAGGGGAGGGGAGGTGGGGAGCTGTCCGCACCGTAGCCATCGTAGGGGTCCATGTTGAGGTCCGGAATCTTCCAGCTGTGGATGCAGGCATCTGCACCCCCACTGTAGCAGTATTCACTGTTGCTGCCCATGGCAACGGCCAGCACGGGGCCCCTGGAGGGTACAAAGGTGGGGGAGGGGCATGAGGCCAGCTGCTCAAAACCCTCCCTGGCCTCAGGACCTCAGCACTTTTCAAGGAGGGCCAAAAGGAACTCGGCAGCTCGGCAGCTGGGGTTCTGGCTGTGCAGCCGGGTGGGCTGCCCGTCCCTTGCCTTCCCTACACCTCTGCTTCCTCCCCTGAAGGGCTGTGCCGAGAGCCAGCTACCAGAGCCTCGGCTCAGAAGTGAAGGCTGTGTGCACGTGAGAGTGTCGTGCTGCTCAGGACAACGTGAGGGGTGCGGGGTTTCAGAGTCCTCCTGCTGCCCTGCCTCCTGCCATCGGCCTTCTGGGATGGCCACGAGTGGGGGTAGACGGTCTCTGAGACCAGGGTTCTCGCAGGCGCAGATCACCTCCCTACCTGTGGGCCCGGAAAGCGTGGATAGGCTCCACGTCCAGCGCAGCATTCCTGTGGGAGGCGGAGGAGCACGATGTTACTGGGACCCCACGCACCCTGTCCCCAAGGCCCAGCCCCCACTCTGGGGTTGCCGCCCTCACTTCTTGGCTGTGACCGCCTTCTGCAGGTTCCATAGCTTGAGCGTGCCGTCCTCAGAGGCAGTGAGCAGGGCCGACTGGCTGTGGTGGAAGGCCAGGGAGCGGATGCCGTCGTAGTGCGAGCGCAGGGTGAACTTGGGGTTCCACGTCTTCTTAAAGGCATCTTTGCTGTCAGACAGCTGGGGTGGGGGAGCTGCCTCAGTGTCTTCAGTCCACCCTAGCAGTCAGCAGGCGCTGACACCCAGGGCGTCAGGACCCTCCCACGCCCAGATCCCCCTGCAGGAAGGCCCTTGCAGCCTGGGCTGCCTGGGCTGCCCTTCCCTTCCTCTTTCCCAGGAAGAGCCCCTATGCTCACTCAACAACTTCCTGCAATGTGCTAGTTTCTGGGGAGACGAAGGGGGCCTGACCCAATCAGCCACCCCATAAGAGCAGAGGATGACGAGCTACAAGCAGTGCTGTGAATTAAACGTGCACGAGGAATGCCAGGCAGCCTGGCCTCCTCTTGGGGGCCAGTAAGGCTCTCCTGAGGAGACAAGTGAGCAGGGCTTAAGCAGGCAAGGGGACAGGGGAGGGGAGGTGGCTGGGGAGGGAGGCTGCATGTGCAAAGGCCCCGAGGCAGGGAAAACAAGGGCAGGTCCAGGCCTGAGAAGTCGGGGAAGCTGGGATGCAGAGGCAAGGGGGAGCGTGGTAGGACATGAGGCCAGAAGGGCTGGCGGGAACAGGATGGTAGGCCAAATCGGAGTCTGCATTTCACTCTGAGAAAAAGCCTCAGAGAAACGGGAGCCAAGGAAGGGTTCAGAGCAGGGAAATGACAAGGCTTGTTCTGGCTACCCCAGGAGAGATGGGGTTATAGCCAGAAAAAAGCGGCTGCAGACAGACAGGTTAGGAAGTCATGAAGTCCCAGGAGAGGGGGGCACTTAAACCAGCCCTTGACCATGGAGGTGGAGGCAAGTCATGAGTGGCACACTGCATGTGCCCAGGAGGATGGCCGGGACCTGAGAGGGCCAGGCTCGAGAAAGACCATGAGGAGCCTGCCAAGCAGGTCTCAGCAACCGCCCCAAGACGGGGCTCGCCCCGGCCGTCCTGCCTAAGACGGGGCTCGCCCCGGCCACAGCTCCTCAGAGCCGGAGGATCTGCTGTCGCGTGGCTCCCCCCTCCCCCCCCAGCAGAACCTAGAAACTGCCCCTCCCCCAGAGGAGGTGGCATGGGTGGGCGGGAGCGCTGCACACTGCCCTGCCCTGGCCTCACTTCCCACACCACACAGCGGTGCACCCACCTCACTGGGTCGGCTCTACCTGGGGCCCTGTTCTGCTACAGGAAGATACACACACCCAGGCCAGGGGCTCCAGGTGCCAGAGGCCTGTCCACGGATCTCAGACCCAGAACATTTTCATTCCAGCCCAACTGCCCCATTCACACAAGGCTTGCCTGAGCTTAGGGGGTTTGGCTTGAAGCCATCTTTCTGAATCCCAAATTGCCAGGGGTAGGAGGGAGCGCCGAGTTGTGCAGCCTGGCACTATGATTAAGACACAGCTCCAGAGCCTTCTAGGCCCTGGTCCTCGGTGACCACGGTCAAGTCCACTACCCGTCTGCATCTGCACCCCCCATAAAACAGGGTGAGAAGAAGAAGCCAACTCCCAGGGCTGTGGAATGATCTGAGAGTCCTCATGTCTAAGGGCCTGAGCACAGCAGCACCGAGTCAGAGCCAGCAAGGGCCGGTCCTGGGCGTGGTGCCCGTTGGGGCCTGGGGGGGCGCCCAGAGAACTTACATCACAGCTGAGGTCGTTGTCGTTGGTGACGGTGAGATCTGCCAAGTCCCCCAGGCTCACCTCCCCGCCCCCGATAGTGTCCATGATGAAAACGTCTGAGGAGAAGCCAAAGGAACCTGGTAGGGGGAGGGGAGGGAGGGGCAGAGAGGACCAGGGAGAGAGAGAATGACAGAGAGAGGCAGAGAGAGATAAGGAGCGAGAAAGAGAGGCAGGGGGAGGACAAGATCAAGAACCACAGCTGGAGAGGAGGAGACAGAGAGAGACAGACAGACAGGGCAGGACAGACAAAAGAGAGGGAGACAGACAGACAGACGAACTTTTGGGACAGGGAGGCTGCAGACTGGAGGCTGGGCCTTGGCCCGAAGGACACAGAAGCCCTGGGCTTAGCTCTGCAGCCTCCCTCTGCCGTGGGCCCGCAGGACTGGGGCCGGGAGCGGGGCCTCTTACCTTCGTGTGGCCGGGGCTGGGGAGTGCCAGGAGGAGGGCCAGTCACTTTGGGAGGCAGCCCGTCCACATCCCGCAGGTCGGCCAGAATGCCCTGAAGTTTGACCCGACGGCTTTCTGCGGGGACAAGGCACAGGCAGGAGTGGCTCACCAGTCCCAACCCAGCCTTGTGTAGGCGATGCCTTCCCCACACTGGAAGCTTTCTGCAACTGTGCGGGGTGGCGAGGCTCTTGCCCCAGGTCGGGAGACAGAGGAGACAGGCCGCCTGGGACCCTTTGTGGGCAGTGGGCAGGTCACTGCCCTTGCCCGGGCCCCAGTCCCCAGCCATCCACCCCATGTGAACCCCGAGGGCCCTGCTAGCGGGAGTCACAGGACAGGGAGGAAGACACGTCCTGCCCCACCTGCCTCTCCCCCACCGGGCCCTCATCCTGTTCCTTCTTGAGGTTGGCCAGAACTGGAGGCCTGCCAGGGAGGGCTGGAGGCCCTGCTTCAGGAAGAGCAGGCCTGAGTCCCCACAGGGATTTTCCAGGGAAGGGGTGAGCGGCCAGGCTGCTGTGGCCTGGCCTCCTGCTCTCCTTGGCCACTCTCCCCTAAGGAAGTATATCCGTCCGGTGGAGACCCGAGGGCAGGAAGCAGCTGCAGGCGGCAGCATGGAAGGGCAGGCCCCTGGGGGGGAAGGCCAGGAGAGGCTCCACTCACCCAACTCATGGGGGCTCCCCTCCGCAGTACACCGCCGAGGATCTGGAGACCCTTCCCCGTCCTCTCCAGAGCCCAGGAAATCAAACTCGTTAATGGCATCCTCTGAGTCGTCCTCCTCATCCTCGTCTTCCATTTCAGGCACCAGGGCCTTGGATGGGAGCTGGGCACGGAGGACACAAGAGAGGTAAGGGGCTCTTGTGCAAACACTAAGCCAACCCTGCAGCCGGGACGGGTAAGCCACGATCCCAGCCCTCTGCTTGTCCCCACTCACAGTCCTGCCTCAGCTGCCAGCTGGCTGCCCCGAGCACCCACCCTGATGGCTGTGCTCCCCGTTGGGGTATTCAGCAGCCGCCTATCCCTGGGGTGGGCCCGGCCACCCACACTCACACAGCCCTCCACCTGGCCTGGGCTACTCCTGTCCCCTTAGCACTGTGCCTCTCCCGAGGAAAGGGCGGATAATGTAACAGCCCGCTGAGGGAGCACGACATGTCCTTGCATCCGTGTGTGAGTGCAGAGGTGCAGTCACAGTGAGGACGGACAAGCTCCAGCATTCTAACTGCAAGTGCCACGTGATTAGTAATAATAATAATAAACACTCATCAAACACTCTGCACAGCTGCTGGGCTTACACAAGTACTTTGTAGACACGCTTCACTTGACCTCCTGCCCTGTGAACAGCTACCAGGACCACCGTCATGATTATTCCCATGTTACAGGCGAGAAACAGGCCAAGCAGAGTGAGGCCACTTGCCCAGGTCACCACATCCAAGCTCTGCCCACGCCCTGGACAGCTGCAGTCAACTGTGAGCTCCTCCAGGGAGTGGCTGACCCCTCCCACAGGTTAGATCCCCACGCGGGGTCTGAAGGCAACACCTCTTAGGCATCCGTGAGGCCAGAGCAAAGGGACACAGAGAAGACTCATGGTCAAGGTTTAGACAGCATCCCCAGAGAGGCAATGGCTAAGTCAGGACTCTGCAGAAGCCTGGAACCATCACTGGCTTTGAAGGGTGGGTCACAGAAGGGCTCTGTCCAGTCACACTCTGCCAGCGGTACCCAGGACTATGAAGACAACAGCATACCAGGAACTGCCAGCAGGAATGCCACCCAGGAGCAGTCAGCGGGGGTCGGCCACCGTGTTTTCTGGGGCTTTTCTGTGCATGAGCTTATCTCCACTAGAACTCACAACCCCGAGACGGGACTTGGTCCCATCTTGTGGGTCAGGAAACCGAAGCCAAGACAAAGGGGAGCCAGCGCCCAAATTCACGCCACCAGGTCAGGAGCCCATCTTGGAGTCATAAGCAGGACTTCTGGGTCATGGTCAGGGTTTATAGCTAAGCCTCCCTGCAGACAGAAATCCCACACAAGAGCCAGCCCAAGGGGTGTGTCGACAAGTATGGTGACGAATGCGAAAAATTCAAAGCCGGGCTCGGTGGCTCAGCCTGTAATCCCGCGCCTTGGGAGGCTGAGGTGAGTGGACTGCCTGAGCCCGTGGGTTCAAGGCCCACCTGGGCAACTTGGCAAGACCTCGTCTCTGCAATAAATCAAAAATTAGCTGGGCGTGGTAGCGCACGCCTGTAGTTCCAGCTACTTGGAAGGCTGAGGCAGAAGGATCGCCGGAGCCCAGCAGGTCAAGGCTGTGGTGGCTGGGAGCGGCCACTGCACTCCAGTCTGGGTGACAGAGTGAGACTCTGACTCAAAAAAAAAAAAAGGAAAAATTCAGTGGCAATTTCTGGTGGGAGGAGCAGGAGTGGGACAGTTTCCCAGAGGAGGTGACACATAAGGTAATACTTGAAACAAGAGCAGCAATTCCAAGAGGGCAGGAGGGGCAGGCTTTCTGGACCAGGGACCAGCACCTGAGCCCCTAGCCTTAAGACGTCCTGCGTCTCCTTAAGCCTCCTCTAGTGCTACGCCCTGAGCCCTCCCCACCACACAGGGCACTAACAGGTACCCAATCTGTGTGGGACCCTGTGCTGAGCCTCACTGGGGACAGTAGAGACAAAGCAGAGCCCAAGACAGACCCGGTCCCTCACGGGGAGGGATACGGTCCCAACACCAGTTAGGGAAGACCCTCAGTGGGCAGGCCTGGGGAGGGAGGGCAAGTCAGGAAGGCTTCCTGGAGGGGCTGTCTGAGCTAAACCTGAATGAAGGTGAAGGGAAGGAGGCGTCCATGCAAAGGGACCTGCCAATGGAAGAACCGGGTTCAGGGTTATCAGGTCCCTCCTTCATGGGCACCTGTCCCTGCCTCCACCATGACATGGCCTTCAGCACATGACCGCTTACGAGGCTGCCACCAGCTATAAGCTCCTGCACGCCAGGGACCAGACCTGTGTGTCTCCACATCCCTGCTGCCAGCACAGAGCTGGGCCCATGGAGGCCCAAAGGGACGCTCACAGAACAGACGAAAGTATCCAAGCCCAAGAAGAGTGTCCTCATGGTGGCAGGGAAGGGGCACCAGGGAAGGGGTAACAGTGCTGTGTGGGCTGCGCTGGGAGCTGATCTTGACGCCAAGCTGAGGGAACCTGGACTCTTCCCCAAGGGTGGCGTGCCTGGGTCCGGATCCTGATACCAGCAACAGACTGGACGCCCACATTCTGCAGAGCCCCAACCAGGCTGATCTGGGCCCAGCCATGTTCACTCGACACATACCTCTCTACATACTGAGAGCCTGTGTTCCACACCCTTTTCAAGGTGTGGGGACAGAGCAGCAAAAAGACCCACAAAATCCCTGCCCGGCGGGGCTCACAGAGAGCAAGGGTCACATCAGAAACATCCACCTGGGACTGTGGTCAGCCAGCCGAGGGAGAGTCCATGAGCTGACCGGGTCTGCGCATTCAGGAGGCATCTTGGGAGCCTCTGAACTGACAGGGAGGAGAGGGTCATGGTGGTGCGGGAAGAGCCGGCACCCAGGCCCTCCGCAGTCACCCAGGACAGGCCTGGCTGCGGGAGCCGGGACTCCGGGAAGAGAGCACGCCACCCCCAGCCCAGGACAGGACAGGGGAGCAGAGGGCGGCACCTTCACACGCTGCTTCTTGTGCTGCACGCTGTCCAGCTCGTCGTCCTCATCGCTGTCCTCGTCCTCACAGTTCTGCAGGAAGGGGATCTGCCCCAGCACCGAGCCGCCCAAGCGCTCTTTGCCATCTTTGCCCGCAGCGTTCCTGCCCACAACAGGGGGCGTCAGTTCCACCAGGGGCCAAAGCTCAGGTGAGAAGGCGCCCACGCAGGCTTGGTGGCCAAAGCCTGGACCTGGCCAAGCCCCTGAGCCTGAGCAGTCTTGACTCTGACACACACTGGGCCCCGTGGTCAGCCCCAGTCCTGACCACACACCTCCCTTGTGTGCTGAGTTGGAAGGAAAGCTGGATGAGAAAGTGCCACGGACTCAGCAGCCCCCATTTCCACATCCCGCAGACTACAAGGCAGGTCCCGCAAGGGGAAGACATGCCCGACAGGAAAGAGGAACGGCCACTCCACAACATCTACCCTGGGATAAGCTGGGGCGCGGGCGACACTTGCTCCCAAGAAGCTTGCACTATCCCAGCAAAAGATGGCATGCCTGCTTCCAGCTCCAGCTCCTGGCCTCCAGGTTTGATGATGGGTTTTAAAGGAGGATTCGCCCAGCTTGACCCCACGGGAGAAAGCAGGGTGGAGCTCAAAGTTCAAACAAATGCACATACCCTCCTTTCTGCCATCAGGTTGGTGCTCCAGAGTTTTCTGTCAACTGCCTAGGTATACAGTCACCACTTGGTAGAGCAATCACTGCACAGTGCCCTTCTCCGTCCTCTTCACGCCCTTCCAGATCGCTCTGCGCTAACAGCCAGGACGCCATCCTCACGGGCTCTCCTCCCACAGCATGGGTGCAGGTTCAGCCTCCTGCACTGCCCCCTCTTCCTGCCCCGCCCTCCAGCCTCTCAGCAGGCAGCACCCGCAGAATCCCTTCTCTGTGCTCCACCCTCGCTCCCGCAGTCACTGCAGACAGCGTGGCTTCCAAAGCTGCCACGTGCTGGTGAGCCTGCACCAAGTTCAGGAGCCAAATCCCCCCACTCCAGATGTGGGGACGAACAGGCAGCTCGCGTTCACACAGCCTCAGCAGTTGGGCAGTGACTCCTCGTTCCCCCTCAGGAGGTGCTGCTCTCAGGGGCCCAGGCAAGCCCAGGTCACCCTTCGTTTCTTCTCCCCTCGCCTCCAGTCCTTTCAAAAGCACTGACTCGGCCCTCAAGGCCCACTGAGGAGCGGACACGTCTCGCCCCGCCAGTGCGCACGCCCATCAGCCCTTGCAGTCACCTCCTAACCAGCCTCCCTGTCTCTGCTCCGGGTCCCACAGCCTCTCCTTGAGGTGGATCGAATACATCAGATTAAGTCACTCCCCACTCAACAACCCTTCAGACAGAATCCAAACTCTTCACGCCTGCCCATGAGGCCCGTGTGAAGGCTTCTGAGAGCGCACCCTCACCACAGCCCTCAGCCTCCACGCTCACTCCCTGCAGCCCGCCGGCCTCCTGTGGCTTCCTGCACCGGTGGGTCTTTCCCTTTCTCAGGCGTTCGTTCACTGTCCTTCTGCCTGGAACACTCCCCCCCAGCTGCTAGTGTGGCTTACCCTGCATTTCACGTAGTTCTCTGCCCAAGTGCCACCTCCAAGAAGGCTCTCCCTGCCCACGCCATCCAAAGCGGCACTGTTTCTCCCATCACTCTTTTCTTTCTTATTGAGTCAGAGTCTCACTCTGTCACCCAGAGTGCAGTGGCATGCTCATGGCCGCCGCAGCCTCGACCTGCTGGGTTCAGGTGATCCTTCTGCCTCAGCCTTGCAAGCAGCGGGAACCACAGATGCACGCCACCAGGCCTGGCTAATTTTTTAATTTATTGTAGAGACAAGGTCTCACCACATTGCTTGAACCCGTGGGCTCAGGCAATCCCCTTGCCTCTGCCTCCCAAAGCGCTGGGATTACAAGCGTGAGCCACCACAGGCTTCCCATCACTCTTTCTTGCTGCACTCTTTTTAGTGCTCTTCACAGCACTGAGCCTCGCCTACATGGCATCACTTATTCTGATGAACTAACAGTTACCGATGGAGGAAGGATAGACAAGAGCTCTCTGCGGGTGGCCATCCAGGCTTTCTCCCACCAAGGAGCTGCCCGCCCGGAGTCTGCCCTCAGGAGGCGCGGAATGTTGCTGAGGAGTGCATGGGCCTGAGTCTCAGGAGGGGGCAGGGCTGGAGACGGGGCCATGGGAGAGGGTATGGCAGGGACCAGAACAGAACCCAGGGCACCTGGCAAGGAAGGGACCGAGGGCTCCACAACAAACAGGCCCATGACATATTCCAGGAGGAGAGGGGGCCGCCTGAGCCCCAGGAGCACCAGCGGACCTCCAGCCATCACAGGCCTTGCTCAGGAGGGGCAGGAGCCGGGGAACACACCGGCCAGCCCAAGGACTCACCTCTTTATCTGCTCCTCGATCTGCTTCACCAACAGTGACTCGCCACCGCTGAGCCCCCCAGGGCCCGGCGTGGCCCTGGGGCCCCCTTCGGTCAGCTCCACAGCCCCGTTGAGCTCCAGTGAGCGGCCCAGCAGGGAACGGACACGCTTGGACCGCATGTCGAGGATGGTGTCCGTGTAGCCCACCTCTTCCAGGTACCTGCAGAGGTACAGCACCAGTGTGGTCAGATGTCCCGGGGCTTCTTCAGGAACTTCAGGGACCAGTGCAGACTGGGATGGCCTCGTGAGGGGCAGCATAAAGGCACACGGCAGCATTTCACAGACAACACACCCGACCCAGCAGTCTCACTTCAAGACCATTTCCTGTGGGAGCCCTGTGCACGAGCACAGTGCTATACACAGGGTGCGCGGGGACTGGCCTCACTGTCCGCTGACAGGGATCGTGTCAGCAAATTACCATTAGGGAGGCTAGGCCGAAAACGGATGTGGCAGAGTGCGAAGAAAAGCTGGACATGATAAAAGGCGTCATGAAGACAGTAAGTATATAATGATTCCAGTGTTTGCAAAAAAGAAAAAAGTGTCAGTATGTGCATAAGTTTACACCACAATCTCGCATTCGTATTATATCCCCCAAGAGGCCTAGAAAGATACAAACACTTAACAGCAGCACCCTCCAGAGAATGGGACCAGTGATGTGAAGGGACCTTTTATTATGTGCTCTACTTGCTTCTACAAATGAGCATGTCTTACTTCTTCAATTTAAAAACTGAAGTAGCTGGGTGCAATGGCTTACTCCTGTAATCCGAGCACTTTGGGAAGCCGAGGCAAGAGGATTGCCTGAGCCCAGGGTTCAAGACCAGCCTGGGCAACTTGGCGAGACCTTGTCTCTACAATAAACTTAAAAAAAATTAGCCAGGCATGGTGGCCCACACCTGTAGTTCCACTACTTGGAAGACTGAGGCAGAAGGATCACCTGAGCCCAGCAGGTCGAGGCTGCGGTGGCCATGAGCATGCCACTGCACTCCAGCCTGGACAACAGAGTAAGACTCCAACTCAAAAAAAATTTTTTTTTAATTTGTTTTAAATAAAAAATTAGCCAGTGTGGTGGCATGCACCTGTAGTCCCAGCTACTCAGGAAGCTGAGGCAGGAGGATTGCCTGAGCTCAGAAATTTGAGGCTGTGGTGAACTACATTGGTGCCACTGCACTTCAGCCTAGGTGACACCTCTCTCTAAAAAAAAATAATAATAAACAAAATACACACACACAGAAAAGATTGATAAGTTTACCCAAAATGTTTATGGGGATATAACATGTATAAAATTCCTTGAATGGTGGAATCATGAGTGATTTTTTTTTTTTTTTTTTTGAGTTGGATCTCACTCTGTTGCCCAGACTGGAGTGCAGTGGCTGCTCCCGGCCAAGACAGCCTGACCTGCTGGGCTCCAGCAATCCTTCCGCCTCAGCCTTCCGAGTAGTTGGAACTACAGGTGCGCGCTACCATGCCCGGCTAATTTTTGACTTAGTGTAGAGATGAGGTCTCGCCAAGTTGCCCAGGCGGGTCTCGAACCCATGGGCTCAGGCAATTCACTCACCTCAGCTTCCCAAAGCGCTGGGATTACAGGCTGAGCCACCGTCATGAGTGATTTTTATTTTTCTTTGTGTTCCCTTATATTTCCCAAATTTTCCAAAATGTACAAATCTCTTCAGCAATTAAAAAAAAATTTAATATTACCCTTGGGAAAAAAAAGCCATATGTCAGGACTCCTGTAGCCACTGAGAACAATAAAAAAGCCGAAGAGGCATTCGGGGTCATGTTCTGGGAGGAGGGACGCCCACATCTACCTCCTGCAGTGAGCCTCCTCCCTCTCCCCAGGCAAGGCTCCAGCCACAGAGTGACAGGCCATTCCAGCTGTGGCCAACTGAGATCCTGATATTTCAGCATTCCCCTGGGGACAGGAAGGACTGTGGGGTCTTTGGACTTATCTCTCGAGCCAAACATGCCATGGGCCCCCTTCTCCTGCACACTTACTGCCGGAGAAGCTGCCGCCCCTCCTTCCACACCAGCGGGCTGTTCTCCAGGGTGACCGACTCCATGGGACCGTTAGAGACTGGCAGGTGGAGAGAGAGGAGGAGGCATTAGTCAGGCCACACCTACCCACCCATCACCTCCTCCAGCTTCCTCACCCCTCTGGAGAGCACAAATTGGGCCTGGCACGGGTCCTGGGGAGTCACTTCCCGAGGGTCTGAAACCCACTCTATCCTGTGCTCTTGGTGATTCCTCCTCCTTGAAGTGTGCCTCGTCTCCAGCCTGACAGGTCGTTCTCCAGACCAGACCCCAGTCAAGACAGCTCAGTCTCAAAACTCAGAGCAACTTGTTATCTTCCCACACAGAAAACTGGCCTGGCTCTAAACAGGGGCCCTCAGTCCCTGGGCCTCGGACCAGTACTGGTCCGTGGCCTGTTAGGAACCCAGCTGCACAGCAGAGGTGAGCAGTGGGCCAGGGAGCGAAGCTTTGTCCGGATTCACAGCCGCTTCCCATTGCTCGCATTACTGCCTAGCTCCACCTCCGGCCAGAACAGTGGCGGCACTGGATTCTCCTGAGCACGAGCCACACTGTGAACTGTGCATGTGAGGGGTCGAGGATGCACACCCTCACGAGAACCTGATGCCTGATGATCTGAGGTGGAGCTGAGGCCGTGATTTGCAGTAAGGTTTGACTGCACATCTCCCCACCCCGCGCCCCCAGTATGGAAAAACCGTCTTCCACAGAACGGGTCCCTGATGCCAAAAAGGTTGGGGACCACTGTTCTGAGACAATGGACCCATCCCCGCTGCATGACCTCAGGCAGGTTAGCGTAACCCGAGTCTCAGTTTCCTGAGACATGAGGTGAACAATAACAGCACCTACCTCTTGGGACTGTTGTGAAGACCAAAGGAGATAACTCACTCACTATTTATTCAAGTATTCACTGGGCAACTACACTATGCCTAGCTGGGGCTGGCCTCCTCAGTAAACAAAGACCCTGTCCTTGAGAAACCTGCATTCTAGCAAGAGGAGTGACAGCAGATGCCAGCCATCACTGTCAGCCCTGCACAGAGGTCTTGCAGCCTGCCTCAGCTGGCCTCCCGCCACCCCCAGCCAGCCTGCCATGCCCTCAGCCCAGGCACTAACTCCTGTCCCAAGCACACCACACTCTGAGTGTGCGTCTGTGCACGCCCTTCCCTCACTCCCCTGCTGGGAGCTAATTCCACTTCCAAGGAGCTCAGAAAAAGGGCAGGGTCCATGCCTCCCCTTGCTTTCTGCTGTACCCCTGACCGGTGACACAAAGTCACAAATACACACATTTTTGTAACGAATGACTGAGCAACAATCCAGTTCAAAGGCCGCCTCTTCGGTGAAGTCTCTGCCAGCTTTCCTAGAAATGCCTCTGCACCCCTCCTCACGGAGGACCTCAGGAGCCGTGTGTGTCTGCTGCTCCCGCACAGGGATAGCAGGCAGGACTGGCCCCAAGGCCCAGAATCGTACCTGGCATGAACAGCCTCGGGGATTCCAGCCCACTCCCCGCCCCAGCCCTGGGGCTGATTCGGCTCCTATGGAGCAAAGTAAAAAGGAGGCACCCGTCTTCACAGTCTCTGTCACACTCAGCTTGGGTGGGAAGATCAGTGGGTACCTTGTTCCGACACATCTGGTTTCTTCTCCCCCTGGTTCAGGTCTGTCCCAAACTTCAGTTTATGATACTTGGCCCTAAAAGCGCAAAAGATCAAAAGCATACGAGATGCAAGAGAGCAGCCAGGGTCAGCATCGCCTGAGGAATCCCACTCTCCCAGCTCTGAACTGAACTGTCCCCACCCACGGCCCCGTGGAGGAGGCACCAGAGAGCACGTCGTGGTAAGGACGCCGCTCCCTGGAGTCAGGCACACCAGGCTGCCCTCCCAGCTCTAGGAGCCCTTGAAGAAGTCGCTCACCCTCTGATGCCTCAGTTCCTTACGGAAACGAGGCTCATCACACCCACTGGGCTACTTGGCATGCAGTGGGTCACCATCACCGTGAATAGCGTTCCTGGTGTCCACCCTGAATCCTGCCTGCCATTCTTTTAGCTCCCTCCCCTAGAACCTCAGGGTACCAGGAAGGTGAAGAGAACGCCTGACCCAGGTCTCCCTCAGCTGGAAGGGAGCATGTCAATGGCCTCCCAACCCTCGTCCTTGTGCAGTCAGGGCAGGGCTCACCTCTCCTGCTTCAGCGCATACTCCAGCATCTTGATCCGTCGCACCAGGTCTGTCTTGAGATTCTCCTGCCCTTTCCGCTCTCCCTGGAGGAAGGCCACCTGAGCCTGGGTGGGCAGGGGAGACAGGGCAAAAGAAGGCAGGTTCAGGCTCCCTGATGGTGGACCCTCACTCACAGGGAACAGCTCCGGCCCCCACCCCACAATCACATGCTGCAGCCCCTTCCTCAGGCATGAAGACCCTGAGCCAGGGCTCCACGGAGCACTGAGAGGACATGCTGGCTCTGTTCCCAGGGTCCCCTGCCATGTCACACACAATGAGAGAGATGAAGAGGAGTCCTCAACCCCTGAAATTAACATGGGGTCGGGTTGGGCCTAACTTAGCAGCTGCCTGTGGGGAGAGTCGGGTCAGGGACCAGAGTGGAGAAGAGGGTGGGCATGAACAGCCCTGGGCACCCTCCCACACCCCGGCAGGTGCCGTCTCTAAGGCTGCTGGTGGGGATGGTGCCCCACTATTCTTACCAGAGCATCTGTCTCTGGGAGGCGTAGGAAGCTACTTCTGGCGCTCAAGGACAAGAGTGGGTGGCTCGGCTCAGCTCCTGCTCCACACAGAAGCTACTACCCGACCCCTGCCGTGGGGACAACTGTCCGCTGAATGTGCCCAGGGTGTGTGAGAAGTGCCACAGACATGACCCCGGGCTCCCGCCAAGCACTTCACACCGTCTGCTGGCGTGGGCTGCCCAGACTGTTCCAGTCCGTCAACAGGTCGTCTGGAGACAACGGGCCAACGGAATTCCAGGCAGGATCCTGGCCCTGACCACGTTCCAGAAGCCTTCTGCCAAAGCCTGCAGCAGGGCTCATCCCTGGCCTCTCCCCAAGGGCGCCACTGCCCCCGCCCAGGCAGCCTGTGCGCCAGGCCCAGTGCAGACACTCACTTGCAGCATGATCCCAGGCAGGTCGTCGGCCTTCTCTGAGCCTCCTTCTTTTGCCCCTCTAGACAGTGGGGCCCTCAGAGTGCCTTCCCCCCATATGCGAAGCTCTGCTCAGCCCACGGCCGAGCACAGGAGGGCTTGCAAACGCCAGCTCCTGCCTCTCCCACTGTTTTCATTCTCACACTTCCACCACGGGCCCTAGGACAGCTCAGGGCCCTGAGGCCTGAGACCAACCAGGCCGACCCACACTCCTCTCCCATCCTTGGGGCTCACTGGTCCTGACCTACCTGCCCATGTGCTTGGAGCAGGGGCAGCCCTGTACCCACAGGCCTCTGTCCTGCCCCGAGGCCAGGTGTTCCCTCAGGTGAGCAGAGAAGAGAGCACATGTTAAGTAATGCCTGACACCGACTGGAGCCAGGACAGCCAGCACACTCACACACCACTGGGGGGCCACGAGCCGCCCCTTCCCAGAGGACAGTCTGGCAGTATCTATGCGAGTGTTCCACGCAGACTCCTTTTGTCCCAGCAGTTTGTTTCACTTCCAGAATTTATCCTCCAGGCAAATGTGGAAGGGCCAGCTTCCTTTCAGATAAAAGGGCTAGGCAAGCACTCATGCATGACAAAAGGTCATTTGTCCATTCATTTGCTCCACAATCATTTGTTAAGAGCAAAAGGAGGTTATGAAAGGGTTTTAAGCAAAGAAGATAGCACCAGCTACCCAGGATAGGCTTGCGAGAGGTGCAGGACAATCAACAGACAAATACAGGAGACTAGGTATGTCAGTGGAGAAAAATTTCATTGGTCTACTGAGAGACAGACTCCCCGCCCCGGTTGCTTTTTACCAACACACATGTAAACATCTAGGGCCGGCAGACAGACAACTAGCATGGGATCGGCAGCTCTGAAGTACGAACTTCGGTCCTTTGTGCATCTTCGCGGCCCCCCAAATTTACTCTATGAGTCGCTTCAGAGGGTCGGGGAGGGCTGGGTGCAACTGCTTACTTCTGGAATCCTAGCGCACTTTGGGAGGCCAAGGCAAGAGAATCACTTAGCCCAGGAGTTCAAGCTCAGCCTGGGCAGCACAGTAAGACCTCGTGTCTACAACAACAACAAAAAATTCAGGTGGCCATGGTGGTGCACACCTGGAGTTCCAGCTACTCAGGAGGCTGAGGTAGAAGGATCGCCTGTGTCCAGGAGGTCAAGGCAGCAGTGAGCCATGACTGTGCCACTGCACTCCAGCCTGGGCGACAGAGTGAGACCCTGACTCAAAAAAAAAGAAGAAGAAGGTGGGGAAGAGGTGGGACCCTTCTGCCTCCCAGCACCAGTGCAGCCCGCTAAAAGCTCACATCTGCTCAACACACCCAAAACATACCAGGTGCTGTGCACAGCTCTGGGAATAACAGAAAAGCCCCTACACAAGGTGCGGTCCAGTGCAAGAGCCAAGCATGGGCAGCAACAACACACACACTCAACGTGGCTAGGACCCTAGTGAGGGAGCCAAGGAGGCGATGGGAGGCAGAGGGAGAAATGACAGTTCAGTCAAGCCCTGAGGCTGACTAGAGTAGCCAGGGAGGGAAGGGCACTGCCTCAGAAGAGATGGTGGGTTTAACAAACTCTAAAGGCAGGACTCCGTGGCTCAGTCCGTAATCCCAGCACTTTGGGAGGCCGAGGCAAGTGAACTGCCTGAGTCTGCGGGTTAGAGACCCTCCCAAGTAACTTGGGGAGACCTCGTCTCTACAATAAATCAAAAATTAGCCAGGTGTGTTAGTGCACGCCTATAGTTCTGGCTGCTTAGAAAGCTGAGGCACAAGGATCGCTAGTGCCCAGCAAGTTGACACTGGGATGGGCATGAGCATGCCACTGCACTCCAGCCTGGGTGACAGAGTGAGACTCCAACAAAAAAAAAAAAAAAAACTCTAAAAAGGCCAGAGGGTGGTTTCAGAACGTATCAAAAGTTTAGCAAGGAAAGCCAAAAGAACAGAGGCCCAGCAAAGGACAGGGGCCCACTGTGACAAGTGTGAAATTATCCCAAGAGCACAAGGAGGCTATGAAAGGGTTTTAAGCAAAGAAGAAGGGTGGCCAGACTTGCACATTACAGGGGCAACTCCAACCAGAACACGACGCCACAGGCAGAAGACATCAGTCAAAGAAGGGCAGTCACAGACATCCTAGAGAGAAGTGACAGTGGCCTGGACTGAGGTCAGGGCTGTGGACACAGTGATGGGGCCTGTTGTAGGAGAAGAAGGTCGAGTCCAGCCTCCTACTAGCCTCACTCACACAGCAGCCTCCCTTCAGACCCTGGCCCCGCTGTCGAGCCCTATCTCCTAATGACTGTGAGAGGTCCTCAGGTGCCCATGCTGCTTTGCTCTCCACTTCTCAGTGCCTCTGGCAGTGGAGAGAACCAGAAAGAAGTGGTTGAAGTGTCTCAGGCTGGTGGAATCCCACCAAAAAGGGGAGGTGTCGGGCGTCCGGCAGACTTTCCCCTGTAAACGCCAGCGTCCCCGCTGGCTGCCTCATCTGCCAGGGCCATGGAGGGCGGCAGGTAGGACTGGGACCTGGAAGTCTTCTGCTCACCATGGCCACCCGCTGCCACACCCTCTGGCCAGAGCGGCAGCCGAACCATCCTGATCTTTGGCGTCTGCCTCCTCTCCTCCCCACCAGCTGCTCGCTCCCCAGCACCGCGGCATCTGACAGGCTTTCCAGACTGAAGCCTCTCTGAATCGCTGCTTTCTGTCCCAGCCCCCTGGAAGGAGTCCTCATTCAGTGCCTTGGAGCCATCGAGTTCTGTGCCTCCTTCCCAAGCTTCAGTGGCTCCTGGCAGGGCTGGGTCCCCACTGGATCCATCAGACTCCTGGGAGGCTGGAAGTGGGGAGAAGAGAGCTCCACCTCTTCTCTGCTGGCCACACACTGCAGCTCCTTGTCGCTGCTCCTACAGAAAGTCCAGTTCCAAGGCGTCCCTAAAACGTTCCTCCCATCCTCAAAGAGCTTCCCTTCTCAGAGGTGCCCAGAACACCGGCAGGGTCACACAATGGAGAACTCAGCTGTGAATGAATGTCTAGCGCTCTCTGCAGTCCCCTGCGCAAGCCAGCTTCCTCTGCAAGCCGGCTTCCTCTGCTAGCCTGGAAGTTTCGGGAGGGCAGAAACCACAATGACCACTTCTGAGAATCCCTCCACCTAGCAAATTCCTGCTTATGATCAGAATGCAGACGTGCCACCTTCCTATTGCAAACTTCGGGTGCCTCTGGCAGGACCTCACCAGGTGCTGCCTTCTCCATTCAACACCCGTGTACTGAGCAGGGACACCACAGGTCTTCTCCTCAGGACAAAGTTATTCAGGGTTCGTCAGAAAAATCTGACATGTGCTCAAGTAAAGGTTCGCTGATGGGACTGTCAACTGGTGAGGCAACAAGGCAGAGCCAGTCCCATTTCATGAACACATTGGTTCTCTGATTCCACCCTTGTATTCTGCTTTATACTCACACAAGAATCAAGGAGAGTCACACTGCAGCCAGTCTGATGGGGAGAAGCTAGAAACCATCTACAAGTCCATCAGCAGGGGTCAAACTAAATAAGCCACAGCAAATGCAGAAGAGTTCCCTGATGATATGAAAGGAACACCACAACCTTATGTGCAAGAGTCACCAAACGATACACAGGATGGTCTCACACATTCACACACACACACACACACACACACACACACACACACACCCTGAGATGTCTGAATTTTTACTAAAATAACAGAATAAAAGAAAACAGCCGGGCTCGGTGGCTCAGCCTATAATCCTGCGCCTTTGAGGGGCTGAGGTGAGTGGATTGCCTGAGTCCGCGGGTTCAAGACCCGCCTAGGCAGCGAGACCTCATCTCTACAATAAATCAAAAAATCAGCCGGGCGTAGTAGCGTGCACCTGTAGTTCCAGCTACTTGGAAGGTTGAGGCGGAAGGATCGCTGGAGCCCAGCAGATCGAGGCTGGCCACTGCACTCCAGTCTGGGTGACTAAGTGAGACTCCAACTCAAAAAAAACCAAAGAAAACAAAAATAACACATAAGTGATAGCACTGGTGCCCAGAGCCTAGCCGGACGCTCCCCACAAATTCCCCTCAAACTCCAACAAGAGTCACTATGTGAGGACACACACACACTTTCCTCCCATTAGCCTCAAAGATGAGAAGGTGGTGTGCTGGGTGCACTGGCACGAAGTCCAAGATCAGGACTCAGTCCAAGCTCCGCCAGGACTGCTGGTGGCCCTGGGAAGACCACTGTGCTTGCCTGGATCGGTTTCCTCGTCTGTACTGGGTGGCAGAGAGGACAGAGCACGGGCTTGAGAGTTCACAGGTCAGCCCTGCCTCCCATCTGCTGGCATCCTGGAGAAATCGCTTACCCTCTCAAAGCCTCTATGTCCGCTTCTGGTTACATTTTTTAAAAGGGGGGGCTATCATTTACCCTTCCAGAATGATGCAAGAATTAAATGACAGCAATACAGAAAGTGTTTAATACAGCGCCGAGACAAGATATGTGCTCAAGAAACAGAAGCTGCTGTCATTGCTGCTGAGTGAGGTAAGGACACCCGCTCTGCCTACATAATGGGGCATTGAGACACTCTAATGAGATGGATGCTGGGAAGAGCTTCAGAAGTGGAGAGGGACCCAGCAGTGAGGAGCACTTACGTAAGGATTCCTCTCCCACCCGGCCACAAGCCTCAGCCACCAAAATCTAAATTCCCCGTGGGGTGGAAGAATTGCTGGCTGCTCTTCACTCATTCCGTGGACCCACTCCTAAGCAGTTATTTATTTGGGTGCCCACTTTGACTAGCTAGGAAACAGCAAAACAGCAGGGGAAAGGGGGCTGCTGAAAGCAAGTACTGACAACTTCTGCTGATAACGCCCCAGCCCAGGAGCCCTCAGCCTCCTGGATCCATCCCTGGGTCCCGTCAGATCCTCAAATCTCGGATCCTGGGCTCCTTCCGACACTCACCGCAAAAGGACGCAACACTCCTAGAGGCCACACACCCTGACCCCGTGTCACAGACTCTTCCAGGCACCATCCAGGGCACATCCTCTCCCAGGCTACTCCACAAACCATGGGGTCCTTTCCCAGAAACTTCCACAAAAACATCTGCCCCCAGGGTCCCTCCGAAACGCCTCCTCACTTCCTGCTCTACCAAATGCTACCCGTGAAGCATCACCCCAGGGTACCCCCCATTCCTCCTCCTTGGCACCAACCCGGACCGCATCTCCACGCTGGCCTCGCCAGACCCGCCTCCGCTCCAGTTCAGGGCTCCCTACCTGACACCCCGCACACGCCTCCCGTCTCAGAGCCATCGCCCCCACTCCTCCGCACCCCCAAACCGGCGCTTCCCCGCTCGAGCTCTCCCGCCCAGGCTCCCAGCGCACGTCCTCTGCCCTGTCCAGCTTCCAGCCCAAGGACCCTTGCGTTGCGCTCCGCAGCCACACGCGCCCGACTCCCCAAAGTTTCTCCACAGAAGGCAGCGCACACACCTTCATCCCGGGGCCCCCCGAGACCTCCCACAGCCATGTGGCAGTGTCCCCCCGTCCAATCGCCCCGCGAAACACACCCCATCCCTGGCTCCCTGACTTCCTCTCCCCGCTCCCCTGGGCTCGCCGCCAGGCCCGGCCCCCGTCTCCAAAGGGCCCCAAAGTCCCCCGAGACAGACGCCCGCTCGGTCCCACCTCCAGCCGCACCCGGCCGGCGAAGGGCGCGGGGGTGGAGGACCCTCGTCACCCTGCCAGCCTCTGCCCGCTCCCGCAGGAGACCACCCAGTCTTTCCCAGACCCTTCCAACTCCTCTCCACGCCCCTTCCCGAGCTCTCTCAGGCTCCCCTCCGGGCCGAGTCGCCTCTCGCAGGAGACCCCCGTCCGCGCGCCCCGTCCCGCTCCTACTCCCGGCCGGTTCTGGTCCCTCCGCCCCTTTCTCTCGCCGGCCCCGCTCGACCCCTCCACCGCCCCCTCGAACCGACCCGCTCCCCTCGCGCCCCGGCGGGCCTCAGGCCCCCCTCGGGCGGCCCCCCACTCGCTCCCCGGGACCGTCGCGGTCCCCTCCCGCCCCCCCGGCCGTCCCGGCGGCCATTGCTCCAAGATGGCGGCGGCGGCGGCGGCGGGTGAGGCCGGGCCGGGCCGGGCCGGGCCGGGCGGGGGTCGGGGGTCCCGGGGCGGCGCTCACCTGCAGCTCGGCGCGCTCGGCCTCCCAGCGGGCCTTCTCGGCTTCAAAGCGCGCCCACTCGTGCTGGATGAAGTGCAGGATCCCGGGCAGGCTCAGGGGCTCCGGACCCGCCGCGGGCCCGGGGCTGCCTCCGCCGCCGCCTCCCTTGGCCGCCGGGCCGGGCCCGGGGGCAGGGACGGAGACCGGAACCGCCCCGGCCGGGCCGGGGCCCGCGCCTGAGCCGAGCGGGCGGCAGGAGGAGGCGGCGGCGGCGACCGCGGCGGCCGCTCGCTCCTCCATCATGGAGGCCCCGGGGCCGGCCCGCGCGCCCGCTGCGCCTCGCGCGCCTGCGCGGCCGCGCCGCCCCCCCCACCCCGCGCGCGCGCCCGGCGGGGAATGGGGGGGCGGCGGCGAGCACGAAGCCGGGCGCGAGCCTCGCCCACCCGGGTGGACCCCGAAGGCGTGCGTGCCCGCGGGTGGGCGGACCGGGGCGGGGCGGGGGCGCGCGCCCGGGGGAGGGCCCGGAGACCCCGGCCCCGCGCGACCGTCGGCCTGGCAGGAGCAAGACTTGGAAAGCGGCCGCGTTCTGCTCCCTTCTTCCCACTTCGTCCCGAAGAAGGAGTCTTACCCCTTCCAGACCCAAATACCGCTCTCCTGGACAACCACTTTCACTCTTTGAGAGAAAGGGCGACCACCGGGGGTGGTGTCAGCCGGGGCGCCATCCGCTCGGATGGCTGGCCACGGCGGTTGTCATGGCAGCCCTTCCCCAACCTGGAGCCCTCCCCCCTTCTCCCCTTCCTTCCACCTTTGTGGTCTTGGAGCCCCTAACCTCTCTGGACTCCCTCCGCACTAGTAGAAGGTTGCTAAGGTAACCTAAGTCCCTGGTGGTCTTTTTGCTGCAACCCTCATCGGTTACTATGGCAAGCCCCCCCCATCTAGTGCTCAGGTGGGAACGACCCCAGCCTCAAGGACACTGATCTTTAAGAGAAACCACCTCTTCCCCAAGCCCTTCCTCATAGCCACCCAGTTAGTGTTACCATGGTAACCGTCTTTCCTTTCCCATCGTGGGAGGTCCGTGGACCAAACCAACCAGGTGTTTTTATTTAGGGATGTTCTGCTGAGGGGCAGTTGCTATGGTTACAAGGCCTGGACCATCCCCAGGGAGGTGAGAAACAGGCTAGGCCAAGCCCTGGTTACTATGGTAACAGGGCGCCCCCCTCATGACCCTAGGAAACAGGCCCAACAAAGCAGGGGATGCTTGAGAGAATGGTCTCTCAGGGATGGAGTGTGTCTAGGGAGGGGGTTGTCATGGTAACAGCTTCTATCACTTCTCGCCCTACCTTTTCTGGACATATTCGTGAGAGAGGGATGGTTATAGGTTGCTATGATAACTGACATCCCTCCCACCTTACCCCACTCCTGAGATGCCCTAGGTGGTGCCCAAGCTTCTGCAACTTCAAGGGAAAGGAGTCCCTGACCTCTTAGTTGCCACGTGTGGATAAGATGAAATTGCTCTATTGTGCAAAATTGGCTGATGTGGGGTTTTCTGGTTCTCCTCTCCGCAGTGCAACCGAGCTGGGCTGGAACTGCCCTCCTGGAACTTCCCCAACCTGCAACCTAGGAGGTAAGAAGTCCCTCAGTGTCACCAGCACCCACGTAGAGACTGCCCTTTCCTCATCACCAAAGCCTTTCCCCATGATTCCTGAAGTGAATCTAGATTCACTTACATTGTTTTTTGGGGAATAGGGAGACAACTAGGGCCTTTGCCTAACTGTCCCCTCCACTCCTGACTACCTGTTCTAAAGCAAGCCTCCCTTGTTTCTCTGACCCCTCTGCTGGTTTCCTGCTCTGTTTGGTTTTTGTCGGTCTTTCTATCTTCTCTTGGAGGGCAGACCCAGTGACTACTTAGTTCATCGTGTGTCCTCAGAATACCGGGTCTCCCACAGAGAACACTCGATAAGTGTCTGTTTCGTTGAATTCATTAATGAATGTGTCATATTCAGCTTTGAAAGCACCTGTCAGGTTAGGGCTGAGGAGGCTCAACAAAGACAGGCTGAGAGTAGACCCCAGAAAGACAGCATGACCCTGGAGCTAGCTTTTTGGATCAAATCCTGAGTCTACCACTTCCCAGCGGTGTGACCCTGAGCAAGTGACTTTCACCTCTCTGTGACTCCGCTTCCTTATCTTTAAATGTGATTATAACATGAAGTTTAGCCAAGTAAATAGGCATTAAATGCTTAGAACAGGGCCTAGCTGTTAGAATTGTTGAGCTTATGCTCTCAGTTCAAAAAAATGTAAAACATTCAGGCCTTCAAAATCATCATTTCATCCTCCTTGCCCAGTGAAGGGGTTTGTAGGCCTCAGAGGTGATGAGGCCTGGACCAGCCTGGTCAGGGTGCTAGGTGACTCCTTTTTCCTTCTGAGTTTCCCTCACAGCCTCACCACCAGGTGGCACCTCCTCCCCTGGCCATCCAACCCACTGGTGTCTGAGGAACTGGTTTCTGTCCTCTGTCCTGCTGGGCACGTCCTGGCCAGAGTCAGCCAGATAGCGTGGTGAGAGCCAGGGCCCTGGAGGTGGAGATTTACATTCTGGTCCCTGCAACCTTCCCATCTCTGAGCACCTGGCTCCCTATCTTAACAATGCAAGTCACTCATTCATTCAACGCATATTTATCGAGCACCTGCTATGTGCTAGGCACTGAGCCATGCTCTGGGGATACAGCAGGGAACAAAACAGATCCCCACCTTCTGTGGGGACTCCGACAATAAACAAGCAAAGTAAAATCTACCTGGTAACTACCAGGGAAGAAAATAATGCAGGGACAGGGACAAGAAGTATGTGGGTGATACGAATGTGTGTTTTTAAATAGGATGGTCAAAGGACTGGGGCCTGGTGGCTTACACCTATAATCCCAGCAGTTTGGGAGACTGAGGCAGGAGCATTGGTTGGACCCAGGTGTTCGAGACCTGCCTTAGGCAACAAAACAAGACTTTGTCTCTACAAAAAATCAAAAACTTAGTTGGGTGTGGTGGCGCATGCCTGTAATCCCAGCCACCCAGGAGGTCAAGGCAGGAGAATCGCCTGATCCCAGGAAGTCGAGGCTGTGGCAGGCCGTAATCGCATGCCACTGCACTCTAACCTAGGTGACAGAGTGAGACTCCAACTCAAAAGCAAACAAGTAAATAAGATGGCCAAAGGAAGGGCTCGTGGGATGGTGATCCTTGAGAAAGACCTGACGCCATGGAGAAGGGCATCCAGACAGAGGGAGCAGGCAGTTCTGTGACTGGAAGGTCCCAGCTGTGTGTGAACAACGGGGTTGGTGGCCGATGTGGCTGGAGCTGCAGGAGTGGGTGCGAAGGGACAAGAGAGCACAGGGGACCTGTGGGCCACAGGGAGGATGTTGGCTTTTCCTGTGAGGTACGAGCCACAAACGGGTTTGAGCAGAGGCAGGACAGGATCCAATTTGAACTTTTCTTTTTTTTTTTTAATTGAGTTGGAGTCTCACTCCGTCGCCCCGACTGGAGTGCAATGGCACACTCCCGACCACTGCAGCCTCGACTTGCTGGACTCCGGCGATCCTTCCACCTCAGCCTTCCAAATAACCGGAACTACAGGCATACACTACCACGCCCGGCTAATGTTTGATTTATTGTAGAGATGAGGTCTCGCCAAGTTGCCCGGGTGGGTCTCAAACCCACGGGCTCAGGCAATCCGCTCATCTCGGCCTCCCAAAGCGCTGGGATCACAGGCTGAGCCACCGAGCCTGGCAATTCGAGCTTTAACAGAAGCCCACTGGGCACCGAGTGAGGAACAGACTGCAGGGGACAAGGCAGAAGCAGGAAGATGGTCTCTTGCTCCCACCTTCAAAGATTGGAAGATTCCAATCTTAGGGTCTCTTCTGAGCTCCTGTGTACCTAAACTCTAAGGTACTAAGATGTTTGGACTCTAGTTCCAAAGGTTCCTGCCCATGCGATCATGAGAGCCATGAGGGCAGGAATGCCATCTGTATCCATTGCCGTATTCCCAGTGCCTAGAACGGTGAGGGCCTGGCCTGTCGTAGGCGTTCAACACATACATGTGGAAGGATTGGAGTAAGGAAGGATCATTCTAGGTCCAGAAGATTCTGGGTTTTTTGTTTATTTGTTTTTTGAGTCAGAGTCCCACTCCGCTGCCCAGGCTGGAGTGCAGGGACACAATCATGGCTCACCACAGCCTCCAACTCCTGGGCTCAAGTGATCCTCCCTCCTCAGCTTCCTGAGTAGCGGAGACTACAGGTGCACACCACCACACCAAACTAAATTTTAATTTTTTGGACAGATGAGGTCTTGCTGTGTTGCCCAGGCTGGTCTCAAACTCCTAGGCTCAAGCTACTCTCCTGCTTCCTCCTCCAAAGTGCTGGGATTACAGGGGTGAGCCACTGCACCCCAACGAAGATTCTACAGATTAGAAATTTGCTCTTAGCCAGGCTCAGTGGCTCAGCCTGTAATCCCGCGTCTCGGGAGGCTGAGGTGAGTGGATTGCCTGAACCCGCGGGTTCGAGACCTGCCTGGGCAACTTGGGGAGACCTCATCTCTACAATAAATCAAAAAATCAGCCGGGCGTGGTAGCGCGCGCCTGTAATTCCGGCTACTTGGAAGGCTGAGGCAGAAGGATCGCCGGAGCCCAGCAGGTCGAGGCTGCGGTGGCCGGGAACGGCCACTGCACTCCAGTCTGGGCGACAGAGTGAGACTCCAACTCAAAACAAAAAAAAGAAAAGAAATTTGCTCTTAAAGTACAACTCAGAGCCAGTTGCAGTGGCTCACACCTATAATCCCCAGTACTTTGGGAGGCTGAGGTGAGAGGATTGCCTGAGTCCAAGAGTTCAAGACCAACCTGGGCAATTTGGCAAGACCTTGTCACTTAAAAAGGAAACAAAAGTACAACTCACATCCTTAAGTGCTGTCTACGTTGGGCCAACGAATGGCAAGCACAGCTGGATGTAGTGGCTCACACCTGTATTCTTAGCATTTTGGGAGGCCAGGACAGGAGGATTGCTTGAGGACAGGAGTTCTAAACCTGGGCAACAAAGCAAGACCCTGTTTCTAAATTAAAAATAAGTAAAAAAGGCAGTTTCTGGCCAGGCTCGATGACTCAGCCTGTAATCCCAGCACTTTGGGAGGCCAAGGTGAGTGGATTGCCTGATCCCCAGGTTCAAGACCCACCTGGGCAACTTGGTGAGACCTCATCTCTACAATAAATCAAAAATTAGCCGGGTGTGGTAGCACATGCCTGTAGTTCCAGCTACTTGGAAGGCTGAGGCGGAAGGATCGCTGGAACCCAGCAGGTTGAGGCTGCGGTGGCTGGGAGCGGCCACAGCACTCCAGTCTGGGCGACAGAGTGAGACTCCAACTCAGAGAAAAAAAAAGGCGGTTTATTTCGCTTATGCCAACTCTGGCATGTCTCTGTTTCTTTTCTCCCTTCTTTCTCTGATAACCTTTGTTTGAAAACTTTAAAAAACAGCAAGCAGGACTAGAGTGGCTAAAGAGGGCTGGGAGGGCATTCCTGGTAGAAGAGAGAGAAAAGAAAGATCAGGGCAGGGCCCAGGCACGGGCCCAGCCCGGGGGACCTCAGTGAGCTTTACGAACACACAAGCCCATCATTTTTTTGCCATCTAAGAATGGGGATAGGCCAGGTGCAGTGGCTTACTCCTGTAATCCCAGCACCAAGGTGTAGAAAATCACTTGAACCCAGGAGTTTAAGACCAGCCTGGGCAACATAGCTAGACCCTTCTCTACAAAAAAAAGGGGGGAAAAGGGTAATCCTGATTTTAAAAAAGAATTAAAACATTTCTGTGCTGAGGACACAGTGCTGAGGACACAGTGGTGACTGAGACTGCCCTGGCTCTGCCCTCCCAGGGCTCAAAGCCTTCCCCACACCAGAATGGGCAGAGCTGGGATGGGTGAGGCCAGGGGCTGTGAGAGCCTAGAGGCGGTCCCTAGCCCAGCCAGGGGTTCAGGAAAGGCTTCCTGGAGGAGGGGGCATGTGGACTGAGGCCTCAGGTGTAAGGAGCAGGTCTCCAGGAGAGGAAGTGTGGGGAAGGGGTTTTCCAGACAAAAGAATGTGTGATCGCTGGGAAATAAGATCGTTGGAGAAAAAGTTCAGGGCAAGCCGGGCTCGGTGACTCAGCCTGTAATCCCACGCCTTGGGAGGCTGAAATGAGTGGATTGCCTGAGCCCACAGGTTCGAGACCCGCCTGGGCAACTTGGGAAGACCTCATCTCTACAGTAAATAAAAAGTCAAAGCCGGGCTCGGTGGCTCAGCCTGTAATCCTACGCCTTTGGGAGGCAGAGGTGAGTGGATTGCCTGAGCCCGCGGGTTCGAGACCCGCCTGGGCAGCGAGACCTCATCTCTACAATAAATCCAAAAAAAATCAGCCAGGCGTGATAGTGCATGCCTGTAATTCCGGCTACTCGGAAGGCTGAGGCGAAAGGATCGCCGGAGCCCAGCAGGTCGAGGCTGCGGTGGCCGGGAGCGGCCACTGCGCTCCAGTCTGGGCGACAGAGTGAGACTCCGACTCGGGAAAAAAAAAAAAAAAAGTTCAGGGCATAGAGTTTGAAGGAAGCATGGCAAGAGAGTGAAACGTTGTAACAGACTTTGACTTTCTCCCCCAAACTCCGGTAGACATGGCAAGTTCTGACCAAGGAAGGCAGAGGTCTGACGTGTGTTTTAGGAAGATTCCTCTGACTACCATGAGGAGGGGACTGGGCAGGAGACCCAGAGGGAGGGAATTTAACTGGACCCTGTTGAGGAGGGAACTGTGGAAGTGGGGATGGGGCAGAAGTACTTAGGACGAAGGAGGATTCGTTTCCTCTCTCTAGGAAGGGCAGAAACATATAAAAATCTTCCATGGTAGCTGGGCGCGGTGGCTCACGCCTGTAATCCCAGCACTTTGGGAGGCCAAGGCGAGAGGATTGCCTGAGCCCAGGGGTTTCAGACTAGCCTGGACACCTTGACATACCTCGTCTCTACAATAAATTACAAAATTAGCTTGGAGTGGTGGTGCATGCCTGTAGTTCCAGCTACTTGGAAGGCTGAGGTAGAAGGATTGCCTTAGGTCGAAACTGTGGTGGCCATGAGTGTGCCACTGCATTCCAGCCTGGGTGACAGAGTGAGACTCAAAAATATATATATAAATAAATATATATAGATCACATAAAATGTACCATCTTACCCATTGTTCAGTCCACAGTTCAACAAACAGTGTTAAGTACACTCACACAGTTGTGCACACACACCTCCAGGGCTCTTCTGTCTCCCCAAACTGAAACTCTGCACCCATCAGACAACTCCCCATTACCCCTCCCCACACCCACCATTCTACTTTCTGTTTCTATGACTTTGACCTACTCCATTAAGAAAAATTAATTAGTACACCCAACATCTAAGAATGGGGATAGGCCAGGTGCAGTGGCTTACTCCTGTAATCCCAGCACCAAGGTGTAGAAAATCACTTGAACCCAGGAGTTTAAGACCAGCCTGGGCAACATAGCTAGACCCTTCTCTACAAAAAAAAGGGGAAAAAAAGGGTAATCCTGATTTTAAAAAAGAATTAAAACATTTCTGATTTTCTTGCAAAACCAACTCAATCGGGATGTCCCTGACCATCAGGGAGATATCAGGGTGGCACAGTGTTTTGTTTTGTTTTGGTGTGGGTTTTTTTGAGTTGGACTCTCACTCTGTCACCCAGGTTGGAGTGCAGTGGCACGCTCACGGCCACCTCAGCATTGACCTGCTAGACTCAGGCAGTCCTTCAGCCTCAGCCTTCCAAGTAGCTGAAACTACAGGTGCACACCACCACACCCGGCTAATTTTTTGATTTATTGTCGAGACAAGGTCTCGCCAAGTTGCCCAGGCTGGTCTCAAACCCCTGGGCTCAGGCAGTCCTCTCTGCTCCCAAAGTGCTGGGATTACAGGCTAAGCCACCACACCCAGACAGCACAGGGTTTGAGGAAGTGAAAAGGAGGCAGCAAGGGAGGGGCTTGGGGGCAACTCCTAGGGGTTGTTGCATCAGCCCCCTCCTGAAGCCAGGACCAGGGTATAAGAGGATAGGGAGGGAGAGGTCCGGGTGGCTTCCTGGAGGAGGGAAAGAGAGAGATGCAAGTGGAGCTTGGGAATGGGGTTGGGGTGTTTATAAACTGAACCTGATTCAGAATGGGAATTTGACAGGCAAAGGGTGGGGCTGAACAGGGAAGAAGGGGAGCACCTAATGTGTATCTGGCTCTAGGCTGGGTGGTGTTGGGAACCCAGCAGTGACCTAGACAGGC
Source organism: Cephalopachus bancanus (assembly GCA_027257055.1). Lineage (NCBI taxonomy): Eukaryota > Metazoa > Chordata > Mammalia > Primates > Tarsiidae > Cephalopachus > Cephalopachus bancanus. Next base: position 50,921 of record JAPVLO010001038.1, on the reverse strand, counting down.
TCAGGTCCTGCCCTCCTGGGGCTCACAATTCAGTGGGGGACTCAGACTCTTCCCAAAGCACTGATGACTCAAAGCGGCCAGGGGGTGGAGGAAGCCCAGAGGGGCTGCATGATCCAGCCTGGGAGGTCATGGAGGGCTTCCTGGAGAAGGGAAATTGAGAACGCTCGGGGAAGGGCAAGGCTAAGGATTGGTGGAGGGGGCGTTTCTGACAACCAGCTCCAGCCTTGCTTTCATCCCTGCTCCCCAGGACGCCCCAGAAGCCCAGCTAGGGCCAGACTTCGGCCCCATGCGGCTCACCCGCTGCCAGGCTGCCCTGGCAGCCGCCATCACCCTCAACCTCCTGGTTCTCTTCTATGTCTCGTGGCTACAGCACCAGCCCAGGAACTCCCGGGCTCGGGGCCCCCATCGGGCCCCTGCCGCCGGCCCCCGCGTCACCGTCGTGGTGCGGGAGTTCGAGGCTTTTGACAACGCGGTGCCGGAGCTGGTGGACTCCTTCCTGCAACAGGACCCAGCCCAGCCCGTGGTGGTGGCGGCCGACACGCTCCCCTACCCGCCCCTGGCCCTGCCCCACGTGCCCAACGTCCGCCTGGCGCTGCTGCAGCCCGCCTTGGAGAGGCCCGCCGCGGCCTCGCGCCCTGAGACCTATGTGGCCACCGAGTTCGTGGCCCTGGTCCCCGACGGGGCGCGGGCCGAGGCCCCCGGCCTGCTGGAGCGCATGGTGGAGGCGCTCCGGGCGGGAAGCGCACGCCTGGTGGCCGCCCCGGTCGCCACGGCCACCCCTGCCCGGTGCCTGGCCCTGAACGTCAGCCTGCGCGAGTGGACCGCCCGCTACGGCCCCGCGCCCGCCGCGCCGCGCTGCGACGCCCTGGACGGGGACGCCGTGGTGCTCCTGCGCGCCCGCGACCTGTTCAACCTCTCGGCGCCCCTGGCCCGGCCGCTGGGCTCCAGCCTGTTCCTGCAGACCGCCCTCCGCGGCTGGGCGGTGCAGCTGCTCGACTGGACCTTCGCCGGGGCGCGCCAGCCCCCGCTGGCCACGGCGCACGCGCGCTGGAAGGCGGAGCGCGAGGGGCGCACGCGGCGCGGGGCGCTGCTGCGCGCGCTGGGCATCCGCCTGGTGAGCTGGGAGGGCGGGCGGCTCGAGTGGTTCGGCTGCGGCAAGGAGACCGCGCGCTGCTTCGGGACGGTGGTGGGCGACACGCCGGCCTACCTGTACGAGCGGCGCTGGACGCCCCCCTGCTGCCTGCGCGCGCTGCGCGAGACCGCCCGCTACGTGGTGGGCGTCCTGGAGGCGGCGGGCGTGCGCTACTGGCTGGAGGGCGGCTCGCTGCTGGGGGCCGCCCGCCACGGAGACATCATCCCGTGGGACTACGACGTGGACCTGGGCATCTACCTGGAGGACGTGGGCAACTGCGAGCAGCTGCGGGGAGCCGAGGCCGGCTCGGTGGTGGACGAGCGCGGCTTCGTGTGGGAGAAGGCCGTGGAGGGCGACTTCTTCCGCGTGCAGTTCAGCGAGAGCAACCACCTGCACGTGGACCTGTGGCCCTTCTACCCCCGCAACGGGGTCATGACCAAGGACACGTGGCTGGACCACCGGCAGGACGTCGAGTTCCCCGAGCACTTCCTGCAGCCCCTGGTGCCCCTGCCCTTCGCCGGCTTCGTGGCGCAGGCGCCCAACAACCCCCGCCGCTTCCTGGAGCTCAAGTTCGGCCCCGGCGTCATCGAGAACCCCGAGTACCCCAACCCGGCCCTCCTGAGCCTGGCCGGAAGCGGCTGAAGCCCTGGCGCCCGCCTGGGCCCAGGGAGCACTCCTTTGTCTGGGGGTTCTGTCTGTGGGCTCCGGGGCGGGGCGTGGTGGGGGGGGAGAAATTGGAGAGGGAGCGCGCCGGCCAGGGACGGGAGCGACATCCCGATGTCCTCGAGGGGTCTTCCCCCGTGAGGCGTGGATATGTGGGGGGACGTCCCGGGTCATCCTGGTCATCGCGGGGGCCGCTGGCACCTGGCGGATGGAGCCGGAGATCCCAGGCCATCCTGCGGGACCCAGCGCGGCCCCGGAACTCAGACGAGTGCCCTGCGCCGCGGGGCTGGAACAGTTTGGGAAAGAGCGAGGGCTGTAGGCTCTGGGCCGGCCTGGCGAGATTCGGGTCCCAGCTCCGCCACTCTAGCCAGGTGGGCCTGGGGAGGGTCGCGCTTTCTCTGAGCCTCGGCTGCCGTCTGGAATCCCTGAGTGCCCTCGGGGTCTGGCACGGAGTGAGCCGCCGGGACCCTTGGCTGCTGGGGTCGCTTCCGCCACTAGAGGGCGCGTCCGTCCCGCCCCTGGTGGCCTGCCGGACGCCCGGGCGACAGGAAGCCCAGGGTCCCTGGCCTTTGGACTTCTCCCTAAGCCCCCGTGGGACGCGGGGCGGCGACGGCCACCTCTCCTCACGGAGTGCGACCTCCTGGGACAGCCCTGTGGCGTGCATGCTGCTCTTGACCCCGCCTTGCCGAGGAGGACACGGGGAGGTCCGAGGGGCCGCGGGGGTCCAGAAGCGGGCTCTGGACCCCTCCACTCATTACCTCATTGTTTCAGCTCTCCGCGCGCGTTTCCCACTTGCATGGCAGGGTTGGCAGTGACCACAGCTCACGCTGCCCGCGCACTTCCTGGATAGATACCAGGTGTCTTTCTGAGCGTTTCACACGGATTAGCTGATTTATGGCTCACCTCCGCCCTTTGAAGTGACAGCTGCTATTATTTCCATTTTACAGATGAGGAAGCTGAGAATGGTGAGGTCACTCGCTGAGGTCAGACAGCTTAGGAAGTGGGAGCTCAGGGTCTTGAACCAGGTGTTCCGGCTCTGAGCCCACACTTGACTTACTCGTGGTGCCCCTCGTGTGTGATGGGACCAGGAGGGGCTTTTGGGAGACCTTGCCACTTAGCAGGTAAAGTAATGACAGCCTTCCTGTTTGGTCATGCACCTCCTAAGAGTAGTATTTGACTGTAAACTCCCAATATGTGTATATTCATTTATAGGTTATGTGCAGGCACTACTATCAGTCTGTATATGAGTAATAAAACTTAAATTATTCCATTTTATTTATTTTGAGTCAGGGTCTCACTCTGTCGCCGAGGCTGGAGTGCAGTGTCATGATCACAGCCCACCACAGCCTCGACCTCCCGGGCTCAGGCCATCCTTCCACCTCAGCTTCCCGAGTAGCTGGGAGTACGGGCACACGCCACCATGCCTGGCTAATTTTTTTTTTTCTTTTTTACTTTTTGTAGAGATGAGGTCTCGTCACGTTGCCCAGGCTGGTCTCACAATCTTGGACTCAAACAATCCTCTCAACCTCAACCTCCCAAAGTGCCAGGGGTGAACCATCACACCCGGCCCCTTTTAAAATAAATATGGCTAGAGGTTGTTATGTTTTCTTGGCTCAGCCTCATAACCCCTGGTTGTGTGCACCTGGTTTTTGAGACCACGGGTTTAATCTTAAAAAGGCATGGGCTCTGAGGTGGGAGAGGGCTGGTTCAAACCCAGAGTTGCCACTTCCTCCCAGTGTGGGCGGGGCCTCTGGCGACCATGCACCTCGCTTTGCACCTGGGAAATGGGGCGATGAGATCATTCATCTCACAGGAGCGTGTTCAAGGTGAAGGTGTCTGGACCCAGACTGGGTTGAAATCCTGGATGGTCACTTACTTTCTTAGTGATCTCAGGCAAGCTGCAGCCTCTCTGAATCTGTAGTTTGGGGGGACTGGTAACAGCATAATTCTTTGGAAGAGGAGGAAGTTTCATACACCAGCAAGAGAAGATAAGTATTTGGCCCAATCTCCTGAGGCTCAGATATACAAAGCCTTCTAATAACCCAACCTCTGCTTTTAACCACTGAGCACACAAATGGTTCACAGAGAGACTGTCGGATCCCCAGGGAGCATTCTGGAATGTATGGGGATTAATTGGATTATCACTGTCAGTGGGCAGGGTTCTTGGCTCCCGGAAGCCTTGGCCCAGGGTGCAGGTGTCCTACAATATGGAGGGCACTGCTAGGCATGGTGGCTCACGCTTGTAATCTCAGCAGTTTGGGAGACTGAAGCAAGAGGACTACTAGAGGTCAGGAGTTCAAGACCAACCTGGGCAACATAGCAAGGCTCTCATCTCAAAAAAATTAAAAAATTGCAGAGTGCCTTTACAGAATAAGGCATCACGTCTTGTCTCACAGAGTTTTCAAATGCCTCATTGGACATTCCAGTAGGAAGGATGATATTCAAAATGTTTTGCAACTGGTACTGTAATATAAATGAATAAATATAAAGATATGCATCAAAATTTTAAAATATTTCTTTTATTCTGTATATAGTCCAAGTTATCTGACAACACATACATGTTTTTTGAGATTGTTTACCAAGAACATTAGATGAAACTCAATTCATGCTCAAAGTATAATGACTTGGTCTTATTGGCCAATTGCTGGTGTGACTTCTTGACTGGTTGTCGAGATCTGTACTAATAATGGCCCTACCTTGGCTGGGACTTGATACAAGGAACCACATCCAATGTGTCCAGCCACTTTCCATTAAACTGAGAATCACTGGGTGACATGCAGACTGAGTAGACAACTTTCCAGTATTAACTATAGTGTTTTGGGGGTTTCTTCTCTCTTCACTGTTCTGAACAAACACTAAATGTATTAAAAACTTTTCCAGCCCTTATATTACTGTCCAATGGTTTTATACATTCAGTATCTTTATTATCACCTCAGTGATATTATGACAGAAAACTTGGACAGGTGCTGTGGCTCATGCCTGTAATCCCAGTACTTTGGAAGTCCTAGGTAGGAGGATCGCTTGAGGCCAAGAGTTCGAGACCAGCCTGGGTGACATAATGAGATCCCATCTCTACAAAAAATAAAATTAGCCAGCGTGGTGGTGCATGCCTGTAGTCCCAGCTACTTGGGAAGCTGAAGCAGGAGGATCACTTGAGCCTGAGTTCAAGGTTGCAATGAGCCATGATCACACCACTGTATCCCAACTGGGATGACACAGCAAGACCCTGTCAAAAAAAAAAAGGAAGGCTGAGCAGGGTGGTTCATACCTGTGATCCCAGCACTTTGGGAGGAGGAGGCAAGAGGATTGCCTGAGCACACAGGTTCGAGACCAGCCTGGGCAACCTGGTGAGACCTCAGCTCTACAGTAAATCAAAAAATTATCCAGGCGTGGCAGCACATGCCTGTAGTTCCAGCTACTTGAAAAGCTGAGGCAAGCCGGGCTCGATGGCTCAGCCTGTAATCCTGTGCTTTGGGAGGCTGAGGTGAGCGGATTGCCTGAGCCCGCGGGTTCAAGACCCACCTGGGCAACTTGGCAAGACCTCATCTCTACAATAAATAAATTTTAAAAAATTAGCCGGACATGATAGCGCATGCCTGTAATTCCGGCTACTCAGAAGACTGAGGCGGAAGGATTGTTGGAGCCCAGCAGGTCAAGGCTGCGGTGGCCAGGAACAGCCACTGCACTCCAGTCTGGTGACAGAGGGAGACTCCAACTCAAAAAAAAAAAAAAAAAAAAAGCTGAGGCAGAAGGATCACCTGAGCCCAAGTCGAGACTGCAGTGGCCGTGAGCGTGCCACTGCACTCCAGCCTGAGTGACAGTGAGACTTCAATCCAAAAAATTTTTTAAAAACCGTCCCAGCAATTAATTTGAATTAAGGAGTTTATGCTAGAAGACATACTGGGCTTTACTATTTTCTCAACTGCTCTTATACTATTAACCAGCCAGAATAGAAGTATTTCTTTTTTTTTTTTTTAATTTGAGTCAGGGTCATACTCTGTAGCTCAGGCTGGAGTGCAGTGGGGCAACCAAGGCTCACCGTGCCTTGACCTCCTGGGCTCAGGCGATCCTTCTGCCTCAGCCTCCCAAGTAATTGGGACAGGCGCGTACCACCACACCTACATAATTTAAACTTTCTTTTTTTTGTAGAGACGAGATCTCACTATGTTACCTAGGCTGGTCTTGACCTCCTGGGCTCAAGCAACCCTCCCACCTCAGCCTCCCAAAGTGCTGGGATTACAGGCACGAGCCACTGTGCCTGGCCTATTTCAATATTTTCACAACCAATATATCCATACTAGTGCAGACTAACTAAATTTTCCGTGGAGGTGAAAACCCTGATAGAAATTATCTGAGTCCAGAATCAAACACTCTCTCTTTTAAAATTTTTTTTAGTTTCGTCTCACTCTGTCACCCAGACTGGAGGACAGTGACACGCTCACAGCCACCACAGCCTCGACCTGCTGGGCTTGGGTGATCCTTCCACCTCAGCCTTCCAAGTAGCTGGAACCACAGGTGCGTGCTACCACTCCTGGCTAATTTTTTTTTATTATTTATTGTAGAAACGAGGTCTTGCCAAGTTGTCCAGGCTGGTATCGAACCTTTGGGCTCAGGCAATCCTCTCTCCTCTACCTTCCAAAGTGCTGGGGTTACAGGCGTGAGCCACTGCACCTGGCTTCTAACTCCCTCTTGTAAACACAAAGTCCTTTTTGTGTTTTAACAACCTCTGAATCTTCCAGGAAGTGCAACTACCATGTAAGATGAGGAAAGCTTGTATCGTGTTCTGTTCAAACTTGGCCAAGGTTTGTCCACCATGTCAGGAAATCACGTTGCACATGGCGTGGTAATTAGACACTAGTACCCCGTGTTTCTAGCAGGTTGGCACTGGGTGCATCACAGGTGTAAACACCTGGCTACCTCCTGGGTTCTGGGGAGAGGCCCCACCTGTGCACATATTGAAATGTGTATTATAAACTACTCTCCTCTTATTTCTCTTTTTATTACAGTTAGGCCAATAAAGGTTTGTTGTTAAAACCGTGTGCCAGTGGGTTGTGTTACCTATATGCTTCATTTGAGGAGAGCAGAGTGAACTTTCCCAGAGCTGACATTCAGGTCAGCAGATGCCCTAGAGTGGACACGCCAGTGGTTAAAGCACAAAAACTCGTTCGGGCACAGTGGCTCAAGCCTGTAATCCCAGCACTTTGGGAGGCCAAGGTGAGAGGATTGCCTAAGCCCACAAGTTCGAGACCAGTCTAGGCAACATGGTGAGACCTCGTCTCTGCAGTAAAGCAAAAAATTAGCCAGGTGTGGTAACATACACCTGCAGTTCCAGCTACTCGGAAGACTGAGGCGGAAGGATCGTTGGAGCCCAGCAGGTTGACACTGGAGTGGCCATGAGCATGCCACTGCACTCCAGCCTGGGTAATGGAGTGAGACTCTGATTCAAAAATAAGAAAGAAAAAAGGAAGGAAGGAAGGAAGGAAGAAAGGAAGGAAGAGCAAAAACTCTATATAGGCTGGGTGTGGTGGCTCGTGCCTGTAATCCCAGCACTTTGGGAGGCTGAGACGGGAAAACTGTTTGAGCCCAGGAGTTTGAGACCAGCCTAGACAACCTGGCAAGACCTCATCTCTTAAAAAAAAAAATTACAGCCGGGCTCGATGGCTCAGCCTGCAATCCCAGCACTTTGGGAGGCTGAGGTGAGTGGATTGCCTGAGCCCGCGGGTTTGAGACCCGCCTGGGCAACTTGGTGAGACCTCATCTCTACAATAAATAAAAAAATCAGCCGGGTGTGGTAGCACATGCCTGTAATTCTGGCTACTCGGAAGGCTGAGGCGGAAGGATCGCCGGCGCCCAGCAGGTTGAGGCTGCGGTGACCGGGAGCGGCCACTGAACTCTGGTCTGGGCGACAGAGTGAGACTCCAACTCAAAAAAAAAATTACTCAGGTATGGCGGCGTATGCCTGTAGTCCCAGCTACCCAGAAGGTTGAGATGGAAGAATTACCTGAGCCCAGGAGGTTAAGGCTGTGGTGAGCAGTGATTGTGCCACTGCACTCCAGTCTGGGCAACAGAGTGAGACTCCAACTCAAAAAAAAAAAAGAAAAGAAAACACTAAATGATAGATTTTTTTTTTTTTTTTTTTGAGTCGGAGTCTCACTCTGTCGCCCAGACTGGAGTGCAGTGGCTGCTCCCAGCCACCGCAGCCTCGACCTGCTGGGCTCCGGCGATCCTTCCGCCTCCGCCTTCCAAGTAGCCGGAACTACAGGCATGTGCTACCATGCCCGGCTGATTTTTTGATTTATTGTAGAGAGGAGGTCTCGCTGCCCAGGCGGGTCTCGAACCCGCGGGCTCAGGCAATCCACTCACCTCAGCCTCCCAAAGGCGCGGGATTACAAGCTGAGCCACCGAGCCCGGCTGATGATAGATTATTTACCCATTGGTAAATGGTCACTGCCATGAGACCCCAGACTGTTGTCTGGGACTCCTCCCGGCTCTCCCTGGGGACTTCTCTCTGACCCAGCAGCCAAGGGGTTACACGGGCACGGTGGAAAGAAAGAGGAGCCCATGCCCTGATGTTGGATGAGCCAAGGCACTTGCCAAGCAGTAAATGTTTTGTGCATCTCGTCCAGATATTGCAAAATATTTGCTATGAAAACTGGTGGCCAGCCAGTTGCAGTGGGCCTATAATCTCAGCACTTTGGGAGGCCCAGGTGAGAGAATTACTTGAGCCCAGGGGTTCAAAGCCAGCCTGGGCAACTTGGTGAGTTCTCATCTAAACAATGAATCAAAAAATTAGCCAGACGTAGTGGCGCATGCCTGTGGTTCCAGCTACTTGAGAGACTGAAGCGGAAGGATCGCCTGAGCCCAGCAGATGGGGGTTGCGGTGGCCGTGAGCATGCCACTGCACTCCAGCCTGGGCAACAGAGTGAGACTCCAACTCAAAAAATAAAACAAAACAAAACTCATCTAGTTGGTAACATTCATGGCTATATAGTGTATGTAAATTATACCTCAATAAGGTTGACCTTGACCAAGCACAGTGGCTCACGCCTGTAATCCCAGCACTTTGGGAGGCCAAGGTGGGAGGATTGCTTCAGCCCAGTAGTTCGAGACCAGCCTGGGCAACATAGCAAGACCTCATCTCTACAAAAAATAAAAAAATTAGCCAAGCATGGTGGCGCATACCTGTAGTCCCAGCTACTTGAGAGGCTGAGGTGGGAGGATCCCCTGAGTCCAGGAGGTTGAGACTGCAGTAGCCTTGATCATGCCGCTGCACTCCAGCCTGGGTGACAGAATGACCAAAAAAATTATTTTTTTCTTTTATTTTTTGAGTAGGAGTTTCACTCTGTCATCCAGGCTGGAGTGCAGGGACATACTCACAGCCACCACAGCCTCGAACTGCTGGGCTCAGGTGATCCTTCTGCCTCAGCCTCCCAAGTAGCTGGAACTACAGATGTGTGCCACCACGCCTGGCTAATTTTTTTGATTTATCGGAGTGTCAAGATGTCCCCAAGTTGCCCGGGCTGGTCTCGAGCCCCTGGGCTCAGGTAGTCCTCTCACCTCCACCTCCCAAAGTGCTGTGATGACAGACAGGAGCCACTGCGCCAGGCAGTATTTTTTTTTTTGAGATGGAGTCTCACTCTGTCGCCCAGACTGGAGTGCAGTGGCCGCTCCCGGCCACCGCAGCCTCGACCTGCTGGGCTCCAGCAATCCTTCCACCTCAGCCTTCCAAGTAGCCGGAACTACAGGCATGAGCTACCACGCCCGGCTGATTTTTTGATGTATTGTAGAGATGAGGTCTCGCTGCCCAGGCGGGTCTCGAACCCGCGAGCTCAGGCAATCCACTCACCTCAGCCTCCCAAAGGCGCGGGATTACAGGCTGAGCCACCGAGCCCGGCTCAGTATTTTTTTTTTTTTTTTTCAAAAAATAAGGTTGACATCATTCAAAAAGCAGATGAGGGGGTGGGCGGAGAGTCCAACAGGCCTAAACACACTGACCATTCGCTGGCAGAGACAGAACTGAGTCATTGCCCTCTGCCTGCCTGCCCGCCCCCGGGGATTGCCACTCCCAGCCTAGAACCCAGGTCCAAGCCCAATCCAGGTCCAGCCTGGTTTTCCCTCCCAAGCCAGGAAGAGGCAGGGAAGTGGAGAAGGGAAGAGGGAACTGGGAGCTGAGCCCCAAGGTGTGGCCAGCCGGGGGCTTTTTCTCCTGCTCTTATGTAACCTGCACCAGCGGCCTTTGGGTGAAACATAACAGAGCCATTGTCACCAGCAGGTGAGGCCAGGTTGTGCGCACCCAAGGTCACATAGCAGGCAGGTAGCAGAAGCAGGATTGAGCCAGCCTCTCACAGCAGGAAGCTCTGTGCCTGGAACCGATGGATTCACCCATTCCATAAGCATTTATTGAGCCCCTACTATGCACACGTGCCAGGCCCTAGGCTGAGCTCTGGCATGGCTCCCTGGTGGACTGCGCGGCCTGGCGGGAACAGGCAGGAAACAATAACAGAGTAAACAAGTGAATTATGTAGTGAGGTGACCACCATTGCTATTTAAAAAGTAGAACAGGGCCGGGCGCAGTGACTGTAATCCCAGCACTTTGGGAGGCCAAGGCAAGAGGATTGCCTGAGCCCAGTGGTTCGAGGCCGGCCTGGGCAACTTGGTGAGACCTCATCTCTACAATAAATAAATAAATAAATAGCCGGGCTTGGCAGCTTGCACCTGTGGTTCCAGCAACTTTGAAGGCTGAGGTGGAAAGATCACCTGAGCCCAGGAGGTCGAAGCTGTGGTGGCTGTGAGCCTGCCACTGCACTCCAGCCTGGGTGACAGAGTTAAACTCCAACTCAAAAAAATGAGTAAGTACATAAAAATAGAACAAGGCCAGGCACAGTGGCTCACACCTGCAATCCCAGCACATTGGGAGGTCGAGGCAGGATTGCTTGAGTCCAGGAGTTGGACACCAGCCTCCACAACATAACGAGACCTGTCTCTACAAGATAAAAAAAATGTAAAAATTATCTGGGCTTGGTGGCATGCACCTGTAGTCCCAGCTATTTGGGAGGCTGAGGTAGAAGTATTGTCTGAGCCCAGGAGGTTGAGGCCGTGGTGAGCTGTGATCATGCCACTGCATTCCAGCCTGGGTGACACAGTGAGACCCTGACTCAATAAATAAATAAATAAAGTACGGAGGTGAGAGGATTGCCTGAGCCCACAGGTTCGAGACCAGCCTTGGCAACTGGCAAGACCTCATCTCTACAATAAATAAAAAAATTACCAGGGCATGATGGTACACACCTGTGGTTCCAGCTACTTGGACAGCTGAGGTGGAAGGATCGCCTGAGCCCTGCAGGTCGAGGCTATGGTGGCTGTGAGCATGCCACTGCACTCCAGCCTGGGCAACAGAGCAAGACTCCAACTCAGAAAGAAAAAACAAAAAGAGTAGACTCGGGTAGGGATTGGGTGGATGAGAGTGGAGGACAGGGAGGAGGGAGGTTGTAGGTTTAAATAAGGTAGCCAGAGACGCTCTCACTGAGGTGACATTTGAGCAAAGATGAAAAGGAAGGGCAAGCCGGGCTCAGTGGCTCAGCCTGTAATCCTGCGCCTTTGGGAGGCTGAGGTGAGTGGATTGCCTGAGCCCGCGGGTTCGAGACCCGCCTGGGCAACTTGGCGAGACCTCATCTCTACAATAAATCAAAAAATTACCTGGGCGTGTTAGTGCGTGCCTGTAGTTCCAGCTGCTTGGAAGGCTGAGGCGGAAGGATCGCCGGAGCCCAGCAGCTCGAGGCTGCGGTGGCCGGGAGCGGCCACTGCACTCCAGTCTGGGCGAGAGTGAGATTCCAACTCAAAAAAAAAAAGAAAAGAAAAGGAAGTGCAGAAGAGCCAAGTGGACATCTGGGGGAACAGTATCCAGAAGAGGAATAGCCAGTGCAAAGGCCCTGAGGCCAGAGCAAGCTTGCTATATTCAAGGAACACCAAAGAGGCCAAGGTGGCTAGAATGAGCTGGGGGGGGATGGGGAGAATGGGACCAGGGGAGGCCAGCGAGGTAGGGGGTTCCTTCAGAGGCCGTAACCATGGTGATCACTGCGGCTTTTTCTGAGTGAGGCAGGAGCCTGGGGGTGAGGGGACCCAAGCAAGGGATCTGGGCTATCTTGAGTGGGAACAGGTGACCCCTGGCAGCTGAGTGGGGAGCAGATGGCAGGGGCGAGGGCTGAGGTGGGGAGTCCAGGAAGGGCATGCCATAGTTTGTTCAGGTGAGAGATGATGGCAGCTGAGCTGGGGCAGTACCCAGCGCTGGGGGAGGGCATAAGGGTCAGATTTGGGGTTTCTTCTGAAAGCAGACAAGATGGCATTGCTTACAGCTGGAGTGTGGAGCGTGAAGGGCAGAGGGGGGCAGGACAGGGAAAGGGAATAATGCGGCCTGTTCGGTACGTTTCAGGGTTCTGGCTCTGCACACCAGCCCCGGCGCCTGCACCCTTCGGCAGCCCCTGGCCTCCCCAGCACCAGGCCAGAGCCAATCCTGGAGGAACCATAAGTCCCCAGGATCCCCAGAGACCATGGTCTCCTCTTTGTGTGTCTCTGCAGGCCAGGCCTTGCCTGGAGTCTGGCACTGTCCACCTGAAAGTGCAGGGGGCCATGTTGGTGAGTTCCAGATCCTGGGGCATACATATCCCAAGAAGGTGGCAGATTGGGGCCCCCACAGACTCCTTTCAAGCAAATCCGCCATTTTCAACTTTCACCTGGGACTTGCACGGATGTCATTCCAAGGCGGTCTGCAGGTTTTTTAAATTTTTTGCCTTTGGGAGGCTGAGGTGAGTGGATTGCCTGAGCCCGCAGGTTTGAGACCCGCCTGGGTAGCGAGACCTCATCTCTACAATAAATCAAAACATCAGCCGGGTGTGGTAGCGCATGCCTGTAATTCTGGCTACTTGGAAGGCTAAGGCGGAAGGTTTGCTGGAGCCCAGCAGGTCGAGGCTGCGGTGGCTGGGAGCGGCCACTGCACTCCAGTCTGGACGAGAGTGAGACTCTAACTCAAAAAAAAAAAAATGTTTGAAGCCGGGCACGGTGGCTCACACCTGTCATCCCAGCACTTTGGGAGGCTGAGACGAGAGGACTGCCTGAGCCCAGGAGTTTGAGACCAGCCTGGGCAACTTGGCAAGATCTCAGCTCTACAATAAATCAAGAAATATGGCCGGGCTCGGTGGCTCAGCCTGTAATCCCGCGCCTTTGGGAGGCTGAGGTGAGTGGATTGCCTGAGCCCGTGGGTTCGAGACCCGCCTGGGCAGCGAGACTTCATCTCTACAATAAATAAAAAAATCAGCCAGGCATGATAGCACATGCTGTAATTCCGGCTACTTGGAAGGCTGAGGCGGAAGGATCACCGGAGCCCAGCAGGCGAGGCTGCGGTGACCGGAAGCAGCCACTGCACTCCAGTCTGGGCGACAGAGTGAGACTCCAACTCAAAAAAAAAAAAAAAAGTAAAAAGAAATATGAGCTGGGTTTGGTGGTGTGTGCCTCTGGTTCTAGCTACTTGGAAGGCTGAGGTGGAAGAATAATCACCTGAGCCCAGCAGGTCAAGGCTGCGGTGGCCATGAGCGTGCCACTACACTCCAGCCTGGGCAACAGAGTGAAACTCCGACTCAAAAAAAAAAAAGTTTGAAGCCAGGTGCAGTGTGGCTCATGCCTTTAATTTCAGCACTTTGGGAGGCTGAGGTGGGAAGATTGCTTGAGCCCAGGAGTTCGACACCAGCCTGGGCGACATAGCAAGACCTCATCTCTACGAAATTCCAAAAATTAGCCAGGCATGGTGGCACACACCTGTAGTTCCAGTTACTTGGGAGGTTGAGGTGGAAGGATCACCTGAGCCAAGAAGACAGAGACTGTGGTGAGCAGTGATCATGCCACCGCACCCTGACCTGGGCGACAGAGTGAGGCCCTTACTCAAAAAATAAATTTAAAATTTTTTTAATGTGTGAAAGTATTGATCTAAAATTGCCTTCTGGCCTTAGCACTGAAATACCCTAACTCCAAAGTACCAGGTGAAATGAAGGCCACAGGAGGGCATGATGGGAAGTAGGAACATGGACAAAGCTGTCCCAGCCCTGGGTGTGATTCTCTACTCTGCTGCCACTTTGGGGAAGCTTTTTTTTTTTTTTTTTTTAGATGGAGTCTCACTCTGTCGCCCAGACTGGAGTGCAGTGGCCGCTCCCGGCCACCGCAGCCTTGACCTGCCAGGCTCCGGCGATCCTTCCACCTCAGCCTTCCAAGGAGCCGGAATTACAGGCATGCGCTACCACGCCCGGCTGATTTTTTATTTATTGTAGAGATGAGGTCTCGCTGCCCAGGCGGGTCTTGAACCCGCGGGCTCAGACAATCTACTCACCTCGGCCTCCCAAAGGCACAGGATTACAGGCTGAGTCACCGAGCCCGGCTTTTTTTTTTTTTTTAAAGTGAGAGTCTCACTCTGTCACCCAGGCTGGAGCAGTGGCACACTTACAGCCACCGCAGGCTCAACCTGCCAGGCTCAGGTGATCCTTCTGCCTCAGCCTTCCGAGTAGCTGGGACTACAGGTGTGTGCCACCATGCCCAGCTAATTTGGGGGGTTTTTTGTAGAGACAAGGTCTCGCTATGTTGCCCAGGTCTCAAAACTCCTGGGCTCAGGATTCCTGCCACCTCAGTCTCCCAAAGTGCTGGGACCATAGGCATAAGCCATCTTGCTTGGCATTTTTTTTTTTTTTTGAGAAAGCAGGATTTGTTGAGAGAACAGAAAAGCTCCCACAGTGGGAGGGGACCTGAGGAGAATGCCCTGCTGAGCCTTTAAGACGCTCTAACAGGCCAGGTGCGGTGGCTCATGCCTATAATCCCAACAATTTGGGAGGCCGAGATGAGAGGATTGCCTGAGCCCACGGGTTTGAGGCCAGCCTGGGCAACTTGGCAAGACCTCATCCCTACAATAAAGCAAGAAAAGTTAGCTGGGCATGGTGACACGTGTCTTCCAAGTAACTGAGGCAGAAGGATCACCTGAGCCCAGCAGGTTGAGGCTGTGGTGGCCATGAGCGCCACTGCACTTCAGCCTGGGTGACAGAGTGAGACTCCCACTCAAAAAAAAAAAAAGACTCTTAAACAAGCTGGGTGCGGTGACTCATGCTTGTAATCCCAGCACTTTGGGAGGCAGACACGAGAGGATTGCCTGAGCCCAGGGGTTCAAGACCAGCCTGGGCAACTTGGCGAGACTTCGTATCTACAATAGATCAAAAAATTAGCCGGACATGGTGGCGCATGCCTGTAGCCCCAGCTACTTGGAAGGCTTAGGTGAAAAGATCACCTGAGCCCAGTAGGTCAAGGCTGCGGTGGCCATGAGCGTGCCACTGCACCCCAATCTGGGCGACGGAGTGAGACTCCGACTAACCCCCAAAAAAGAAAAGAAAAAAGACTCTTAAACATCTATGTAACAACCCACCAAGGATTATGGTACAATAGAAAGCATTTAAAACATCAACGACCTAATTATTCAACACTGAACTCATTAATGACTGCAACACACACCTATTCTGCACAAAATCAGATATGAATTATGTTTTTCTTCCACACTGATCATCGGGTATAACTAAGGCAAAGGCAGGTGTTAAAGATAACATCTATAATTGGACCCAGGTCAGTGGTGCCTCTGGGCACCTAGCAAGAGTCAACACTGGAACCTTGGAAGCTGTTATTAGCAATGTCTAACACACTTCAGCGATGCACATGACAGCATCGTGTTAGCACAGATGAGATGGAACAGCAGCATCGTTCCATATTCTGGACTCACACAAGACTCAAAGCAGGTGCACAGTGGCTTTTTATTCAAATAGCAAATTTGGGTCAGGCGTGGTGGCTCACACCTGCAATCTCAGCACTTTGGGAGGCCAAGGCAGGAGGATCCCTTGAGCCCGGAAAGTCAAGTCAGCCTGGACAACATAAGCGAAACCACATCTCTACAATAAATTTTTTAAATTAGTCGAGTATAGTGGTACATGCCCATCGTCCCAGCTTCTTGGGAGGCTGAGGCAGAAGGATTGCTTGAGCCCCAGAGGTCAAGGCTGTGGTGAGCTGTGATCGCACCACTGCACTCCAGCCTGGGTGACAGAGACCCTGACTCAAAAACATAAATTTTTTGACATAGGAGTCTTGCTCTGTTGCTCAGGCTGGAGTACAGTGGTGCAATCACAGCTTACCACAGCCTCGAACTCCTGGGCTCAGGCAATCCTCTGGCCTCAGCCTCCTGAGTAGCTAGGACTACAGGTATGAGCCACTATACCAGTTTAATTTTTAAAATTTTTCTAGAAATGAGGTCTTGCTACATTGCCCCGGCTGGTCTCAAGCAATCCTTCCACCTTGGCCTCCCAAACTGCCGAGATTACAGGCATGAGGTACTGTGCTCAGCCTATATATATATATATTTCTTTTTTTTCTTTTTTTGAGTTGGAGTCTCACTCTGTCGCCCAGACTGGAGCGCAGTGGCACGCTCCTGGCCACCACAGTCTCGACCTGCTGGGCTGTGGCAATCCTTCCATCTCAGCCTTCCAAGTAGCCGGAACTACAGACGTGTGCCACCATGCCCAGTTAATTTTTTATTTACTGTAGTAATGAGATCTCGCCAGGTTGCCCAGGCTGATCTCAAACCTGCAGTTTCAGGCAATCTACTCACCTCGGCCTCCCATAGTGCTGGGATTACAGGCTGAGCCACCAAACCCGGCCAGCCTATATTTTTGTGTAAGAAACTAGCCAGAGCCAGGCTCGGTGGCTCAGTCTGTAATCCCACGCCTTGGGAGGCTGAGGTGAGTGGATTGCCTGAGCCTATGGGTTCGAGACCTGCCTGGGCAACTTGACGAGAACTCATCTCTACAATAAATAAAAAAATTAGCCGGGCGTGGTAGCGCGCACCTGTAGTCCCAGCTACTTGGAAGGCTGAGGCGGAAGGACCACTGGAGCCCAGCAAGTTGAGGCTGCGGTGGCCGGGAGCGGCCACTGCACTCCAGTCTGGGTGACGGAGTGAGACTCCAACTCAAAAAAAAAGAAAGAAAAAGAAACTAGCCAGTTATTTTCCAAAGCGACCGGATCATTTTGTATTGCCATCAGCAACGTAGGAGAGTCAGGCTGTGTCTCATTCTCACCAGCACTTGGTATTGGTTTTTTTTAGTCATTCTATTGGGTGTATACTGGTGTCCCATTGTAGTTTCCAGTGGTGTTTCTTTTTTTTTTTTTTTTGAGTTGGAGTCTCACTATGTCACCCTAGACTGGAGTGCAGTGGCCGCTCCCGGCCACCACAGCCTTGACCTGCTGGGCTCCAGTGGTCCTTCCGCCTCAGCCTTCCAAGTAGCTGGGACTACAGGTGCACGCTACCATGCCCAGCTAATTTTTTGATTTATTGTAGAGACAAGGTTTCGCCATGTAGCTCAGGCTGATCTCGAACCCACGGGCTCAGGCAATCCACTCACCTCAGCCTCCCCAAGTGCTGGGATTACAGGTGTGAGCCACCGTGTCCTGCATTCCTGTGCTGTTGCTTGCTGAACAGACACTGTTGCTGTCGGGGTCAGTGTTTTTAGCCTACTTCTTACAACACCTGATTAAATGCTTGACACTCAATTTTATTGTGAAAAAATCCTCTGGAGTGACAGCAGTATTTGTCCTTAGGTTCCCCCTGAGTCCCTGGGAGTGTTTCTGTTACTGTGAAGGGAACAGAGGGCCTGGGGACAGGGTGGGATGAGCCATAGAGAGATAAGGTGGTCACAGAACACACACATACATGCACGCACACCATAGCTACAGTCTTCAAAACAATCAGCATCACGTCGGAACACCACCCCCTCAACGGTGGCTGAGTTCCATAGAGTGACCTGTAATCTGTGCCTTGAGACAGGGAAGGCCAGGCAGGTCCTGGATTGTGGGGTAAGAGGATGTTATTTTTCCCTCCTGCTGTTTTCTTGCTTTGGGTCAGGGACTCAAGCTGAGAACTGGGAGGTATGGGCAGACACTCATACACACATCACCATGCATACCCTAGAGGCCGCCTCGATCGCAGAGACTGGGGCAGAGACTGGGGTAGGTCCCAGCATGTACAGGCAGGTCCAGAGCCCAGTTCATCCATTTATCCATTCCCCATGATCCAGCGTCCAAGGTGCCCCGTGCCAGGGCAGGGAAGGTCCTGCCCAGGTTTACATGACCGATTCCTTCTCAGGGGTGGGAGCGTCCCCGGCAGGCCCCCGATAGTTTTTGAGGAGGGGGTTCCCTTCCTCCATGGGGGCCGGCAGCGGATTCAAAGGCATCTCACTCTTCACCTGGACCAGCTCGGGCACCGAGCTTCTAGACTCCGTGCGATCCACATAATGTTGGAGGAGCCCCGCCCCCAAAGCATCACCTTCCACATTGAGGACAGTACAGGACCGGTCCCTAGAGGGGGAGGGATGACAGGCAGTAAGCCAGAAGGGAGGAGAGAGGAAGGAAAGGGTCCAGGCCCTACCCTCCTGCCGGGTTCCCCTGGAATAGTCAAGCTCTGCCATGCCAGCCTCCATTGTGAAACTTTATCCTGCTCCTCCCAGACCCAAATCTCATTCCTGCATCTTCCCTGGATCCCAAATACCCCTTCACCCTAGAACCTCAAAGATCTCTTATCCAAGGCCGGGCACAGTGGTTCAAACATGTAATCCTAGCAATTTGGGAGGCCAAGGTGAGACTGCCTGAGCCTAGGAGTTCAAGACCAGCCTGGGCAACATGGTGAGACCTCATCTGTACAAAGAATGTATAAACGAGTTGGGCGTGGTGGTGCACAGCTGTAGTCTCAGCCACTTGGGAGGCTGAGGCAGGAGGATCGCTTGAGTCAAGGAGGTCAAAGCTGTGTTGGCTGTGGGAGTGCGGCTGTACTCCAGCCTGGGCGACACAGTGAGACTCCAACTGAAAATCTGCCCAGGCTGGAGTTCAGTGGCAGGATTACAGCCCATTGTAGCCTTGACTTCCTGGGTTCAAGAAGTCTTTCTGCCTCTATCTCCCGAGTTGCTGGGACTGCAAGCACACGCCACCACACCCAGCTAATTTATTTATTTTTTTTTTATTTACTTTTTTTTTTTTTTGAGTTGGAGTCTCACTCCATCACCCAGACTGGAGTGCAGTGGCCGCTCTTGGCCACCGCAGCCTCGACCTGCTGGGTGCAGGCGATCCTCCTGCCTCAGCCTTCCAAGTAGCCGGAACTACAGGCGCGCACTACCACGCCTGGCTAATTTTTTATTAATTGTAAAGATGAGGTCTTGCCAAGTTGCCCGGGTGGGTCTCGAACCCGCGAACTCAGGCAATCCACTCACCTTGGCCTCCCAAAGCGCTGGGATTACAGGCTGAGCCACCGAGCCCAGCCAACTTTTTTATTTTTATAGAGATGGGGTCTTACTATGTTGGGCAGACTGGTCTCAAAAAATTTTTCTGCCTCAGCCTCCCAAGGTGCTGGGCTTACAGGCATAAGCCACGTGTCTGGCCAGTCACCTAACCTTTAAGGAGAGACTATTCTATTCTTCCCATTTTACAGATGGGGAAACTGAGACCCAGGGAGATTAAGTACTTCCCAAAGTCATAACAGTGAATGGTGGCGCTGGGATATGAACCCAAGTCATCCTGCCTAAGGAAGAGTCAGCTCTCTGAACCACTTGGGTTACTACCTTTCTGGTAATCCTCCTAGAACCCCAAAGAACCTCCCTTTTTGCCTTCCCTCCGTCTCTGGAACCCTCAGAGCCCCACCCCCTTCCTCTACTCTTCTGCCCGGAGGCCTCAGTGACGCCGTCATCTCCCTTCCAGGAGTACCCCTTGGCCCCCCTCAATCCCCAGCCCACACTCACACTAGCCAGTCCACGGCCAGGATCAAGGAGATATTGGTGACCGGAAGGTTGACTGCTTCGAGGATGATGGCCAGAGTGAGGACACCTCCAGCGGGAATGCCCGCTGCCCCCACGCTGGACGCTGTGGCGGTGACCCTGGGGAGGGGAAAGGAGCTCAGGCAAATGCCTCTGTTTAGAAGGCGGGGGTCAGGTGGGCCCGAGAGGTCCCACGCGCAGCCACCTGGCACTCACAGGATGGTGACGATCTTCACGAAGTCCAGGGGTTGCCGGTTGAGCTGGGCGATGAACACCGCGGCCACGCACTGGAAGAGCGCCGCGCCGTCCATGTTGACAGTGGCGCCGATGGGCAGGATGAAGCGGCTGATGTGCTTGGTCACGCCATTATTCTCCTCCACGCACTTCATCATCAGCGGCAGCGTGGCAGAGCTGCGACAGCCCGCGGAGCTGAGCTGTGGCCCCCCCGCCGCCCCGCCCCCTCCCCAGGTCCCGCCCACCCCACCACGTTCCCCTCAAGCCCCGCCCACACCACCACTCCCCTCAAGCCCTGCCCAGCCAAGGCCCCGCCCACACCGCCACGTTCCCCTCAACCCCCGCCCAGCCAAGGCCCCACCCACCTTCCCCCAGGCCCCGCCCACACCACTACGTTCCCCTCGAGTCCCACCCAGCCAAGGCCCTACCCACACCACCACGTTCCCCTCAAGTCCCACCCAGCCAAGGCCCCACCCACACCACCCAGTCCCCCGCAAGCCCCGCCCAGCCAAGGCCCCACCCACCCACCCCAGGCCCCGCCCACCTCCTCAAGCTCTCTCCAATCCAAGCTCCGTCCTCCAGCCTACACCCCTTTCCTCCCACCAAGGGTAGGCTGCACCCTGGTCAGCTCTCCACGCCCTTCCCTTCCAGCCCTGGGAGGGGGGAGGGTCTCACAAAAATGCCGGGATTCCAAAAAGTGTGCGTCCTGGAACCCCTGGGAGAATACTGCCCGCTACCCCTCAAAATGCCCTCAAAAAGTCACACCCAAACTCAAGTGTCTGAGAGCTCGCTGACCCCCATCCCTTGGCCATCTCAACCAATAGTAGACTAAGTGTTACTATCTCTTGGTCAGGTTCTAGACAGAGACAGGAGAGAGGGTACAAGGGGCTCTGAGGCTGGATCATAGGAGCGCCCCAGGGTCGGGCCTTGGCAGGGAGAGGAGATAGGAGGATTGTGAGGAAAGGAGGAAGAAATCTCCAAGGCGATAGTGTCCTGGTTTCCTAAGTAAGGCAGGAGGAGGACCCAGAACCTTCTGAAGAAGCTAGGGCCCCTGTGCCCAGATCCTGTGCCCGCAAACACAAAACGACAGGGGTCTTCGGACACCCGAGGCCCACTCCATGCCCTTAGCTTAACATTCCTGCCCTGGCCGGCCCCAAGGCGGCACCTGGAGGAGGTCCCAAAGGCGGTGGCCAGCGGCGTCACGATGCCCCACAGGAAGCGGTAGGGGTTTTTGCGGGTGAACAGGAAGTAAATGAGAGGCAGCACCAGGAGCCCGTGGATGGCGTGGCCCAGCAGGCAACACAGAATGTACTTGCCAAGGCTGGCGAAGAGCATCCCCACGTCCTCCGTCTCCACGATCTGGCCAGCCACCAGGAACAAGATGCCCACGGGGGCGTACCTGTCACACAGGAGACCACACGCTGCCTCTGACCACGTGGCCCTAGTGGCCAGGCGCGGCGCTCAGCACCCTGACCACCACGTCACCCAGCCTCCCCGCTGGCCGGAAGTCTCAGCGCTGGGTGTTTCATGGGGGCGCCACGCCCAGGCTCCACCCACAAAGCCCTCCCACCAACCCCAGACTCCTTCCCCTTCAAGGAGAGCAGCCGGGCGGTGCTGTAGTAAGCCATGATCATGCCACTGTACTCCCAACTGGGCACCATGATCATGCCACTGTACTCCCAACTGGGCAACAGAGCGAGACCCCAACTCAAAAAATATATATATATAAACAAATAAATAACAAGGCCTGGCTTAGGTCTTAGTAACAACTCCCAGATATGAAGCATTTTCGATGTGCTCAGCCCTTGAACATGTCAGAATCTTCCCAATGGCCCCTGTGAGAGCTCCTATGAGTCACCTGCAGATTAAACAACAAATAGGTCCATAAAGCAGAGACACTGCCACCAACCTCACAGGAATGTCAGGATAGAGTGAGATGCCAGTCAAAATGAGCTGAAAGCTTTTTGTACACAATAAGTGATCTATAAACTTCAAGGAGGATTATCATCACCCTCTCCGGCGGTGAAGATGCCAGGGATGCTTGTGTCTCCCAGTGTCACCTCCTAGACTGGTTGACCACCATGACTCGTTTTCTCCCCAACCCCTTCTTGTTAGTCACAGAAAAAACGGCAGCATTGGGGCATGATGGCTCATGCTTGTAATCACAGTACTTTGGGAGGCCAAGGTCGAGGATCACTTGAAGCCAAGAGTTCAAAAGGCAGCATTACCAAGATGCCCAGGCAGTGAGGTGTGTGTGTCCAGATGCCCATGTTCTGACCAGTGGCAGTTCCCAGAATTTATACAAGCAAAATGCTGAATAAATATTAGCTAGTAGTATATACTGCAGGCGTGCTATAAGCCAGGCATGGTCCTAAGATCTTTGCAGGCATTAACTCGTTTGTGCCCTCAAGGTCAGTACTATTAAGCCCATTTTCCAGGTAGGGAAGGTGAGGCACAAGAAGGCTAAGTAATCTATCGTAGAGCACACAGTTGGGAAGCGGGAATGTGAAAAAGGAAACACAGGTGATCCTGGCTGCAGAGCCCTGCACTTACTCACACCTGCCTCAGCCTCAGCTGTTACCCCTGTAAGCCTCAGCAGAGAGCGAGTCTGTAGCAGCCCCACGGACGTCGGACGTCGGCTGCACTGGAATCTGGGGAGGGGGTTGTTTAAAAAGCAGCAATCGCCAGACATGGTGATTCACGCCTGATAACCCTAGCATTTTGGGAGGCAGGGCAAGAGGACTGCCTGAGCCCAGGGATTCAAGACCTGCCTGAGCAGCTTGGTGAGATCTCGTCTCTACAGCAAATCAAAAATTAGCCAGGTGTGGTGGCACACGCCTGTAGCTCTGGCTACTTAAGAGGCTGAGGCTGCGATGAGCTGTGATTGTGCCACTGCGATGAGCTGTGATTGTGCCACTGCATTCCAGCCTGGGCGACAGAGACTCTAACTAAAAAAAAAAAAAAAAAAAAAAAAAAGCGGCCGGGCTCAGTGGCTCAGCCTGTAATCCCGCGCGCTTTGGGAGGCCAAGGTGAGTGAATTGCCTGAGCCCACGGGTTCGAGACCAGCCTGGACAACTTGGCGAGCCCTCCTCTCTACAATAAATCAAAAAAAATTAGCCGGGCATGGTAGTGCACGCCTGTAGTTCCAGCTACTTGGAAGCCTGAGGCGGAAGGTTCACCAGCAGGTCGAGGCTGCGATGGCTGGGAGTGGCCACTGCACTCCAGTCTGGGCAACTGAGTGAGATTTCAACTCAAAAAAAAAAAAAAAGCAGCCGGGCTCAGTGGCTCAGCCTGTAATCCCGCGCTTTGGGAGGCCGAGGTGAGTGGATTGCCTGTGCCCGCGGGCTCGAGACCCGCCTGGGCAACTTGGTGAGACCTCATCTGTACAATAAATCAAAAAATTAGCCGGGTGTGGTAGCACGTGCCTGCAGTTCCAGCTACTTGGAAAGCTGAGGCGGAAGGATCACCGGAGCCCAGCAGGTCGAAGTTGTGGTGGCCAGGAGCGGCCACTGCACTCCAACCTGGGCGACAGAGTGAGACTCCAACTCAAAAAAAAAGTTTAAAAATTAAAAAAAAAAAAAAGCAGAAATCCACTCCTGATTTCTGAACTTCTAGACCCAGGAAGGGTCCTGAAAACCAGTGTGAGCATGTGTAGACCAGGCTGGGGGAGGGGGAGGCCCTCTGCACATGTCATTTTTCTCATGATCTGGACTCACAAAGACAAGAATTGGAGTTAACATGCAGCAAACTGGGAGCAGTGGCTCACACCTGTCATCCCAGCACTTTGTGAGGTGGAAGCGAGAGAACTGCCTGAGCTTGCAGGTTCGAGACCAGCCTGGGCAACATGGTGAGACCTCGTCTCTACAATAAATCAAAAAATTAGCTGTGCATGGTGGCACATGCCTGTAGTTCCAGCTTCTTGGAGGCTGAGGCAGAAAGATCACCTGAGCCCAGCAGGTTGAGGCTAACAGTGGCTGTGAGCCACATGCCATTGCACTCCAGCCTTTTGACAGAGTGAGACTCCGACTCAAAAAAAACCAAACCAAAACAAAACAAAAAGCATGCAGCAAATGCTCACTGGGTGCCAGGCATGTACAGCACTTCCTGAACGCTTTCTTTATACGTTTCAGCAGCTCATTTAACCTTCACCATGACCTTGTGAAGTAGGCACTGCTTTAGATCAATTCAAAGATGGACATTCAATTACATCTGAGTCTCTGAAACGGAGATGTGCTAGCCAGGCAGTGGCCACAGTTTGCTTGTCTTTTCTCGTCTTCCAGGAAGATCAAGAAGCTTCCAGAATCAGAGTCTCACCACTCGGGGAATATAGCACTATCCTCATTTTATTTTATGTATGTAAGTTTGTATTTAGAGTCAGGGTCTCGTTCTGTTGCCCAGATTGGAGTGCAGTGGTCCAATCACTGCTCACTGCAGCCTTGACCTCCTGGGCTCAGGCAATGGCAATCCTTCCGCCTCAGCCTCCCGAGTAGCTGGGACTACAGGCATGTACCACCATGCCCAGCTAATTTATTTTCTGCAGAGACAAGGTCTCACTATGTTGCCCAGGCTGGTCTTGAACTTCTGGACTCAAGCAATCCTCCCACTTTGGCCTCTCAAAGCGCTGAGGTTATAGCCATGAGCCACCACACCTAGCTGTCCTCATTTTATAGATGAGTAAACTGAGGCACGGAGAGGGTAAGTCACTTGCCCAAAGTCACACAGCCAGGGAACGGTTGATGCTGGATCTGAATGCAGGCCATCTGACTCCAGGGAGTGGATGGAGGGTCTCCCCCAGCCCCAGACATGCCCTGCCTGCCTCTGACCGACTCTCAAATCCCACGCCCCCAGCGCCCCCTCCCACCACCTACCACATGATCCAGGACACCAGCACCATGGTGGCGTCATTGAAGGCATTGAAGAAATGGATGAGGAGCTCGCCCTCAGGCCCCAGCTTCCGCAAGGCCACACCAAAGACGATGGCGAACACCACCAAGCCCAGGATGTTCATGCCTTCCACCTCATGCCCCATGGCCACCTGGGACAAGAAACAGATTGGGGAGGGAGGGACACTCGGTCGGCCTGAAGTCCTGTCCCGGGAAGCAGAGACAGCCCTTGAGCCCCACGGTGCAGGTCCAGGGGAAATATACCTGACACCGAGTGGGCAGGGCTGGAATGGGGAGCTCAGGGGAGTGTGGGAACTGAGAGAGAGTGCCCGCTTCGGGAGTCAGGGAGGGCTTCCTAGAAGAAGCGGCATCTGAGACCTTGAGGCCAGGAGGGAAGTGGAAGGCCCCAGAGAGAGAGAAAGCAAAGTGTGCAACAACTAAGAGACGAGCACAACTTGGGTATTCAAAGAAGGGGAAGCCCGCTGTGGCCAGAGTAAAATGAGTCATGCAGAGAGTCGCTGGATGGAACTGGGCAGACGGCGGGCAGGGCCTAGCCTCACAGGGACCCCTTGGGCATGGGCTGTGGCAAGGAGCCTGGACTTCCTCCAGAGGGCACTGGGGAACAGGGCAGGGCTCTGGGCCATGGAGAGGTGGGGGTCACATTTGTGCTTTGGAAATGCCCTGCTGGTGGTATGAGCCTGCAGTCCCAGCTACTCAGGAGGCTGAGGCAGTGAGCTATGATTGCGCCACTGCACTCCAGCCTGGGTGACAGAATAAGATCCTGTCTCTACAAAAAAAAAAAAAAAAAAGAGAGACTGGGTGCCATGGCTCATGCCTGTATTCCCAGCACCTTTCAAGAAGTGAACGTGAAGGGATTGCAAGCCCAGGGGTTCCAGACCAGCCTGGGCAACTTGACAAGACCTCGTCTCCACAATAAATTAAAAAATTAGCCAGGCCAGGCACGGTGGCTCGGCCTGTAATCCCAGCATTTTGGAAGGTGAGGTGAGAGGATTGCCTGAGCCCAGGGGTTCGAGACCAGCCTGGGTAACTTGGTGAGATCTCGTCTCTACAATAAATCACAAAAACGAGCCGGACGTGGTGGTGTGTGTCTGTAGTTCCAGCTACTTGGAAGGCTAAGGCGGAAGGATCACCTGGGCCCAGCAGGTCGAGGCTGCGGTGGTCGTGAGCGTGCCACTGCTTTCCAGCCTGGGCAATGGAGTGAGGCTCTGGCTCAAAAAAAAAGAAGAGGAGAAGCCTGGACCAACCAGGGTGGGGCGACGTGGAGGGCAAAGAAGGAACAAAATGGAGATATATCCAGAAAAGACAGAAATTGGGTCAGGACTGGGGGGCATTTAAATCAAAACATTAGAAGACTCAGGGGACAGGAACAAAACTGAAAAGATTCAACAAGGAGCCTAAGGGTGGGCCCCGCCACCCGCCCCGCTCTCACCTTGGTGCCGTTTATCCATCTCTGCTCAGTGGCATACTGCAGGGGGAGAGGGCACGTCAGTGTCAGTGGTCATCAGGGCTCCCCCGTATGGGGCAAACAATGCTTAAAGTCTGCCCTCAGCGCCCCTCAAATATCTGCCAGCCTCCCCACCGAGGCAGGACTATTGATACCCCCATTTTCCAGAGGTGCAAACCGAGGCTCACTGAGCTAAGTGCACTTGGCCAGGGTCACACGGCTAGACTGAAAACCCACAGCAGGCTCTGAGCCCGTATCTCACTTTTTGATGGGGCAGAGGACGGATGGGTTTGAGGCAATCCAGGAACCCTTCGGTAACACCTGTAACCACGTGAGTGTGTGCGTTCATCCAGGCAGGACCCAGAATCGGGAGGCGAGGGCTCTGACTGGCTGTCTCCCTCCCTGGCCACCCCCCACCCCTCGGGACACCCCTGAGGACTCACTGAACGGAAGGCTGCAGACACCAGGTTGGAAGGGAAGATATTTCTGCAGAGATAGACATACAGGGGGTTATTAGGGACCTAGGAGAAAGTTGCCTGGTGGGACTGGGTTGGCCTCTTAGGGGGGTCAGGGAAAGTTATGAGGCCCTATCTGCATCCAAATGCAGCCCCCACCCAGGCCTCAGGCAGGCGGAATTGGACCTGGGCTTGCTGGCCTCCCCTGACCCAGGAGGCTCCACCTCCAGAAGGCTGGGACATTGTGGGCTGGGGGGGGTGAGGAATGCAGGCCACAGGATGTCAGCCCAGGTCTCAGCTCCACCCCACGCAGCAAACTTCATACCCAGGACGGCTTGCATCAGCCAGGTCCTCCGGGAGGGCTGAGAAAGGGGTTGGCCCCAGGAGGGGTGGCCGGTGGGTCTGAGCATGGGTGGGGGAGGATCTGGGAGTGTTGGGAGGTGGTGATGAGAGGGTGATGGTCTTCATGTCTCATGAATATGCATCTGTGTTTACAGGGCCACTCTTGTGTGAGAGAGTCTGAAAATAGCAGCAAACCCATCTACCCGGCTAGGGCTCTACACTAGTTCATACAAGTTCACTTTTTTTTTTCCTTTGAGACAGGGTCTTTCTTACTCTATTGCCCAGGCTGGAGTGCAGGGATGAGATCATAGCTCACTGCCGCCCAGAATTCCTGGGCTCAAGAGATCCTCCTGCCTCAGCCTCCACATAGCAAGTTAACTCACTTAATCCTCACAACAGAATGGGATAAGCACTCTTATCCTATTTCGCAGAAAAAGAAACTGAGGCCTAGAGGGGTGAAATAGGCTAGGCGCAGTGGCTCACCCATGTCATCCTTGGGAGGCCACGGCGGAAGGATCGCTTGAGGCCAGGAGTTTGAGAAGGGTGAAGAAACTTGCCCAGCTAAGAACTGGGATTTGAGACCAGCCAGTTGGCTCCAAAGTCCTAACCACTCTGTACCCTCTCCCTCTCACCAGTGACGTGGGTGCACAGCTGTTGCTGTGGGTCCATGTGGTTTGTCCAATGTTATCGGGTTGGACATGCGGGTTAGTGTTCAGCTGCTTGGGACAGCGTCAGTAGCCGGCCAGCCATGTGTCATGGTAGAGTGTCATGAGTATGCTGGTGTGTGACCACATACATAGGTGTGTATGTAAGTGTGTATTGTGCTCTGGAGTGTCTAGGTGTTGGTGTGGCTGATGGCGTCATGGAGTGGACGTGCCTAGGGGTGTTAGTGCACAGTGAGCAGAGGTGTGACAGATGGTATATGGCTATGTGTTAGTGTGAGATGTTACGGCCGGGGCTGAGTGTGTGTGTGCCTGTGTCCAGCTGTGTGTCATACAGCTATAAAGCTGTGTGGAGCTGGGGGCAGTGGCTCCTGCCTATAATCCCAGCACTTTGGGAGGCTGAGGCGGGAGGACTGCTTGAGCCCAGGAGTTCGAAACCGTCTTGGGCAACACAGTGAGACCCAGTCTTTACAAAAAAAACCAAAAAGAATAAAATTAGCTGGGCGTAGTGGCATGCGCCTGTAGTCCCAGCTACTTGGGAGGCTGATGCCAGAGGATCCCTTAAACCCAGGAGTTGGAGGCTGTGGTGAGCTGTGATTATGCCTTACACTCCAGACTCTGGGTGACAAAGTGAAATCCCAACTCAACAAATAAATAAGTAAATAAGTAAATAAAGGCGTGCGCGGCTGTGAGAGATGACAGCTGAATCTGAGTGGCTGGCCAAGTGTGAGCTACAGCTGTCTTGACACCCGGGGAGGTCTGTGGCCCATCAGCAGCCTTGGAGTGGGTGTGCCTGTCTGCACCCACCCGGGGAGGTCTGTGGCCATCAGCAGCCTTGGAGTGGGTGTGCCTGTCTGCACCCACCCAGGGCAGGGCTGGGCCAGGACCAGGCTAATCTCCCCGGGTCAGGCGGTGCCCCCCTTCGGAGCGAATCTCCCATCTCAGCCTGCACTGAGGCCCCGGACTGGGGAAACCCTGTTCCGTGACTCACCACTGCCTCCCCCGACTTCCAGGAAGTCCCCCACCTGGAGACACTGAATCAGCAGCCCCTACAGGCAAGGTCACAGGGACCCAGCTGTCTGCCCCCCCAAAGGCGAGTAAGGCCGTTCTTGGGGGCGCCGGGCAGAGGCCGGAAGAAGGAAACGAATCTGTTCCTCTTTCTCACTGGCTCCCTTCGGGGTAGCTGGGAGGAGGAACGGAGATGGAAAGGCGGGGGTGGCCAGGCTGACCTGGGTGGGGAAGGGAGGCTGAGAAAGGAACCTGGCCACGACCGGGTGACACGTGGAGTTGGGAGCCCAGGGGCTGGGAAGAGGGCCTGGTGGGAGAGTTACTCCGGGTCTCAGAGTCCCCCAGAGCTTCTTACCCAGGGGTCCCAAACCCTCCCACCCTGGCCCCACATCTATACCTACCTTAGAAGCTCTATCTTGCGGCCCTTGGGCACTGAAGGTTTTCTCCCAAAAAGTTCCCCTCGGGATCAACCCTCCCCAGAGGGTCTTCTTCCCCTGGTCAGGCCGGCCTAGGTCCCCGCAAGTTCCGGGGCTACTTCTGTCTCCCTCTGTAAGACCGCCTTGCCTGTGGCCCCCATGTAGGGCCCCACTGATACGCCCAGGCCCCCAAATTAACAAGCCCTCTCCCCCAAGAGTCCATCCTCACATTGCCAAGAAATCTCGCTGCGTTTCTCTAAGCCCCTAGGGAGGATGCCCCGTCCTGGCTACGTGGCCACTCCTGCCATCCCTAACACGCGTCCCTTCCCCACCTCCTGGGCGGGCGGGGTCTGACCTCACGAGATCCAGGAACGAATCCAGCACCTCCTTGCTGGGGGCATTTTCGCCTGCGCCCGTGGCTCCCACCGAGGCGTTGATGGCGGCGACGGCGGCGCCCGGCTGCATCGCCAGCGCCAAGCCCACTCCGAGCGCCGACGCCAGCAGCGTGGTGACCAGGAAAAAGAGCAGCGCCCAGGCGCCCAGGCGGCCGAGCGCGCTGGGGTCCAGGCTGGCGGCGCCGCTGACGAGGCTGCACACCACGAGCGGCAGGATGATCATCCGCAGCAGGCGCAGCAGCAGCTCGCCCGGGAAGGCGAAGGCGGTCAGGCGCTCCTGGCCCAGCGCGCCGCCGGCCCGCGACAGCCCCAGCCCCAGCGCCACGCCGGCCACCACGGCCACCACCGTCAGCAGCACCAGCAGGTTGGCTCGAAGGCAGCGGCGCACCTGGTCCCGGGAGCCGCAGCAGCCGCCCGCTGCCTCGCCTGGCTCTTCTGCAGGGGCCAGCGCGGGGTCACTGTTCGCGGTGGGCTCCGCCGCCGCGAGCCCCTTGGAGTCTCCACTAGGAAGATCGGCCACCATGATGGGACGCACCGGGGCTCTCGGGCGCCTGGAAGCTGGGAGCGCTTGGGCTCCTTCCCAGGACGCAGACGTTTCCTTAGGACTGAGAGTTGAGTAACAGCGTCTGGAAGCTGGAACCTCGGGAGGCTCCTCGGAGTTGTGAGTTCGCCGCGCCCGGGATCCTTGGCTCTTGGAAGCTGGAGGGTCTGAGTCCCCAAGGCTGGGCGCGGGGGCTCCTCTGCCTTCCCGCCTGTGCAGATGCCGGAAAGCTGGGAGTTGGGAGCGCTTGGGTGTCCCTGGGAGGTGGGAATCCGGAGTTTCTCAGGCTGGGACGTGAGGTGCTTGGCTCCGAGAGGCTGAGCGCGCCCAGGAGGCGGAGGTGTCTAGTGGCGTCTAGGATCTGTCCTGGTGGCGCAGATCCGGGACGCCTGGATCCGGGAGGCGAGGACCCGGGGTGCCTGCGTCCTGGAAACGCGGGGCAGGAGCGCCAGAATCTGGGACGAGGGGAACCCAGGCTCTTAGGTCCAGGAGTGGGGATCCGGGTCCCTGGTTGGGAAGACGGTGGTCCGACACCCGGAAGGTAGCGGTTACCAGTGGCGAGATGAGCTCTCCGGGTGCGCCGCGTGGCTCTGAGCCTGCCTGGCGGATGCTGGCAGGACTAGGGGTGGGGCGGGGCTTGAGGAGGCGGGGATCATCCCGCGGGCGCTGATTGGCTGCGGCCAATCAACTCCGAAGTTCTACGGCCGGGGGGCGGGGCTGAGACCTGAGAGGGGCCAGGCCACCATAGAAGGCCGAACAACAATGCCTATATCCAGGGGCGGGGCCAGAGTAGGGGCGGGGCCAGATGGGGCGGGGCGGAACTCAGGGGGCGGGGCATTTAAAGGGAGCTCATATTTCTCGCCAAAGGAATTGGGTTGTGGTTGCAGCCGTTAAGCCACCGTGGATCCCCGGGGCACGGGTCGCTAGAAAATGCAGGTGGTCCTCCCTGGTTCATTTGAAACCAGCTCGGCTGGGAAGCCCTCCACAGCCGAGTTCGGTCTTTCTTAGCCTCTCAGAACTTCAGTTCCTTGAATGTAAAATGCACACGGCTGCTGTAAGATTGAAGGGAGATGGAATTATTATTTATTTGATAATGTTTACTATTTTTTGTTTGTTTGTTTGTTTGTTGGGGTTTTTTTGAGTCGGAGTCTCACTCTGTCGCCCAGACTGGAGTTCAGTGGCCGCTCCCGGCCACCGCAGCCTTGACCTGCTGAGCTCCGGCAATCCTTTCGCCTCAGCCTTCCAGGTAGCTGGAACTACAGGTGCGCGCTACCACGCCCAGCTAATTTTTTTTTTTTTTATTATTGTAGAGATGAGGTCTCGCCAAGTTGCCCAGCTGGTCTCAAACCCTCGGGCTCAGGCAATCCACTCACCTCAGCCTCCCAAAGGCGCAGGATTACAGGCTGAGCCACCGAGCCCGGCTATGTTTACCACTTTTAAAATCAGTGTCCCCAGCTCAGAGCCGCCACAGACTCCCAAGTAGCTAGGACTACAGGCATGCACCTCCATGCCAAGCTAATTTTTTTTTTCTAGAGATGCATAAAAATAAAAAAAAGTCAGCCAGGCAGGATGGTGCGCACCTGCAGTCCCAGTTGCCTGGGAGGCTGAAGTGAGAAGGTAGCTTGAGCCCAGGAAGTCAAGGCTGTAGTGAGCCATGATGGTGCCAGTGCACTCCAGCCGGGATGACAGAGTGAAAACCTGACTTGTAAATAAATAAATAAGTAAAAAATAATAATAAACAAATACAGAGTAAATGAAGAACATGGTTTGGGCCCCAGCCAGCCCCGAACGTTGCTGAACCCTGGTGGTGAACTCGCCCTTCCGGCCCTAGGGCCTGGCCTGCTTGGGAAGGAGTTTCCAGAGTTTGTGGCTACATCCTACAGGACCTGGGCATCAGGGTGGATCTGAGGCCTCCACCAAGACTGAACTGAGAACTTGCCTGGGCTCGAAAGGTCCTGTCCACCCAGGCACATGTGGCTTCAGGGACCTGCTTATCATATCTCCTGGATGAGACCCCCTCCCAAATCCTCACATCCTCAAGGTCCCCTACTTTAGAAAGCCCCTACCTCTCTTCTGCCCTCCTGGTCTGAGGTCACATTCAGTCAGCAAATGCCTCCGTTGTGCTTGGTTCTAGTGTGGGCACTAAAGTCGTGTGGACATGGGTTCAAATCCTGACTCCACCACTGACCAGAGGGATATCAGTTGCCTCTTTTAACCTAGAGTCCATGCGAGCCTAACCAAACACGACCATGCACACAGTGACCTTCAATACAAAACATCGCCAGGCATGGTGCCTCACTCCTGTATTCCCAGGACATCAGGAGGTTGAGGTGGGAGGATTGCTTGAGCCCAGGAGTTTGAGGCTGCAGTGAGCCATGATTGTGCCACTGCATCCCAGCCTGGGTGACAGAGCAAGACTTTTTTCTTCTTTTTTTCTTTTTTTTGAGTAAGAGTGCTGGAGTGCAGTGGCACGCTCAAGGCCACCGCAGCCTCAACCTGCTGGACTCAGATGATACTTCTGCCTCAACCTTCCATGTAGCTGGAATCACAAGTGCGCGCCACCACACCTGGCTAATTTTTTTATTTATTATACAGACGAGGGATCTCCAAGTTGCTCAGGCTGATCTCGAACCCCTGGGCTCAGGCAATCCTCTCGCCTCTACTTGCCAAAGTGCTGGGATTACAGGCATGAGCCATCATGCCTGGCCAAGACTCAGTCTTAAAAAGAAAAAGAAAGGAGAGCTCCTGAGCTCGCCATTCATGCTACAAATTCCTTAAGTACTTACTAAGGGCCAAGTGCTGTTGACAGTGATGGAGATTCAGCAGCAAGAGAAAAAAAACAAAAAGAGACAAAACTCCTTGCCTGCTGGCCCGTGCATTCTAGTGAGGAGAGACAAGGGAATAAACATGGGCTGTCAGATGCAGGTGAGTGTTGGCACAAAACAAAAGTCTTGTCCAGGGTGGCCAGGACAACCACTGGAAGGAGGTGACATTTGCACTGAGGTCTGAATGATAACAAGGAACTCAGTCAAAAAATGACCTGGAGCCGGGCTCGGTAGCTCAGCCTGTAATCCCGTGCCTTTGGGAGGCTGAGGTGAGTGGACTGCCTGAGTCCGCAGGTTCGAGACCCGCCTGGGCAACTTGGCGAGACCTCATCTCTACCACAAATCAAAAAACTAGCCGGGCGTGGTAGCGCGCGCCTGTAGTTCCAGCTACTCGGAAGGCTGAGGCGAAAGGCTCGCCGGAGCCCAGCAGGTCGAGGCTGCGGTGGCCGGGAGCATCCACTGCACTCCAGTCTGGGCGACAGAGTGAGACTCTAACTCAAAAAAAAAAAAAAAAAAATGAGCTGGGTGTAGTGGCACATGCCTATAGTCCCGCTACTCAGGAGGCTGAGGCAGGAGGATCGCTTGAGCTCAGGAGTTCGAGGCTGCAGTGAGCTATGAGTGGGCCACTGCACTCCAGCCGGGGTGACAAAGTGAGATTCCATCTCAAAAAAAAAAGAAAAAGGAGCTCACTGCATAATTTGGAAACTTCCAGGGAGAGAGAAGGGTAGACTGGAAGCCCAGAGGCAGCAGGAGGAGAGAGAGGCTTCTTGCTGTGATTGAAGTGCTCTCAGATAGGATCTTTTTTTTTTTTTTTTTTTTTTTTTTGAGTTGGAGTCTCACTCTGTCGCCCAGACTGGAGTGCAGTGGCTGCTCCCGGCCACCGCAGCCTCGACCTGCTGGGCTCCAGCGATCCTTCCGCCTCAGCCTTCCAAGTAGCTGGAATTACAGGCATGCGCTACCACGCCCAGCTGATTTTTTGATTTATTGTAGAGATGAGGTCTCGCTGCCCAGGCGGGTCTCGAACCCGCGGGCTCAGTCAATCCACTCATCTCAGCCTCCCAAAGGCGCGGGATTACAGGCTGAGCCACCGAGCCCGGCTTTTTTTTTTTTTTTGAGTTGGAGTCTCACTCTGTCACCCAGACTGGAGTGCAGTGGCACACTCCAGGCCACCGCAGCCTTGACCTGCTCGGGGTAGGCAGGAGTAGCCATGATGTCCGATGTGGCATGCAGGATCAGAAACACCTGAGTTCACATCCCTTGCTAGGACAGAGGGTTTAGGCCACAACAAACCTTATCTTCTTACCCTTATCTGTTTCCTTTCTTTCCTTTCCTTTTTTTTTTTGAGTCTCACTCTGTCCCCCAGGTGGAAGTGCAGTGGCATGCTCCCGGTCACCGCAGCCTCAGGCGATCCTTCCGCCTCAGCCTTCCAAGTAGCTGGAACTACAGGCGCACGCTACCACGCCCGGCTGAGTTTTTGATTTATTGTAGAGATGAGGTCTCGCCAAGTTGCCCAGGCGGGTCTCGAATCCCCGGGCTCAGGCAATCCACTCACCTCAGCCTCCCAAAGGCACGGGATTACAGGCTGAGCCACCGTGCCTGGCTTCAGATAGGATCTTAACTGCACTATTCTTTGAGAGCCTTCCAAGATAAGGGTAAGCAAGCCGGGTGCAGTGGCTCACCTAGCACTTTGGAAGGCCAAGGCAAGAGGATCGCCTGGGTCTAGGGGTTCGAGACCAGCCTGGGCAATCTGGCAAGACCTCATCTCTACAAGAAATCAAAAAATTAACCGGATATGGCTGCGCTCGCCTGTTTCCAGCTACTTGAAGGCTGAGGCAGAAGGACCGCCTGAGGCTGCGGTGGCCGGGAGCATGCCACTGCACTTCCGCCTGGGGGACAGAGTGAGACTCAAAAAAAAAAAAAAAAAAGAAAGAAAAGAAAGGAAACAGATAAGGGTAAGAAGATAAGGTTTGTTGTGGCCCGAACCTTCTGCCCAAGCAAGGGATGTGAACTCAGGTGTTTCTGATCCTGCATGCCACATCGGACATCATGGCTACCCCTGCACTCAACACAAGCAGAGACATTTCCTTCAAGGGAATTTTCTGAGCACAGTGTTGTGCCCTGCGATGGGTGGTACTGGGGACACAGTAGTGACGGAGATAGTCTTGGCCCCGCTCTCCCGGGACTCAAATCTGGTGGGGGGGGATGGGGGACACCCATCATCATCCCCAGACAGTGATGAGGCTGAGTGGGGGGATCTGGGATGGGTAAACCGGAAAGGGATGCTTGTAGTCAAGGCTTGGGGGTCAGGGAGGGCTTCCTGGAGGAGGAGTCATCGGAACTGGGAGCTGAAGGAGCTAGAGCAAGCCTAGCGGGAGAATACTCCAGAAAAAGGGAATAGCAGTACCAAGCCTCAGAGCTGATAAGAGTCTGGGATAGCGGAGCTCGGTGGCTCAGCCTGTCATCCCAGCACTTTGGGAGGCTGAGGTGAGTGGATTGCCTGAGCCCGCAGGTTCGAGACCCGCCTGGGCAGCAAGACCTCATCTCTACAATAAATCAAAAAATCAGCCGGGCGTGGTAGTGCATGCCTGTAATTCCGGCTACTTGGAAGGCTGAGGCGGAAGAATCGCCGGAACCCAGCAGGTCGAGGCTGCGGTGGCCGGGAGCGGCCACTGCACTCCAGTCTGGGCGATGGAATAAGACTCCAACTCAAAAAAAAAAAAAAAAGGTTGAGAGACAGCAAATAGAAGGAGATAGTTACCCATGC
This sequence comes from Cephalopachus bancanus, assembly GCA_027257055.1. NCBI lineage: Eukaryota > Metazoa > Chordata > Mammalia > Primates > Tarsiidae > Cephalopachus > Cephalopachus bancanus. Next base: position 15,272 of record JAPVLO010001038.1, on the reverse strand, counting down.
TCTGAAACGGGACTGCTGCCATCAGTTACCTGATCAGTGTCTGTCTAGCACTGTGGATGGATTGAGGGCACAACCATGAGCAACACATGAACATTCCTTCCCTGTGGCACTGCTGTGCTAGCAGAGGAGACAGCCAACAAATACTAAACACAGTCAGGCACGGTGGCTCACACCTGTAATCCCAGCACTTTGGGAGGCCAAAGCAGGAGGATCGCTTGAGCCCAGGAGTTCGAGACCAGCCTGGGCAAAACAACAAGACCTCGTCTCTACCAAAAAAAAAAAAAATCAAAGTAGATGAGTGTGATGGTGTGCGCCTGTAGTTCCAGATATTTGGGAGGCTGAGGAAAAGGATCACCTGAGCCCAAGAGGTTGAGGCTGTAGTGAGCTGTGATTGTGTCACAGCACTCTGGTCTGGGTAACAAAGTGAGATCTCAAATCAAGATAAAAGGGGCCCAGCGCGGTGGCTCATGCCTATAATCTCAGCACTTTGGGAGAACGAGGTGAGAGATTGCCTGAGCCCATGGGTCCGAGACCCGCCTGGGCAACTTGGCGAGACCTCATCTCTACAATAAATCAAAAACTAGCCGGGTGTAGTGTCATGCGCCTGTAGTTCCAGCTACTTGGAAGGCTGAGGCGGAAGGATCGCCGGAGCCCGGCAGGTCGAGGCTGCGGTGGCCGGGAGCGTGCCACTGCACTCCAGCCTGGGCGGCAGAGTGAGATTCCGACTCAAAAAAAAGAAAAGAAAAAAGGAAGAAAGACTTCTTCTGGGGTGTTCCCTTGGGCACAAAATCCTAAGCCGGGTCTTTCCCTCAAGAGTGTTGAGGACTCAGGGGCCACTGGACAGAGGGAGGTTCTGAGAGGCCCCAGATGGGGCTGAGCACCTAGATTCCGGGTAACAGGGCAGCAGGTGGCTGGGCTGGACTTAGGGACGTTCCTGGCCACCCTCTAGGTCGTCAGAGCCCCGGGGCATAAGGAGAAGTGGCCCAGGCCAGTTGGGCAACTTGAGCAGAGGCCAGGCTCAGCCTGGTCACCGCCACCCACTCCCAGGGCAGCACTGCCAGGTGGGAGGCAAGCTGAGGGAGGGGGTTCCAGCACTCAGGGGGCCCTGGAATCCCAGAGCCTTCAGGAGTGTGGAGTGGGTCGCCGCGAAGAGGAGAAGGTTTGAGGGTTTGGTCCTCGACTGGCTGGGAGAGTGCTGCCCCCTGCCCTCTTCCAGCTCGGAGAGGAAAAGACATGAACTGGTCCCAACCAGCTTTCTTCCTACTCAACCTCCTACCCAGATTCTGATTTCATCACTGGGAAAAAAGAAAAGTCCTGGTGTTCCGGAAGGGGATGAAAGGGGACAGGAGGAGGCTGGGATCTGCACCCCACACAGCTGAGAGGTCCTTCTTGGCCTCGATTTGCTTACCTGGGAAATGGGTGTTGGCTTTTGCTTTTGTTTCTGTGTTCGGTTCATTGACAGGCAAGGCCTCGCTCTGCGGCCCAGGCTGGAGGGCAGTGGCAGGATCACGGCTCACAGCAGACTCGACCTCCTGAGCTCAAGGGATCCTCCCGTCTCAGGCTCCCAAGTAGCCGGGACTGCAGGCACACGCCAACATGCTGGCTAATGTTTTTATGTTTTGTAGAGATGGGGTCTCGCTGTGTGGCCCAGGCTGTCTGAAACGCCTGGCCTCAAGCAATCCTCCCCACCTCAGCCTCCTGAAGTGCTGGGATTATAGGCATGAGTCACTGTGCCTGGCAAGGTATTATTTCGAATGGTGTCCCCCTGAGAAGCCTGGTGTCTGCGGCAGGAGGAACTGAATGACTCAAGAGTTTCAGCCTTGGCTGGGCATGGTGGTTCACACCTATAATTCCAGCACTTTGGGAGGCCCAGGTGAGAGGACTGCCTGAGCTCGTAGGTTTGAGACCAGCCTGGGCAACTTGGTGAGACCTCATCTCTACAATCAATCAAAAAATTAGCTGGGTGTGGTAGCACGGGCATGTAGTTCCTTACTTGGAAGGCTAAGACAGAAGGATTGCCTGAGCCCAGCAGGCTGAGGCTGTGGTGTCTGTGAGCATGCCACCGCACTCCAGCCTGGGCGACAGAGTGAGACTCCAACTCAAAAAAAAAAAGAGCTTCAGCCTCTTCCGTCAGACCTGTGATCAGGAGTTCCCAAAGAACACAGCCTCTCTTCTTCCTCAGACTCACCTTTATGCTTTCAGCAAACTATTTCTGAGCACTTAATATGTGTCTAGCCCTGTGTTGCATGGCACCGACTGAGATAGGCCTAATTCCTGCCCTCCTAAGAGGACAGATCTGAAATGAGGGAGCCCAGAGGGCATGCCCAGTCTGGGAGGTGGAGTCAAGGAGGGTTTCCTGGAGGAGGAGGCATCTGGGCTAACCTTTGAAGGATGTCAGTGAAAGGAGGGAAGGAAGGATATAAGCAGAGGACACAAAGAGGGTAAAGGCCTGGAGATGAAAGGGGTTTGGATAACTTACAAAACCTCGAATAGTTCCATTTGGTCGAAATGAAAAATCCAAGGAGGAAACTGACAGGAAATGAGGTTGGGGTGGACAGAGTAGATAGAAAGCAATTAAAAGGTTGAAGTTAGGCTGGGCGTGGGGGCTCACACCCGTAATCCTGGCACCTTGGGCAGTTGAGATGCGAGGGTTGGTTGAGCCCAGGAGTTCGAGACCGGCCTGGGCAACATAGCGAGACCCTGTCTCTACAAATCATACAAAATCTAGTCAGGTGTGGTGGCATGCGCCTGTAGTCCCAGCTACTCAGGAGGCTGAGGCAGAAGGATTTCCTGAGCCCAGGAGGTCGAGGCTGCAGTGAGACCATATGAGGCTATTGCACTCCTGTTTTTGTGAGAGAGAGAGAGACCCTGTTGAAAGAAAGAAAGAGAGAGAGAGAGAGAAAGAGAGAGAGAAAGAAAGAAAGGAAAGAGAAAAAGAGAGAGATAGAAGAGAGGAGAGAAAGAAAGAAAGAAAGGAAGAAGGAAGAAAGAAAGAAAGAAAGGAAGAAAGAAAGAAAAAGAGAGACTGAAGTTAAAACCATTCATTTTGTATGTATTAACCTGAGTGCCCTCCCCCAAGGCCTGGTCCTGCTGGGCTCACAGTGGTGGCTGAGAAGGGCTCAGAGTTCATCACCCTTGCCACTGTTTCTCTTTTTATTTATTTTTTTTTTTGAGTTGGAGTCTCACTCGGTCGCCCAGACTGGAGTGCAGTGGCCGCTCCCGGCCACCGCAGCCTCGCCTGCTGGGCTCTGGCGATCCTTCCGCCTCAGCCTTCCGAGTAGCCGGAATTACAGGCATGCACTACCATGCCCGGCTGATTTTTTGATTTATTGTAGAGATGAGGTCTCGCTGCCCAGGCGGGTCTCGAACCGACGGGCTCAGGCAGTCCACTCACCTCAGCCTCCCAAAAGCGCGGGATTACAGGCTGAGCCACCGAGCCCAGCACCACTGTTTCTTAAACTTCTCAAGTCTCACAGCTCCCAGTGTGTGTTAAAATGCAAAATTCCTGGGCTGCTAGAACCTGCATTTTTTAAAACCAGAAAGAGAGCCAGTCGCAGTGGCTCACACCTGTACTCCAAGCACTTTGGGAGGCGGAAGCGAGAGGATTGCCTAAACCCAGGGGTCACTGGAGCCCAGGAGTTTGAGACCAGCCTGGACAGCATGGCGTGACTTCGTCTCTACAATAAATCAACAAATTAGCTGGGCGTGGTGGTACAAACCTGTGGTTCCAGCTATTTGGAAGGCTGAAGCAGAAGGATCATCTGAGCCTAGCAGGTTGAGGCTGCAGTGGTCGTGAACGTACCACTGCCCTCCAGCCTGGGCGACAGAGTGAGTCTCTAACTCAAAAAAAAGAGAAATGCTTCAGTATGTTGCCCAGGCTAGTCTCAAACTCCTGGACTCAAGTGATCTTCCTGCCTCGGCCTCCCAAAGCGCTGGGATGACAGGCTTGAGCCACTGTGCCCTGCCAGAGTTTGCTTTTTTTTTTTTTTTTGAGTTGGAGTCTCACTCTGTCGCCCATACTAGAGTGCAGTGGCCGCTCCGGTCACCGCAGCCTCGACCTGCTGGGCTCCGGCGATCCTTCCGCCTCAGCCTTCCAAGTAGCTGGAACTACAGGCACCTAGTTTTTTGATTTATTGTAGAGATGAGGTCTCACCAAGTTGCCCAGGCGGGTCTCGAACCCACGGGCTCAGGCAATTCACTCACCTCAGCCTCCCAAAGCGTGGGGTTACAGGCTGAGCCACCGAGCCCGGCTCAGAGTCTGCATTTTAGTGAATATTCCAAGGCGTTGTAGGAGGCTTAAAACAACGTGCATTTATTCTCTTACAATTCTAGAGATCATGCCGGGCTCGGTGGCTCAGCCTGTAATCCCGCGCCTTTGGGAGGATGAGGTGAGCGGATTGCCTGAGCCCGCGGGTTCGAGACCCGCCTGGGCAGGGGAGACCTCATCTCTGCAATAAATCAAAAAACCAGCCGGGCGTGGTAGCGCATGCCTGTAATTCCGGCTACTTGGAAGGCTGAGGCGGAAGGATCGCCGGAGCCCAGCAGGTCGAGGCTGCGGTGGCCGGGAGCGGCCACTGCACTCCAGGTCTGGGCGATGGAGTGAGACTCCAACTCAAAAAAAAAAACAATTCTAGAGATCAAAAGTCCGAAATGGTTTCACTGGGCCAAAACCAAGGTGTCAGCAAGGCTTCTTGCCCTCTCCAGCTTCTCAAGGTCACCGTGTTCCTTGGCTTCTGGGCCCCTCCTCCATGTCCAAAACCAGCAGCGTGGCAGCCTCAGATGGCTCTGCTTCTGTCGCATTGCCTTCTCTCGCCGATGTCAAATCTCCCTCTGCCCCCTCTTATAAGAACACAGGGGATTAGTTTAGGGCCTAGATAATCCAGGACCGTCTCCCAATCTCAAGATCCTTAACTGACTCACATTTGCAAACCAGTTCTAGGTGATGCTGGGTGGCATGGGGTATAGCTGGTCTGTGGGCTCTTTGGGTCCACCACAGAAAAGAATTTCAGAGTGGCTTACAGAGTAAGCATTAAAGTACAGTCTATTAGAGAGAGAAAAAAGAAAATGACTCTTTTTTTTTCGAGTTGGAGTCTCACTCTGTCGCCCAGACTGGAGTGCAGTGGCCGCTCCCAGTCACCGCAGCCTCGACCTGCTGGGCTCCGGCGATCCTTCCGCCTCAGCCTTCGGAGTAGCTGGAACTACAGGCGTGTGCTACCACGCCCGACTAATTTTTGATTTATTGTAGAGATGAGGTCTCGTGAAGTTGCCCAGGCAGGTCTCGAACCCGTGGGATCAGGCATTCCACTCACCTCAGCCTCTCAAGGCACAGGATTACAGGCTGAGCCACCAAGCCCGGCTTGAAAATGACACTTTCAAGAGAGAACACGGGTGTCCTTAAGGGAAAGGGCACAAGCTCACTGTTAGCAGAAAGTTTTAAATGCAAGATGGACCCCTCAAAAAACGGACTTATTTTTTGGAGGTCAGGACTCTTGTAGTACAGGTTAGGTAAGCATTCTAGGAACCCATTGGTGTTCCAGCTAGCGTTGTAATGAGAGGCTGCATTCAGCCTCGGTGAATTTTTTTTTTTTTTGAGATTTATTTCAATGTGTCTGGCCCTTTCATGATGGGTGATTTATGAGCACATCTGCCCACATTGTGCTGAGTGTTCAGCAGTGTTTTTTTTTTTTTGAGTTGGAGTCTCACTCCGTCGCCCAGGCTGGAGAGCAGTGGCATGCTCACAGCCACCCCAGCATCGACCTGCTGGACTCAGGTGATCCTTCCGCTTCAGCATGCTGAGTAGCTGGAACTACAGGCGCATGATACCACGCCCAGCTAAATTTTTTGATTTATTGTAGAGACAGGGTATTGCCAAGTTGCCCAGGCTGGTCTCAAACTCGTGGACTCAGGCAATCCTCTTGCCTCGCCTCCCAAAGTTCTTGGATTACAGGTATGAGCCACCACTGCCAGGCAAAAACTGTTTGGAATAGTGGAAAACGCGTCTCAATAGTTGTATTGTGGCCGGGCTCGGTGGCTCAGCCTGTAATACCAGCACTTTGGGAGGCCGAGGTGAGTGGATTGCCTGAGCCCGTGGGTTCGAGACCCACCTGGGCAACTTGACGAGACCTCATCTCTACAAAAAATCAAAAAATTAGCCGGTCGTGGTAGCACGCGCCTGTAGTTCCAGCTACTTTGAAGGCTGAGGTGGAAGGATTGCTGGAGCCCAGCGGGTCGAGGCTGCGCTGGCCGGGAGCGGCCACTGCACTCCAGTCTGGGCAACAGAGTGAGACTCCAACTCAAAAAAAAATAGTTGTATTGTATTGCCGGGTCGGTGGCTCAGCCTGTAATCCCACGCCTTGGGTGGTTGAGGTGAGTGGATTGCCTGAGCCTGCGGGTTCGAGATCTGCCTGAGCAACTTGGTGAGACCTCATCTCTACAATAAATCAAAAAATCAGCCGGGCGTGATAGCGCGCGCCTGTAGTTCCAGCTACTTGGAAGACTGAGGCGGAAGGATCGCCGGAGCCCAGCAGGTCGAGGCTGAGGTGGCCAGGAGTGGCCACTGCACTCCAGTCTGGGTGACAGAGTGAGACTCCAACTCAAAAAAAAAAAAAAAAATGGTTGTATTGTATCAAGCAGAGAGTACTTTGAAGGTGACAGAAATCTTACACATGTAAGAATGAATACACAATTTTTTATAAATAAATTGCCCCCCTTTTTTTGGGTCTCTCCTTGTATTGTCCAAAATGATGATTAAGCAATCTATTTCTTTTTTTTTTTTTTTTTGAGTCGGAGTCTCACTCTGTCACCCAGGCTGGAGTGCAGTGGCACGCTCCTGGCCACCGCAACCTCGACCTGCTGGGCTCCGGTGATCCTTCCGCCTCAGCCTTCCAAGCAGCTGAAACTACACCCAGCTAATTTTTTGTGCCACCACACCCAGCTAATTTTTTGATTTATTGTAGAGATGAGGTGCCGCCAAGTTGCCCAGGCTGGTCTCAAACCCCTGGGCTCAGGCAATCCTCTTGCCTCGCCCTCCCAAAGTACTGGGATGACAGGTGTGAGCCACCACACCCGGCTCAATAGTTTCTTTCTTTTTGAGTTGGAGCTTCACTCTGTCGCCCAAGCTGGAGTGCAGTGGCACACTCACAGCCACCCCTGCATCAACTTTCCAAGTTGCCTGGACTGGTCTTGAATCCACAGGCTCAGGCAGTCCACTCACCTCTGCCTCCCAAAGTGCTGGGATTACAGGCTGAGCCACCTAGCCCGGCCGATAGTGAGTTTCTTACAAGAAGGCTTAGATAATTAGAAAACCAGATGGTCAGGCATCTGGGCACAGTCTTATCAGAACTCTTTTAAACAACAAGACACTGACTGAAACTCAGGTCCAACCTTGGAATATGGGGCACCAGCTACAAAGACGAAAAACAGGACAGTAGAGAGTTACTAGAGACACCGGGGCACAGTGCTCCAAGAGAAAAATTAATGAGAAAGCAACTTTCCTAGTATATCTCAAAAGTTTCTTGTGACATAAGCAACCTTAAGAGTAAAAAATAAGAACTGAAATTTGTGATCAAAACTTAGCTTAGAAAAGATTGCTTAGCTGGGTGTAGTGGCTCACGCCTGTCATCCCAGCACTTTGGGAGGCCGAGGCAAGAGGATTGCCTAAACTCATGGGTTTGAGACCAGCCTGGGCAACATGGCGAGGCCTCGTCTCTACAATAAGTCAAAAAATTAGCTGGGTGTGATGGCACACGCCTGTAGTTCCAGCTGCTTGGAAGGCTGAAGCCATACCTGAGCACAGCAGGTCGAGGTTGCGGTGGCCATGAGCATGCCACTGCACTCCAGCCTGGGTGACAGAGTGAGACTCTGACTCAAAAAATAAGAAAGAAAGAAACTCACATAAGCTATGCTAGCTGTCCTGCCTCATGGGGACCTTGGTATCTTTGGGGGCCATAATGCAGTCAACCACAGAAGCCACAGGTGGAGAGAGGGTGAGGTCAACTAGGAAGTAAATATAAGATGGGGGGAAAAGAAAGCAATGGGTTCAATATTAAAGGCTGAGAAGATGAGAAAATCTAGCTGCTTGGGAGGCTGAGACAGGAAGATCATTGAGCCCAGGAGGTCAAGGTTACAGTGAGCTGTGAGCCTGGCACTGCACTCCAGCCTGGGCAACAGAATAAAACCCTGTCTCAAAAAAAAAAATAAAAGCAAGAGAGACAGAAGACAAGAAGAAATCAAAAATAGAGACCTACGAGGAGCAGCCAGGGATACAGGAGGAACTCAAGGCACGAGTGGAATGTTTTGGAAGCGAGTAAAGAAAGTATAACAGCCCTGGGCAATGGCTCATGCCCATAATCCCAGCATTTTGGGAGGCCTAGGAGGGAGAATCCCTTGTGCCCAGGAGTTTAAGACCAGCCTGCGCAACACAGCGAGGCTTCAACTCTACAAAAAATCAGCCGGGTGTGGTGGTGTGCACCTATAGTCCCCGCTACTAGGGAGGCTGAGGCAGGAGGATGGCTTGAGTCCAGGAGGTCAAGGCTGCCGTGAGCCATGATCGTGCCACTACTGCACTCCGGCCACGGCAACCTGGGCAACAGGGGGAGACCCCAACTCAAACAATTAAAAATTTAAAAATTAGCCGGGCTCGGTGGCTCAGCCTGTAATCTCACGCTTTGGGAGGCTGAGGTGAGTGAATTGCCTGAGCCAGTGGGTTCGAGACCCGCCTCGGCAACTTGGCGAGACCTCATCTCTGCAATAAATCAAAAATCAGCCAGGCGTGGTAGCGCACGCCTGTAATTCCGGCTACTCAGAAGGCTGAGGCGGAAGGATCGCTGGAGCCCAGCAGGTCGAGGCTGCAGTGGCCGGAAGCGACAGAGTGAGACTTCCACTGAAAAAAAAAAATTAAAAAACCATTTGGAAAACACTGAACTTCCTCACCTACCTTTCTCTTCACTTGACCAGAATCCTCAGCCTTCTCCTGAGGGGTGCCTCGAGTCCTCCAGACCCCCGGGGTTAGGTCACATGCCCTTCCAGTCTCCCGCAGGCCCCCTGGGCTCCCACCCTAGTCGTGCTCACCCCAGGTGCTCTCTGTCTGGGGGCGGGTCTTCCTCTTTCACTGGACTGAGGATAGGGCTGTCTCCACCTCGGCTCTGTCCCCAGCAGAACTCCCGCACAGGGCCAGACACACGCCTGTCATCCTGGCACTTTGGGAGGTGGAGGCGAGAGGATTGCCTGACTCCAGGGATTCGAGACCAGCTTGGTGAGACCTCGTCTCTACAAGAAATCAAAAAATAAGCTGGGCATGGTGGTGTGTGCCTGTGGTTCCAGCTACTTGGGAGGCTGAGGCAGAAGTTTCACCCAAGTCCTGCAGGTCGAGGCTGCGGTGGCTGTGAGCATGCCACTGCACTCCAACCTGGATGACAGGGTGAGACTCCGACTCAAGAAACAGGAAGGAGCCGGGCTTGGTGGCTCAGCCTGTAATCCTGCGCTTTGGGAGGCTGAGGTGAGTAGATTGCCTGAGCCCATGGGTTCGAGCCCCACCTGGGCAACTTGGTGAGACCTCATTTCTACAATAAGTCAAAAATTAGCTGGGTGTGGTAGCGCGCACCTGTAGTTCCAGCTACTTGGAAGGCTGAGGCGGAAGGATCTCTGGAGCCCAGCAGGTCGAGGCTGTGGTAGCCGGCAGCGGCCACTGCACTCCAGTCTGGGCGGCAGAGTGAGACTCCAACTCAAAAAAAAAAAAGAAACAGGAAGGAAAGGTGGAGGTGGAACCCTGGGGTACCTCTGAGCTTAGAGGCCTTGGAGGCCTGGGAAACTGGAGAAAGGCCCTGCTGTGCCCTTCCTACCTTCCTGATTATTTATTTAAGGGCTGGCCTGTCTGGGCTGCTCAGTCCCGCCCTGTCCCTCCCTCCAACTGCAGGTGTAACCATAACTTGGGTTTCTCAGCCTTGAGGCCCAGAGCTGGGGTCACAGACGCTGTCCTCCCCTCCTCCCCCCAGGTCTGGCCAGGGGGCTGCTTCCAGGGCAGCCACCCTGCCACCATGCCAGGCCCCAGCCTGGGACCCCACAGGTGTCCTAGGGCTCGGGTGACCTGGATAGAAAGACATTCGATGCTGCCAAGGAGGCAGCATAGGATAATGGTTGAGGGTGGAGGAAGCTGGGCGGGGTGGGGAGAGCAGAGAGATAGGCCCTCCCTCTTCTTAGCTGACCTTGGGGTCATCTCAGCCTCATCTCTGAAGCGGGATGAAAGTAGTTCTGAAGGCTGGGCGCGGTGGCTCAAGCCTGTCATCCCAGCACTTTGGGAGGCCGAGGCAAGAGGATTGCCTGAGCCCGGGGATTTGAGACCCACCCGGGCAACTTGGTGAGACCTCGTCTCTACAATAAGTCAAAAAATTAGCCAAGCTTGGTGGCGCATGCCTGTAGTTCCAGCCGCTTGGAAGGCTGAGGCAGAAGGATTGCCTGAGCCCAGCAGGTTGAGGCTGTGGTGGCTGTGAGCGTGCCACTACATTCCTGCCTGGGCGACAGAGGGAGACTCTGATCAAAAAAAAAAAAAAAAAGAAAGTAGTACTGACCCCAGAGGTGGTCGGAGAAGTAACCAAAATCACATGTAGATACCCTAGCACAGGCCTTGACAATGCCTTAAGAGATTGGTGTTATCCTATTAACTTCTTTTTACTTTATTTTTGAGTCGGAGTCTGACTCTGTCACCCAGGCTGGAGTGCAGTGGCTGCTCCCAGCCACCACAGCCTCGACCTGCTGGGCTCAGGCGATCCTTCCGCCTCAGCCTTCCAAGTAGCTGGGACTATAGGCACATGCCACCATGCTCACCTAATTTGTAGAGACAAGGTCTCGCCAAGATGGTGGGGGCAAATCCCTGGGCTCAGGCAATCCTCTCGCCTCGGCCTCCAAAAGTGCTGGGATTACAGGTGTGAGCCACTGCACCAGGCTTTTGCGATGATTAACTTTACCATTTAGGAGAGCCCTGATCAGAAGTAGGCAAGCCATACACTGGGGGTTCTGAGGAGACACAGTCCTATGTGAGAGGAGGGCTTTTTTTGTTTGTTTTTTTAATTAGAATCTCACTCTGTTGCCCAGGCTGGAGTGCAGAGGCACGATCATGGCTTACTACAGCCTCAACCTCCCAGGCTCGGGCAATCCTTCCACCTCAGCCTCTCTAGTAGCTGAGACTACAGGTGGGTGCCACCACCCCTAGCTAAGTTTTTGATTTTTTTGTAGAGACAAGGTCTCACTATGCTGCCTAGGCTGGTCTCGACCTCTTGGCCTCAAGCGATCCTCCTGCATAGTCGGCCTCCCAAAGTGCTGAGATGACAGGACTGAGCCATTTCACCCAGCCAGGTTGTTGAGGTGACATGGCCCTACCCTGAGGGTCTGAGGAAACAGAGCTCTGCCCTAAGTGTCTGAGGCCCCCCTTGGGGGGTGGGGAAGTGATAGCTGAGGGGACATGGCCCTGCCAGGAACTAATTCTGAGAAAAGACAATCACACCACCCTTTCCCACTGACTATGTACGTGGGCGTCATGTCTGATGGCAGCCGGCCCAAAGACAAGGACATTTTGAGTCTGGGAGACATTGTTGCCCCAGACTGCCTGGGGCTAGAGGAACCCTGAGTAATTCACAGGTGAACAGTCCAAAAAGCCACTGGCTCCCTTCAGGGAAAAGCGTGAGGACCCGTGTAGCCCCAGGAGGCCCAGGCCTGGGTTTGAGAGGTGTTAGAATTTGTACCTCAGCCCCAGGCAAGTGAGCAGCCAGAGTGCTGATTAACAGGTTCTGGACAAAGTCCTCCCAGCACTGGGGCCCAAGCGCCAGCATTTTGGGATGGGGAGGGCAGGGGCAGAGAGGACTGCCAACTTACCCTCAAGAAAGGCCTAGGCCCATGAAACTGGAGGACGCGTGAGAAGTCAGTGAGTCCATCCTGTCGTAACACAGACAAGGACACGGGAAGTCCCGCACAGATTAACGAAGGATCCGGGAAGAAGCCAGGAGCTCACAAAGGGAGGGACCGTCAGGCAAAAGCGTATCCCTCCTTTCCCCTCCCCATGACAGAAAGGCAGGCGGCCTTATGCGACCTAAGAAGACAGCAGCACACCTTCCACTCCATTTTTTAAAGTGTCACTTTAAAGAAAAAAAAAATGTTTTGAGAAGTGACTTTCTCATAAGATAAAATTCACCATTTTAGCCGGGCTCGGTGGCTCAGCCTGTAATCCCGCGCCTTTGGGAGGCTGAGGTGAGTGGATTGCCTGAGCCTGTGGGTTCAAGACCCGCCTGGGCAGCGAGACCTCATCTGTACAATAAATCAAAAAAATCAGCCGGCTTGGTAGCGTGTGCCTGTAATTCCGGCTACTCAGAAGGCTGAGGCGGAAGGATCTCTTGAGCCCAGCAGGTCGAGGCTGCGGTGGCCGGGAGCGGCCACTGCACTCCAGTCTGGGTGACAGAGTGAGACTCCAACTCAAAAAAAAAAAAAATTTCACCATTTTAAAGTGTACAACTCAGCCAGGCATGGTGGCTCATGCCTATAATTCCCAGCACTTTGGTGGGGTGAAGGCGAAAGGATCACCTGAGCCCAGGGGTTCAAGACCAGCCTGGGCAACTTGGCAAGACCTCTTCTCTACAATAAATAATAAAACTAGCTGGGCAAGCCAGGCTCCGTGGCTCAGCCTGTAATCCCGTGCCTTTGGGAGGCTGAGGTGAGTGGATTGCCTGAGCCCGAGGGTTTGAGACCCGCCTGGGCAACGAGACCTCATCTCTACAATAAATCAAAAAATCAGCCAGGCGTGGTAGCACGTGCCTGTAATTGCGGCTACTCGGAAGGCTGAGGCGGAAGGATTGCTGGAGCCCAGCAGGCGAGGCTGCGGTGGCCGGGAGCGGCCACTGCACTCCAGTCTGGGCGATAGTGAGACTCCAACTCAAAAAAAAAAAAAAAAAAATTAGCTGGGCATAGTGGCACATGCCTGTAGTTCTGGCTACTTGGACTACTTGGAAGGCTGAGGTGGAAGGATCACCTGAGTCCAGCAGGTCGAGGCTGCAGTGGCCGTGAGCACGCCACTGCACTCCATCCAGCCTGGGTGACAGAGTGAGACTCCGACTCAAAAAAAATTAAAAATAAATAAATAAAGTGTACAATTCAAGTCAGGAGATCAACAAGGTGGCTGTCACGTGACATTTACAAGCCGTCATGGTGAGGTCACGGTGCAGCCTTCCAGTCACAAGAGAAAGGGACAAGCCCTGACCATGAGGGAAGACACCCAAGGCTTCATCAAAGCGTCTGAGCAGTAGAGTGACACCATTGAGTCTGTGATGTTCTTAGAAGAAGCCTCTGCGTTCTGCTACATTTGCTGGTGGGTATGGAAAGCCACGGAAAGCCATTAGGCAACAGGGCTAATGTAGGACCTCCCAGACCCTTGGACACAGCAGATTTTTGAAGGATCAGTTCCAAGGTTGTAGCCTTGCACTTAGGAAATCCCCACGGCCCTATTTGTGTTCGAAAAAGACTGGAAGCAGCCGGGCTCGGTGACTCAGCCTGTAATCCCGCGCCTTTGGGAGGCTAAGGTGAGTGGATCGCCTGAGCCCGTGGGTTCGAGACCCACCTGGGCAGCGAGACCTCATCTCTACAATAAATCAAAAAATCAGCAGGGTGTGGTAGCACATGCCTGTAATTCCGGCTACTCGGAAGGCTGAGGCGGAAGGATTGCTGGATCCCAGCAGGTCGAGGCTGCGGTGACCGGGAGCGGCCGCTGCACTCCAGTCTGGGCGACAGTGAGACTCCAATTCAAAAAAAAAAAAAAAAAAAAGATTGGAAGCAAGCTAAGGCTGCATCGGGAAGGGAGCAGCACAATACATTATTGCCCATCCGTGCAGAGGGACACGACCCAGCTTTACGAACTAATAAGTCGGCCAGGTGCGGTGGCTCATGCCTATAATCCTAGCACTTTGGGAGGCCGAGGCGGGAGGACTGCTTGCGCCTACGAGTTTGAGACCAGCGTGGACAACATAGCAGGACCTTGTCTCTACAAAAACTTTCTGTTTGTTTGTTTGTTATTTATTTTTTGAGTCAGAGTCTCACTCTATCCCCCAGGCTGGAGTTCAGTGGCATGCTCATGGCCACCGCAACCTCGACCTGCTGAGCTCAGGTGATCCTTCTGCCTCAGCCGTCCAAGTAGCTGCAACCACAGGGGTGTGCCACCACGCCCGGCTAATTTTTTTTTTTTGTAAAGATGAGGTCTCACCGTGTTGCCCAGGCTGGTCTCAAACCCATGGTCTCAGGCAATCCTCTGGCCTATGCCTCCCAAAGTGCCAGGATGACAGGCATGAGCCACCGCACCCGGCTGTTTGTTTTTTAGAGACAAGATCTCACTCTGTTGCTCAGGCTAGAGTGCAGTGGCACAATGACAGCTCACCACAGCCTCAAAATACTGGGTTCAGGTGATCCTCCTGCCTCAGTCCCTCGAGAAAGCTGGGACGACAGGTGCATGGCACCACATCTGGCTAATTTTGTCAGTTTCTGTAATGTAAAGACTCCCACCATGGCTGATTTTAGGTTACCAAAAGGAAGTCATTGGATGCAGTGTTTAGAAGACATACACAACAGTGCACTATGATATGGTATTTCTACCATGCGGTCACAATAGATGTTTTTTTATTTTTATTTTTATTTTTATTTTTTTTAGTTGGAGTCTCACTCTGTCACCCAGACTGGAGTGCAGTGGCTGCTCCTGGCCACCACAGCCTCGACCTGCTGGGCTCCGGCGATCCTTCCACCTCAGCCTTCCAAGTAGCCGGAATTACAGGCGTGTGCTACCACGCCTGGTTAATTTTTTGATTTATTGTAGAGATGAGATCTCGCCTGCCCAGGCGGGTATCGAACCCGCGGGCTCAGGCAATCCACTCACCTCAGCCTCCCAAAGGCACGGGATTACAGGCTGAGCCACCGAGTCCGGCTTTATTTTTTTTTTAATCAATATTTTTTATTTTGATATTGTGGGGTACAGTTTAGGGTTAGGTATACAAATATGCTTCGTTCAGGCACCCTTGTTGATAAGGGGTGTCTCCCTGAATAGATGTTTATTAGTAGATTTTTTTTTTTTTGAGTTGGAGTCTCACTCTGTTGCCCAGACTGGAGTGCAGTGGCCGCTCCCGGCCACCGCAGCCTCGGCCTGCTGGGCTCCAGCGATCCTTCCACCTCAGCCTTCCGAGTAGTAGATTTTTATCATTGCTTTTTTTCGCGTTAGGGTCTCACTGTCTCCCAGGCTGGAGTGCAGTGGC